>CM048751.1:316632790-317306005 GCA_026315105.1 Locusta migratoria
AAATGTTCAAATGTTTGTAAAGTCTATGGGACTTAACTACGGGGTCATCAGTCCCTAAACTTACAAACTACGTATGAACTAACTAAGACTAAGGACGGCACAAATATCCATGCCCGAGGGGGGATTCGAACCCCCGACCGTAGTGGCCGTGCAGACCGTGACTGGAGCGCCTCAGTCCCCTCGGCCACCGCGGCCGGCACCAACTAATTGTGTTCCTATTTCGACAGATGCCGCTCTTTAGTCTGAGGCTCTTCTTATGAATCCGCCAGGTTCCGTATTGGTTAATACCATCTATGTAAGGTCAGCCAGACGGCCTTTCCAGCCGGCCGCGGTGGCCGAGGTGACTGAGGCGCTCCAGTCACGGTCAGCACGGCCACTACGGTCGGGGGTTCGAATCCCCCCTCGGGCATGGATATTTGTGCCGTCCTAGTTCGTAAGTAGTTCATAAGTAGTTTGTAAGTTTAGGGACTGATGACCCCGTAGTTAAGTCCCATAAGCTTAACAAACATTTGAACATTTGAACGGCCTTTCCAATCGAGCTACGACACCACAAGCATTCCGGAAGAAAAAGACTTAAAAGATCATCACAGAAGACGGCGCTGCAACAGGACGCTACGCCTATGGCACCTCAGCAAGACGGATTCTGTAAATCTGCCTATCCGTAATTGTAGAAGTTGTACATTGTGGAAATTGGAAGAAACTTGAATTCAACAGCACTGAT
The DNA here is from genome assembly GCA_026315105.1 of Locusta migratoria. NCBI lineage: Eukaryota > Metazoa > Arthropoda > Insecta > Orthoptera > Acrididae > Locusta > Locusta migratoria. The sequence goes on from CM048751.1 coordinate 316,633,512, forward strand.
TACTTAACAAATCTTTAAACTGGCTCCTCGTATCACAAAGCAGAATACGTACACGAGAAATGCTACATCTGCAGAAGACAGGATTGCAGAGACACTGCGATTTCTCGTTTCACTTCTGGAGAGTTGTATTGTAGCCGCCAGTAGCCATCACAGTGTGCATTAAGCGAGTATCTCCCGAAAAGTACGAACAATTTATAGGTCAGTGAAGGTAGAATATCTGAAACTAAATAAATGTATAGTGCACTGCATGGGCATTGAGAATTATTTTAATACAGTAATTGTATAAAGATTTTACTCCAATGTGGACATAAACCACATAAATAAATAACACACAAATTGTATTCCATCACTAAAAATTTTATAGAAATGCATGAGGTAGATGAGGTGCTGATTAACATGAGGCACTCCGATTACAAAAATTAATTTTCTTCTCTGCGTCTTCTGCTGTACAACCAGACCGAATTTCACGACTAAGAACCCCGCTATTTTTTCTACAGCTCCCCAATCTCCTTAATCTACTTTTATAATCAGGATGCCCAACATTATACAACGTCTCGCCCACTTAATTTGTTTTCTGTTAATTTTTTGGTTAATTGAATGCCCCTCCTAAAGTTTGCAGCCGTGTTTACAAACACACAGCAGTCAGATAACTGCAGCGCTCCAAGCGATTATATTTCGCTTTGCCGTGAACAGGAGGCAAATGAATTTTATGATCATATCTATGACGAGGCTCTAGATTTAATACTACTTCTTTAATGAAAGATGAGGTATGTCCCTATGACACTATAAAGTTTCTTTGACGTAAATATTTCACATATCTACTTTGACAGAGAAATATGGTCGCGTAATACCGACGAACATAATGGTGCGCAAAGTACCCTTCTCCTCAAATGGCGAGGTGGCTAGCAGAGTACGGATGTAGATGCAGATGTAGATGTAGAGAGGGGCGCTAACAGGATGATATTCTGACGTCACAGCGCAAGTACGGCAGGTAAATGTTTGTAAAGCTTATGGGACTTAACTGCGGGGTCATCAGTCCCTAAACTCACAAACAACTTATGAACTATCTAATACTAACGACGGCACAAATATCCATGACCGAGGGGGATTCGAACCCCCGACGGGAAACGGCCTCGTGCATTGCAGCATAGCGTCTCAATGCACTTGCTCACTCCTCCGGGACGTAGGGCAGCTAACAAGGGGTCAGGCGCAGAGGTATAAGGATGGGATATGCTAAAGGCTAGATATACCGAGCTGAACAATTCGCCATTTTGTATCCCAATCCGACGGCAGTGTTGTATGATTTGTGTTGTGTAACGAAGTGAGTCAGCGAATATTACGTGATGTTATTCTTTCACACTGTTAAATGGTTGGTTGTGATGCTCCAAACTGCTGAAATAATAGCGGAGATGGTAGCTATAAATTTTATAGGTTTCCTTCAAACACAGAATGGCGTAAAAGGAGGCTTGTAAATTTCAAACCCAATTATAGACACCAAATTCAACTATCTGTGTAACTTTAAGAACAAAATATTTTTTTTAATTTGTATTAGAAATAATTATGCTGGAAGAGAGGCGGTATTGAATATATAGGCCTATACATGTAAGCAATGGTTTATTTTAATTTTGCTACAGGTTGTTAACATACACGACGAACAGTGTGTTTAAAGTAAGCTACTTTTCTTGATTTTATTTAATCAACTAAGGGGTTATTCTGAATATTGTATTTTAAATGATGCAGCTGCATTTATCCAGCAAGTGCTTTTAAATTTTATTCTTTCTCATTTATTCACTATTTAGTTTAAATGTGACTCTCAACACGGGAATATGTAGGCCTAAGCCAAACTGTGATCAGGATATCTGAAAATAATAATAATAATAACAATAAAGAATGCGAACAGAATGAAGTTTTACGTGAAAGGCATTAAATTCAAAACTAAGCATGCAACATTCACCTTAAGTGCATGCTATCAGAGATACTTTATTTAGTCGTTACGTAACGAAAGCGGACGTTCTAAGTTATTAAACACATTTTTGACGTAAAATCTTCTCTGAAATATCGTGTGTGTGAAATATGCGAATAAGGGAAGTATAGTATGGCAGTTTAACATTTTTTCGTAACTGTTTTCGAGTGAAACTCTTAGTTACCGTAAACGTATATGGCCGCCCTATGTACAAACCGCAAAATGCGGTAGTTGTAACGGATTTTAACTGTAGGTGGTAAATATTTATAACGGTAACATATGCCTTAATTTAGAATGTAAGTAAATGAATCATAGCTCTAAATATCAATTTAATCTCTAACTTTAACTTGCGTGCCTCTTAAAGGTAAATGCGCCGGCCGCGGTGGCCGAGGGGACTGAGGCGCTTCAGTCACGGTCTGCACGGCCACTACGGTCGGGGGTTCGAATCCCCCCTCGGGCATGGATATTTGTGTCGTCTGTAGTCTTAGCTAGTTCATAAGTAGTTTGTAAGTTTAGGGACTGATGGCCCCGTAGTCAAGTCCCATAAGCTCTACAAACATTTGAACATTTAAAGGTAAATGCAAGCAAATAAATTTACTATGCTGCAATATTTTATGCGTTAGGCAAGTGTATTTAAGCGCATATTAAGAAAAGCATAAGTATTCAGTAGTATATAAGTGCGCGCCTTGAACGTGGGATTCAAAATGGCGGACTGTTCTGCTTGCACTATACAGTGCTCTAGGATATGGGATGACGTCACTAACTTGAAGCCGACTCAGACCAAGCTTCGCGAGGTGAGTGTGATAAGAAGAGCCGCTTCCTCTAACTTGGTTTCTGTTGGTGTCGCATTTGGCTTCAGTTTGTGACGGCTTGTTCCCACGTTGTAGGCCAGTTTGTGACTTGTAAAGCTTGCTTGTGGCTTATGTTTTCTAAGGCGACAGTTCATAAGTCGTAGATTTCGGCTTGGCTTTCACAGTTAGTAGAGAATGGACGGATTCTAAATTTTATTTGTCATCCGAGTATGAAATTTAGTTTGGTAGGCCTGGTACTTCTTTCGTAATGAATGACATTTATATTTTTCTTGGATTTTTACACCGTAAATATTGGTTCTGTGCTTCTATTGAAACTTGAAGCCTTTCTGTAATGTTTTAACATAAAATTCTGTCACTCAGGGGCTGATTTTTAATAAACTGATATTTTCAATAATTAAGTCCCGGTAGTTCAAACAGTTTGAAGCCAGTCACAAAAGATATCATTTGTGCCTGATCTTTTTCTATCAAATTATTCCTTAGTAAGATTTTATTCAGTATATCTTCTAAGCAAAACTGTTAATTTATTTTCCACACACGTATTAAATGATTACTTACGAAAGTCAAGGATATTATCACAGGTACACATTTATATTAATCGTGGTCTATATCAGGGATCAAAATACTTGAATAACTGTTCGAGACACTTTTTAAAATCTCACTGATTCTATATTCTGTAATTAACATGGTTACAATGAAATCAATTTCACAAAAAGCACTTTGAACGTTCACAATGCGTGACTATATTTCGTAAAAATCTCATTACAAGATAATCTCTGGATCGAATTGCGTTGTCCACTAACTTTAATTTTTCAAGGTAAGGTTTTTAATGTCAATTCTTGAAACTCGCAAAATAAGTTTAAGTTCAAATATCAACGGGGGTTCGAATCCCCCCTCGGACATGGATATTTGTGCCGTCCTTAGTTGTAGGTAGTTCATAAGTAGTTTGTAAGTTTAGGGACTGATGACACCGTAGTTAAGTCCCATAGGCTTAGCAAACAGTTGAACATTTTTATCAAATGTAAATAATATTGCCGCGAGACAGCAGACACCGAATGCCGGCGTGGCGCAGGGGATAGCGTCACCGACTGCGGTGCTGATGGTCGCCGGTTCATTCGCACCCACCGGCAAAAATTTATCTTTTTGTAATTAACTATTCCAGAATATTCTACATCTTTCTTATGTTCACTTGTAAATTCTACTTGTTTCTTATGTTAACTGTTCTTCTAATTTCTGGTACATTGTCTGTGTATAAATAGCAGAGCACTCTGCCCGAGAGGCAGTCAGTGCTGCGTGTATGTTAAGTTCGCAATAAACCTGCTTTCAGTATAAGTGCTGTGTTCAGTTTTTAAGCCTGCTTCCTTTTCAACGCAACAATATGAATCAGTCTATTAACTGGAAGAAGAAGTTTCTAATTCTTCCTTCCTAGCCTATCCCGATAAAAAGTCGAAAGATCTTGCAAAGCAACAGCGTATTATCTCGATACTAAAGTTTATTGTAAGAAATAAATAATTTATCGTATCCCTTTCTATCTTGAAAAGATCCCCGACTAATACTTCGAAACTGATTGCAGAAACGTAGCTAGTTACAGAGAGATCTGAACTCAGAGGAAACTAAGCACAGAGAGAGCGAGTAACCCAACTGTGGGTACTATTTATTATAGCAATCTAACAAGTGATATCTGAAATACAAGGTGTTTTGACCCTGTTATTCCCTGGACATTACTATTCCGAACTACACTGATATAGTTTGAATTTACTAAAATTTGTAAAAATGCGAAATCTCTGCCTCTTAAAAAATAATGAAAATTACGAAATGATGAAAAATGGCGATTTTAATTATATGATCGCGATGTGTTGTTGTAGCGGATGTGTGTTTCTAGTTGTAGTTGCTATTGCCAAATTTGCCGTTATGACAGCGCTATCAAGTTAAAAGTAATCACATTTGACTCGTAAATAGCCTATTCATGCGTTATTATCGTTTATATTCGTCAATTTTTCGGCCTCGCTTACGGTTTGTGGAGCGCTTTTCTCTTCGTTATTTCATGTCAGACATCCAATGAAACAAATTCGTAGAGCTCTTGGCGTTAATACTATACGAAGAACAGACTGAAAAATGACCAAATAGAGGAGAATATGGCCACAGAATTCTCTGTAACACGTATAAAATAAAAAATAAAAATAAAAGCATCACAGCACGCCCTTTATTATTAATCACTTGTTTTTTCCGTTACTTTCGCAACTTTACGACACAGAAGTGTGCAGTATAGCACAGTAATTGAAAATGAATACCAAGAGTAATAAAATACATCAGGTACGTGAAGTAATCGGTTAAATGCTACCATTTGTCAAAACTGACTTGTGGCTTCATCTAGGACTAGCGAAGTGGATTAAGGAAATAATAAAGCGTGGTTTGTTAAAACGAGCAAGGTGACGCAGCACCCTCCTCCATTATATTTTATATTTACAGTTATTTTGAAGAAATTTAACAATCACCAGCCATAGGCTAATATGTAGATTGATTTGAAAATTTAATTTTGAGGTTGCGTGTCTGCAGGGCATTATAATCGAAATATTGGTGATCTGAATGACATTGCTGTCCTGTACACCAACTATTACAGTCGATACTTCTTCGACTGTTCAAGATTAATATTGAAAATTCTACTTAATGACATTTACTTGTACACCGAAGGAAACTTTCCTAATTAATTTTACACATGTCTAGCAAGTAGGTCGCTTGTGCACTTAATGATCACTCACAAAACAACTCACTACGCTGTAATTATATACTTACTTTTTATATACTAACTTTTTCTAGCCATTTCCTCCTTTGACAGTGTTATGTAGTGACAAAGAAAGCACAAATGGTGTTTATGTTCACAAATTTAACTAATAATCCATTGTACAGAGGTGTAAAAGTGAAACTGCAAGCATCAAGAAACAATATGTAGTGTTGAAACGACTACTGTTTTCGGTCTCATGTTGCAGCTTATATGGACGACGATACAGTAAAGCTTGGAATTAAATATAAATCTTTAAAAACAAAGCGTTCTAGTGGTTACGATGAAATATCAACAAAGTTAATTAAAGCGTGTTCTTGTGAACGCAGCACAATTTTAAGTTTTTTGTGTACCCAGTCTATTATAACAGGAACATTTCCTGATTGGCTAAAATATGCGGATATTAAACCTCTCTTCAAGAAGGGGGATAAAGAGATACCATCAAACTACAGACCCATTTCACTTTTGCCAGCATTCTAAAAAATTCTAGAAAAGGTAATGTACAAGCAGCTTCTCAACCACTTAACCTCAAATGGCATATTGTCTAGAACACAGTTTGGATTTCTGAAAGGTTCCGATATCGAGAAGGCTATTTACACTAACAGTGAGAATTTACTTAATTCATTAGATAATAAATAGCTAGCAGCAGGTACTTTCTGTGATTTGTCAAAGCCATTTGATTGTGTGAACCATAACATGCTTTTAAGTAAATTAGAATTCTATGGGGTCACGGGAAATGCTGCAAAATGGTTCACGTCATACCTCACTAACAGGAAACAAAGGGTGTCAGTGCAAGTGACTAGTAAACTAAGCCAACAGTCATCATCGGATTGGGAAGAAATTACATGTGGTGTCCCACAAAGATCCATCTTAGGGCCACTGCTTTTTCTTGTGTACCTCTTATCAGTTACACTACCAGAAGCAGAGTTCGTTTTGTTCGCAGATGATACAAGTATTGCAATAAAAAGTACGTCAAGCATAGTTATAGAACGGTCTGCTAATGATATTTTCATGAACAATAATAAATGGTTTAAAGCCAACTCATTGTCATTAAACTTTGAAAAGACTCACTACATGCAGTTCAGAACATGTAAGAGATTTCCCACCAGCATATGCATTAAGTATGAAGAAGATAAGATAGAAGAGGATGACAGTATTAAATTCCTGGGATTAAAGCTTGATAATAAATTTAGTTGGGAGGAGCACACCACAGGACTGGAGAAACGACTCAACAAATCTGTACTTTCAATACGAGTGTTATCAGACATAGGAGACGTAAAATTAACAAAGCTTGCATACTTCGCTTACTTTCATTCCCTAATGTCATATGGTATAATATTTTGGGTAACTCTAAGTCAGTCAAAAGTCTTCATAGTCCAAAAACATGTAATACGTATTATCTGTGGAGTAAATTCACGGACGTCCTGTAGAAGCCTCTTCAAAGAACTGGGTATATTAACTACTGCCTCTCAGTATATTTATTCTTTTAAGAAATTTGTCATAAATAATATATCCCTTGTCCCAACAAACAGCTCAGTTCATACATACAATACCAGGAATAAAAATGATGTACACAAGGACTTAAAAGCACTTACTTTAGTTCAAAAAAGGGTCCACTACTCAAGAACACAGATTTTCAATAATTTACCATCAAGTATAAAAAATTTAGCTACGAATAAAGATCAATTTAAGAGGAACCTAAAAGACTTTCTAGTGGCCAACTCCTTCTACTCCATTAGTGAATTTCTAAATTGTACCAAATGATGCATGTACTCATACTATATTAATATTATTATATTATCAGCTATTAAAAAATCTTTAAAATGTATATCTGTATTTATATTATTATCAATTATTCAACTTGTAAATTTTGTTTCTTGACGTGTTCAACATCCACGAGGATCTCCTCGACATGGATCTACTGAACGAAAAACTATTCTAATGTAATCTAATTTATTATTCAAACTTCGTAACCACAACAGAAATGTACGTTGACACATTCTACTGCTTTGTATTGGCGGGTCGAACACGCATTTAAAAACAAAACAAAAATATCTGAAAAGGCATTATTGACGTTGTGTTATGCCTGAAACTTTGTTTCGTAAGAATAAAATGAAGAATGTTCTTTATTCTAGGAACTTCAGGGAACATTGTCTCATTTTCATGAATAAATCTGGTCGGTGAGTAAACTTCACCTTAGAAAGTACTCAGCCTGAGGAGAAGAGGGGGGGGGGGGGAGAATTGATCAACACGAAGAACATTCTCAGATTTCGTTTCTATAAAAACAGAGAAGTTTCTCACAAGAGGAGAACATTCTCCTGTTCTGAAGTGAACTCTGTAGCATATTCGAAGCTGAATAACTTCTGTTGAGGCTTCATTTTACTGTGGTTCATAATAAAAATGAGAGAATTTATGTTGTTCAGAAAAATACAAATGAAACACTAAAAATATTATTTGGCTGGCTTCACAAAACCCATTACAGTGACTCTTCAGTTATTTTACATGGCGATGAAAGTCATGTAGGTGGAGTTTTTTTCGTTATGAACATAAAAAAGGAACACAAGTGGATCAGCTTCGTGTTTGGAGTGCGTATTTAAAATTGCAAATAATTAGGTAACAGAATTACCTTGTATGTGTTCAAACACCGTTAGGGACTATTTATTAACCCACCTCATCAAATTAATTCCAGATGAAGTTCATATCAGGACTTCACAGTCTGTACCACAAGATACGTATTCCTGTAATACTGAAGTAATGTTTTTTCTACTGTGCTTGTTAATTCTGCCAAAACCGGTTGGTCCATTAAGGATACGTTTTGTGACAACATAAATCTTAATTTGTGTTATGTTATAAGTAAGTAGTCACAACAGGAAAAGCAATAACTTATTAATTACAAACATTTCAGCCTGTTTCTCGTACCAAAACCGTGCGTCTATTGCTTAATACTTAATGCACGACTACACCATTTAACCAAAAGTATCTCGTGTCAGAATCTGGCAGACTTTTAAATTGAGACAGATGAAAACGCGATGCATTCTTAATATTTTGTTTGCACGTTGTGTTAACGTAACTTCAATAAAAGAAAGAAGTTTCTCGTATGTCCAAAATTCGGTCAGATCCTCAGAAAATCATTTTCGTAAACTGCTTGTATTCGGTGCTAATGATTTGCTGTGAAACATAAAAGTAATAAAAAGCTGTGCTGGGCAGAAAATACACACAGAACTTACGCAAGACGGAGGTGAGGTAGCGAGAAACAACTGCCCGATCAGATCATGTGCTTCGAAATTTTTAATCTTACGAAACTGAGAACTTGTCCAGAGAATGTTCTTTTGCTCTGAGAATCTTCTCCGGAGCATGCGCTCTTTCTTATTCATACGGCCGTTTGTAGCATTGAACTTCATCTGAAATTAATGCGCAGGCGGAGCTTTAAATATGGAGGACAAGCATTGCTAACCAGTGTGCTGTGCTGTTTTGCCTACAGAAAATGGCGCCTATCCTCTTCAAAAAGGGGCACAGACGAAGCTCCTAGCCGTGGTGCCAACTCGTTTGCAACTATGTCCCTACATGACCTGTGAAAAATCCCTACGTTCACCATGAAAGTTCCTACAGACCTAACTGATAAGAAAAAAAGAAAAAAACAGCTACTTACTTATTAAGTAGTAGTATTCCTCTTTTATTAACGTTATTGTACAGTGAAATGTTACGGTTTGAATAAAGAAAAAAATATTTTCTTTCTCTATCATCCCTGAGATCTGGAATCCGTCCCTACAGTTGGCAACACTGACTCCTAGTGGCACGATGTGAGTGCGGCTCCCCACCTCTTACTGGAAATACCCGATCCAGTTCGTAATCACATCACAAGTATTCTCTGCAGAGTCATAATTTCTACATTATGGCAAATCAAAGAATACTTATGATGAAACAGAGCATTTGCGTAGTGTTCGATGAAGTAAGGCTTTAAACACCAATCTTCTATTGTACAAAAGTTCCATGGAATGAATAGGTGATTTCTGCTATTAACAATTATATCACATAGAGCCACAAAACAAAGTCCAATGAAGCAATAAACATAAAACGTTTCCACTGCCTGATGCTGTATTGAGTACATCAGTCTCGCAAAATAATACGTTACACAGGTTGACTGCAGGTACGTCCAAAATTCTGCCGTTGACGTCATGGTTGAGCACAGAGAAGGAGGTGCACCAATACGAAAGAATAAAGGATAATAAACTATCATTTTCGTTGACTTGATTTTCTGGTCACAAAACAACACAGAAATAAAATAAGCAGCAAGGAAAACATGCACGTTTTTATCAAACAATATTATTAACTTAATTGGGGATATGTAACTTAAATAGTGACAACTATTTACTTACAACCAACACAAAAGCGTTATGAGTTTTCACCTGTAACTGTAATTTAAACTAGTCACCAGCGTTGTTTAGAACCCGTTGCCAGAGATATGGAAGGCATAGTATACCATTAGCAGAGTCTGTTCTGTTGGTGGTGCAAATGGAGCGATCTACTGCCTGTCGAATCTCTAGAAGAGTTCTGAAGCGAATGCCACGAAGTGGTCCCTTCAACTTCGGAATCCAATGAAAGTCAGAAAGAATCAAGTCCGGGGAGTATGGTGGCTGGTAGAGTACTTCCCATTCCCATAGACCGAACAGAACAGCTACAGCTTGAGCTGTATGCGCCCGAGCATTGTCGTGCAAAATGATGGCTGGGTTGCACAGAAAGTGTTGCCTCTTCTTTCGCAAAGCTGGTCGCAGGTAACGCTGAAAAAAACGAACAGTAATACTGTGCAGTGACGGTCTGCCATGGAGGAATGTAATGTGTTAGGGTAGCACCATGACAGTCGAACACTTCATCCATTCCATGCACGCCGCTTGACGACCTTGGTGACACTGTCGTACTATATGACCTGTGGCACATTCAATGTTGATCCAACTCCGTTGTCCCTGTTTCGAAAACATAGTGACATAATACGCTAGACCGCTCGCTCTCGAGTTACTGCGTTTCCCTCGATTGTGCGCTTGCCGGTGACGTGGGACGGGCGAGTCCATTTGCCGGGAGGTAATGGAGGTATGTCAAAAACGGGTGCTATCAGCAACAGTAGTAGAATCCACTGCAGTGGCGCCACTATTTCAGTTGCAACCCTCATCATATTACTGAGAAGTGTTAACTTCACCTATGAAAAAAAGGAGCGTGTGTTTTCATTAGCCTCTAATTCCGTTTAAATGCTATTTAGTAGGAACAGGATGTATGCAGTGAGAATACTTGTCATTAACCGGATTGTTCGAGTGACTTGAATGTTAGTAAGATTACATCACATCCTCAATAACGTTAATTTCATTCTAGAAAAATAATTGTAAAATGGCAGATTTTAGTTCTGAACATTAGTCTTGTGTAGTTCGCGAATGAACTAGTTCGGAAGAGCGCTCCCACAAGCGATCTACGCGAACTAGTATGCAGATCCCTCGCGTCTTAGTTCGTTCGCTCCTTTTTCGAAGGCTGACAGGGAACAGCGAGAGGACGCGAGAGCGCGGAGAATCGCGTGATTCCCTTCTGCCAGTTGCCGTCTTTTCGAGCTGTAGTTTTAGTAGCGCTAGCAAAAGCCAAAACGAGCGGACGAACTAAAAAGAGCGACCTACTTCACGGCCGAGCTGTGAACTAAAAGGTAAGCTACCGGTCGCGAACTAAACTATGCGCGATAGGTCGCGAACTAAAATATGCTCGATAGGTCGCGAACTAAAGTATGCGTGATAGGCCGTGAACTCAAGTATGCGCGATAGGTCGGGAACTAAAACATGCGTGATAGGTCGCGAACTAAAATATGCGTGATAGGTTGCGAACAGAATTAACAAAGACGTGTTTGCCTTCTGCTGATGAGAGCCATTTCGAGGTTAGCGTCTGCCTGCTGGATTACATAGTTCAGTGCTACAAAATTTCTGCTTTGAAGTATTCGGCACTCTGCAATATCTGACTAATAAATTCCAAAATGCTAAGATATAGCGATAACTTTAAATTTAAACGCGAGAAATTATCCAAAAACTGTTTCTTTTGATTTTCGTGATATCGTTAGCGGCTCAAGCAGCAAGCGCATGAAGAAGCTAAGTGGGGGAACTTCTCCCTTCACCTGCATGCGCAGACCACGCCCCTCAGCCGTCACTGGGAGCGGAGGATCTTAAGTGAGCGCTCTCGATCGCGAACTATTATGCGCAAGTCTACTGGTCATACATCAGACTCGATGGCTGGATGGGTTGTTGGAGGCAGGGGGCCAAACTGTTACAGTCATCAGTCCCCCAGTAGAGAGGGAAAGGAGTAAGAATAGCAAAGGAGGGGAAGGGAAAGCGAATACAGTCCAGACAGGAAAGAGGGGAAAGCCGGCCGCGGTGGCCGAGGGGACTAAGGCGCTCCAGTCACGGTCTGCACGGCCACTACGGTCGGGGGTTCGAATCCCCCCTCGGGCATGGATATTTGTGCTGTCCTAGTTCGTAAGTAGTTCATAAGTAGTCTGTAAGTTTAGGGACTGATGACCCCGTAGTTAAGTCCCATAGACTATACAAACATTTCAACATTTGAATTTTTGAAAGAGGGGAAAAGGCTGCAGTAGCTCGGCGCCCCGTGCTCGTCAAGCACGTACTCACGCAAGGACTGGCGCTACATACTAGAGCAGCTGGTGTAAACAGCTGCTGGAACTCTTCTGGATATAACGTTTTGTACAATATTTATTTCCTATCAGTAATTTTGTCCTGCAACGTACGCAGACAGGCTGAGAGACCGATGCCACTGTTGTAATGACGAAAAAATGACAGGTCCGTCTTAACATGCTGGCGTCAGCAAACGAGAAATGTTAGCAGCCGGGTGGAGATGGAGGGGGAACTGTGTGCTGGAAAGTAGTGTGAGCGCTCGCGGGCGCCCGCGCTCGCATTACCGCATTTGGCCACCCCTGGAGACAGACGACAGGTGACGAGGGGTGGGTAAGGGGGAGTGACGTCAGGCTGGATTTCCTTCCTCAGAGTGCACGGCGCATGCGCTGACGCTCGCTCCCGCTTGCCATCACTCCCTACTGTCGTCAGCGCCACACGGAAACCCGCGGGGTTTTTCCGCTCTGCTGCTCTTTCCGATTCCCTGCAGAACCCGGCTATCCCGCTATCCTATTCCCTCGCGGTTTACGCGGAAATCCCAGGCTCTGCTGCTAAGCGACGACATAAATCCCTCCCTCCCCCCCCTCCCCCCTGTCGTTAGGCGAGCGTATTCTCTGTGTTCCCCGCTCTGCTTCTCCATTTCTCTCACTTTGCGCGACGCGCGCCCCTGCATATGTGTTGTGTGTGTGTGTGTGTGTGTGTGTGTCCCTGCGGTTTTCCACCAGTGCACTTAGCTTAATAGTCTCGAAAAGCATTAGGCCGTATTAAATGTGCCACAGAGGTACGACGCGTCCGCAGGTGGTACCGGAGACTTTATAAGGGATCCTGGAAGTACTGCTTGTAATACCTGCAGCCTTCCAGCCCGTAAGAGGGTTGCTCTTGCTACTGCGGGGACTTTGTTACACAAAAAATTGCAATCTAATGTACAAAAATTATTTTTTCCCTAAATGTACAAATCTTTGCAAATCTAAGGACGCAAACTAGAATAAGCATCGCACGCTAGGCTTACATACTTTGTAAACTAACTTATGTTAACGACAACAGACACACACACACACACACACACACACACACGCACGCACGCGCGCACGCCTGAATGAGGACTCGAACCTCAAACAGCAGCGGCGGTGCAATCTGCGACATGGCATCTTCCACCGCGCAAGCATTACCGCGTACCTTTTGTTTGATTGTATGCTTGTTCATAGATATACACACAAAGCAAGTATTTAGTGGATGTCTTCAGTAATGCAAACACCAATAACTTTCACAAACTTTCAAAGTTCAGAAAGGTAAAGTGTCACAAGCAATAAACTGTTTAACTAATAATAAAGTTCAGTGTGAGAAATGTCTAAAGGTTTAGTGATGGCTAATCATTCCTACTCCTCTTAGCTGTACAGATTAAAGCGTATAGTTTATTAATAACGTCATATAACGTGAACATTTAATACAAACTGATTTTTGTACAAATCTTGTGCAGTAATGTGATCATTGACAATGAGTAAGACAAAATGTTTCTTTAATTCATCTATGTTGTAGTTGTTATGGTATTCAGTCCGGAGACTGGTTTGATGCAGCTCTCCATCCTACTCTATCCTGAGCAAGCCTTTTTATCTCCTCATAAGAACGACAGCCCACATCCATTTGAATCTGCTTACTATACGCGTCTCTTGGTCTCCCTCTGCGATTTTCACCCCACACACTTCACTCCTAAATTTACGATTCCTCGATGTCTAAGAATGTGTCCTACCAAGCGATCCCTTGTTTTAGTCAAGGTATGCCAAAAATTCCTTTTCTCGCCAGTTCTGTTCAGTACCTCTTCTATAGATATGCGATCTACCCACCTTATCTTCAGCATTCTTCTGTAGCACCACATTTCAAAACCTCTAGTCTCTTCCTGGCCTCACTGTTTATTGTCCATGCTTCACTCCCGAACAAGGCAACACTCCACACAAATGCCTTCAGAAAAGACTTTCTTACAGTTAAATTAATATTCGAAATTCCTCTATATCTGTTTAAAATATACATTTTTAACGATTCTACGACCAAAGAACGGTTTGACTTGGGATCGGTGAAATGTGAATTATATATATTCTTCTTTCGTAAATATTTATTGCCTCCTGACATATTCTGCACTGCTCAAAACTATTAGCGGAAGACATATAAATGGGAAGACAGTACTCGATCTTTTTATTCCGTTCTTAAATAGATTTATGCAGTTAAACGCTGAGCAGGTCTTCACCATATGTTTCATGTACACTGCAATAGTGAAAAAATACAGACGTGACTATCAATTGTATATATATCCCGCAGTAGCTATTTAATACACGATTTACCTGCCAAGAGCACTCGTATTTATCTGACGCTTGCCACTACAATGGCGGCCGGCCGAAGGTTCAAATTATCCCGCGACAGCAGCGCCGTTAGGGAGTCTGGTTATTTTTACAAGGTCTTCGGTTCGTTCTGGCCCGCAAGGGCCGGTTTCACGCTTCCTATGGTGGCGTCCTGTCTTGGTGGCAACTCGTCAAAGACGGCAGGAACAGAAGTGTCCTTCCGCAAAGACATTGACTCTCCGGATTTGAACTTAACGGCTAATCGCCATCTTGCCAATTTAATATATTAATTATAACAGGACACGGAAAATTATTTCGCCCCCACGAGACGATGGTCCTCTGGTCAGGCAAGCAAACGGTAATTTTAGATTGTCGGGGAAAATTAGTTTTAAATGATTTTATTGGCTATTAATTTTAGCAACTTCTTGAATATTAATCGGAGCTAGCTTTGTGATACTTCAAACGAATCGTCATTTTTCATTAGATTGGAATCCGTCGTCAGAAATTTTAGAATTATTTTATTTAGGCCCACTCTCTTTGTCCTAAAGGCTGGCCATGTGGTTCATGACACCTTTGTGCTCTACAACCACATTTTAAAAGTCTCTATCCTATTCCTGTCCGCACTGTTTGTCGCCCATGTTTCACTCCCATACAAGGCAACACTCCACACAGATATCTTCAGAAAAGACCCACGTACACTGCGTTACCTCGCAAATAAATTTGGCAATAACATCTCTGGCCATTCTTGCTGTTTCATTTCCGATTATTGGCAGTATATTTAGAGAAAAAAATTGCTTATTCATCACACGAATAGTGCATCGCGAAATATCTATTAATATGGGAGAGTGGGGTAATGACGCTCTCCGGGTAATGGCGATCGCCAAAGTATCTGGTAACTGCTTTGCAGTAGAAGAGTTATAGAGTGCGACGCAACCTCACGGCCATTTAAGGAACTCCTGGTAAAATCGACGCCATATTGCCAGTGTCTTCCTGAATTTGGTGCAGGGAAGGTGTTTTTCACGTCCTTAAATTTAAGGAACAGCCTTCATTACACCACGGTAAGTACTTGAATTTCACGTATGTAAAAATTGTTGCCAGTTGTATCCTGTACTATGATGGGTGAACTTTTTAGTCGTACATTTGTTTAAAACGTAGGATACATGGTTATTTTGTTTCAACGTTTTCAAATATGGCTTGCTCTGGGGGTAATGGTAGTCAGACGCTGTGGGGTAAATGAATCTGACGAAGAACTTTGTTATTATTGCAAAGAATGCAGTATAGGTGAGGAACTTTGGTTCCATTGCACTGTTTGTGAGGTATGGGCTCATCGAGCTCGTTACGGATGGTATCATGCAGAGGGCTACAAACCTATTTTCAAAATTCCTATAATTTTATGTCTAATTTTCTAAAATAAACATTGATTTAAAAGGAATTGAGTTTTAGTCATTTTTTGCCTCATCTTTATATTTACTATGACTTTCAATGGGTTTAAATGCTGACTGCCATTACCGCAGGGTAGGGAAAATGCCGGTAGAAGCTACATTTTTATTTAAACACTGTTTTTTTATTATTTTTTTTTCTTTTTTAATTTTTTATCCTTTTTTTATTTTTAAGAAATGAGAGTTGAACTAATTTTAACAATGTTACAATGAAGTTTAATGTGTTTGTATCCAGTTTTACGCAATAGCATTAAAACATCGTTTAAATTAAACTTGTACTGACAAGAATAACTTAAGTGATCGCCATTACCCCACTTACCATTAATTGCAATACTTTTTCACTGCTAAGAAAATCAGGTTACAAATGAACAGGAGACAGTTGAATTTAAAAATCAGTCAGTCTGTCAGTCAATTTCCTCACTCCACTATAAACCACACTTCTGATCCCTCAGACTTGTACGAAGGCTATCTGCGAATATCCGAACTCTACGCTGGAGAGAGAGAGAGAGAGAGACAGAAGTTTCGCGAACTGCAGCTTCTTCGTTTTTCGTCTCGGTTTTCCTGAACCAAATCGATGTCGGCGCTCAGGGAAACAAAAGTTGTGGCCCGATCAATGTCTGCCCTGAGACAAACAACTCGAGGTCCACCCCGACATCAATCTTGGCCCAGGTCGCAGGCGAGAGGGCTACGCTTTGTCCCGTAGCGTCTGCTGGGTGTGTCGCACGCATTAATCAGTCCAGAGCCCTAATGGACAAACAAACACGGTCTGAAACTAAAGGCTGAAGCGATGAGGTCCATTAAGCTTCACGACAACTTCGTTCGTCACACTGACATTGACACTATTTCAAAACAGTTTCTTTCGCTTGCGTTCGCGCCATTCCTTTGATACAGTAAAGTTAGTACCTTGCGTTGCCCGGTATGTGTCTACAGGGTGTTACAAAAAGGTACGGCCAAACTTTTAGGAAACATTCCTCATACAGAAAGAAAGAAAATAAGTTATGTGGAGATGTGTCCGGAAACGCTTAATTTCCATGTAACTGCTCATTTTATTACCTCTCTTCAAATCACCTTAATCATGGAATGGAAACACACAGCAACAGAACATACCAGCGTGACTTCAAACACTTTGTTACAGGAACTGTTCAAAATGTCCTCCGTTAGCGAGGATACATGCATCCACCCTCCATCGCATGGAATCCCTGATGCGCTGATACAGCCCTGAAGAATGGAGTATTGTATCACAGCCGGCCGCGGTGGCCGAGGTGACTGAGGCGCTCCAGTCACGGTCAGCACGGCCACTACGGTCGGGGGTTCGAATCCCCCCTCGGGCATGGATATTTGTGACGTCCTAGTTCGTAAGTAGTTCATAAGTAGTTTGTAAGTTTAGGGACTGATGACCCCGTAGTTAAGTCCCATAAGCTTTACAAACATTTGAACATTTGTATTGTATCACAGTCGTCCACAATACGAGCACGAAGAGTCTCTACATTTGGTACCAGGATTGCGTAGACAAGAGCTTTCAAATGCCCCCATAAATGAAAGTCAAGAGGATTGAGGTCAGGAGAGCGTGGAGACCATGGAATTGGTCGGCCTCTACCAGTCCATTGGTCACCGAATCTGTTGTTGAGAAGCGTACGAACACGTGGACTGAAATGTGCAGGAGCACCATCGTGCATGAACGACATGTTGTGTCGTTCTTGCAAAGGCAGATGTTCTAGCAGCACAGGTATTCCGTATGAAATCATGATAACGTGCTCCAGTGAGCGTAGGTGGAAGAACATGAGGCCCAATCAAGACATCACCAACAATTCCTACAATCCATACATCAAATGGCCATCTGCCAACTCCGCATTTGTAAACATTGCACCGACTGCAAAATCACGTCCGTGATGAACACTAACCAGTTGATGCTACGTACTGATGTGCTTGATGCAAGTACTGTAGAGCAATGAGTCGCATGTCAACACAAGCACGGAAGTTAACATTACCTTCCTTCAATTGGACCAACTGGCGGTGAATCGAGGATGTACAGTACATACTAACGAAACAAATGGGTATTTTAACAATTGTCTGCAGAATTATTTCAATTTTTTATTTAAAGAGAAATACTAAAATGAGCTCTAACATAGAAATTAAGCCTTTCCGGACACATGTCCACATAACATATTTTCTTTCTTTGTGTGTGAGGAATGTTTATTTAAATGTTTCGCCGTACCTTTTTGTAACACCCCGTATTTAGCTCTCATGTCGATATAGATAAGTAATTTTAATTGAACAACCCGTGATAGTTTGTATCATTTTTGCTGCTCATATTCAGAGGATAATTTTCGCTGAAGCACCTGTTACTTTACGGAGATCGAGCTTCTTTATTCTTGACATTAAATCATAAAGGAACGTAGTTTTTTTCCTTTACATTAATTAGTTCGGTGGTGGGTCAGAAGGCAACCTGCGCTCACCCCTTAGTTATTCCCCTGTGTTGATCCATAATTTGATATGACAATACTGTGCCGTAGTGGAATGGTCGAGCGATCTAAGGAACCTTGGTGCGTAGCACGCAATTACTCTCCGTCGGAGGTTCGAGTCCTCCCTCGGGCATGGGCGTTTGTGTGTTCCTTAGCTTAGTTTCAGTTAGTTTCTTTGTAAGGCTAGGGACTGATAATCTCAGCAATTGTCACATACATTTGCAAATATTTGATTGGAATAATATTATAAATAAAGTTTCGGGGGTTTAATACTGAGAAAAGAAAGTATTTCGTAAGGAGAGTTAAAGGAAAAGATACGGAACTGGAAGGACGGAAGATAAAAATGTGAGTGAATACGAAAAACTAGAAGTTTCATTTAATGAAATTGAAAAGATGAGAAAGACATAAGGAACAAGATAAGGAAAAGAAAGGACATCCGATGTTATGGAATAATAACTTGTCTAATCTACATAGGATACTCCGAAAATCACATTTAAGTGCCTGGCATACGGTTCATCGAACCACCTATATACTATTTATCTACCATTCCATTCTAGAATAGCGCGCGAAAATAAAGAACTCCGTTCGATCTCTGATTTCTCGTATTTTATTCTGATGATCATTTCTGGATATGTAAGAGGGAGTCAACAATATATTTTCGCATTCGGAGGAGAATGTTGGCGATTGGATTTTCGTAAGTAGCCCGCACCGCAACGATAACATCCGTTATTGTAATGATTCTCATCCCAGATCGTGTATCATTTCCGTGGCGCTGTCTCCCGTGTATCGTGACAATACGAAACGAGCTGCCCTTCTCTGGACTCTTTCGATGTCCTCCGTCAAACCCCCCTGATAAGGATCCCACACTGGGTAGCAATACTCCAAAAAAGGACGGACAAGCGTAGTGCGTGCAGTCTCTTTAGTAGATCTGTTGCATCTTTTAAGGGTTCTGCCAATAAAACGCAGTCTCTGGTTATCCTTTCCTACGACATTATCTACGTGTTCTTTCCAGTTTAAGTCTGAGATAATAGTAATTCCTACGTATTGAGTGGAGTTTACGGCTTTCAATTTTGATTAATTTATCTTGTAAACGGTTTTTTTTTGTACTCATGTCAAGGACTTCACACTTGTCATTATTTAGAATCAACTGCCAATTTTTACACCAAGCTGATATCTTATTTAGATCGTTCTGCAGTTCGTTTTCATTTTCAGATGACTTTAGTAGACGTTAAATGACGGCATCATTTCCAAACAACCTAAAGAGCTGCTCAGATTTCTCCCAAATCGTTTATGTAGATAAGGAACAGCAGAGGACCAATGTCTCTACCCTGTTGAACGCCGGATATCATCTCTGTTTTAGTCGATGCCTTACCATCGATAACTACGATCGGTGTCCTCTCTGACAGGAAATCCCCTATCGAATGACAAATCTGGAGCGATATTCCTGCTTAAATAGAATTATTTCTCAGCTGGTTCGCGCCTTTACCTTTCTACAACAGGATGTGCTTATCCAACTCAGAGTCTACAATTCTGTAAAGATTTGAGACTTACTTCGACATATTTAAACACAGACTATAACGCGTAACAAAAATAAATTTTCATACATCGACAGAATATATCATACTGTACGATATCCACTTTTTTTCTTTTTTCTTTTCTTTTCTTATTTACAGGTAGTAGTTTCGTAAAAACAGAAATGATAAGCAATATGTACCGGCCGCCTATTTTGCTTGTACGTTAGCGTGCAAACCGTCCGTATTCTCACCCTCCACATGAAAGCAATATCTCGCGAATGGAATGAGATATTGTTGTACTCTCAGTTTTAAATAAATTATCGATATCTCTTCTGAATTTGATATTGTCCCTAAGTATACCATATACCATAAGTGTGTTTTAACCTCTTTCAAACTCTTAAAAATGTGTTGCAATACTTGTGTATTTGACGCTGCACTGTAAGTAACATTTAGATATAAAAAATCAACGAGTAGATAGTAGTCGAGTGCCAATTTTCATAGCGGTCCTTAGTGTAAATGGATCGTTTGGTGTCCAAATCACATTCCTTTCGGGTTTATCTTTACGAGGGATAGCAAAATATTTTTGATATTGGAACTATGACGTTTTAGATAAATGTCCGCAGAATATAGTGTTAAAATTTCAGCCATTTATTACGGTACTGTAATTATTTTAGATACTAGGTTTTAACCGCGGTTTCGCCAACGTTGGTTTCCTCAAACACCATTGAAATAACACTAATTTCGCAACTTCGTTCTTCAGTTATGACCAAGATCAATAGAATAAAAGAAAGTTCCCAATTTCGTGGCATAAATATTAACCCGCGTAGAATGACAGCAAATACGGTCCTCCTTCATCGAGATGAAGAAAAAAAAAAGCTTTTGAAATACGAAAAGAAACTCTGGTTATTACATCGAGATTAAAACACTGACTGAAGAAGCTATACGTTATAAAACCTGCAAAGCAAGCAGTATTTTAATGTAATCCAAATCGATTCGGTGGTTTGTTGTCGTTCACGTCTTGTGTAAGCATTCAATTCATTACACTGAATCGTATAAAGCACACCATATCAACCATTTAAAGTTTTTAATACGCATATCTTGAATTAGCACGTTATAAAGTGTCCTGTGTTCTTCCTCAGCGTTCAAACTATCTCCGTAACCAGTTTCAACGAAATCGGTTATGCGGTTTAGTCGTGAAAGCGTAACAGACGCAGTTCGATTTGCATTGATAATGTTTGCCAGTTTATATTATTAATAAGTAGGGATTTGCAGTCTACGGTACAAAAACGCCTAAACACTAATATTTGTAATTTTGCGGTAATATCCAACTTTGAAAAGTTGGTAATACATAGAGATATAAAAGAAAGTAGAGAACATGATCTTAGGAGCATATGATAAAAACTACGACGATTTGAAACGATCGGGAAGTGGCAATCTCGATAATTTGATGTTTCTCAGGAATGCTCTGTGAAGACATGGTGATTTGACACCTCTATACTTACAAGCCGCATTTGTTGTCTGTCTGTTCTCTTATAACACAAGATACAGACAACCAAATGACGTGAAATTTGGTACACGTACACAAAATTACATGGGGAAGATTCTTAAATAGGTTTCGTTCCTTTCGTTTGGAAAACCAACCGGGAAATTTGAGAGAAAGTGAAAGTGCGTTATCAATGTGTCCGCGTAAATCTATATATTTGCACTGATGTTGATGAAATTTTTCACAATTGACCATCAACACAAGAGCAAGGGAACTGTCTACATAAAATTTCGTTCAGTGCATGGTAGAGGGTACTTTACTTACAGACTTCGATTGCAATCTCTATACATATAAGACGCATTTGTTGTCTGTTTGTTCCCTTATAACGCATGATACAGACAACTAAATAACGCGAAATTTGGTACACCTACACAAAATTACATGAGGAAGGTTCATGAATAGGTTTCTTTCCATCCCAATCTCACTCTGACCATGTGCCTGTTCTAAGCCCCCCCCCCCCCCCTTTTATTACATGCAAATAAACGGTTTTGTACGCTTCTGCAGAAAACCTTATGGTAAAGCCGGGAACTTGCAGCTAGTCCTGCATAAAGGCCACACGTTGTGTGCATAAACCAAACGATCTGTTCAATTCAGCAAGGCTGTAATGTTTAAATTTTATCTCCGTGTTGTAGAATAGCTACAGTGGACCATTACCTCTAATACGTAAACAAATTATCACGAGGGCTATCCAGAACACTTCAGCCTTTACCTCTCATCAACAGCTAATGGATATGTACCGTTCGTCGTATTAAATTTAATAGTTTCTCTCCTGCTGCATTTGTTTCTGAAGCTTTTCTGGCTGTAAATTTACTTGGTTAGATGTACCGAACATATAATTAACACTGACAGAACAGCGTCGTCAGTACATTCATTAAGTTGCACACCAAATACAGAAGCACTCAATCTGTTTAAGATTTCATGTGCTCGGATATTTTGTGTATGCGATAACACACAATACCGTATGAAGACTGTTCTGGTGCAGCTTTCTTCGCAGCGTCTTCTTGGAGTGTACGGGTGTTTCCATCACACATGATTTAATTACGTTCTCTGCAATTGTATGCAGTTTCCCAGAAAGAGGAGAAAACTTGCTTCATTAGCACTTTCATAAACCGTTTCTAGGAAATTTGGACACTGCGAATTGAAACGTCCCATTCTGTGTTCGAAAGAAAAAAAAGCGAAATAAGCCTCGATATATACACTCCTGGCCATTTAAAATTGCTACACCAGGAAGATGATGTGCTACAGACGCGAGATTTAACCGGCTGAAGGAAAATGCTGTAATATACAAATGATTAGCTTTTTCAGAGCATTCACACAAGTCTGGCGCCGGTGGCTACACCTACAACGTGCTCACATGAGCCAATTTCCAACCGATTTCTCATACGCAAACAGCAGTTGACCCGGCATTGCCTGGTGATACGTTGTTGCGATGCCTCGTGTAAGGAGGAAAACACCTATCACGTTTCCGACTTTGATAAAGGTCGGATTGTAGCATATCGCGATTGCAGTTTATCGTATCGCGACATTGTTGCTCACGTTGGTCGGGATCCAATGACTGTTAACAGAATATTGAATCGGTGGGTTCAGGAGGGCGATACGGAATGCCGTGGTGGATCCCAACGGCCTCGTATCACTAGCAATCGAGATGACAGGCATCTTATCCGCATGGCTGTAACGGATCGTGCAGCCATGTCTTGATCTCTGAGTCAACGGGATGGGGACGTTTCCAAGACAACCACCATCTGCACGAACAGTTCGACGACGTTTGCAGCAACATGGACTGTCAGCTCGGAGACAATGACTGCAGTTACCCTTGACGCTGCATCACAAATAGGAGCGCCTCCGATGGTGTACACAACGACGAACGTGGGTGCACGAATGGCAAAACGTCAATTTTTGGATGAATCCAGATTCTGTTTACAGCATCATGATGGTCGCATCCGTGTTTGGCGAAATCGTGATGAACGCACATTGAAAGCGTGTATTCGTCATCGCCATAGTATCGTATCACCTGGCGTAATGGTATAGGGTGCCATTGGTTACACGTCTCGGTCTCCTCTTGCTCGCATCGACGGCACTTTGAACAGTGGCTGTTACATTTCAGATGTGTTACGACCCGGGGCTCTAACCTTCATTGGATCCAATCCCTGTGAAACCCTACATTTCAGCAGGATAATGCACGACCGCATGTTGCAGGCCCTGTACGCGTCTTTCTCGATATGGAAAATGTTCGACTGCTGCCCTGGCCAGCACATTCTCCAGATCTCTCACCAATTGAAAAAGTCTGGTCAATGATGGCCGATCAACTGGCTCGTCACAATATGCCAGTGACTAATCTTGATTAACTTTGGTATCGCTGGCCGCAGTGGCCGAGCGGTCTCCGGCGTGCCAGTCACGGTCTGCACGGCCGTTGCGGTCTGGAGTTCGAATCCCCTCTTGGGCATGGATGTTTGTGCTGTATTTAGTATAAACTAGTTCATAAGCAGTTTGTAACTTTAGGGAATGATGACCCCGTACTTAAGTCCCATAAACTCTATAAACATTTGAACATTTTTTGAACTGCCTGGGCATCTGTACCTGTACAAGCTTTGTTTGACTCAATGCCCAGGCGTATGAAGGCCGTTATTAGGGTTAGAGATAATTGTTCTGGGTACTGATTTCTCAGGATCTATGCATGAAAATATCGTTAAAATGTAATCACATGTCAGTTCTAGTATATTTGTCCAATGAATGCCCGTTTATCATCTGCATTTATTCTTTGTGTAGCAATTTTAATGGCCAGTAGTGTATTTCATTGACACATTTTCTTGGTTTGTATCAAATGTCGTATAGGCTTTTTTGGTGCGAGGTAACTAATTAGTAATACTTTTTGAACAAAGCAGGCATAATCCGTCGGGTTTGCGGGTTTGGAGGTACTCCCATTAGGTACAAATTCAAAGGAGAAATAACACTCATCGTATCCACATCTACAAAAGGATTCCGCAAATCATATTTAAGTGTATGGCAGAGGGTTCATCGACTCGCATTTATGAATTTCTCTACCGTCCAATTCTCTAACTGCGTGCGGGGAAAAAAGAACCTCCGAATCTTTCCGTATTCCATCTGATCGCTCTTATTTTATGATGATGACTGTGACTCCATATCTAGGGGGATGATAACAAAATACGTTCGCAATAGGAAATTATGGCAATAATGCCCGTTCAATTTTTTTTCTATCTGTGGTGGGTTTTGATGATTGTTTTGCGCCCCTTAAAAGTAACAAAGCAATAACTTCATAAAACAATTACGTTCGACGGTTAAAGGAATTTTAACTGAATAAAATAAAATAAAACGAAAGTTTAATAATCGCGAAAGAACGCGGATTTTCAGTGACTTGAATTAACAGGTAAAATATATATAATTATTGAATGTAAGCTTTATATTAAGAAGCCTGAAGAATTTCTGAACTCGACAGTTACCAACAGCCAAATGTAAAGACCAAATTAATAACAATAGTTCAATGATTTATATTTGAAATCTATGTTTCAGGTAACATCGATACAAAAAGTTTCTTTTTATATTTAATTTTACGAGTGTAATGAGCAGATCCAGACGGATTTATATGGTGTTGAATGGTTGAATACATATAGGTGGTATATTATTTCTAAATCCGTTGTTGTTGTTAGTCTCCTACTAAAAATGCTCAAAAATGATCAGAAAACTAACATTTCTGACACAATACAGAGAATTATTCCTCATCTCTTCATCATTGAATTACCATTAAAATTGTAATTCTGCTTGGTCTTTAAGCGTTCCTGGCCTTCTTTTTTTCGATCAGACAACGATATGTCTGCAAAGATTTCGCGCTGTTTGTCGACCTTCAGGCACACTTCGTAGGTATTCGAGCCCATTTCCAGTTCCATTACCTTTTTATGTACAAACCCGATGGGCACTCGTCATTGTACACATAAACCGCAATATCTGTGGCTATACCCAAGACCTTTTACCACTCGAAACGGATTTGGGAGTCAACAGAGTCGTTTTGAAGCTTTAGTTACTGTTCCTGTGTAACCGCCAAGGCATCGCTTTACAAGATCATCACTGGTCTTCATAAACTGGTTTGGTAGCTTCATTGACGTCAACTGCAAGAGCTGGCTTAAAAAAATGTTCAAATGTTTGTACAGCTTATGGGACTTAACTACGGGGTCATCAGTCCCTAAACTTACAAACTACTTATGAACTAGCTAAGACTAAAGACGGCACAAATATCCATGCCCGAGGGGGGATTCGAACCCCCGACCGTACTGGCCGTGCCGACCGTGACTGAAGCGCCTCAGTCCCCTCGGCCACCACGGCCGGCGAGCTGGCTTATTTTCGTACTCAGCCAAAGTATTTGTAACTTTCTCCCAGTCATAATCTTTTCAGATTCTAGGGGAACATGGTTCTAGGGGAGCACCTGGAAGAAAAAATATAAACTTCCTTTTTCGAAAATTCTAGAGTGGCCTAACTCCTTATAACACATTCTCATACGTCATTACAGTTCAGCTTGAATAAAAGGAAATTCACTACGGAATTAATGCTTCTGAAACTACCATTTGCAATGTTATCGTGCGACCTCAGATGGCGTGCACATACAGTGCGTTTCAAACATGTTTCCGGCTACCTGGGTTGAAAAGCGTTTGGAAACAGGGAGACATCTCTGCGTACCAGTATCGGCACAAATAAAAGCGTCATGTACCGGTAGTTCGCCTGATGAGTGGACAACCCGCAATGCAGGGTAGAAACGCATGGCTGCATACCAGTGAGGTGTTCCAATCGGCGGTTCCGGAGTCACAAGACGAACACCGCCAGAGAGCGCACTAAACCAGAACTATTTTCCTCTGCACAGTCACGTGAAACCAGCTTGAGACTGCCAAATATCACTGCGCGCCGACTATTTAGGGGGGCGCAGTACGACAATACGGCAGTTCTCCGCCGACAGCCTACGAGAACCGTAGCTGACGGATCGCGACCGACGCCTCCGGGGAAGAGTCCCTGCCAGCGACGCCGCGCCTCCAGGACTTCCCGCAACGGAATATGCCGTCCGGCTCCGTCTCCCTGGCCGTTCTCTCAAGACTAGCATCATCTCCCTGGATTGTACCTAATTGATGAAGAAGAAAACTTTTAGTTGATGCTTATTGTTTTTTCCTTAGTTTATTTTATTTCCAGAAGATGATTACTTTGTCTCATCAATAAACACAATTTCCGTATCAGACAGTGTTTTTCAGTTAGTATCTCCTGAGGCGAGATATAGAAAAAAGGATTCTGTGTTTCACAGTAGCTACTACATGTCTCCGCTGAACGATGCAAGTAAAAGAGTTGATGACGGTGTACCCGGATGAGCACTGCTTGCAGACTGTGCAAACGGGTGCAGCAGTGGGAAATAAGACGCTTGCCGAAAACAGCGACAAAAATTGAGTAGAAATAAAACAAGGTTCCTTCTCGAATATTTCTGTGAAGAGTGAGAAATGTGAAAGGCTTCGAAATGAATCTACCACTGTCAAGACGTGAAAAGTAACATCACCACTTGGATTCTATGCGATTGTTTTACTAAAATTCGTGTCTGTTCTTGAAAGAAATGGTGCATCCATGTTTGCCAGAGATTCAAAATAGATGACATCTGACTGAAATAACGAGAACCAGTGCCGTCTTCCGATATTACCCACCGAAGAAAATTTGCACCAATTCTATAGTGTCTTTTTATCCAGCAACGGCTATGACACCTATCATTTTGTTTGCGTAAGCCTTCGAATACTAATAACTCAGCACCGTATATAATTACAATTTCCCGCTCTGTAAACCTAATGCAGCAGAATACTACGACAAACGGTCTTCTGCCAGACCTGAATACACCACCCAATTTTGCCGCGAGACACCATGTAATCCGACTGCCGGCGTGGCGCAGGAGGTAGCGTCACCGACTGCGGTGCTGAAGGTCGCCGGTTCAATCCCGCCCACCGGCAAAAATGTATTTCTTTGTAATTAACAATTCCAGAATGTTCTACATCTTTCTTATGTCCAGTTGTAAATTCTACTTGTTTCTTATGTTAACTGTTCTTCTAATTTCTGGTACATTCTGTCTGTGTATAAATAGCAGAGCACACTGCCCGAGAGGCAGTCAGTGCTGCGTGTATGTTGAGTTCGCAATAAACGTGCTTTCAGTATAAGTGCTGCGTTCAATTGCCTTCGAAGTCAAGCCTGCTTCCATTTCAACGTGACAATATGTGCCCCGCTGTTGGCAACTCATACAGGGACAACATACGTAGCGCGCAACATATCCGAAGACACTGCCGGAAACATGTTTTCTAGATAAATAATCGAACGATAGAGTGAAAAACATAATTTCTCCCAAATCTGGTGAGGACTCCGCGGAACTCACTTCATCACCCTGTGATCTACGAGGGTTGGGTACACTACAGTGGAGCCACTACCCAATGGAATCTACTATTGCCGCTGATAGGACACCTTGCTGACATACCTACCTAACCTCCGAACAAATAGACTCGCCTGTCCCAAGACACCAGCTTCCGCAAGATCGAGGGAAACACAGTCACTTGTGAGCGAGCGGTCTAACGTAAGGATGTCGTTATGTTTTCGAAACAGGAACAATAGAGACCGTCACACACAGAATTACTGTTCGGTTTTGTAGCATCACCTGCGACCAGCTTTGCGAAAGAAGCGGCAACACTTCCTGCACAACCCACCCATCATTTTGCACGACAATGCACTGGCAAATACAGCACAAGTGTGGCTGCTCTGTTTGGTCTATGGGACGGGGAAGTACTGTATCATGCACCATAGTCTCCGGACTTAAGTCCTTGTGACTCTGATCTGATTCCGCAGTTGCAGGAACCACTTCCTGGCGTTCGCTTCAGAACTGTTCCAGAGATTCGACAGGCAGTAGACCGCTCCATTCGCACCATCAACAGAACAGGCTTTGCTAACGGTAGACTACGCGGTCCACGTCGCTAACAACGGGTTCTACGCAACGATGCTGACTACTTTGAAGGACAGTGAGAGGTGTGAACATGTAACGCTTTTGTAGCGTTTGTAAATAAGCAGTTACCACTATTTAAGTTCCAACCCTCGTATATTACCGACCCGAGGAGAAAGCGACTGTTATTATGCCTTCGTACCTGATATCTTGTCTTGCGGTGCTTACGTAAATTCTACCTCGATAACAGTGAAAACATTCTCTAATCTATGGGAACTCATGTTTCTCTAAATGCACTGAACAGATAAAGAAACTGGTAGAGGCATGCACTTTCAAACTGAGGACAGAGTACAGAGTACGGCGCCGTGATCGCCAACGTCTATATAAGACAACAGTTGTTTGGCGCAGGTTTTATATCGGTTACTGCTGCAAAAATAGCACGTTATCACGATTTATCTCTGAGCTAGCGATGATGTGGGGGGATTTTGCTGTGCGGCCACTTCGTAGCCTATCATGAATATCGGGAATCAGGTTCAACACCGGTGCGGGCGTAGCCGCGTGGCCTAAGGCATCTTGCTGCGGCCTGGGCGGCTGCTCCCGCCGGAGGTTCCGTTCCTCCCTAGGGCATGGGTGTGTGGGTGTTGTACTTTCTGTAAGTTGTTTTAATAAATCTGTAAGTCTAAGGATTGATGACCATAGGAGTTTGGTCCAACAGCGTGCAAACATCGGGCTAAGCAAATTTCAGACAGTGTTGCGGCCGGAAAAAGATCCTGCAAGAACGGGACCAACGGCGACTGAAGGGAATCGCTCAGCGTGACAGGTGAGCAGTCCTTCCAGTCACTGCTGCGAGTTTCAATGCTGGTCCATTTAATGGTTGTTATTACTATGAGGCGATGTGCGTTATATATATAGTTCAATACTCAGCTTTTATATTGCAACGATGACTGCGGGGGTTCTGCTTGCGCTGCTTAACTAAACTGGGGTTTTCCTGGGTGAGAAGCTCATCAAAATGAAAACTCGTGATGCTCTTCCATTTTCGATACATTTATTTCACAAAATTGCATTACACGTTGCCGCCATGTCGTTTCTCGAAACTTCCACGTTAGCCAACCACAACCAATACACTGTCACAGACATCAAGTCAAAACACTCGCCCTCACGCGAAATTGTTTGAGCTCTATATATACTTTTGTTAACAATTCTAATGGCAGCTCTCTTTGTTGGATACAATTAAGTATAGTAAGTTACAATCACAAATTGTTGAATTATAACAAAATACATTCAGAATCGTACACAGCAAATCAAGTTGACAAATCTGGAATTAAACAAATGAATCTCTTTAGGCGTTTTCTTGGAGAAATATATCGTTTGTCCAAAACAACAATATTAAGAAATAAATTTACTACAATCTATTACTGACGAAACGAAGATCTGTACTAACATTCCCACAAGCATAAGACAGTGAGCATTACAAAAATAGGCTAGCAGATATTTCTAACTCTTTGTAATTACAAAGATATTAACATAAGTAATTTTTCTAATTATTGACAAAAGTTCGTTATTTATTTTTATCGACACGACTTACGCATTTTATATGTCCTAACACACTAAATAGTTCATCAGAAACCGGTATTCACAGTTTGTTTAACACAACTGTCTCTTATATTGAAGTTTCAGCTATCAAACTTTCTAAAATGTTCATCACTTAATCACATTACGTGAACATCCGCATAAATTAATGTACAGTGCTGGCAAAATAGTTTGTATGTAATCATAGACAATGTCCTTACCACTCTTACATACAAATGGACCAAAATCCCATCTAAACAGTCACAATCCGTTACAAGTTCACAATCTAGAACATTCTATTTCTTGCTGTTCCTAATTACAGGAGCATTAATTCACCACAGGTCATTCTAATTATACACGTTAGGTATTCACACCATCAGTAGCACTGTCTATTTCTTCACATATTATTTTCACCATCTCAATACTGCAAGGTCACAAACACACGTTGGTGGTATCGTATTTTGCACATAGTCTCCGGTATCCTCAGTTTCACTATATCCATCAACAAGTGTCAGCGTGCCAACCATTCAACGAAACGCCATCGATATGCGCTTTCGGAGCAGAAGGCCAACCCATGTACCCGTGTTGACTGCACTACACAAAGCTTCACATTTCGCCCGGACCCTTCAACACCGACATTGCATTGTTGATAACTGAAAACATGTCGCCTGGTCTGACAAGTTTCGTTTGCAATTGTATCGAGCAAATGGACGTGTAAATGTACTGAGATAACCGCATGAATCTGTGTACCCTGCGTATAAGCAAGTGAATGTTGAAGCTGGTGGAGGCTCTGTAAATGGTGTGGGGTTTCAGCAAATAAAATGTTCAAATATTTGTAAACCTATTGGTCCAAACTGCTATGGTCATCGGTCCCTAGACTTACGAACTACTTAAACTAACTTACACTATGGACAACACACTCAATCTTGACGGAGCGCTCGAATCTTCGGCACGAACGGCCGTCCAGTCCGCAGCACGACGCTCTAGAGGCCATTCCGTGTGGATCGGGGTGTTTGTGGTTGCAGTGATGTTGGGCCCCTGATAACTCTAGATACGACTCTAACCATTAACATGTACGTACGCATCGTAGCTAATCACCTGCATCCTTTCATGTACATTGTGCGTTCCGACAGACCTTGGCATTTCCAGTAGGAAAATGGGACACCTCAGAAGTCCAGAATTGCTGCAGAGACCAAATCAAATGTTCAAATGTCTGTAGAACTTATGGGACTTAACTACGGGGTCATCAGTCCCTAAGCTTACAAATTACTTATGAACTAGCTAAGACTAAGGACGGCACAAATATCCATGCCCGAGGGGGGGATTCGAACCCCCGAACGTAGTGGCCCTGCAGACCGTGACTGGAGCGCCTCAGTCCCCTCGGCCACCGCGGCCGGCGCTGCAGAGACCCTTCTGAGTTTGAACATCTCCGCTGATCAGCAAACTCCCCACACGTGAACATTATTGGGCATATCTGGGATGCCTTGCAACGCGCTGTTCAGAAGATTTCCTCACCCCCTCGTACTATTACGGATTTATGTACAGCCCTGCAGTATGACGGTGTCAATTCCTTCCAGCACTACGTCAGACTAGAGTTTGACAACTTTTTCCGTCGGCGACAGCACTATCCCACGCGCACTCTTTCGCTAATATTAAAAAAGGTAAAGCAGTCAACAATCCGAAGATTGGTTTGAACACCACAGTGCTTTACTAGGCATGGTCCTGTTTGGAGGTGGTATGCCGTTGCCTTCCTCCGACCTTCGAACTGACTCACCCAGTCAGTTATAGGGGGACCTACAGTTTAACGTGGGTTCCGAACCACGGTGCTCCTCGGTATTTTTCACATGAGCAATACTGCCAGAGGTGAAAGAAGTGGAAAGTGACAGATAAAAATCCCAGGACCTAGCGGGGATCGAACCCGGGACCTTTGGATTTGTAGTCTGGCACTCTAACACTGTGCAATAAGATAAATTGATTTTAATAATTAATACTTTATAATTGCTGGTAGAAGCTGACATCGGGGAAGATCAGTTTGGATTCCGGAGGAATGTACGATGTGCAATTGTATAATTTTTCACGTATATGTTTATTTCTACAGGTGCTGTATGTCTGTTAGATCTCTTATGAATACAATTAATAGTTAAGAAGTAGTAGATTAAAATTTGGTGTGTGATGGGGCGGTTTTCCATGAAAGTTACTGTCTCATGGACAACGTGTCGTACTGTGATGCAATTTCGAAGGTACATTCAGCTATATGTGTGTATAATATTTGTAAAATTTTTGCAGCAACATTTCGTAATGTAGAAATTATAAATTGTAACGCATATCGAATGCCGTAGTTTTATCCACGAACAAGAGAAAAGTAGTAGCGAGATACTTTTTTCCTTTCATCTTTTTCTGTGGTTGTCAAGGAGAAAAAAAATTATAGATTTGAAAGTTTTAAACGTTTAAATTTTGTTGTAACTCACTAAGTATTCTCTTTCTTATACAGTGTAGAATAAAGTCTCGTAGCATTATGTGGCAGTTTTTGCGATTCATATTGTTTATGACGTCATATCTCTTGAAAAATACTTCGTATGTGATTCTTAACACCGTAGTAACTGTTTGCTTACGGTAAGGAATATGTGTATCTAATTTTGTTGAAATCGGTCTAGTGGTTTACGAGGAAATGTGCAACATTGTTGCGTGATGTATCAGTTTTTCTCGCATCTCTTTTTTTATGAGGTCATACCTCGTGAACTATCTGTAGTGCGTGATATTTGTATGCACGACAACCGTCCTCATGGATTGACGCTTACGTGTGCAAAATTTAATAAAGAATGGAGCAAAACTGTAGATTTGTGTACAATAAGTATACGCAAACAAATATACGTGCACTCTCCTTTATCTTCTATCTAATATATAAAGCAGAGTGTCCGTATGTTTGTACGTGTTGCATACAAATCTACAGTTTTTTTTTCAATCTATATGAAATTTTGTACACGTAATCTTCAATTCATGAGGACGGTTGCCGTAAGTGTAAGAATCACATACGATATATAGTTCACGAGGTTTATGATGCGCGAAATACTGCTGCATTTTGCGACAATACTGCACATTTTCTTCTAAACCACTGGACAGATTTCAACCAAATTTGATACTCACATTCCTTACCATGAGGTAACAACTGCTGCAGGGTTAAGAATCACATACGACACATGGTTCAGAAGATATGACGTCTTAAAAAATAGGAATCGCAAACAATGCTGCATAATGCGCCGATTCTTTATAAATACACTGAATGAGAATGACAGTACTTACTGACTTGCAAAAAATTTTAAACGCAATTTCAAACATTTATTAAACTTTTTCTCGCTGACACCCATAGTAAAATGATGAAAGGAAAAAAGTTTCTCGCTTACTACTTTTCCGCTGTTTATGGAGTAAACGGCATTCGCTATGACGTTACAATTTATAATTTGTATAGTACAAATTGTAGCCGCAGGAAATTTTACAGAAAGTATACACACATATACTTGAAAGAAACTTCTAAATTGTATCACAGTATGACACGTAGTTTATGGGATATGAGCACATAAACAGTAATTTTCATGGAAATCTGCCGGCCGCGGTGGCCGAGGGGACTAAGGCGCTCCAGTCACGGTCTGCACGACCACTACGGTCGGGGGTTCGAATCCCCCCCCCCCCCCGGGCATGGATATTTGTGCCGTCCTAGTTCGTAAGTAGTTCATAAGTAGTTTGTAAGTTTAGGGACTGATGACCCCGTAGTTAAGTCCCATAGACTATACAAACATTTGAACATTTGAACATGGAAATCTGCCCCATCACACACCAAGTTTTAGTTTATTATTTCTTTCCTACTAATTGTATTCGGAAGAGATTTTACAAACATTCAGCCATTATACAAATGAATACATGCCTGATAAATTGCCAGAATAAATGAATAAATATCCGGGCAACGCCGAGTTTTCAGCTAGTACTGTTTATAAATGTGAAAATTTAATCGACGAGAGTATGAATAGAAGCGCAGTGTAAGTATGCTAATGAAGATCGCAGTGGTACAGCAATCTGTGAAGGCTAGCTCACTGAATAGCAACCTGCTCCCACTTAACATTAGAAGGGAATATAGTGAGAGAGATAGGGGTGCTGTTTGCAGATACAGCATTATTGGCGAGTGCGCCAATCTGGATTAAAAGTGAGCTGCTGTCAAGTCGACAATTATCCGCGTTAAGCGTAAAATCCCGGTGGACCGACGTCGATCAAAGTTAGCCAATGCAATTTACAGCGCTAACATTGCATCTTCACCACGAACGGTTTTTTAGAGTTGCCTAAAGACGACGGCAGTTTTACAAACTATGGGCGGCACTGACGAAGAATTCGTACAGTCTTACAATTTAAATGTGATCCAAACCACACTGAAAACACTTTTGAAGACTGGGGAGGCTGGAACTTTGAAGAGAGATTTCAGCTGCCGAAAGAATCAGTGTGGTTGCTGTCAAAGGTGATTGACGAGGTGTTAGAATTTGCTACTGATTTAGAACACCACTATACAAAATTTTGTTTAATATAAGGATGTACACATACTGAATCTCTTTAAACGGTGTGCAGTGAGAAGCAAAAAAAGATGTGAATTGATTCCAGTGTTAACAGTGTGGTGTAATGGTTATGGTCGTGGACAAGTTATGTTGAAGGTAATGAGTTGGATACCCGATAAATTCACATTTCCTTTTCTGTATTTTGCATTTTATTTTGTTCAAGGTAATTTTCAATTATTAATAATAAAATTTTTAATTTTTCTAACTATTTGACCCGTGCGAATAGTTTGCACTATATCCTGATCAGTAATGAAGAAAAGGCAGATGCAAGTATATATGTATAAAAGACAATAATAATATTGCAAGCACTGTAAAGCAGCGTGGAATTAAAATGAAGTAAATTGTTATGAGTTATAATAGTAAGCGGTACTACCTATGATGATGAACGTTGAGGTAATTCAGTTCATTCGTGCAGTACACAACGCTTGCTTGAACAAAGTGAACAATTCTAACAGCTGTTGTGCATTGGCGTATGACGGAGAAATCTCGTGGTAAACTACGCTTGCGTAAAGAATGGAAACAAATAGTTTTTTTTTTAATTGTAGTTTCAATTCCCCTAAAAGGGGCAGCGCCCACAGGTGCTCTTCAGATTACAGAAATAAAACAAAATTTGACACAGTAGACATATGAACATATGGGAGATAACATTTGGAGTTAAAACACACATTAAATGGAGATGTTAAATGGAGATAATACAGAGTATTTTAAATTGAGCGAAACAGTGGCGTCATAAAAGATTTGATACGGCGATGGTGGAGAATAAAAACAGCTGCTCCAGGGTCAGTGGCACACACACAATTAAAATGAGCACAGGACGGCGGCTATGTTCAAATGTTTGTTAAGTTTAAGGGACTTAACTACGGGGTCATCAGTCCCTAAACTTATAAACTACTTATGAACTAACTACAACTAAGGACGGCACAAATATCCATGCCCGAGGGGAGATTCGAACCCCCGACCGTAGTGACCGTGCAGACTGTGACTGAAGCGCCTCAGTCCCCTCGGCCACCGCGGCCGGCACGGCGGCTATGGTTTGACCGTCCGCTATTTTGGAATTAAAACGAAACACATCACACACACGAAGAAACACACAATTTAAATTGATGGTGTAAGCTGCGAGTTGGCTCTTCACTGTTGTTAAAATAAAACGACGTAAGAAAAGACAACACACTTGCGAAGGAATCCCACAGAATCACATCAGAATGTTCACATCTGGCGGAGCATACGCAGTATTAAAGATGTGACGTGGGGGAGAAAAGGTGCTGAGTGGTGATGGAGAGGGTGGGGGGGGGAGCCACAGGGCCAGTGGGGAAGGGACGGGGGGGGATGACATCCCATCCCAGGAATCCACAAGGTAGAAGGAAAGGGGAGTGCAATAAGAGGAGGGACAGCTGGGTGGAATGAGGAGGGGAGAAGGGACGGGAAGGGAGAGAACGGGAGAGGGAGCAAGGGGAAGGATCACAGCTGGTATGAAGGGTAGATGTCAGGTCGGAGGGCATCATCCGGGGGGGGGGGATGGTACGGAAGTTGCCACGGGAAAGGATCTGGAGTGTGGACAAGTGGAGAGCCGGGGGAATACAGTGTTGGAGGCGCGGCAACGGACCAGGTGCCGAGTGGAGGGGATGGACTAGAGGATTAGGCAGGTCTGATTTGCGGGAGGGGAATGAGATCATAGAGAATCCGCATGTGGGAGGGGGGATAGAGGGGGATACGGAAGGCGAGGCGGAGGGCATGGCGCTCCAGTATCTCCAGAGATTTGTAGAAGGATAGGGGAGCGCAGATCCAGGCTGGTTGGGCGACACATAGAATAGGACAGATGAGGGATTTGGAGGCATAGAGGACGGTAGGAGGGTTTAGGCCCCATGTTCGGTCAACACGGAGTTTGAGGAGGTGGAGGCGGGATCGGGCTTTATCTTGGATAGTGCGTAAGTGGAGACTCTAGGAGAGGGTGCAATCAAAAGTGAGGCCCAGGTACTTTAGGGTAGGAGTGAGGCGGATGGGACGGTTAGGGAGGGGAAACAACTCCAAGAGCTATCGTGTTAAATTACTTGTGTAAGTGATTTTTCAAAAGAGATAGATTGGTTGGCCAGTACTTACCTTTGTGCTGTACCGCCAGTAGTCACACAAAGAAGGAAAAGCACGAAAAAGAACAAGATTTCGGAAATGGGTTCCGTCTTCAGGTAGGAGAGAAGGGAAGATAAAAGGGATGGGAACAGAAAGGGAAGGTAATTCACAGCCTAGGTCATGAGACCATCCTCATGACCAAGGTCGCGAATTACCTACCCCTTCCGTTCCCATTCCTTTTTTCTTCCCTTCTCTCCTACCTGGGGACTGATAATCGTTGCAGTTTAGTCCCTTCCAATAACCAACAACAACTCTCCTACCTGAAGGAGTAACCCTGTTCCAAACCTTGTTCTTTTTCGTCGTTCTCTTTTTCTGTATGTGACTATCGGTGTTACAGCACAAAGTTACATACTGACCAGCCAAACACTCTCTTTTGAAAAATAATTCATCATCTCTGTAGAGAATTTCTATCATTAATTAAATTATTTGTGTATTTTTCGTCGTTACATCGATGTGTATCACAGAAATCGTGTGATAAATTGTGCCTGCATCAAAGAATGATTTTGGCTTGCATAAAGAATCTAAACAACTGCAAGAGCTGTCGTTCATGTTAGTTAAACAGATTGTTAACAGACGGCAACTTCTGCATTGGTCTTGTATCGACCGCGCAAACTAAGTTGACAGTCGGCGCGGTGGCTTATGGGGTCAATATATTGTACGAACAGTACAACTTTTTTTTTTTTTTTTTTTTTTTTTCAAAATCAAGTTTTTTTGGAAACAATTACTTTAAACTATATGCGTATTTTTCGTCACTAGTGGAGAACGAAACCTTGAAAATGATACCTCAATCATTAATTTTGATAAGTAATACGGACGATATGGCGTACCTAAGTGAAAACAGCGATAACAAGTATATTGCAATAATAAGATTGCGGCTCTTAGACCAAAATACTTTTGTTACTGATGGAATACACACAACACGATGATGTATTGTTGTTTCCTTGCAGTACTACAAAACCAACAACACCTTTATTGGTTCTTTGCTGTTCTATGGCATAACCATCGGAAAGAAATAAAACATGAAAAAGGCAGCAGCGCTAACTATTAGCTCTTTGGTGCACTACGTAACTAACAGGATCTCTGTTCTGTACTGTACTCACAGACATATATTACTAGACTGGCAATGCCGTATGCAGTATCATTGGTGACACTGAAGTCGCTCGGCGACATATTTCTATACTACAAAAGTAGTATCTGTATTTACAGAAAACAATCATAAAATACTGATGAACTCACATAATGATGTCTTTAGAGTTGAGAGATAGCGGTAATTTTGTGTGTTGTATATAGCTGTAATTTTTCGTACAACAAATGGAAGATACTAATATGTATGGTTATGAGTTCACTGATTTGGCGTTTTTATCTATCTGTTACCAATTTCATTCCACTTCGTCTTTTCTATCAGTAGTACGGTCGTTTAAAAGTCATTTTTCCTGGATAACACGTATTTTTATTCTTTTGAGTGTTCTTACGAAAACTACGGTCTACTTTGATACATACAGTAATGAGTTCCATTAATTTGCTGTTTTTGTTCATCTGTTACCAGTCTTGATCAACTGCAGGCTTTTTTTTTTCAATAGTACGACCGCTATAAATGCGCTATTTGTCGTGGGTAACAGTATCTTTATTCTTCACAATGTTTTTTCGATAACTACAATCTGCTTTAACTGTATGTAACGGTAAACTTTTACTTACCATCTAGGTGGCCTCGTAGAATTATGTTGGCAACACCAACAAAACGGTAGAAAGCGCTAACCAAGATGTTGATATTATTACTAATCCATACAGAGTAAGTTAGTGTTTCGTACAGATGATACAGTAAATAAATAATACTGTTTGTCCTCTGCGATTGACAGATTTTTGTATGTTCCCTGGTTCACTCAGTAATAGTAATTACCCTCATAAAACGAAGATTTCACGACAAAACATTTGCATCGTCAAGGGAATGGCTAATGCCAACATCACACGACTGACAACATAATCACGCGAGGCCGCTAGGACAGTAAGCAAAATTTAAGCATAACACGATTCGACAATGTAGGCCTATATGTCAAAATCAAATATTTCGGGAGTGTTAGCTCAAATACAAATAGTGTTCAAACCAACTAGTACAGCTTACAACGTCTTATCGTGTCAGAAGATCGTAGTAGTACCGTACGGAAACTTTTAGACGTGAGATGAAGCAAGTTGGCGGCGTCAGGCTTCAGTCACAGATGTAAGTTTTCCAGTCTAGTAACATACGTCTGTGACTGTACCACACCGTTTTCTAGACATTCCTAGACAGGATGGACTCAAGATGTAATAAGTACGCACCGGAATCAGGAAGGAAACTACATAATTTCGTGTTTCTTTGTAAATAATTCTTAGTATGTGTAAACATCGATAGATGCGAAGGAACTTCGTCATGTTTTAAATTCAAATGAACACGTGTAAAGAAGCACTTTTTTTCTTTCCATGGCATTGCCAGGCATGCGGGATACATCTAAGAAATATTTTTTTTTCTTGTGTCGTACATGGATTAAATTTTACTTGCAGTGGCAGCGGTTCAGTATATTAACATTGGCAACGAAATATTCGCTTTAGGGGATCATTAATTTACTGATCGAAACAGCATCAATTATTTATTTCATTATGAACACAAAGAATTATTACCTTCATTGTACGTGACCGATTTTTCAAAAGGGTTCAACGGCCGTTGCCAACATCAATACACTACACCCCTGCCGAAAGGAAAATCGTAACCCTTGTTTCACTGTATTAAACATTACTTGTGTGAATAAGAACAGGAGCAATGACATTTATTAATTATATGGTATACTACAATGTCTATAGACATTGGTATACTATGTAAGTAACAGCGCATCAATCGGATCTTTGCTGTGCTACGATGCAATTCAAGCAGATCATACACCAGAAACTACAAATTACGATATCTTTTCTCCCCCTGAGCCGAATATGATGAAATGAAGCCTATATGTTGCCCCAAGGTATTCTCAGTTGACCTATGAAACCCCATGAAAGTTCGTATATTACTCTTGGAGATTTGCTGCACTACACCATACTTATAGTATACGCATAAAACTTACTTCAAATTACGATATCTTTCCTTCCTCTGATCCGAAGAAATGAAGCCTATGTCACTTTCCAAACTATTCTCAATTTGCCTTTGGAAACCCATGAAAGTACGTGTAGTACTTTAGAAGATTTTCTTCAACAAATAGATATACACCATTCCTTTTAAACAAATGATTAAATTATGATATATTTATTTTCTCTATTTTGATTTTAATTATGGAAGCCTTTATGTAACTGTACGATATACTCTAGTTACGTTTGAAACCCCCATGAAAATTCGTCAAGTAGTTTCGGAAATAAACGTGTTCAAAAATGTTCAAATGTTTGTACAGCTTATGGGACTTAACTACGGGGTCATCAGTCCCTAAACTTACAAACTACTGATGAACTACTTACGAACTAGGACGGCACAAATAACCATGGCCGAGGGGGGGATTTGAACCCCCGACCGTAGTGGCCGTGCAGACCGTGACTGAAACGCCTCAGTCCCCTCGGCCACCGCGCCCGGCAATAAACGTGTTCAAAGAGACAGATATGAAGGTCGAAGATAAAAATTTTCAAATTAAAATATTCTTTTTTTTTTACGTGATCCGATTTTTATGAAACGAAGTCTGTATGTTGTGCAGAGTTACGCTTAAGTTACCCCCATGCAAATTCGTGAAGTCGTTTTGGAGATAAGAGTTTTTAATAGTCGAACCAACGGACACGACGGTTACTGAAAACATTTTAAATTACATCCTTTGTGTGTGTGTGTGTGTGTGTGTGTGTGTGTGTGTGTGTTCCGATTTTGATAAAATTATGCCTCTATGTTGACCCAAACTTTTCTTATGTTTCATGTGCAAATCGCATGAAGATTCGTGCAGTAGTTTTGAAGATTGAAGTGAACAGCGAAAGGCCTAGATTTACACATTTATTAATAGTATAGATTATATATTGAAACAGGATTTTTTTAATGATAAATTCTGACGGTTGTGACTCTACTGTCTTGAATTCCCACTTTCTGTTGCCATAACCCCGTTGACTCTATTATTGTCTTCAGATAAGTTTGAAGTTGACTATTGACGGTGCATATTATACTCGTCATACACCTTTGGCA
The DNA here is from genome assembly GCA_026315105.1 of Locusta migratoria. Classification (NCBI taxonomy): domain Eukaryota; kingdom Metazoa; phylum Arthropoda; class Insecta; order Orthoptera; family Acrididae; genus Locusta; species Locusta migratoria. The sequence goes on from CM048751.1 coordinate 316,674,412, forward strand.
ACGGTGTCTACAACGTCCCGCCACATGTGTAAGATGGGTTTCTGTTCTTTATTTATTTATCGAAAATTGAAACCTAGCGATTATTTGCTATCAGTGGAGTGACGAATAAAACATCGGAAGTACAAAAATGTAGCTTTAAAAAAGTAGCACCAGTGCTCTTCATCACGTTTTTTAAAACTAATTTCAACCAGTATGTAACTTGAATATTTAAATGTATGGAAATTTCAGAATAAAAAAATTCATTAAGTCCTTTTCATCAATTAATTTCAACCAGTGCGTAAATTAAATATTTGAATATATGGAAATTTCAGAATAGATAATTTAACACTTCGAGAGAGACAATGAAATAAAATCTCACAAACTAACGAGATTGATGGCCGAGTGCACCAACCTCGGTCAAAAAGCACGATAATCACGGGTTCCGAGAACACGGTCAAAACTTAATCTCGGTTAAAACGTCTCTGCGGTGCACCAACGTTAATCACCGGTCAGCAAACCGTCGTCAGCCAATCGTACATTTAATCGCGATCAACTCCGTGTAGCGCAATGGAAGGCACCCAAGTGATGCAAAGGTATTACTTGAGCTTACCTACACGTGTATTTTCGACTATCTATGGTGAATGACAACAGTACCACGTGATTTGTATGGACAAGATTGTAAATACGGTAAAATTGTACGACGCTTCTCGCTGGGATGCAGTGGTTATGTTGGCACCAATGGTAATGACGGCAACAATAAATATGTTTTCGTGACAACTTCAATTAAAACGAAAATTATTTTCTTCTGAAACGACAAGAGTACATACAAGAACCTTTCAACCATAGAGCAGGTACAGTATTAATTTTGCTGCGAGTGAAACGAGCAGCAATAACATTTACTCTGTAGCTCGTGAAAAATATTAACGTACTTCTACACTTCATTGTTTATCTGTTGTCAACATAAGCACTGGAGCCCAGCTAGAAGCGTCGTAAAATTTTACCGAATTCAGTCATATTGCAAAGAGAAATGATTATTTACTAAAAAAAACACCCTAAGACAGATTTATGTAATTACATAAATTATGATTTGTTGTTTCGAACAAATCAACACAAATGTCATTGTTGTTCACAGAGTATTTTCCCACGCACCGCATGTTCACCTGATAACAGAAATATAGAGATGACATGTTGTAAAAACACAAACTTTTCGATTATAGTTAAGGAAAATAGTAATTTTTATACAAAACTTTTTCTGAATTTGTTAGTTACCATACTGGAAATATTCATTAATTATGGCGCGGTGAACTGCTCTTCCTGGCATTGTGTCGTCGCGATATATCTGCTGTCCAGGAAGCACAGGTTCGATTTGAGGCCCCTCTCATCACCTAACTAATTTAAATGTCTCATAATTTCAGGATCTTCAGGTGGCTCATCACTGCTTGAGCTCCTAGCAATGTTGTGCAAGACAGCTGTACGCACAATTATTGACATTGATTTCTGGGGATTGCATTTTATTTCCAGCTGATAGAATGGGAAATCTTCGTTTCCACAATCCATATTTCCTCTCCCCAGTGATCCTTGTTCTAATGTGCGATGTGTTATATCGACGCTCTGCTTCGTTCTTGGGTTTAAAAGTGGCGTTAACAAATGGGATATACAAGCATAACCACTATATCCCAATAAATGTCCTTGTAGTATCTCTCCGTTTTCAAATTGGGCTCTTTTCAAATGTTCAAATTTCAAATGTTTGTATAGTCTATGGGACTTAACTACGGGGTCATCAGTCCCTAAACTTACAAACTACTTATGAACTACCTACGAACTAGGACGGCACAAATATCCATGCCCGAGGGGGGATTCGAATCCCCGACCGTGGTGGCCGTGCAGACCGTGACTGGAGCGCCTCAGTCTCCTCGGCCACCGCGGCCGGCCAAATTGGGCTCTGCAAACAGTTTCGAAATATGGTACTGTCGTGCACAGAGCCAGGCCATCGAGCTATGATATCTCTTATCAGTAAATTGTGGTCACTGATTGTTTGACAATTAAATGAAAAGTAAGATTTCCTGTTGCGGAAACGTTCAGTATTTCGACCTCCAGCAGACTGAATTCTTGTGTGGGTACAATCCACTGTACCAATAACACCGGGAAATCTGTCTAGTTGCCTAAAACCATCCTTAACAGAGCGCACTTCTTCTCTTGATGGAAACCTTATAAACCGAGCAGGCATCGAAGCTATGATGTCCGATACATCACTAATAATTCTTTGGACAGTTGTCCGATGTATGTTACTGTTGTCACCAATAAGTATGTTAAATGCACCAGTTGCATATGCTCATAACGTAATCGTCTGTTCATAGGCAAAATAGGGTTATTTCTATCGGTAGGAAATTCTAACCTGTCATTGATTTGGTTTAACAACCACCACACTTTCTTTGAACAAACGAAATCTTTCTTCGAACTTTTTGTCTCTGTAATATTCAAAAGGCTCTCTCCTTTCCACAATCACTACATTCCGGTTTTGATCCCGATTTAAATGATCGAGGTAAAATAAATCTTCGTCAATTCCGTCTAAAACATCAAAATGCACACTCGTATAACCCTGGTCATCTCGACAAAACCGGGCGTCAGCCCCGATCAAATTTAACCGCGATCAACTCCCTCGTTTAACTTTGATTGGTGTCGGCGCACCAGAAACTTGAGTTGAGCACGGCTAAATGCCGACTTGACTGAGATTAACTTTTGACCGACGTTGGTGCACTCGGCCGTCAAACTCGAATCTGCTATCTGCGACCCAGTGCGCTTTACTACTTCTACACCAATAGACTCAGACAAATGTTCAAATGTTTGTAATCCTATGGGACCAAACTACTACGTTGGTCATCAGTCCCTAGTCTTATAAACTACTTGAGCTAAGTTAAACTGACCGAAGGACAACACATACATCCATGCCCGAAGGAGGATTCGAAGATCCGACGCGGGAGGCAGTGCGATCCGTAACGTGGCGCTCCAGACCGCTCGGCTACTCCCGCTTGACTGATTGGATCTCTTCCGTAAATACAGCCTTCTTCCAGAAATCAAACCCATGTGACATGTTCTCTTGCAAATGGAAGTCGCTCTGTTCTGGTAATTTTTCTGACACACGGGCTGTACGGCCTTCATACTTCATGAGATACATTTCTTACACTGTGCGCTGAAACAGACCTTGCTGTAGGCATGTGAAAAGCAGAAGCAAGTTGTGGAACGCACAGTTTCGGATTTTTGGTGATTACTGGAAATAGCTGTCGTTTCTCCATCTTGGACAGAACTGCATTACGACTGCTTCGTAAGTTGTTTTCGTACTTTTTGCTCTGATTAAAACCGTATATAATACTCTTCACTGTAATGGTTGGTCTATGGAGGGTTTTTCCGACTTCTTGGGAGTAGTTTCCTTGTCGAAACAACCTGACGCACATTTCTCTTTCTTCCTTTAAAGTTTAGCAACGTTTTCGACCTATATTCCGTAAACATCACTCAACGAGTTTGACATCGTTGTTGTTGTTGTTGTGGTCTTCAGTCCGCAGACTGATTTGAGGCACCTTTCCACGCTACCCTGTCCTGTGTAAGTCTCTTCATCTGAGAATACGTTCGGCAACGTATATCCTTTTGAATCTGCTTACTGTATTCGTCCCTCGGGCTCCTTCTACAATTTTTATCCCACACGCTTCCTTCTAATGCTAAGTTGACAATTCCTTGATGTTTCGGAATGTGTCCAACCAATCTATCCCTTCTCTTAGTCAGGATATACCAGAAACTCATTTTCTCCCCAATTCGGCTAAGCACCTCCTCATTAGTTACGTGATCTACCCATCTGATTTTCATCATTCGTCTGTAGCACCACATTTCAAAAGTTTCTATCATTTTTTTATCTGAACTCCTTATTGTCCACGTTTCACTCCCATACAATGCTACACTCCAGACAAATGCTTTCAGAAAGGACTTTCTAACATTTAAATTAATATTGGATGTTAACAAGTTTCGCTTCTTTAGAAACGCTTTTCTTTCCATAGCCATTCTGCATTTTATATCTTCTTTACTTCTGCCATCCGAAGTTATCTTGCTACCAAATAACAAAATTCATCTACTACTTTTATTGTCTCGTTACCTAAACTAATTCCTTCAGCATCGCCTGATTTTCTGACATTGCATTCCCTTACCTTCGTTTTACTCTTGTTAATGTTCATCTTATATCTTCCTTTCAAGACACTGTCCATTCCATTCAATTGCAATTCCAGATCTTTTGCGGTCTCTAACAGAATTACTATGACATCGGCCAACCGCAAAGTTTTTATTTCTTCTTCCAGAACTTTAATACCCTCTCCAAATTTCTCCTTGCATTCCTTCACTGCTTGCTCAATGTACAGATTGAACAACAATGGGGAAAGGCAACAACCCTGTCTTACTCCCATCCCAACCTCTGCGTCCCTTTCATGCCTTTCAACTCTAATAACCGCTGTTCGGTTTTTGTATATTTTACCCCTGCTACCTTCAGAACTTGGAAGAGTATATTTCAGTCGACATTGTCAAAAGCTTTCTCCAAATCGACAAACGCTACAAACGTAGGTTTCCCTTTCCTTAGCCTATCTTCTAAGATAAGTCGTAATGTGAGTATTGCCTTCCGTGTTCCTACATTTCTCCTAAATCCAAACTGATCTTCCCCGAGGTCGGATTCCCCAAGTTTTTTCATTTGTCTGTAAATTATTCGTGTTAGTATTTTGCACCCATGACTTATTAAACTGATAGTTCCATTATTTTCACACTTTTCTGCGCATGCTTTCTTTTGAATTGGAATAACAATATTCTTCTTGAAGTCGGAGGGTATTTCCCGTGTCTCATACATCTTGCATACCAGGTAATACAATTTTTTCACAACTGGTTCTCCTAATGACATCAGCCGTTCAGACGGAATATCGTCTACTCCAGGGGCCTTGTTTGGACTCAAGTCCTTCAGCGCTCTGTCAAATTATTCTCGCAGTTTCATATCTCCTATCTCATCTTCCTCCACTTCGTCTTTCATTTCTAGAACACTGCCTTCAAGTTTATTTCCTTTGTATAGGCCCTCTATATATTCCTTCCACGGTTCAGCTTTCCCCTCTTTGCTTAGTACTGGTTTTCCGTCTGAGTTCTTGATATTGACACGGCTGCTTTTCTTGTCTCCAAATATCTCTTTTATTTTCCTGTTGGTGCTATCTATCTTTCCCCTAGTTATGCATTCTTCTACGGTTCTACATTTGTCCTCTAGCCACTCCTGCTTAGCCAGTCTGCACTTCCTGTCAATCTCATTTTTCAGACGTTTGTATTCCCTTTTTCCTGTTTCACTTGCTGAATTTTTATATTTTCTCCTGTCTTCAAGTTCAGTATATCCTGTGTTATCCAGGGATTTCTATTAGGCCTTGTCCTTCTGCCTATATGGTCCTCTGCAGCCTTCACTACCCATTCCCTCAGAGCTGTCCATTCTTTTTCTACTGTACTACTTTCCCCCGTTTCAGCCAATCCTTGCCTAATGCTCCCTCTGAAACTCTCAGGCACCTCTGGTTCCTTCAGTTTGTCGAGATTCCATCTTCTAACCTTTCTGCCTTTGACACCGAAGAGACTATTATTCACTGTGCTGGACCGAAGACGACTGCAGAACGAACGCGAGAGGGGCGAGTGTCTTCGTGGCCCAGTGCCGCGGGTGTTGCTCACTAGACCAACACTTGTTTGTCGCCCACTGAGTTGTCATTTTAAATAGCACATATTGGTCCACAAATTCAGTGACATATGAACCATAAACGCTCAGAACAAATTCTCAATCTGAAAATGATAGTAGCGTATCAAATACAGAGATGCAAGAAATTCGTGCTTACATTCGTAGACTTTAAAAAAGCATATTATTCAGTAGACAGGCAAAGACTGCTGCAAATTCTAGAGGAGATGAAAGAAAATAGAAAATACTGTGAACTAGTAAAGCAGACCCCAAATAACACAACATACAAGTTCAAGTTCTGTGGAAAGCTGTCGGAGTCCTTAAAGATTAATACGGGAGCAAGACAGGGAGACGGAATGTCCCCTGTGCTCTTCAACTGTGTACTCGATAAGGTGATCAGAGAATGAAAGAAGTAGATGTGATGCGACTGGGGTGCAAGGAAAAAGGAATACCGTACAAGTAGACTGTCTTGAATTCGCAGACGATATTGTCCTACTGTCCGAATCATTAGAAAAGGCAGTTAATCAAACCACAGAACTTCAGAGACCAGCAGCTAAAGCTGGCCTATAGAAAACAAGCCGGCCGCGGTGGCCGAGGGGACTGAGGCGCTTCAGTCACGGTCTGCACGACCACTACGGTCGGGGGTTCGAATCCCCACTCGGGCATGAATATTTGTGCCGTCCTATTTCGTAAGTAGTTCATAAGTAGTTTGTAAGTTTAGGGACTGATGACCCCGTAGTCAAGTCCCATAGACTATACAAACATTTGAACATTTATAGAAAACAAAATATATGACGAACATCATGGCAATAGAAGGAGGGAAAATTCAAAAGGCGCATGAATTCAAATACCTAGGAGAATGGATAGGCGCTGTACTGACAGAAAAGGATGCAATGGAAGCACGAATAAACAGAATTAATTTAGCATATAAATTGACGAGAAACATCTGTAACAATAAGAATATTTCTCTCAATGCAAAATTGAACCATTACCAGGCACTGAGCCGTCCTGAAGCTTTATATACATCAGAAACACTCAACCTAGTAAGAACTGGAGTTAACAGGAGACTAGAACTTCTGGAACGGAAGATTCTCAGGAAAATATTAGGGCCTCAAAGAACAGAAGATGGTGAATTTAAAAAGCGATCCAACCAGGAACTTTATTCCAAGATAGAAAATATATCCAATATCATCAGGAAAAGAAGGAGCTTGTGCTTCGGACACATTCACAGAATGAACCAGGCGAGGTTAACGCCGCAAATTACACAGTTCTTGTTGTACAAGAGAATGAAAATACGGTGGATGCTAGAGGTACAAAGATATCTGTAAGAAATAGGAATACGAGGACCAGAAATAGACAAGAGGGTGATTTTTAAATAAATAATTCTGGTCTTTGTAGGTTTCGAGGTCAGAACTAGACCGATAACGAAGTCGTCGTGGGTGGAACAGCGAGGAAGATGGCAAAGTATAAGGATGGATGAATATTGGGAAAGGAGGAAGAACAGAAGAAACAAAGCTCATATGAATTAACGAGGTCCAAAGATAGCCGAAGCAAAAGGAGATCGTGAAATAGCGTTTTATTTGCAAGTGTCGGGCGTAGTGGTCTGGGGGTAAAGCGCCCGCCTGGAAACCGAAGGGTATGGCGTTCGGGAACACTTCGCGCAAGAACGAACAAACAAGATCAGCGACCCAACGAACAGAACTACCCATAGAGCAAAAAATAAAACTAATAAAATAAAATAAACGGTCGGACGTCTGATTTTGTTCAATCTGCTTTTTAACCCAACCTTCACGTCTGAACGATGTGAGGAGTCGCCTGAAACGACACGTGGTTCGGATTCCACGATGATGTTTAGTTCCAGAGGCATGGCTAATTACGGTAGCCGAGGAAAGGAAGATGGAAGTACCAGAAATGAGGATGCTGAGGTGGATGTCTGGTGTAACAAGAAAGGACAGAATTAGAAATGAATATGTTAGAGGAGTTGTGAAAGTGGGGCCCATGGGGAAAAAGATACAAGTCAGTAGACTAAGGTGGTATGGACAACTGCAGAGAAAAGGGAAAGAGTATATCGGAAAGAGAGTTGAAGATATAAAGATTGAAGGAGTGAGACGGAGAGGAAGATTGATGATGAGGTGGAAGGTTCAAATGTTCAAATGTTTGTATAGCTTATGGGACTTCACTACGGGGTCATCAGTCCCTAAACTTATAAGCTACTTATCAACTACTTACGAACTAGGACGGCACAAATATCCATGCCCGAGGGGGGATTCGAAACCCCAACCGTAGTGGCCGTGCAGACCGTGACTGGAGCGCCTCAGTCCCCTCGGCCACCGCAGCCGGAGAGTGGCGTCCAATTGAAAGACCTGCACCAGGCCAATAAGCCACACGAAATTATTAAGATTATTATTTCCAAGTGTAGAAAGCATTTAGTGTAAGGAAACAGTTATTATTCATTTGGCAGCTATGTTTGTATGACAGTGCGTGTCGTAGTGTATGCGCCACCTCGGACGAGTCCGTTGTGGAGTCACTGTGTACGTCCGCGGGCTAGGCCAGCCAGTGACGGGTCGCCTACAGCTGCTTCGGCAGTGTCAGCCGCGAGCGGGCGCCACAAATTGAGACCCCGGCGGCTGCTAACGATCCGGCTGACAGCCGATGCGGGCCACACCTGCCGCACAGCGCGCCAGGCCGGCCTCAGCCAAACAACCAGTAGCGGCCGCTATCACAGCCCTCACCCAATGTTGCCGGGGCCAGTAGATTCACTTGCCGGCAGTGGATTCAGGGCCGGCCCGAGCAAACTCGGCGCCCCATTTAATAAAATCGCAATTAACACTTAGAGTGCCATCCCCGTAATATTACGTTGCTGTTGTTAGTTTGAAGATTGCCGCGCCCGTAATATTACGTTCTATGTGATTTGCATGAACTGCCGCGCCCGTAATGTTACGGACAGCTTTTCTCAAACGAATTCTAGCTTTCGCGCGCATCATTATCCGTACGGCAGTTATCAGAAGGGAGGCAAACCCTTGTAGTAGACATCTCTGCCACTGGGAGGCGCCACAAAACTGCTCACTTTACGAAACAAGGGTTTGTGTCAGTTGACTGTGAGACATCAGGGCGAGCGTTAGACGCAACATGTCCAGCAGTAGGCCTTTGAGCGACACCGAGATTCGCCGCATTCTTGATGAATCGGAAGATGATCTGAGTGATTTTAGCCCTAAGGTGGAAGGACAAAAGAGATGTTTACATGCTAAGCACAAGACATAGGGCAGATATGACATCCTATATAGACAGAAGAGGAAGAGAAAAAAACAAACCAACAGCAGGATTGACTACAATAAGAATAAATTTGGTGTCGACCTCAGTGACCAGAGAGTGTCTTATGGAATATTTGATCATCGTTCAGTCAAGTGGTGGAGAAAGCTATCATTCCACATTATCTTGATGGCAATTTCAAATGCATGTGTTCTGTACACTCAGGTGACAAAGAAAAACATTTCAACCAGCCAGTTTATTACTGCGGTATGCAACGACTAGTCATCACCACGTACCGCCGACTTTCAGCCTGGTACAAGTGGTGCTGCGCTTTCACGCCTGGATGGAACACATTCCCTGGAAAGAATACCTATTCCACCAGGGAAGAAGAAGGCACAAAAGACTTGTACAGTGTACTCAGAGAGGGGCAAGAAAGAAGCAGGAGTCGCCAGAAGGAAGGATACTTCATTCCAGTGTGCAGTATGCAAAGTGGAGTTTTGTGTCCAGCCCTGCTTCCAGCTATTCCACTCAAAAAAGAACTATTTGCAATAAAAGCCGTTTGCTGATGTTTAATATTCACGATCTTTACATGTAATCACATAAACCTTGCCATGTTTATAAATAAATTGTTTATAATACGAAAAGCAGTTTTTTACCTACCCGAAAACAGCGTTTCTTGTTTTGATTGTTGTGATGAAGGTTTACAAGCAGGGAAATGTACGGGGCAACTATTTGAAGAGGAAATAATATAGTTTATTCCTGACCAAGAAAAATATATTAATGATTATTCCTGAATCTGTACCAACAGGACGAAATACTGTAAAAATGGCCGGCACTGGGGGATGGAGACTAAGAAATTGGGTTGGCACTGGGGGAAGTCGGTTCGCATATATGGCTGGCACTCGAAGTGTTAAACATCATTGTACAGCCGGTGACAGAATTCGCGAGACCCCTCGCCTAATCGCTATACACAACCGCAAAGTTCTGCTGCTTGGTGGGAAGTATATACAGCTAGGCAACACGATCGTACATACTGTCGATTACCCATCTGACACGAAATGTGAGAGGAAAAATGTTATCTTCCAGTATCGCAGCCAGTTGTAACAACACGCGTGCTTTCTATGCGACGTGAAGGCGACTTCGAAAACTGATTTTAGAAACTGCTTTGAGTGTTAGCTATAGCGTTTTAAGTTGTTCGCGACTGACAAATTCCTTTCCACATTTCTTTTCTTATAGTTTCAATGAACAAAGACAGCAATTAGAATTGAGATGCTGCAGTCCGTGAATATTTTCGGACGTTACTGACACATTCAAATGGAAAAATTGCATGCCTATCATAGAATTAATTCAATTACATGAATGGACTTTTTTTATGAAGCTAAGTGTTACATCACGGTGCATCATGTTCCGAGTATCGCTGACGGTTTCCGCCCACCGCCTCGGTTGCGCTATAAAGACGACAACCGTTTGGCGCCGCAGATCACTGATGGTATTTCCGAGAGTGAAGGTATCGTGTCATTTCCACTGGTTCTCTTTCGGTTGATGTTGCAACTAAGATACCAGCACAAATTTAACAAAGATAAGCCAGCTGTGTCACCACAAATTACAGTTCTCCTCAGATATTTGATACTTTTCCATACTCCTTGTCTTATTGAAATGACTAATATTAAGCATTCGAAAACATATTATGCTATTATGTCAAATGAATGTGCAGAGAAGCAAACAAATGGTAAAGATAAGCTTATTTATCTCGCCAATTGGCCAACTACTGATCAACGAGAGAGAGTTCGATTACTGACTCTTTCACATTTTTCTTCTATTTTGAAATATGGCTGATTATATTTCTCACGTAACAATAACAAACAAACATGATAATTGCCGCGGTGGAGTAGCCGAGCGGTCTAAAGCGCCTCGCTGCGGAGCGCGCGGTTGCTCGCCGTGGACGTTCGAGTCATCCCTGGGGCATGGGTGTGTGTGTTTGTCCTTACGTTAGTTTACCTAGGTTTAAGCAGTTTGTAAGTTACGGACTAATGACCACGCAGTTTGGTCCGATAGATTTACAGACATTTGAACACATGATAATTGAGTAACAATCTGTATCGCAATCATTATGAGGTAATTATTATTAACCATAAAAATATATTGATAATACTATATGAAACATGTGCAACAGAGAATACTGGCGAGCTCGGTATTCGCCACTTGGCTTCAGCCAGAGGTTAAAGAGATCTTTTGGTGTGAGTTGGTCACTGGCGAGTATCGAAGACGATATGTTTCGCATACTAATCAAAAATATAAACCCGCCAAACCACCCGCACCTAGTAATATATCATGCAGGAAGTAGACGTCTGAACAATCACTTAGAATGAAGTCGGTCATCTATTCAAAGAAGCAGGCATTTATTTGATAATGCAAACAGCAAAAACAAGTAGATCGAATAATTTGTAAAATCTCAAACCTAAGAGTCGACTTTTGGTGATTCTCCATCGTAGCAATTAGAGGAGTGAAAGATTCTAAAGCTAATTCGTTGGTTTTAGAAGCCGCAACCGTTTATTCTGTACTAGGACAGCATTACACACCGGTGGGTTTCAGTTACTGTGCAGAATACAAAACCACGGTTTTTCGTCAAAAGCGTGCGTAGTTTCCTACCACTTATGAATAGGTAGTAGACCTATGTTCCTGCAGAGATTCGATAAACGGCTATGCTATAGTATGTGTGGGTGGCGCCGGCATAAATGCGCAGATGCGTAACACGAGGTCCTAGGATCGATATGACATTCGCAGCACTTTTATTTTTAATTATTCACTCATTTTCACGAGTTTCAATCCGTATTTTTCACATAGGTAAGTTTTCTGCTCAGTAACCACTTTGGTAGCGTATATAGTATCAAAAAGTTTTAACTCTTCATTCAGACATTTTATATGATAACAAAGAGAAGTTTTGAATGAATGAACGAAATAGACAGTCTATTTGCGTTCGATGTTCTGAGCAGATTGACACTGCCACCAGAAAAATGAAACAGATCGTGTGAGTCATAGCGTAAGTTTTTTCACAGACAGATAATAAACCTTGGTTTCAGGGCGCATATCGTATGGATTTATAAATATCAAACAATATAGTAGTCACAATTTATTAACTGAAATAAGTGCATACTGGAAAACGTTGCTTTTATGTAGGTTCAAAACTTGACAAGCACATACCAAGAGTGTAATAGCTACAACGACAATCTTCGAATGCGATTGTCTTGACAAAGGCTAATAATATCCCCTTATACGTTTGCGTGTTTAAAGTCTCAACACTAGGGATCGCTGGATGGGTCTCACCTACTTGGCCCAATCTGTGCGAGAAGAAACACGAATATGAACCTTTTAAATTCCTACAATATCTCCCCTGTGTAGGCCATAGGAAAAGAGAAAACTCACGCCAAATGATCCAACTACAGATAGGTGCAATATCAGCTAATATTGAGGCTCACCATTGCTGATGACGGTGTTTTCGGTGTTGCGAAGTAGCTAAACGATTAGCTTTTGAATGAAACAGCACGGGTTTGAATCCCGTCCCTTTCAAAATACTTTTCTTATATTAACCCTGTAGTTTTAATTATCAATTATAAAAAATTCAATGCATAGTATATATATTTGGTTTCGTTATAACTAATTTAATTAATTAATATATCTTACTTTATCATTTAATTTTCATAATTCGATGAAATATTAAATGAAAATAATATTTCAAAAACTGTAGCACGTATTTATATGCCGAAGTTGTATTACATTTCTTTGGGTGTTCATCGTCAAAGAAAATCTCCACACTATGCAGACTTTACCAAAGTATTTTAAGCGAGAAATTTTATCCGAAATATGCTTCGGTGCAAAGCATACTTTATTCAAGTTTTTAAGTAAATAACTTTCCACTGCTAATTTTTGTGCATACCAAGTGTATTGATGGGAATTGTGGCACTGAACTGATGCTGTAGGATTGAATGTATTTTAATTGAGACACCTCTTGACATCAACGTTCGTGGCACACTGAAACGTTTAAGTAAATTTCAATTTCATAAATAAAAGATTTACATTGCGAGGGATAATATGAAATGAACAAAAATGTAAGGAGTACCGGGGAATGGAACCTTGACCTATTTGTCTGTGAGACATTTTCGCCACCGTATTCGCTTTCCATTTAGCCAACTCGGACGGGATATTCTGGGAATTTGAAAGGTTTGTCAACTTCCTTCTCGCAGGGTTTGAACAAAATCTTTGAAAACCATCCCGCAATCTACACTGTCAGTCATAAACATTCTACAGTATAAACTGAAAGACAGAATCGTTGAGGAAATGTCTGCGCCCTCCCCAATCCTTGAGGGTTAAAATTCTAGGAGTAGGCCGGCCGCGGTGGCCGATGTGACTGAGGCGCTCCAGTCACGGTCAGCACGGCCACTACGGTCGGGGGTTCGAATCCCCCCTCGGGCATGGATATTTGTGCCGTCCTAGTTCATAAGTAGTTTGTAAGTTTAGGGACTGATGACTCCGTAGTTATGTCCCATAAGCTTAACCAACATTTGAACATTTTTGAGCTGCTTACCATCAACAATAGTTACGATAAAGGGTTTCATTGTGTTTTATTTTTCATTCGGCCTTCATCGCCCTTCCAGACGAACCTGCTCCTTGCACAACGCTTTTTTATACTTGCTTCGTCTTCTGTACTATAATTGTTCACAATATGTTATTCATTCCCTAAATTAATGTTTAAAAGTAATACTGTTCTCCCTGATTGAAAAAAGTACACTATATTAAAATGATATCATAGATTAGAACGTAAAAACATACTACATCCGCTTTAAAAGAAATATACTAAAGCCGGCCGAGGTGACTGAGGCGCTCCAGTCACGGTCAGAACGGTCACTACGGTCGGGGGTTCGAATCCCCCATCGGGCATGGATATTTGTACCGTCCTAGTTCGTAAATAGTTCATAAGTAGTTTGTAAGTTTAGGGACTGATGAGCCCGTAGTTAAGTCCCATAAGCTTAACAAACATTTGAACATTTTGAAATATACTAAAAATGATTTCATTTCGTAGGTGATTTTTTTTTCTATTCTATTAAACCTTGGTGTTTTTCAAACAGTTTGACTCGTTTGTTTTTTTGCCAATGGTAGCCAAAGCCTATGAGTAGCACTCTTATACTGTTACTTACTAAACCATTATAAATAAATGAACGGCTTTTGCTTATACTGCTCCCGCAACGATTCGAAGCGTATTGGGTATTCTCGTTTTTTATTATATTGGTGTGGTGTCTGTTATTTCGGGCATATCCGAAGTAACAGACACCATACCAATAGAATTAATTACGACTCGTGAAGACGGCGTTTCTTCAATCACTTCACCGCGTATGCGGTCATACGTTCGACTTCACACGATATGGGCGCTACAGCCATAGCGTGCAACTTGTGGAAGCTTGAGGCAGACGCTGGGTGAGCACCGGTAGCCACGTGGTTATGTTCACCGCTGGCCCGAAGCGAGAGAGACGGGTTTGATTCCCGTCCCGCTTCATATTTTCACTTATCGCCATTGTTTAATTTCAATGCTCTAATTCAGCACTATCATTCCTTTCCTTCCTAATTCTTATTCCTTCACCTCGTTCATAAATATTTGCCAGTTCTTGTTTCTTTTTCTTTGGACCTCCGTGTCTGCTCTTCTAGGCTGAACTGAACTTCGCTCACAAATTATGCCTTCATCGGCGATCTTGTACTCAACGATGTGACTCATGGGATTCGTAGCCTATTGGGTATTCTTGTTTCTTATTGTATTGGTGTGGTGTCTGTTATTTCGGATATGTCCGAAATATCGGACACCACACGAATATAATACGTATTTACACGCGAAGATGGCGTTTGCTTCATTCACTTCACCGCAGATGCGGTCACACATTCGACCTCACACTGATATCCGTACCGGCGCGTGTAAAAGAGCATGGGCGATATGGGCGCTACAACCATAGCGTGCGACTTGTGGAAGTTTCACACGGACGGGGGAGGGGGGGGGGGGGTGCGACCTCGTGGAGGAAAGTGTTTACGGAGACGTCTGCTCGAAGGAGGAGGAGACACGCATTCGATTCCCGGCCCGGCACGCATTGTTTAGTTTTAACGCCCTAATGCAGCCACTGCCAATTCTTTCCTTCCTAATCCTTCTTCCTTCACCTCCTTCATAAATATTTGCAAATATTTGTTACTTTTTCTATGGGCCTATTTATCTCCCCTTGTAGCCTGAACTTTGCTCTCAAATTACGCCTTCGTCGGCGAGCTTCTACTTTAAAAATTTTGCAAATGTTTTAAAAACTATTTTGCACAACCATGTGTTTTTAGATATTGATTGAATTTAGAAAATGAGTACTGCATCTCTCAGTAAAATAAATATTACGAATATAGTAGTAATATTCCCGCTATATCCATAGTATAGAAGGTAATCGTCACCAACTTTGCTCGTCATGTAATGGAACTTACACAAAATTGCTTTTAACTTCTTTTTGAAGCCGTGTCCAAAACACACTTCTGAACCAGTTGACAGACCGTGACAAGAGGTTCAAAATTTATTGTATTTCTTGTCATACAAACAGCAAACTTCGTTACACCATCAGATTTCCGGCAGATTAGTTCTTGCTTGCAGCGAAAACTATCGAAATTATTAAAATAAAATTTTAAAACCAACAAACAACCTCAATGTTCAAATCAATCTGTAACTGCCATGTCATCATCAGATATAATTTGAAAGCTACTTCGAGCTTAATGTGTTGCACATTCAACAGAATACATTTTTAGTAGAACACACACTCCTTTTTTAAAACATCATAACTTGTTACTGTTCCAAGTTAAAACAAAGTTATAATACACTTGTTGTTTAGCAATGTAAGAATTACCACTAAATATCGTAACTAACAGGACGTCTATCCGAAACCAACCAATAATATAGTTTTTAATTCAGTGCATGCACAAGCATATAGACTCGGACGACAATCCATTGGTAGATCGGTATGAGGCAAACCAGGCCTCATAAGGGACTGTCCGTATAAGAAAAGACAGGTCCGGCCACATCCGTGAGCAGTCGAGGAAAGGCGAGGCATTCCTCTACTCTGCTCAATCGCAGCGAATGTCTCGTGCTTGGGGCCGCAAGAAGTTTACGCGGAAGTAAACGGGGCACTCACAGCACGGCGAGCGCGTATAAACAAAGTTTCTTACTCGACAACCTACTCCAGCTAAGCCTTCCCAATGGTATTCAGTTTGCCTCAGACGTTTCAAAAATGATTCTTGTATTAGGTGTGCCGGTAATACGAAACTGCTAAATAACAACTCAGGGTGTCATAACATCTGGCCACCTTTTTGTGGTAACTTTATTAAGAAGCCTGAGTGGTCAACATACGTATCCAACCCCTTTTGTCCTTAATTTTTCGCATTAATACTCTCCTGTTACCGCATGTGCCTTTCAACTACAGAATACCCACGACTCAAAATACCGACAGAAACACGTTCGTATTAATGATTTAGATTCGTTGCTGTTTCGCAGATCTGGCATTCGTTGCTACAGCGGAAAGCTTCTTTATAAAGCGACAAACGACTCCATTCACTTTATTCACACAATTTTTACGACTGTAGCTGTAAGAGGACTCGCATTCATAATGAATCTCCGTCCGTGGGCCATAGGCGAGGATGTTCTCAGTCCTGGAATTTCATTCACAAGGAGGGGTGCGAACTTTCCCTCAAGGACTCCAACGTCATTCATTTTATACTGCATACTGTTTATGAATGACCAAAGTAGATCGCGGGATGGGTTTCACCGATTTGGTTCAAACTCTGCGAGAAGAAGAAAGCAGACGAAACATTTCAAATTCCCAGAAATATCTCGCGCAGTTTGGCCAAAGGGAAAGCGAATACGGTCGCAAAAGTATCCCACATAGAAACAGGTGTTATCTAAGCTGCTTATTGAGTCCCAGTCTACGTCAAATGTGAGTAGCGTGGTGGACAAGGGCTTGTATTGCAAAATTTGCGGCCCAGTTTCGATTCTCGGTACTTCGTAGAATCGTGTTCATTTTGTATTACCACTCGCAATGTTAATCTTTTATTTATGAAATTTAAATTTACATAAACATTTCACTGTTCCACAAAAGTTGACGTCGAAAGGAGACTCAATTAAAACACATTCAATCGCATGGCGTCAGTTCAGTGCCCCTGTTTCCACCGCAATGATTCGATACATTTTGTATTTACCAAAAGCAATAGTGAAAAGTCATTTACTTTAAACCTTGAATCAAGTGTGTTTTGCGCCGAAGCATATTTCGGATAAAATTACTTCCTTAAAATTCTTTCATAAAGTTTGCATAGTGTGAAGTTTATGTTTCTGTGTCGATGAACACCCTAAGGAATGTAATATAACTTCGATATACAAATACCTGCTACAACATTTGGAAATATTATTTTCATCTGAAACTTCATTGAATTATGAAAATTAAATGATTAAATAAGGTGTATTAATTAATTTAATTAGTTGCAACGAAACCATATATATTAATTATGCACGGAAAGTTCATAATTAATAGTTAAAACTGCAAAAGCTAACATAAGAAAAATATTTTGGAAGGGGCGGGTTTCGAACCCGTGCTGCTTCATTCAAAAGCTAAACGCTTAGCTACTACGTACCAATGCTGATCCTCAATATTAGCTGATAATGTGTCTATCTGTAGTTGGAAAATTTTTGACAAGCGTTTTCTCTCTTCCTATGACCTACACAGGGGAGATATTGTAGGAATTTAAAAGTTTCGTATTCGTGTTTCTTCTCGCACAGTTTGGGCTAAGTAGGTGAGACCCATCCAGACTTTCAACGCGCAAACGCATGAGGGGCAATTATCAGCATCTGTCGAGACAATCGCATTCGGAGATTGTCATTGTAACTATTACACTCTTGGTATGTGCTTGTCAAGTTTTGAATCCACATAAAGGCAGCGTTTTTCAGTATCCACTTATTTCAGCTAATAAATTGTGGCTACTATCATGTTTTATATTTATAAATGCATACGATATGCGCCCGATACCTACGTTTAAGGAAATTATTTATGTAGAAACATGATCAAAAATTTTCTGTCTGTGGAAAAATTTACGCTGTGACTCATAGGATTTCTGTGGCAGTAATAATCTGCTCAGAACATCTGCACGCAAATAGACTGTCTATTTCGTTCAGTCATCCAAAAGTTCTCATTGTTATTATAAGTCATCATATGAACTGGCTGAGTGTAGAGTTAAAACTCTTTGATACTATATTCGCTTCAAAAATTCTTACTGCGCAGAAATGTTATGTATGTGAAATATACGGCTTGCCGCTTGTCTTCTCGTGCACTCGTGCAAATGTGTGGATATTAAGAAAGCAAACCTGCTGCGAGTATCGGCTCAATCCTAGGACCTCGTCTTACGCATCTGCGCATTTACGCCGGCGCCACCAACACATACTGTAGCATAGCCGTTTTTGGAACTTTTGTGGAAAAACAGGCCTACTACCTACTCAGAAGCGGCAGATCTTATCTGAAAACGACGCACCCTTTTGACGAAAAACCGTGGTTTTGTATTCTGCATAGTAACTGAAACCCACCAGTGTGTAATGCTGTCCTACTACATCAGCGTTCGTATCATTGTATTAATACACTAACACGAAACTGAGGGTACAGATTTTTAAGCTTATTGGACTTAACTACATAACTGCGGGATCGTCAGTCCCTAAGCTTACAAACAACTTATAAGCTAACTTATACTAACGACATCACAGATATCTATGCCCGAGGGGGATTCGAACCGCCGACAGGGAACGGCGTCCCACATCGGAGCATAGCACCTCAATATGCTCAGTCATTCCGTTGCGGCCTTCGTTTTTTAACCAGTCAAATAATATGTTTCCTGTAAGGAAGTGTTATTTACTTTTATTTTAAGGAAAAGGTGTGAGTTTATCAGGATGCACAAACTAATTTTTATCAGGATTCGTAATATTTATTTTACTGAAAGATGCAGTACTCATTTTCTAAATTCAATCAATTATCTAAAAACACATGGTTGTGCAGAATAGTTTTTAAAACATCTGCAAAATTTTTAAAGTAGAAGCTCGCCGACGAAGGCGTAATTTGAGAGCAAAGTTCAGGCTAAACACCGAGGTTTAATAGAATAGAAAAAAAATCACCTACGATATGAAATCATTTTAGTCTATTTCTTTTAAAGCGGATGTAGTATGTTTTTACGTTCTAATCTATGATTTCATTTTAATATTGTGTACTTTTTTTCAGTCAGGGAGAACAGTATTACTTTTAAACATTTATTTAGGGAATGAATAACATAATGTGAACAATTATAGTACAGAAGACGAAGCAAGTATAAAAAAGCGTTGTGAAAGGAGCAGGTTCGTCTGGACGGGCAATGAAGGCCGAATGAAAAATAAAACACAATGAAACCCTTTATCATAACTATTTTTGATGGTAAGCAGCCATAAACGACATGTCTTTTCATTCAGGCGAGAGATTTCCTGCAGGTTTCTCCGGGCATATCGATAGTATACATGTTAAGCGCCAATAACTTGGGTCGTGGAGTAATGGATTTTATACATTACTTTCAAATTCGTCTTGAAGCTGTGTATAAAACTTACTAACAGATAAGGAGACTGTAACAGAGTTTCGAAACCTTTGTATTTTTTGTTCATACAACAGCATACTTTGTTTCACCATTAGATTTCCCGAAGGTTAGTTCTTTGCTTGCAGCTAAGACTATCGAAATGGTATTAAAAACATTAACAACTCCTCAAAACCAACAAACAGACTAGACGTTCAAATCAATACGTAACTGCCATGTCATAAAAAAAAGTTTAAATTTTTGTTAAGCTTATGGGATTTAAATGCGGGGACATCAGTCCCTAAACTCACAAACTACTTATGAACAACGGTACAAACATCCATGCCCGAGGTGGGGAGTCGAACCCCCGAGGGGGAACGGCCTCGCACATCGTAGCGTAGCGCCTCAATGCGCTCGGCCATTCCTCCGCGGCCATGTCATTATTAAGATATAATTTGATAGTTGCTTCGAGGTTAATGTGTTACACATTCAACAGAATATATTTTTAATAGACCATACATGCTTTTTTTCAGCGTCACCACATGTTAACGTTCAAATATAAAGAAGTTATTATAGACTTATTGTTTAATAATGTAAGAATTGCCGCTAAATATGGCAACTAACAGGCGGGCTATCTGAAACCATCCAATAATAAAAATTTTAATTCAGTGGACAATAATATAACCTAGAACGAGGATCCATTAGAAGATCGGTATCGGGATAACCAGGCATCATAAGGCAAACAGTCCATTTAAGAAAAGACAGGTTCAGACACATCAGTGGGCAGTCGAGAAGAGGCCAGGCATGCCTCTGCTCAATCGCAACGAATGTCTCGTCCTCCATTCAGTGCTTGTGGCCAGCCAGAGGTTTGAACGGAAGTAAACGGGGCACTTCACAGCACGGCTAGCGCGTGTAAACAAACTTCCATACACGACAATCTACTACAGCTAAATCTTACCAACTGTTATTCAGTTGGTCTCAGACGTTTCATAAATGATTCTTGCGTTAGGTATGTTGTTAATATGAAACTGTTCATTAAAGAAATCAGGGTGACAAAAATAAGACCACCTTTTTTTAATAACTTGACATGCCTCATTTATTTAAAAAAAACGTACTGCTTTCAGTAAAGTCAGAGGACATAGAACAGCGATTGATAGTAGAATGAACACCCCAGAATACCAAGACCTTGCATGTGGGTGTTTAGTAGCGTGGTCCACATACGTCTCCCTCACTTTTTGTTACAAATTTTTCGCAAAATTACTCTCAAGTTACCGCATGTGCCTTTGAATTATAGAACACTCACGAGTCAAAATGCCGTCAGAAACACGTTCGTATTAATGATTTAGATTCGTTGCTGTTTCGTAGATCAGGCATTCGTAGCTACAGCGTAAAGTTTCTTTATAAATATCAACAGAAACTACTTCATAAACTTTATTCCCACAATTTTTACGACTATCGCTGTAACAGGACACTGAATTTCACAAAAATATCGCGTCTCAGTCCGTGGATCATGGATGAGGATGTTCCTACTCCTAGAATTTTAACCCTCAAGGATTGGGGAGGGGGGGGGCGCAGACATTTCCTCAACGATTCTGTCTTTCAGTTTATACTGTAGAATGTTTTTGACTGACAGATTTCGGGATGGTTTTCAAGGATTTTGTTCAAACCCTGCGAGAAGGAAGATGACAAACCTTTCAAATTCCCGAAATATCCCGTCCGAGTTGGCTAAAGGGAAAGCGAATACGGTGGCGAAAATGTCTCACAGACAAATAGGTGTTATATAAGCTGCTTATTAACTTCCAGACTTCGAGGAGTTTGCCTAGCGTAGTGGACAAGTGCTTGGAGTGCAAAGTTGGAAGTCAAGGTTCGATTCCCCAGTACTCCTTACATTTTTGTTCATTTCATATTACCCCTCGCAATGTAAACCTTTTATTTATGAAATTGAAATTTACTTAAACGTTTCAGTGTGCCACGAACGTTGATGTCAAGAGGTGTCTCAATTAAAACACATTCAATCCTACAGCATCAGTCCAGTGCCACAATTCCCATCCATACACTTGGTATGCCCAAAAATTAGCAGTGAAAAGTTATTTACTTAAAAACTTGAATAAAGTATGCTTTGCACTGAAGCATATTTCGGATAAAATTTCTCGCTTAAAATACTTAGGTAAGGTCTGCATAGTGTGGAGATTTTCTTTGACGATGAACACCCAAAGGAATGTAATATAACTTCGGCATATAAATACGTGCTACAGTTTTTGAAATATTATTTTCATTTAATATTTCATCGAATTCTGAAAATTAAATGATAAAGTAAGATATATTAAATGCAAACGTAAGATAAGATATATTAATTAATTAAATTAGTTATAACGAAACCAAATATATATACTATGCATTGAAATTTTTATAACTGATAATTAAAACTACAACGGTTAATATAAGAAAAGTATTTTGGAAGGGACGGGATTCAAACCCGTGATATTTCATTCAAAAGCTAATCGTTTAGCTACTTCGCAACACCGAAAACACCGTCATCGGCAATGGTGAGCCTCAATATTAGCTGATATTGCACCTATCTGTAGTTGGATCATTTGGCGTGAGTTTTCTCTTTTCCTATGGCCTACACAGGGGAAATATTGTAGGAATTTAAAAGGTTCATATTCGTGTTTATTCTCGCACAGATTAGGCCAAGTAGGTGAGACTCATCCAGCGATCCCTAGTGTTGAAACTTTCAACACGCAACACGCCTTTGTCAAGACAATCGCATTCGAAGATTGTCGTTGTAGCTATTACACTCTTGGTATGTGCTTGTCAAGTTTTGAACCTACATAAAAGCAACGTTTTCCAGTATTCACTTATTTCAGCTAATAAATTGTGACTACTATATTGTTTGATATTGCATTTTTAATTCAAATACATAATCACAACATTTACATTACATAAACGTATTTCCCCATTAAAAAAGAACACATCATACACTTTCATACAACAATGTTACTTTTTCATCGTTTTTTACATTCGTCTTTTAAAAAGGTTTTGCTAAATAGTTTACAATAACTGATAAAATTATAAGCTTCATTATACGAAGAGTCACACAAATTTCATTTTTCTTTCCTTGGCTTTTTGAAAATCTGAGACGATCTCTTTAAGTGGATTGTGTCTACTGTTTCTCATTCACTTAACAAAGCTGCCAATTTACCCAAATCTTTCTTGAGTCACTGTGGATCGCAGATATGTTTTTATGAGTTTTAATTTCGAACAGCTGCGCTCACCACTGGCTACACACACCGGAAGTGAAAGCAACACTCTTAGTGCAGTAAGTAAATTAGGTACAATGTTTGTTAAGTCCATTTTTACAAATATAACTCAAAACGTCCTTTGGCCCTGAGTTATTCGGTGCTCTTCTACCAATGGCTTATAATTCAATGCATAGATCAATATCTTTTAGAGTTTTTGTGAGTTAGAGACTCTTTCAAATGAACACAGTCACACGATTTCGGTTGTCTATGTGCTTAAACCTCAACTGAAATTATTGCAGTATCCAACATTACACAATAAAAAATAATTTTGCGCGTCACTAATAGGTTCACCTTCTGCTCCGTAAGCAAACTGTCTTTTCTTGTGTCTTGCACGGACTGGTTCCATACTTGATGAAAATGGTACGGAAATGTTGGCTGGTTCTGAAATTTCTCTTGCTTCCACCAGCATCATTTCAAATCCCAAATCACCTCTACAGTCTTCAAGGAAGATTTTTGTTTTTAGCAGAGCATTTGTAGCAGCGTTAAGATCAGTTTCTTTTGTTTGAAAAAGTCATTGCACACTACAGAGAGCACGGAGCCGTGAGGTCGCCCCAGCTGACATGATGGGCGGTACGCCAGCTATAATTAGTTGCAAACCGCTAAGCGTCTACATCTACATCTACATACATACTCCGCAATTCACCGTAAGGTGCGTGGCGGAGGGTACACTGTACCACTACTAGGTATTTCCTTTCCTATTCCACTCCCAAATGGAACGAGGAAGGAAAGAATGTCTATATGCCTCCGTACGAGCCCTAATTTCTCTTGTCTTTGTGATCTTTACGCGAAATGTATGTAGGCGGCAGCAAGATCGTACTACACTCAGCTTCAAATTCCTGGCCTCTAAATTTACTCAACAGAAAATCATGAAAAGAACGTCGTCTTTCTTCCAGCGATCCACAATTGAGTTGCCGGAGCATTTCCGTGACACTCGCGCATTGGTCGAACCTACCGGTAACAAATCTAGCTGCTCGCCTCTGAACCGCCTCTACGTCTTCCTTCAAACCGATCTGCTGCGGGTCCCAAATACTTGAGCAATACTCCAGACGCGGTCGTACAAGCGTTTTATACGCGGTCTCCTTTACAGGTGAAGTACATCTTCCCAAAATTCTCCCAATAATCCGAAGTCGGCTGTCTGCCTTACTCACAACTGTCCTTACATGCTCGTTCCATTTCATATCGCTCTGCAATGTTACGCCTAGATATTTGAAGGACGCGACAGCATCAAGAAGCTCACTACTAATGCTGTATTCGAACATTATAGGATTGTTTTTTCTACTCATGCGCATCACCTTACATTTTTCTACATTGAGAGCTAGCTGCCATTCTTCGCACCAACTAGAAATTTTGTCTAAGTCAACCTGTATGCTATTACAGTCAGTTACAGACGACACCCTCCCATACACCACAGCATCATCAGCAAACAGCCGCAAATTACAACTTACTCTGTCCATCAGATCATTTATATAGATAGAAAATAATAGCGGTCCTATCACACTCCCCTGGGGCACGCCTGACGATACACTGGTCTATTCATTAAACGCTTACTACCAAAATTCTGAAGAGTCAAGGAGAATGAATTGACTTGCGTCTTGTCTCTTGCCCGTCGTACGTTGTACGTGTCGTAACCGAAAATTCACCGCTCCTGGAACCGCAGCGGAACAGCCAAGTAAGCCGCACCGCGAGCGCACAAGGGTTGGTCGCGCACCACAAATTTGCCGCCCCCCAAATTTCAGCGCCCTAGGCAATTGCCTAGTTTGCCTAAATGGTCGGGACGGCCCTGAGTGGATTGCAGGTATCAAATGTTTCTAAAGCTTACGGGACTTAACTGCTGGGTCATCAGTCCCTGAACTAACAAACTACTTATGAACTAACTTAGGATAAGGTGGTACAAATTCGATATAGGTACAGTTCCGATCAACACAATTTGTTACTGTTGTAGTGTTGATAGCACTCGCCTTTGTGTGACGTTGTAGTGTAGGAAGTATTTACAGCTCCTTCTGTGATTTCCAAGATTACACCACTTTGTGCTACGGAGATATAAATTATTTTCCTGTTAGGAAGTACGTGAAGCAACTTATTCTAAAACGCTCTCATAAATTTTCTAGTTAACGGTGATTGGATTCGTTGCCAAAAATTCAATGTTTGGTACCACAAAGTATGCGTCGGTGCCCGAGGGAGAAAGTGATTTTTATGCGGAAGATGCCAGTGGTAAAAATTATACGAGCAAGTGATCACAATTGTACGTAGTGTGGTACATTTTCGATCGATTTTTCTCAATTCTGTTACCTTTTTGTGTTCATACCAACATTTGTAACTGTCTGATATTTGTGTTACATATTCATTAAACATCCAAGAAAAAAAGTTATTACTTTTCTCAATATATTTCCAGTTTTAATAATATTTGTCCGAAATGATCGTAATTGTACCAGCTTACCCTATACTAAAGACAACAGAAACATCCATGCCCGAGGGAGAATTCGAATCTCCCACGCGGGAGGCCGTGCGACCCGCAACGTTTTGCTCTAGACCGCTCGGCTACTCCAGGGCAGCTTACAGATATAGACACATTGTTTCTCGAATAGGGACAGTCAAAATAATTAGAGTTCTTCTAATAAAGGATTTACATTTCAGATTAACCAGTTACGATATATTAAACGAGAGTTGCATCTTAAATAGTGGTAAGTATTTATTCAAAACCGATACAAAAGAATTACATGTTTGCACCTGTTACTGTCGTACAAAGTAGTCACCAGCGTTGTGTAGAACCCATTGTCAGCGATGTGGAAGCCGTAGTATACCGTTATCAGACACTGTTCTGTTGATAATGCAAATGGAGCGGTCTATTGCCCGTCGAATCCCTCGAATAGTTCTGAAGGGAATGCCACGAAGTCACAAGGACTGAAGTATGGTGGATGAACAGTACTTCCAAGTCCCATTGACCGAACAGAGCAGCCACAGCTTGCGCTGTATGCGTCGACGCATTGTCGTGCAAAATTAGGGATGGGTTGCGGCGAAAGTGTTGCCGCTTCTTTCGCAAAGCTTGTCGCAGGTGATTCTCCAAAAACGAACATTAATGCTGCGCATTGACGGTCTCCGTTGTTTCTGTTTCGAAAACATAGTGACACCGTTACGTTAGGCCGCTCCCTCACAAGTGAAAGTTTCCCTCGATTGTGCGCACGCCGGTGATGTGGGACGTGCGAGTCCATTCACTCGGAGATAAGTTAGTTTTCAAATGTTTGTAGAGCTTATGGGACTTAACTACGGGGTCATCAGTCCCTAAACTTACAAACTACTTATGTACTAGCTAATACTAAGGACGACATAAATATCCATTCCCGAGGGGGGATTCGAAACCCCGACCGTAGTGGCCGTGCAGACCGCCTCAGCCCCCTCGGCCACCTCGCCCGGCATAAGGTAGTTATGTCAACAACGGGTGCCATCACTGACAATAATAGATTCCATTGCATAGTGTCTCCACAGTAGTGTTGCCACTATTAAAGCTCCATCCCTCGTACATAATTACTAGTCGCTTTCGACTAGTCCAGAGTAGTAGTTGTTGTTGTGGTCTTCAGTCCGCAGACTGGTTTGATGCAGCTCTCCATGCTAACCTGTCCTGTGCAAGTCTCTTCATCTGGGAATTCTTTCGGCAACCTACATCCCTTTGAATCTGCTTACTGTATTCGTCTCTCGGTCTCCCTCTACGATTTTTACTTCACACACTTCCTTCTAATGCTAAGTTGACGATTCCTTTATGTCTCAGGATATGTCCCACCAGCCTATCCCTTCTCTTAGTCAGAATACGCCAGAAATTCATTTTCTCCCCCCAACTCTGTTGAGCACCTCCTCATTAGTTACGTGATCTACCCATCTAATTTTCATCATTCGTCTGTAGCACCACATTTCAAAAGGTTCTATCATCTTTTTGTCTGAACTCATTATTATCCACGCTTCACTTCCATACAATGCTACACTCCAAACAAATGCCTTCAGAAAGTCCAGAGACGAGTTCAATATAACAGCGCTTCATGTGCATCTATTGTGACAACATGTGATGGCAGAATAGCCAAAATCGTTTTGCCAGGAAACAAGGAAAAAAATGCTAACGGAATGTTAAAAAGTTTATTAACGCCGCCAATACAACTTCTAAGAACTACATAAAAATATTGCTGAGTGGCGAAGAACGTTAGTTTTCACATTAAAATAACAGGAAAGCGTCCAGAACCAATACGACTTGATGTGGAGCACGTATACAGTTTAAAGGCAGTATACTACAGATAAAATACAGAATATTTAGACAGACAGATTACAAAGAACTTTGTAAAGAGTACAAAGAACTCATAATCCCAATGTTTGAACCAATTTCCCACAAACTTTTTCACGTTCTCGTTGTCTTGCAACCTGTTCCCACGTAATCCCTCCTTCACTGCGCCAAGCCAAAAGAAATAACTAGGTGGTAAAACAGGACTGTAAGGGTGACGAGGCAGTACTCCCCCGCCCATTTTGTCGATCGTTTCACATTCTTGGAGAATCACACTTCTCGGAACCGCGACGTTTCTGTCTTATATCTGGCTTCATCTTGTTAAAAAGCAAATCCGAGTAGTACTGGCTGTTAAATGTAGCTGCTCTTCGAGAGCCGGCCGCGGTGGCCGAGGGGACTGAGGCGCTTCAGTCCCGGTCTTCACGGCCATTACGGCCGGGGGTTCGAATCCCCCCTCGGGCATGGATATTTGTGCCGTCCTTAGTTGCAGGTAGTTCATAAGTAGTTTGTAAGTTTAGGGACTGATGACCCCTTAGTTAAGTCCCTTAAACTTAGCAAACATTTGAACATTTTGCTCTTCGAGATAATCACACAACAGCTGGACTCGTAGGACTGGACGGTCTTTGTTATTCACTGAGTCGCGATCAGTTTTGAACTTTTCTAACCACTTCTAAAAATTTGCACGATTCATACAACTTAAAGGATACACTTCAGACATTCTTCAGTATATTCAATGGTGTGTTGCCTTCAGGATGTAAGAAACGAATAACAGAATGTTGTTCAACTAAGGTGGAACTTCGAAGAGGACTCGACATCTTGAAGAGAATTTGAAACATAAGCTGATCTTGGCTGATCCCAGTGATGCCAGCTTAAAGCCATAAAAGTACCAAACTTTCCCCACCTACAGTTCTTTCCCCAGACCAATCTGTCTCCTTAATTATCGACTGACCTTTGTGTGATAGTTAAACCTTTGTACAAAGATTACCGATACAACGAGAAACCCGTGTACTGAGATAGTTTTATATAGTCCCGGCTGATTTCTGTATATTCTATGTTAATTACCCTCGTTACAACGACGGACTAATTTTAGCAACACCCTGTTATAGCGAAGACAAAGATTGGCAGATATTAGTATTTTCTGTCATTAAGATTCTGACTTTGTTTGGTAAATCTCTCGATCTTCAGCGCTGTATTTTCAGAAGCTTCGCTACACACTTTTCTGACCGTGACGATAGCGAGTAGCCACTGGGAGCTGTGTCTAACGGCAAATATAAAAACATCTTGGGCATTGATAAGAGGGGGGGGGGGGGGGGGGGGGCGAGGGGTTCAACCCCCCCCCAAAAAGGTTTTTTTAATTTGTGCTAAAATAAGAAACATGAAAATAATTTATGTAATGAATATGCGAGATAGACTGAAAACTTTGCCAACAAAGAGAGGTACCATGGTGTCCGTAAATTGTAATCGATGCTTAGTTGAGCTTTGGCTTCTTACTTGTTATCGAACACTTTGCCTTGCTTGTCTTATGGGTGGCCTTCGTGAAGCCTAGGCAAGCGTCGCGGACAACTTATTAAAAATAATAATAATTATTATTGCTAAGGTAACAATCAGTAACAATGAACAACTATTGTTGAATTCCAGCCAGAAATACGCTCCACATACTGTTTAAAGTACCGCGTGAAGCTTGCCTAGCGTGTGATGAAGGCCACCGTGTCTTATGTTTACTACAGCTACAAGCTTCAGTGGTCTACTAACTTTATTACTACAGTAGGGTGGCGAACTTATACGTAACACAGACAAATATATATTTTTAACGAGTCATGTTGCCATCCTCTACTTACAAGAAGCGACCTTACCTTCATCCCACAACTGTAAATGCACACTAATATCATATTGTAATCCCTAGTGTCATTTCGCGAAAGTAGTATTACAAAGAAGCGACGGATGTATATCATAGGAGGCGACAGTGGAACTTGTTAATAACTGTCGCATGTCAGCTTGCTCATATTCGACAGCACTGCAACTTCACTACGATAATTCAGGTTCCCAAAGGCCGATGTGCAGGTGCTGAAACGTAGGGGAGACCAGGGTAACGGCGCCTGCCTGGGTAATCGCGTCACCCCAGTTTTATGACGAACGGATGGCACTAAGAGTACGCTTGCCAGTGTTCTATCTCCATTACCTACCGTGGAACTAATTCCTATGGTCGCCGTCAGTGATTGTTGAGAGGTATTAATCGTGTGAAAGAAATTGTTAGTTTTCTACCTTTCGGATCTAATTTTCGAGCATGTATTTTATTGAAATAAGTACCTCTATAGGCTGTCAGTGCTTTTTAATACTCGTATTAACGTAATCTGTAGATATTTAGTTTCGATTTCGTGACTCTACCCTAATTGTTTCGCAAAATCTTTGGCTTTAATCGGACATTCTTAGCCATATTTCTAAACTGGAGCAATGACGCCATGGTGGAGAATTTAGGCTAAATGAAGTGAGATACAGATGCACACATTTTGTGAAATGGGCGATTGCAGAATGTAGTAGATTTGAAGTGCCAAAATCTATACCGGTATTTCTGACTTTTGCGGTGTCATAATCAAGCCTAAGTTATAAAATGTATTTTTATTCCAATTATACATCGACAAGTACTTGAAGCATTCTAAATGTCTAATAGAGAAGCGTAATAAGTACAAATTACAACAGTTGTAACACTTACTACTACTCACCCATCGTGTAGGTTTATCCTTGATTTTCAAATGTATGGAGTCATTACCCCGGAACCATGGCCGGCGAGAAAGACAAGCCTCAGTGCAGAAATCTTGCTACGTAAGCAAGGTAGTTCCGAGCCGGCGCAACCGCTAGCTCAGTGGCTGCCCCCTATGAGGCAGTGAGCTGTGCCCCAGCGGCTGGCCAATCGGCTGGCGATCGCGCCGGATGACGACTACACTGGGGCCTGGCTTTCTCGTAAGCCACGGGAACTACCTTGCTCATGTGGTATGACGTCTGCGCTGGGGCCTGTCTTTCTCATGGGCCTCGGGAACTACCTTGCTTAAGTGGCATGACGTCTGCGCTGGGGCATGTCTTTCTCATGGGCCTCAGGAACTACCTTGCTTATGTGGCATGACGTCTGCGCTGAGACCTGTCTTTCTCATGGGCCTCAGGAACTACCTTGCTTATGTGGCACGACGATTGTGCTGGGGCCTATCTTTCTCATGGGCCTCAGGAACTACCTTCCTTATGTGGCATGATGACTGTGCTCATGGGCCTCGGGAACTACCTTGCTTATGTTGTATGATGACTGCGCTGGGGCCTGTCTTTCTCAAGAGCCTCAGGAATTACCTTGCTTATGTGGCATGACGACTGCGCTGGGGCCTGTCTTTCATATGGGCCTCGGGAACTACCTTACTTATGTAGCATGACAACTGCGCTGGGGCCTGTCTTTCTCATGGGCCTTGGGAGCTACCTTGCTTATGTGGCATGACAACTGCGCTGGGACCTACCTTTATCATGGGCCTCAGGAACTACCTTGCTGATGTGGCATGACGACTGCGCTGGGGCCTCTCTTTCTCATGGGCCTCGGGAACTACCTTACTTATGTGGCATGACAACTGCACTGGGGCCTGTTTTCTCACGGGCCTCGGGAACTACCTTGCTTATGTGGCATGATGACTGCGCTAGGGCCTGTCTTTCTCCTGGGCCTCGGGAACTACCTTGCTTATGTGGCATGACGACTGCGCTACGGCCTGTCTTTCTCATGGTCCTCAGGAACTACCTTGCTTATGTGGCATGACGTCTGCGTTGGCCCATGTCTTTCTCATGGGCCTCGGGAAGTACCTTGCTTATGTGGCATGACGACTGCGCTGGGGCCTGTCTTTCTCATGGGCCTCAGGAACTACCTTGCTTATGTGGCATGACGTCTGCGTTGGGCCATGTCTTTCTCATGGGCCTCGGGAACTATCTTGCTTATGTGGCATGACGACTGCGCTGAGGCCTGTCTTTCTCATGGTCCTCAGGAACTACCTTGCTTATGTGGCATGACGTCTGTGATGGGCCATGTCTTTCACATGGGCCTCGGGAAATACCTTGCTTATGTGGCATGACAACTGCGCTGGGGCCTGTCTTTGTCATGGGCCTCAGGAACTACCTTGCTGATATGGCATGATGACTGTGCTGGGGCCTGTCTTTCTCATGGGCCTCAGGAACTACCTTGCTTATGTGGCATGACGTCTGCGTTGGGCCATGTCTTTCTCATGGGCCTCGGGAAATACCTTGCTTATGTGGCATGACGACTACGCTGGGGCCTGTCTTTCTCATGGGCCTCAGGAACTACCTTGCTTATGTGGCATGACGTCTGCGTTGCGCCATGTCTTTCTCATGGGCCTCGGGAACTACCTTGCTGATGTGGCATGACGACTGCGCTGGGGCCTGTCTTTCTCATGGGCCTCAGGAACTACCTTGCTGATGTGGCATGACGACTGCGCTGGGGCCTGTCTTTCTCATGGGCCTAAGGAACTACCTTGCTGATGTGGCATGACGACTGCGCTGGGGCCTGTCTTTCTCATGGGCCTCAGGAACTACCTTGCTTATGTGGCATGACGATTGTGCTGGGGCCTATCTTTCTCATGGGCCTCAGGAACTACCCTCCTTATGTGGCATGATGACTGTGCTCATGGGCCTCGGGAACTACCTTGCTTATGTGGTATGACGACTGCGCTGGGGCCTGTCTTTCTCAAGAGCCTCAGGAATTACCTTGCTTATGTGGCATTACGACTACGCTGGGGCCTGTCTTTCATATGGGCCTCGGGAACCACCTTGCTTATGTAGCATGACAACTGCGCTGGGGCCTGTCTTTCTCATGGGCCTTGGGAACTACCTTGCTTATGTGGCGTGACAACTGCACTGGGGCCTGTCTTTCTCATGGGCCTCAGGATCTACCTTGCTTATGTGGCATGACGTCTGCGCTGGGGCCTGTCTTTCTCATGGGCCTTGGGAACTACCTTACTTATGTGGCATTACAACTGCACTGGGGCCTGTTTTCTCATGGGCCTCGCGAACTACCTTGCTTATGTGGCATGATGACTACGCTAGGGCCTGTCTTTCTCATGGGCCTCAGGAACTACCTTGCTTATGTGGCATGACGTCTGCGTTGGGCCATGTCTTTCTCATGGGCTTCGGGAACTATCTTGCTTATGTGGCATGACGTCTGCGTTGGGCCATGTATTTCTCATGGGCCTCGGAAACTACCTTGCTTATGTGGTATGACGACTGTGCTAGGGCCTGTCTTTCTCATGGTCCTCAGGAACTACCTTGCTTATGTGGCATGACGTCTGCGTTGGGCCATGTCTTTCTCATGGGCCTCAGGAAGTACCTTGCTTATGTGGCATGACGACTGCGCTGGGGCCTGTCTTTCTCATGGGCCTCAGGAACTACCTTGCTTATGTGGCATGATGTCTGCGTTGGGCCATGTCTTTCTCATGGGCTTCGGGAACTATCTTGCTTATGTGGCATGACGACTGCGCTGGGGCCTGTCTTTCTCATGGGCCTCAGGTACTACCTTGCTTATGTGGCATGACGTCTGCGTTGGGCCATGTCTTTCTCATGGGCCTCGGGAAGTACCTTGCTTATGTGGCATGACGACTGCGCTGGGGCCTGTCTTTCTCATGGGCCTCAGGAAGTACCTTGCTTATGTGGCATGACGTCTGCGTTGGGCCATGTCTTTCTCATGGGCCTCGGGAACTATCTTGCTTATGTGGCATGACGACTGCGCTGGGGCCTGTCTTTCTCATGGGCCTCAGGAACTACCTTGCTTATGTGGCATGACGTCTGCGTTGGGCCATGTCTTTCTCATGGGCCTCGGGAACTACCTTGCTTATGTGGCATGACGACTGTGCTGGGGCCTGTCTTTCTCATGGGCCTCGGGAACTACCTTGCTTATGTGGCATGACGACTGCGCTGGGGCCTTTCTTTCTCATGGGCCTCAGGAACTACCTTGCTGATGTGGCATGACGACTGCGCTGGGGCCTGTCTTTCTCATGGGCCTCAGGAACTACCTTGCTGATGTGGCATGACGACTGCGCTGTGGCCTGTCTTTCTCATGGGCCTCAGGAACTACCTTACTGATGTGGCATGACGACTGCGCTGGGGCCTGTCTTTCTCATGGGCCTCAGGAACTACCTTGCTGATGTGGCATGACGACTGCGCTGTGGCCTGTCTTTCTCATGGGCCTCAGGAACTACCTTGCTGATGTGGCATGATGACTGCGCTGGGGCCTGTCTTTCTCATGGGCCTCAGGAACTACCTTGCTGATGTGGCATGACGACTGCGCTGGGGCCTGTCTTTCTCATGGGCCTCTGGAACTACCTTGCTGATGTGGCATGTCGACTGCGCTGGGGCCTGTCTTTCTCATGGGCCTCAGGAACTACCTTGCTGATGTGGCATGACGACTGTGCTGGGGCCTGTCTTTGTCATGGGCCTCAGGAATACCTTGCTTATGTGGCATGACGTCTGCGCTGGGGCCTGTATTTCCTGTTGACCACCTCCAGAACACAGTGTAATGGCGCCACTGCATATACATTCACAATACATTTTTAACATTAAAAATGTTCAAATGTTTGTAAATCTATCGGACCAAACTGCGTGGTTCTCAGTCTGTAGCTTACAAACTACTTAAACCTAGGTAAACTAACCTAAGGACAACACACACACACACCAATGCCCCACGGAGGACTCGAAACTGTACGGCGAGCAACATCGCGCTCCGCGGCGAGACGCTTTAGACCGCTCGGCTTCTCCATTGCGGCTAACAGTAAAACGTAACAAAACACATGTCTGAAAAAATTATAAAAATGTAGTATTAGCTGGCGAAGCAGTAGTAATATTTTTTTACGAAAAAGACACACCTTTAATAAGGTAAAAAACCGGTTTCCCTTAAGTTGGCGCCATTACCATGGTCTCCCCTATATGCCATTTTCTGAAGGATTTAAATTTTTTACGATTACTGGCACTGACGACTTGAGGCAGGTGTGGTAGTGCGGAATATATTCCTAATTTACTATTCCCTAAAGCGTTACTTTTGCTGAGAAAATTGGGCTAATTCTGTAAGTAATGTTAAATAATTTTTGGGAATATAGTTGGGCAACGGCTTCGACAATATCCAGTATTTAGGTCAGGTGAACGCCGGTCATTTTCCAGGTATACCACTATACCAGAAAAGACTGCTCTTCATGTCTACAATCTTTTTCAGTAACGTTTCATTCTTTCATCAACTATTCGTAAAAGTTTGCACATTAATAGCAAAAATAGCAAGTTTGTATTATGGGAGGGAGGGGGCGTCACAGCTTTGGCAACTGTCAACTATGCGAGAGCACCCCTCAATATGGCTCTGTCTCTGAACCCCCATACCCCCAGAGGAAAAACTTATCTACGCCCCTGAAAGACTCCCTATGTCTGAAACAGTGTTCACTTCTTTAGTCTGTTCATTGTTCAGCTTGAGAGGGACATTGCGAAGTTGATTTCGGCGCTTTTGCAATCTGTGAATGTTTTTAAATTGTTTTAAATAAGCTTGGCTAAAAAGATTTCGACAATGGCTGCAACTAGGAAACGATAAGTTTAGAGACAGCAAATAGAGGTTTCCAAACACATCGATAACGGAATGAAACTGGTAGACGTGGTGAGGAAGTATGGACTGTCACAAAAAATAGTTACATTACTCAAAAACAGAAAAAAATGAAGAAAGTCTTGTAGGTGTCAAGTTTAACCTTTTAACAAGAAGAATGAAGACGGCTGCTGCTAACGATGTGGACAATGCTACAGTGCGACAGTTTAAAGAGATGCGTGCGCAGATCATTCCAATGAATCGACCCTTCATATGTCAAAAAGCTGTACCTTATGCTAAGTTACCTGACGGTTCCGGTTTTAAGATAAGTAAGGGATGGTTGCATAGATTTAATGAGAAACAAGGGATTATTATTAGAATGATTTCAGGTGAAGGAAATATAAGTACCTTTAGGTGATGCAGCATGTTGGAAGAAAGCACCACGTGTAAACTGATGAAAAATACAGTCCTAAAAACATATAAAACACACATGAGGTCAGAGAAGACGATGACGTTTTAGAGGAGAAAAATGGAGAGGAGGGAAGCAATCTAAAGTACGCCGAAATAACGAATCTAGCATTGAAGAATTAAAGTGTAATTCGCATGTTGAAGATTCTGATGATGACAGAGATGTGACAAGTGCGAATAGTTCTCCTCCGATGGAGTTAATAGCCAGCTGGAAACCTATTCAGAAAGTACCATCTTCAACCCCCATTGTTTCAGCGGCACACTTGATTGCGTTAGAACTGATAAAGACAGTATTTACAAAGTAGTCATTAAGAAAAAAAGAAACAAAGGAAAATTAGTGAATTCGCCCGTACGCAAGAGTAAGATTACTATTACACGAAGTGAACAAAACGTGTTTAATTATTTGTCTCTTAATGTTATTTGTCATCAGAAAACTATTATGTATTGTAAATCCTGACCCTTAAGGTACAGTACAAAACCTCATGATAGAAATAACCCTGCTATAACTGTCATTTTCATGGTGCAATGAATATCTTTCTGTAGAGGTTTGACTTTACACATCTACATATATACTCCGCAATCCACCGTAAAGTGCGTGGCGGAGGGTACACTATACCACTACTAGGCATATCCTTTCCTATTCCACTCTCAAACAGAAATAGGAAAAAAATGTCTATAGGCCTCTGTACGAGCCCTAATTTCTCTTACTTGTGTTTGTGAAATGTAAGCAGGCGGTAAGAAGATCGTTGTACACTCAGCTTCAAACTCCGGCGCTCTAAATTTCGTTGTCTTTCCTCCAGCGACCCCCAATTGAGTTGCCGGAGCATTTCCGTGACACTCGCGCATTGGTCGAACCTACCAGTAACGAACCTAGCTGCTCGTCTCTGAACTGCTTCTATGTTTTTCTTTAAACTGATCTGCTGCGAGTCCCAAACAGTTGAGCAATACTCAAGACGTTTTCGTACAAGCGCTTTATGCGTGGTCTCCTTTACAGATGAAATACACCTTCCCAAAATTTTCTCCCAATAAACCGAAGTCGGCTGTCCGTCTTACAATTGTTCTCACATGTTCGCACCACTTCATATTGATCTGCAATGTTACGCCTAGATATTTCAACGCCACGATTGCATCAAGAAGCCGACTACTAACGCTGTATCCGAACATTATTGTTTTCCCTACTCATGTGCATCACCTTACATGTTTATACACTGAGAGCTAGCTGCCATTCTTCGCATCAACTAGAAATTTTGTCTAAGTCATCCTGTATGCTATTACAATCAATTAAAGACAACACCCTCCCATACACCACAGCATCATCAGCAAACAGCAGCAAAATACAAATTACTCTGTCCATCAGATCATTTATATAGATAGAAAATAATAGCGGTCCTATCACACTCCCCTGGGGCACGCCTGACAGTACACTCGTCTTCGATGAAAACTCTTTTTCGAGAACAGTGTACTGCGTTGTATTACGTAGGAAGTTTTCCAGTCAGTCACAAATCTGTGAACCTGTTACGTATGCTCGTATCTTCGTTACCAGTCTACATTGTGGCACCGCGTCAAATGCCTTTCTGAAATCGTATTAGAGTGAACGCAAAATTTCGAGTTTCTGTAAAATATTGCCGGCCTTTGATACTTTGTGTCGGTTTAAATTTGGCATGCTTTCTTCGTTGATTGTGTAACAGCGGTGTGACCTGTCTTGTGTATCACGCAGGACCGGCCGCCTCTTTTAACCCTTAACTGCCCTGGCGGGGTCATATTTGACCCCAAGAGTTTTTCTTTTAATACTCGTCTTCTAGGTGACAAGTTGGGGAGCTACCCGCTCAGGTAATCTCGCTTCCCGCCAGACCGCTCAAAATGTTCAAATGTTCAAATGTTTGTAGATCTGTCGGACCAAACTGCGTGGTCATCAGTCCGTAGCTTACAAACTACTTAAACCTAGGTAAACTAACCTAAGGACAAACACACACACCCATGCTCCATGGAGGACTCGAACCTCCACGGCGAGCAACCGCAGCGAGACGCTTTAGACAGCTCAGCTGCTCCACCGCTCCGCCAGACAGCGGTAGCGTTCGCCTCAGATGCCCATTTCCGTGTGTCGTTTACTGACCAGTGGTCCCCGAGGCCTTATTTGACCCCGTCAGTGTAGCAGTGCGGGCCTTTAATTGTGTTGCAGCAGTTTAGATTTTGACTGATATATGTTCGTTATTACACTTATTTTGCAAGTAACTCGTACATATGTTTTATAGAACGATGTAACATGGCTGGCAGATCACATGCTTTATCGCCTGAAGAAATATCGAATATTTTGAAAGAAAGTTTTCACGGTAATGATGACTTTTTAGTTGATGATGATAATTTGGAAGAAACCGATCATGATAGTGGTTAAAAAATATTTGGTGACAACTCCATTGACAATTCTGATTTTGTTCCAAAGGAACATGAAGATGAATCTGATGCGCATTATAGTTCTCGAGATGGTGCACAATCGAATAAAGGGAGATAATGAACAACCTGAATCAATGGTCATGTGGTTAGAGCAGCTGGAAGGCGTGGGTTGAGTCGTAGGAAGAAATGTATGATAGAGAAAAAAATTCTGCCTGAACCACGCACTAACCTGCGACATGCCCTACCGAAGAGGAGTTGCCAACTGTGTCGAAGAAATCGTGAACATAAACATTCGATTTCATGCTCCAAGTGCTACAGTGGATATTGTAAGGTCCACTGCAAGCGAGAAATCGTAAGCGAAAGCTCCAAAGTCTAGAAAATGTAATCAGAAATATTTTTTTGTATAAATTTACAAAAATTCAAAAGAATATATAAATCAATATTCAGTGTAAGGGTATCAACAAGTGTGGTTGGAAAATTATATTTTTAATTTTTATATGCGAGAACCATGCCTTCGGAAGTGCAAAATACGGAAAATAACATCTTTCTAATGAAAACAAATGTTTGTGGGAAATCAAAAATTATCAGAAAAATTCAAATCTTTTAAAATAAATATCAACAAATAATAGAATTCCTTGAGACAACACTGTCTCGTTATACTAAAGGTATTAAACATAAGGAGAGGCATTGAATTAAAATTTATGCTGTGACCGGGATTCGAACCCAGGACTTTCTACTAAGTAGGTAAGCACTTTAGACAACATGGTTTTTTCCATTGTTCGTTCTTGGTCGTTCGTTGATCATTTGGCTGAGCTTTTTTGTTACAGAGGCCACGGCGCCGGGCAGACCACTCAGCTAACACAGCGTTGCAGCGAAAGCGACTACACGGACTGCTTTAAAGCACGTCTCCCTCCACACCACATACTTTAACTCTGCCTCATGTTCCCTGTGAAATACGTATCAAATTTCCAGGGCTCTCCTACATTGGAATAGCACCCCAGCAAAGAACGCGAATGGGAACAATCTCGCCTTGTTCCTCAGAACGAGGCGATATAAATATCAACAAATAATACAATTCCTTGAGACAACATTGTCTCGTTACACCAAATGTATTAAACATAAGGAGAGGCGTTGAATTAAAATTTATGCGATATCCGGGATTCGAACCCGGGTAGGTAGGTCTAAAGCGCCTACCTAGTAAGTAGGAGGTCCCGGGTTCGAATCCCGGACACAGCATAAATTTTAATTCAATGCCTCTCCTTATGTTTAATACCTTTTAAAATAATTTCTTTGTGTTTACTTCTGTGTTAAAATGAATTTGTTTAGCTTACAATCTTATCATTACACTTGTATTAACTAGAAACTGAATTATGTATATTGAAAAAACAGTCACATTATTCGGGGTCACAAATGACACCACTAGGGTATGACAGTTACGTACATCCGCCAGGGCAGGCGCAGTGAACCTAGCACAGCGCCACGTTTCGGTTTCTCGACCTCTCGGCGCCTACAGACCTCTCCCACTGGGGTCAGCGCGCCGCCGCTGCCTGTGACTGGCTGCCTTGCTGCTGTTCCACAATAGCGCGCCCCGCGGCGGCGGCCGCTGCAAACACCGACTTCTCAGCGGGGTCACAATAGCCGTGGCCACTGCGGGGGCAGCGGGAGTCCACTGTACACACCGCGGGGGGCGAGCGGGTAGCCACAGGCGAGCAACACCGACCACCGGCGAATTAGGCCGAGAGGACGCCCACTGCCGAGTACCGAAGTCACTGCCGAGTGTATTCCGCTGCTGTGAGGGCAGGCAGGGAGGTTTGCCAATGACATACTAAATCTATCAGAGACAGCAACTGCACGCAGTGGACAGCGTCATAAAAAGAGGCTATAAAATGAACATTAACAAGAGAACAACGAGGCTAATGAATGGAATACACCAATTTTCATTTACATGTGTGTTAGCAGTCGTTTTTTTTTTTTAAGAGTGGAGCCCCTCCACGCTTGCACTAGCATGGAGACCAACTCAAAACTTCTACTGTCACCTCTGCATGTGTTAGTAAGTTAATGTAGGAGTCACAGGAGCCGGCCGCGGTGGCCGAGAGTACTGAGGCGCTCCAGTCACGGTCTGCACGGCCACTACGGTCGGGAGTTCGAATCCCCCCTCGGGCATGGATATTTGTGCCGTCCTTAGTCTTAGCTAGTTCAAAAGTAGTTTGTAAGTTTAGGGACTGATAACCCTGTAGTTAAGTCCCATAAGCATAACAAACATTTGAACATTTGAGTCACAGGAGCGGTAACTGTGATGTGTGCCATATGTGTGGTTACGATTACCCATTAATACAGTCCATATTGGGAGATAGTGTGGTCCAAAACTTCGAAAGAAAGCGGGTTTAAGAGCAGAAGGAAAAAAGTGCCAAGGCAAGCGCCAAGGGGGAAAAAAACCTCTGCGATAGTCGGGAGCGGGTAGTAAAGGCAGTAGCGGATTCCTTGCTAACTGCGATAGTTCATGCAAGGGTAGGTTATGTTAGTATCGGGTATCGTGCATCTAATACCGTGTCAGTACTAAGGTCGTCATAAAGACATCAGTCCGGTGGTGCTGCAGCGGTATCTGCTGCATTGGCTCTCACTGCTGCACTTGTCCAGTTGGCCAAATGCGGCAGTGTGCCACGTCGATCTTGGCAGCTTCTCTCCAGCAGCACGGTTCCTCTCCACGCGTATGAACGCGCAAACAGGCAGCCTCCGCTGGTCGACGTGATGCTCAGGACCGCGTCATCACTGCGTGGCGCACGCCTCCTTCAGTGATTCCTCCTCCAGCGCGGCCTTGAAGTCTTCTATCGCCTTCCGTTGTGCAGGCGAGATCGTGGCGGCGGCTGTCGACTGCGGTTGTGGAACCGCAGGAGGGCCGATCATCTCCAGAGCCCTGCGCCGAAGGCGCGGGCGCCGGAGTGTCCACAGCTCGGCCGAAGCTGGCGGCAGGCCTTTTCCATCTCTGCGGCGAGTTCGGCGTGAAAGGCCGCCCTCTCAGCCGCTATGGCGGTTCTGAAGGCCATCGTGGCTTCCTCCGCG
This sequence comes from Locusta migratoria, assembly GCA_026315105.1. Lineage (NCBI taxonomy): Eukaryota > Metazoa > Arthropoda > Insecta > Orthoptera > Acrididae > Locusta > Locusta migratoria. Next base: position 316,715,061 of record CM048751.1, read on the forward strand.
GCAGCACGAAGGTCAACGCCGGCCCTCGTCGTCTCCGTTGGGGCGGGAGGCACCGGCCCCCTACCCGTGCTCGGTCGGTCGGCGGGGTTTTCCGGCCGATCGCGGGCGGGAGGCGTAGCAGCCGTGTCACCCCCTCGTCGTCGGCGTCTCCGTCGGCGTTGCGGTGCCGTAGTAGCAGTCACCACGCCGCTGTTGGCTTGGGCTCGGCTTGAGAAAGCCGGACAGCCTCACCAGTGGGGACCGCCACAGCGGGCGCAAGTCGCCACCACTTCTTTGCCACACTCGCAAGCGCGTGAGTCGTGCTCCCCAGAGCATCTCACGCACCGCGCAACGTTGCGGCAGTACTTAGCGACATGGCCCACCCTCTGGCACTTTAAGCACTGGGGGAGAGGGTCCGTGCCGGCAGGTAGAGCTTCTGCTGCCACAGGGAAACCCAGCAGCTTCTGCAAGGAGAAGACGTCACCCTCCTCGCTAGCCGTTTGCCTGACCACTATGTAGAGCGGCGGCCTCTTTCTGTTGGTCCGGTTGTGCAACTTTACAATCGCACAACCGAACCCTTCTCATCGCAGTCCTTCCAGAACTGCTGCCTCATCACAGCACCAAGCCAAGGCAGCCCCCTACGGAGCGCCTTCGTCATCTTCTACCGCTTCCCTTCATGCGTCGTCTGCGAGGGAGGCGCGTCGATCATGTAGGCAGCCAAAGCACTCTTAAGCGCTCTGTGGTCTGCCATAGTCACTGCCTGTAGCGAGATGGTGGCTTCCGGTTTGACCATTTCGATGCCGACCTCTCGCTTGCAGCAGCCGGCAATCACGTCGTACATTTCCGCCCACGCGCCCATGCATGTGATGTACAAGGGCGGGACTGCAGTACGGACTTCTTCTTTCTTGCCGTGATCGGCTAACTCAATGAGCTGCACGACCGACGGCCCCTACACTGCAGTGACTTTGTTCTGCTGAACTGCAGCCGTAATCTCTATCTATATAAAAGCGAAAGGACACTCATTCAGACACTCACTCACTGACTAAACACGAAATCTCAAAAACTACTTCACCTATGAAGCTGAAATTTGGCAGGAATGTATTTAATCGGTAGAAGACATCAGCTAAGAAAGGACTTAGCGATAGGACCGATAGTTCAGGAGATACGACGTTATAAACGATGAAAACATCTCCGCATTGCGGTACGTGATAGTGTGACTTTATCAGTCCACTGTTTGAGAAGGAGAGGCCTTAGCGACTTGCAACAGTCTTTAAACATAATTTCAAATCTTTAGGAAACTTTTTCACGCTGATAACTCCAGAAAAATGATGATAGGAAAAACGTTTGTCGCTTACTACTTTTTCGGCGTTCATGAAGTAAAATTGCGGCATTTGGCACGACGTTACAATTTATTACTCGTAAACTATTTATTGTATTTGCGAGAAATGTTACAGACAGTATACACATATACCACTGAACGTACGTTCGAAATTTTACCACAGTACGACACACAGTTCATGAGATATGGAGTAATACATAATTACGTTAATGAAAAACTGCCACATCACGCATGACGTTTGGATTTGTTACGTCTTTCTAACTCTGTGCTATGATGCACGAGGCCGTTCCCCGTCGTGGGTTCGAATCCCCCCTCGGGCATGGATGTTTCTGCCGTCTTTAATATAAGGTAGTTCATAAGTAGTTTGTAAGTTTAGGGACTGATGACCCCGCACTTAAGTACCTTATACTCTACAAACATTTGAACATTTTTACTACATAACTGTACACACCCGGTCTTCCTTATGTCTTACCGCTTGGGTTAGATGGCTCAATGTCTACCTATCTATTTCGTGGACTGCTCTTTTAGATTTGATTATAATATGTTAATTTTAGGTCATTTACAAACGTATCGATACATATTATTATGCATACTAAGTTATAATACTTCGTTAAAATCCATCCCTTAATCTATATCTGTATATGTTCATTATAATTGTATTATTCCGTCACAGAATAACATTCTGCTATACTCCATAACATTACGTTTTTATGCATAGGCCCTATTTCGTTTACCTTACTTTATACTTGGTAAGTGGTTGTTATAGGACATATTTATTCATTGTTTTCACGGTCCAATCGGTTGCTTTACATCATGTTTACATAACACTCTCTGTATCAGTAGCCATGACACCTCATCAGAGATATATCCTGTGATGGCGGTCAAAGATATATTATTTTCAGACCATGAATAATTCGAGCTCTGCTAACTTTATCAGATCAACTATGTAGTTCTCAATTTGTTACTTACTCTTTGAATTCTTAGACCCTGGCTCACTAAATGCAGCCTGGCATTGTTTTATTTATAATCAAGACCTAATGTCTAGTGACACTTTACGTATCTTTTATCGTTTGACATAGATATGATGACAGAAAATGCACGAATGTAATCAGTCTGTTTAATATTTTAAGTATCTTACGGATGGAACTTCTGGGGTATGGCATATTTAATTGTAACTCGTGTATAATTCATAATTTTAATTTTTAACAGACTTTTCTGATGATGGGTTAATATCCGAAACCGATAAACTTCTACATAAAATAAAAAGCTGATGGTTGTCAATATGTATTTTTAAAGAATTGAATATAGTGTCTCTAAATCAAGCGACGGTGAAGGAATTAAAATAGGTATTGACACAATAAAAGTACCGTCTGAGCTTGTTCGTGAAAGGCAAAAGTCCCAGTTTCGAATCCCGGTTCCGGCACACAATTCTAATCTGCCAGGAAGTTTCATATCAGCGCACACTTCACTGCAGAGTGAAAGTTTCATTCTGCAAACATCCCTTACGCTGTGGCTAAGCCATGTCTCCACCATATCCTTTTTTCCAGGAGTGCTAGTTCTCCAAGTTTCGCAGGAGAACTTCTGTGAAGTTTGGAAAGTAGGAGACGAGGTACTGACAGAAGTAAAGTTGTGAGGACGGTCCGTTAAGCGTCCCGGGATAGCTCAAACGGTAGAGCACTTGCCCGCAAAAGGCATAGGTCCCTGGTTCGAATCCCGGTTCTGGCACACAATTTCAATCTGTTAGGATATTTCTGCATGAAATCAGACTGCGAACAGAAGACCACAAGAACAACAAAGAACGAGGTCAGTCAATACATATATAAAAACTGAACAGCGAAAAAAACTGGTATACGCACGCATATGCAAACAGAGATATATGTAAACTCTCAGAGGACGGCGCTGCGTTCGTCAATGCCTATATAAGACAACAAGTGTCTGGCACAGGAGCTGCATCAGCTACTGCTGCTACACAGGTAGGGTGTCACGATTTCACTGAGTTTTATCATGGTCTTATAATCGGAGCAGGAGAGACGGGACACGGCATTTTCCCGTGCGAGCATTTCACAAGTGCACCGTGAGCATCAGGAATCCGGTAAAACATTAAATCTCCGACATCACTGTGGCTGGTTAAATATCGCACAAGAACGCCACCAACGACGACTGAAGAGAACCGTTCAACATGATATAAGTGCAGCCATACCGAAAACTGCTGGACCATCAACGAGTTCAAAATATTTGTAAGTCTATCGGACTCAACTGCTTGCTTATTAAATCTTAGCTTAAAAACTAATTAAGCTAAGGTATACTAACCTAAAAAAGAACACAAAGACCCAGGCCCGGGTGAGGACTCAAACCTCCGACGGCGAACGGCCGCTCATCAACAAGTGTCAGCGTGTGAGCCATTCAACAAAACATCGACATGGGCTTTCGAAACCATTGCTGACTGGATGACACAAAGCTTCAACCCTCGCCTGGAAACATGGTCTGGTCTGACCAGTCTCGATTCCAATTGTATCGAGCGGATGGACGTGTACAGGTATGAAGACAACGTCAGGAATCTATGCACCGTACATATCAGCAGGTGACTGTCTAAGCTAGTGGAGGCTCTGTAATGATGTGGGGCGCGTGTAGTTGGAGTGGTATGGAGCCCCTGATACGTCTGGATACGGCTCTTGATAGGCGGCACGTATTTTCGCATCGCGGCTGATCAAGTGCATCCATTCATGTCCAATGGGCATTCCGTCGGACGTGGGCGATTCCAGCAGGATAATACGACACCACACTGGTCCAGACTTTGTACACAACTGCTTCATGAACACTCATCTGAGTTTTATCAACTAAGCTGGACATCAAAAGCGCCAAAAATGAACATTATTGAGCTAATCTGTGATGCCTTGCGACTTCTTGTTCAGTAGAGATCTCCATTCCGTCGCACTCTTACGGATTTTCGGACAGCCCTGCAGGATGCGTAGTATCAGCTCCCTCCAGTACTACTTCTGACATCAGTCCAGTCCACGACACGTCGTGTTGTGACACTTCTGCGCCCTACTCCATATTAGACAGGTGTGCCAGTTTATTCCGCTCTTGAGTGTACTTTCCGCAGTTGCACAGTAGTAGTGTGGCCTCTCAACTCATTTCTCGTCCCGTTTCAGCTCTCTCTCTCTCTCTCTCTCTTTCTCTCTCGCCTCTCATTTCCAGCGGGCTATCGGTTTTCCATTATTGCGGAATATAAATTACTTCTTAAGCAGCCGCAGAATACTGTTATCTAGGAACTTTGCTTTCTGGCTGATGCACGCTTTTTATCGGCGTAACTGCTAACGAGTAGCTTCGCTCTCCACGCTCAATTTGTTACTTTGCTACCTTGTGTACACCTCTTTCTGGCAACAAACTTTCGCTATGAAGTTAATGGGTGTATATTTAACGGAAAATAACTGCTCAAGTCACATGTTAGGCCATTAGCGACTTGATTAATGGCGACTGCTTCTTCTGTTTGTTACCACAGAATGGAGCAAGGGTAAATGGCCCAGGGTACTAAAAAGCACAGTAGAGAAAAGAAAATACGATACCAATCTGATTATAGCGTATGTTGGAAGTAACCACCTCTTGGCAGTATAGTCAGTAAGTTTCTGGTGGCAGATTGGAGCTGGATCCCTGGAATTACTGCCATATCGTCCTACATATTCTGCTGCAGTTACTGCAGACCATTTGGATTGTTGCGGTACACCTGAGACTGGAGGGCTCCTCACACAAAGTTATCGCCCGTTTTGATTACACAGAATAGGCGCATGGTGCGTGAGAATTAACAGTTCCAATTTCTAGACGTTCAGGTAGATAGCAAGCTATAAGGCTGCTCACCTAAGATAGTCCCTTTTTGTCCACGTTTTTATCTTTTGTTTCCATCGTGAGGATTGATGGTGGATAATCTAAGTTGCTTGGGCCATGTTAAGTATTTTATTGTGTATATCTTGTTTATGTAATTTGTGTCCCTGTTGTTTTAAGTGTGTGTGCTCTTCTTCACTTTGCGTGAAGCTAGCCTTGTTTATCTAGTGCTTGAGTTGTCACCTATACTGTAGATTTTGTATCAGCAATCTCCCCGTTAGGTAGCATGTAAATAGGACGCCAACGCCGTAAATCATAGGATTTTTAGTTACACTTCGATTAACTGTGGTGTTGATGCTTAGGGGTCTAGATAATTTTGTCTAGGGATTGTCTGTTTGATTAACAGGAGGTGTGTGATACGACTGGTAGACGGTCGCGGCAGAGCATCAACGAAGGGGTTCATCTAAACTTCATTGACAATAGAATCAACTTGCATTTTTTCAGATAAGTTTTGTTGGGCAATTTTTTAAATTAATGGATCGAGCGTGATCTGTGAAAGATGCCAGAATCACATTCAAAACAGAAAAAATATGTGAGGAAATAAAAAAAAAAAAAAAAATAAAGGAGTTGAAGAAGGGCAAGCTCAATGTCAAGGAACTCTCCGCCAAACGTGTACAACGAGGATACGTGACTGTCTAACATCGATAGGACGGTAAACCCTGACTGTCCTGCAACTACTAATTTTCAATATTAATTTTGCAGCGTGATTGTGGTAAGATTAGGTTACATTGTAAGCCACTAATACCTTAGATCTCACTTTATTAACTAAGGATTGTTTAACATGTGTGGATTTGTAGTGTTTATTTTATATGTTTGTACATTTGATCATGTGTTTTCTTTTTGTTCTACTTCCAAGATGTATTATCTCGTTTTTTAGTTAATATGTGTAACTGTGATTTCTCGCCTCTGCGTGAGCGATTGGTGTAAATCTGTTTATGGGCACTAACCTCGAATTTGCATCGTGTGGAACCAGACCGGCAGGATCAAGAAACCTCCCTCCCCACCTCGCGCGGTAGGTAGAATAATTTGCGCCCGGGCTGTAGGTAGTGGTTTCGTAGTTAATGTCTGTGTAGCGCTGCATGCTGCATTAATGACGGTAGCTTTGCCTCCCTAAAACTAACACAGACTATGGCCTGATGTGACGAATTGCCCTGTGGGCTGAATTATAGTAGCTAAGGTACAGTTGCTTGTACTGGACCATGATTAATTTATTAAAGATAAGATTCTCGATGTTATATTAAGTTATAGGATAACCTATTTTATTACTGATATGTGATTTCAATGTAGTATGTCAGTTTTTGTGTTTTGCGCTTCAATTTTATTTGAAACAGAATTTTTGTAACTGTGAATATTGTATGTTTAATGTTAAAATGTTTTATGTTATTTGAAGCAGAAGAACTAAGAACCTAGGAGTTCTATTGGCTATTTGGCTAAGTGTAAATTTTTGTATATATTAATATGTGTTTTAATTTTAAAATATTATGGCTAAACATCTGTTGATGTCAATTGTATTTTTTTTTTTTTTTTTTTTTTTTTTTTTTTTTTTTTTTTTTTTTTTTGTTGAAGAATTCGAGGGCTATCCACGATTGTGACACGATGGAGTTCCTTGTAAGTTTAGCGTGTCTTGTGGTAACAATGTGTACGAAAGTGTTGACAGATATATGAAGGCGTCTGTGGCCAAGACGGAGGCATGCATCAGTTGGACTCCACGCCAGCCTCATGCGCAGGAGCAGTATGATACATCAGAGTTACCAGGGGTTCGGCGGGAAGCCGGAAGACGAGCAGCTGACCTACCATACCTCCATAACAGGTACCTGGTCAAGTGGTCCCAGCCGTCTTGTTTGGATGATTAGCAGCAACACAAAAACTGCGTGGCCAGCGGCACAGACAAATATATATAGACGGGAAACCTCCGTAAGAGCCCGGTGCTACGCTCAGGGGTGTGGGGCTTGGGGTTTTGAAGCAGTTCCGTAAGATGTCCCATGATGGCACTGCAGTCAGAAGCAGCCCTTTAAACTGGCTAGAGCAGGCGACAGGTAGCGGCTGCCCCCACTTCCCCTCAAACGCCGACATGCCGGACTCATCTGTGGCCTCATGGCAGGCGGCATGAGCTACCCCCTTAGCCTCCCCTCCACGCTACCATCAGAAACGCCTCTAGTGTCGTCTACCGGTACTAAGCCAGGGAACCGCCTGACACCTGCTAGCATCTTACTGAACTACGGGGGGAGCGTACGACAGTGGTTTAGAGGGGGCTGCTTCTCTGTATATGTTACTCTGTGCCAGCGGGCTACACAATGCCGAGTACAACGCTACCGGCTGTCGGCGCACAAAAAAAAACGCGGCCGCGCTAGTCTGTGGCGCCGCTGCTAAGCTCTTCCAGTGGTAAGCCTTCGCAGCCACTCATCACTCGTCGGGCCACCTGCCACAGGAAAAAGAGCTGCAGACAGCTGCACTGGCCACACCCTCCTACTCGCATCGGATGCAGTTAAATAGCAGAGGAAGAGACACAAAAAGTTGTAAGTATATTCTTATGAGTACAGGTCTTAGTTTCGTCCCACTATCTCCTAGAAGATTGTCTCCCTCCCCCTTGGAAGGCCCTAGTCTACAGTTCGAACCGATGAGAACAGTGTTTGTGACTTAAAACCAGTGTTAAGTGGAGGACAATGTGACGGACAGCATCAGGTGGGAAAGTGGCGTGAGCAGTCAAAATAGTGAATGCTCTGAGAGTGCGAAATATGATTCACTTGCTAAGAGGCCCTTTTCCTGTAGCGACCCTGGTCGCCCTCTCATATTTTAAAATATGACTGTGAACATGCTGCTTTGTCAGGGGCTGATGCTTTTATTGCATTTTTTCTTAATTTTGATTACTTATGGATACATTTCATCCATGTGTTTTTGCTTGTTTATGTTCTATTTTGTGTTTTACAAGACTTCTTACTACCCATGTGATTGTTTTGTTGTTTGTTTGTGCTTCAGTATCATGTATGTTCTATATTTATGATTTGTCTATCTATGTTTCTTTGTAAATTTTGGATTTTTATACCTATTGTCCCTATTCAATGGTTTCACCAGCCACATTTGCATCTCCATTGATTTTTTTTATAGGAATTAGTATTTTGCAATGTGTTTTTGTTGTTGTTGTTTGTATTTGCTATGTTTAAGTGATGTGCCCCACCTGACTATGTTGCTCATATGGCAACCACATGTTAGCTAAGAAAAGTTTGCTGTCTTTGATGTAATGTAATTACCTCAGTCTACATCAAAATTTACAATTAACGAAGGGGTGATGAAAGACGAATGCCTGTCGTCTTCCATATATTCTTTATATAATTGTAATTTATTTGATGTCACTAGATTAGCATTTTGTTAAAACTAGAACCCCGCTCTTTTCGAAGTATGAGGAAGAACATTTTTATTTCATGTTTTAAAATATTAGTTTCTGAAAAGTTAGTTAATATTGCTAGGATTTTGTTATTTTAATAATTTATTGTTGTGGTTATGAATGTGGCAATAACTACGAACTTCCCTGCTACGCCACTGTCCCTGTGAGAAAGTGTACTTGTTTTACTTTTAAGTGGATGTGCAAGACTCTAATGGCTGTCTGAATGTGCGTAGTAATAGCTCGCTTTGCATGGTTCTCTCTGGCTCAGAGTCGAGAGTTAGTTGTTACCAACCCCTGCTGCTGATGCTATCGAAGAGATTTCTACACCCTTTGGTTACAAGTCAGTCGACGAGTCCTCTCCAGGGCGACTCTTATGTCCACACCACCCATGTTTTCTTGAGTTTTGCCAGTTTCCTGTAGCTTCGCGCCCCCTGGCCGCTCAGTCTTCACTTTGTGCTGGGATCGTGGTGAGGTAAGGTTGGTTCTGCGCTTGTGTCCATGGGGATGGCAGTGATTCGTTGTCTAGTATGTTTAATTTAGATTCTTGAACTTAGGTTCATTTTTTGGATTTTTTTTTCCTTGATCGTATGCGGAAATGTGTTCTAGTTTTTCGGTCCAGTGATTTCCAACAGATAAACGTGGTGTATGTGTTACTAGTTGCAGTTTGATAATGGCCTGGTAGATTCAAACCTTTTGTGATTATGTGGCGGTGTACCAACTCTGTGTAAATTCTTTCGAGCTTTGTGGGGCCCGATTTCTAACATACGATATGTTCATTTTTGTACAGTGCATGTAAAATCTTTCTTGTCACTTCCTTCCGTGAGTGATATGTGTTCCACGTGGTAGGTTCTTAGAACAAAGCCCTTCAGCTTCCACTATTGTTTGTTCCATGCCCATCAGGCAAGTAGTATGTGTGTATCCTTCTGATTTCCACAAAACATTACACGATATTCTCTCCCCACCTATTTTAATTTTGCTGTTTATTTTCTGAACTTGTAGTATGCAATTAGTCTTTTTCTGTAATCCTCTTCGAGCCTTGTACAACCCCCTTCAATAGCTTGCTTATGAAATGTATGCCATAGTTTGTATTCTAACTTTTCCGTCTTTGCAATTATTTCACTTTTCTGGTTTTTTGGGACTGGACTTTTCCGTCAATGTGAACGCTCCCAGTCGCATGTTGCTGCATTTCAGTAGCTTCCTTATGAAATTCTACGCAGTTCTAGAGGTTGCATGCCGTTATAATTTTCTTTATTTTTCGGAAATTGAATTTATTCATTTTTATCGGTTTTCGCAACCACGTGGGTCCGAACTCCGACTTCAGGGGTTTGCAGCTAGTCACCTGAGTTCACGCCAGTTCCTCTATAGTTTACTCTTACATTGCAACTTAAGAGTCCACCGTGATTTATGTAATGAATCCGATTTTTAACCACTTCAACTTCAGTGGTGTTCGATCACGTAACGTAGCCGTATGTCCCCGTTAGCGTGTTTGCTCGTGGTCCAATGTAAATGCAACTTAACTTTGCTATACTCACGCACCATCTCAAATCAGGCACGACCGATCAGAGCCATCTTCGCAGTTTTTTGTTGTATATTTTGTTGTGTGGTGCCTCCGGGTTTGCTGAATATCGCCTACGATAGCGGCGCCTGCTTCTGCCTCGTTTCAGCGCGCTGATTTGGTGAGTTTCGCTGTTGTATTGCGTGTGTGTGAGAGAGTGAGTGTTGTTTGGAAATCCTATCCCCAGTAGCGGTCAGTTCTGTGTAATTTTTGTTGAATTCAATGCTGGGTATCGTCAGTATTAGATCATGTAAATGGGATGCATTTTTATTATTATAGTAACAAAATTGGTTCCCCATTTTGCTTGCGTTCGACCTGAATAAACGAGTTAAGTTCAGTATAATTGTGTCTTGTCTATACATTGTAGTTCTCGAGCACATTCGCCCTTTTATTTAATATTGTTTTTCACCAGTGCTGATAACAAGCTCAGATGCAATTTTTTCAAATTTCAGTTCCATTGCCTAATTTGAACCAAGTCCGTTCTCAATTTGGGCCAGGAAACAAGGTTTTACAGCAGGGAGTAGCCGGTAGTTCACACGGACCTTTTGTTAATTTTACTGCTAAAATTAAGCTTTTTTTATAACAGTAATATCTTATCTGGGTACCTCCTACCAGAATTAAGCTTTTAGTTTGTACAGTGGCTCACTTTTTACCTGACTACTTTCGAAGTCTGTATCTTCCGCGGAGTACGCCGTTCTGGTCTCTCACGGTATGTAATGTCTACTGACGTCGCTGATACAGAGTAAATGGCAGAAGGTGGCAGCATAGTGTATGTAATATTAAAAACTGATATATTTTGGGGGTAACCCGATGCTTATAATCACATAGAGTACATGGCGAAGGACATGAACAAAGACAGGAGGGAGGAGGAAGTGGATTAATAGAATGTTCATATAGATAAATAGCAGGGTTGTCAATTAGTGCAGAATAAAGCGGGAAGGAAGAGGAGAAGAACAAGAAGTAAGTGGTTTTCGCTGCAGCCAGCGCCGGCCTGGGGTAGCTGACGGACGCGCCATCCGTCTCTGTGGGCGAGACGGACGCCCGTGTTCCGCGCTGGATTGATGGCGGCACTCAGCACCGCTCCGCCATCGGGGCACGGCCGCTGGCAGCGGGCAGCGCTCCCTGGAAGCCTCCACAAAGGCCGAAGGGCTGGCGGTCGCTAAAAGCCGCTCACCACAGTGCTTTATCCATTACTGGCAAACCGCAGCGGTTTAGGACGGGTAATCTATATCTATAAATGTCAGATTGTGTTTTTCTCGATTTCAAAAAGGCATCTGACGCGGTGGCACACTGCAGACTGCTAAAGAAGATACGCGCTTATGGAATAGGTTCACAGATTTGTCACTGGCTGGAAGTCTTCCTAAGTAATAGAACGCTGTACGTTGATCTGGACGGCGAGTGTTCGTCAAATTAAATGTTCAAATGTTTGTATAGCTTATGGGATTTAACTAAGGGGTCATCAGTCCCTAAACTTACAAACTACTTATGAACTAGCTAATATTAAGGACGGCACAAATATCCATGCCCGAGGGGGGATTCGAACCCCCGACCGTAGTGGCCGCGCAGTCCGTGACTGGAGTGCCTCAGTCCCCTCGGCCACCGCGGCCGGCGGGTGTTCATCAGAGACGAGTGTATCGTCAGGTGTGCCCCAGGGGAGTGTGATAGGACCGCTATTATTTTCTGACTATATAAATTTTCTGATTGACAGAGTAAGTCGTAATTCGCAGCTGTTTGCTGATGATGCTGTAGTATATTGTAGTGTTATGTCTTTAATTGACTGTAGCAGCATACAGGATTACTTAGAAAAGGGTAACATTACTTAGAGAAGAGTAACTACATCTATATGTACAAAAGTGTAAGATGATGCAGATAAGTAGCAAAAAACTCCCACAATGTTCAAATGCAGCATTAGTAGCGAGCTCATTCATGCATCCGCGTCGTTCAAATATCTAGGCATAACATTGCAGAGCGATATGAAATGTAACTAACATGTAAGGACAGTTGTGAGTAAGGCGGACAGCCGACTTCGGTTTATTGGGAGAGTTTTGGGAAGATGTACTTTGTATGTAAATGAGACCTCGTATTACGTATTGCTCAAGTGTTTAGGACCCGCAGCAAATCAGTTTAAAGGAATGCGTAGAAGCAATTCAGAAGCGAGCAGTTAGGTTTCTGGTAGGTTCGACCAATGTGCGAATGGCACGGAAATGCTCCGGGAACTCGAATGGGGATCGCTGGAGGAAAGACGACGTTCTTTTCGTGTAATTTAGAGGACCGGTATCTGAATCTGAGTGTAGAACGATCTTCCTGCCGCCTACTTAGATTTCGCTTAATGGTCACAAAGATAAGAGAAATTATGGCTCGTACAGAGGCATATAGACATTATTTTTACCCTCATTTTATTTGGGAGTGGAATAGGAAAGGGAATGCCTAGGAGTGGTACAGTGTACCCTCCGATACGCACATTATGGTGGATTGCGAAGTATGTATGTAGATGTGGAGGAAGTCGATGTCTGCATGTACTCGCCGGCATTCGCCCCTTACTTAGCTGGGTGGCATTTGTAGCGAAATTTTGATACAGCGCCAAGTACCATGAGACTGGAAAAAGTCACAGGGAACTCCCGTGTACAAAAAAGGCAAAAGAACGGACGCACGAAATTACAGACCTAAATTATTAACGTCAGTTTGCTGTAGAATTCTTGAACATTTTCTCAATTCCAATACAGTAAATTTCCTTGACTCAGAAAGGCTTCTGTCCATGTATCAGCACAACTTTAGCAAGTATCGATGGCGCGAAACCCAGCTTGCCCTTTTCTCTCGTGACATCTTGCGTGCTATGGATGAAGGGCGACAGACAGACGGCATATTTCTTGATTTACGAAAGGCTTTTGATTCGGTACCGCACCACAGACTGCTAACGAAGGTACGAGCGTATGGAACAAGTAACCAAATATGTGAGTGGCTCGAAGACTACTTAAGTAATAGAACCCAGTGCGTTGTTTGAGATGGCGAGTGTTCATAAGAGACTAGGATATCGTCAGTGGTGCCCCAGGGATGTGTGATAAGACCGCTATTGTTTTATATCTATACATACGATCTGACAGACAGAGTGAGTTGCAATCTGCGGCTGTTTGCTGATGACGGTGTGGTGTAGAAAAGGGTGCCGTCATCCAATGACTCTAGTAGGATGCAGGATGACTTGCTCCAAATTTTGCAGGTGGTGTGAGGAATAGCAACTAGTGCTAAATGTGGAAAAATGTGAAGTAATGCAGATGAGTAGGAGGAACAATCCCGTGATGTTGGAATACAGCATTAGTAATGTGGTGCTTGACAGACTGGCGTCAATTAAATACCTCGGCGTAGCGCTGCACAGTGATATGAAATGGAACGAGCATATAAGGACAGTCGTCGGGAAATCAAATGGTCGACTTCAGTTTAATGGGAGAATTTTGGGATATACTTAATCTGTAAAAGAGACCGAATGCAAAACCTTTGTATGACCCCGTCTTGAGTACTGCACAAGTGTTGGGATCCCCAAGGAGGACATAGAGGCAGTTCAGAGGCAAGTGGCTAGGTTTGTAACTGGTAGCTTCGATCAGTGCGCGAGTGTCACTGAGATGCTTTGGGAACTCAACTGGGAATCGCTGGAGGGGAGCCGACGTTCTTTCCGAGAAACACTGTTGGAGAAATTTAGATGTGCGGAATTTGAGGCGGACTGTAGAACGATTCTAATGTCGCCAAACTACATGTTGCGTAAAGACCACAAGGATAAGATCAGAGAGATTAGGGCTGGACGGATGCATACAAGCATTAATTTTTCCCTCGCTCCGTATTGGAGTGGAATAGGAAAGCAAGTAACCTGTAGTGGTACTGAGTACCCTCGGCCACGCACCTTCCGCGGATTGAGGAGTATGTACATAGATGTAGACGGCTCGAACGATTTTCAGGAAATCTTCAGGAAACATAAAGATTGGCAAAGCGGTGGTGGTGAAGTTTGGTAGCGGTCGGAACCAGATATTTATTGATTTGAAGAATATAATGTGAATTATGTAATAGTAGTTACTCTTTGGAAGAGCTTCTTACTCTTTGACCTTTCAAATTTATCTTACGTCATAAAGTGCTTTTATTGTTTGCTATGTTCTACGTAACATGATTCACCACAATGATTACCGTGCTTATACAACCTCAGCGTGTTTATTTAGTACTGACATACTAATATCACAGATTAACGTGTAGCTGTAACATACGTCTGTAACTTCGAAACACGTTAGTGCCCTTGCGGAGAAAGATCGATATGTAGCGGCAGTATCAGTTCTCACAGTCCAAATTTAACAGTCAGGGAAGCGGCTACAGTATTGTTCATGACAAAGGTCATGTGTAATGGGCAATCGCAGAGATATTCAATCATATTGGAAGTAGCCAAATATGTAGCCTCATTTCTGCGTACGTAGCAGAGCTTCTTTCATGAACTATCCACAGCATACAAACCAAACTTATAGGTGTACGAAACTCAAGAATTTTCCAAATCTGTGCAAAACTGTGGTCAAAATTGCGATAATTAACTGTAAAATTTGAGTTTTGTCTAAACATGAAGTTTGGAAAGTAACAGCTCATTTATTTTTTCATAAATTAAATAAATTATAGAGTTTCATACTGCTATAAGTAGTGTTTTAAGCTGTGGAAAATTCATCAAGGAACCTCTGTTACATTAAATTAGTCCAGGTAACTGCAGTTACTGTTTTTTTTCTCGTATTTTAATAATTTGCAGAACAAGCCAGCTTGTTTCGACATATTGCTATTGTTAAGTTCGCCTGTGGTATATATAATCATGCTTATCATTTTCGTCTTAATGGAGTACAATAATATTACAACTGTAATTTACATTGTTACTTACGACCAACATGTTGCGTCTAGTTACCTACTGTCAACTTCCTGTTTTCTTATTAGGCTACCAATCATCTGTATTTATATAGCTAGTACAAATTTTCCATGATAATTTATTTTGAGATTTCAGGTACATACATCTACATCTGCATCTACACACACACTCCGCAATCCAACGAGGCACGTAGCCACTAGTCACTAGCCCGAGTGTAGCGCGAACAAGTGCACATTTATGTGGCTATGTGTGTAGTGCTTCTTAGGAAGTTCCTTCATGCCTATCACACCATACTGGAGTAATTTGTATTTTATTTCATGACCAGAAAGCTACTTTTCATTGTAATCGACTTGAGCAATCCTACTCGTAATAGTTTTGACGTCAAGTGTTTTATGTAAGTACTGGTAATTTACTATTTCACCTGTGTAAAACTGTTTCTCTATATAAGATATTTATTTTGTCATCATTTTCAGGTAACTGTTTCATTATTCTGAAGGAGTTGTCCTTAGTGGCAACGAAACCTGGGTCAAGAACCTAAAAATTACGCAACCGATTGGCTGGTATATAAAATATTACACACACACACACACACACACACACACACACACACACACACACACTCATAATGGGAAGTCCAGCTTGGAATTAATAATGTAGTAAGGACAGTTTACAACTCACCGCAAAGACGTGGCGAGGAGCTGCGACAGGCACATGCAAAAGACACACACATACAACACTTTCAGCTATCGGCCATGGCCTTATTCAGAAAATAGAACACTACACGCACGCAATCACACAGGCACACAACACAGTCATACAACCATCACTTCCGGCTGCCGCACTTCGAATCGCTCTGCGGCGAGTAAACCGGTGACGGGAGGGGTGGGGAGAGGTATTAGGAAGGTTACGTCACGGTGGTGGGGATGGGTTAGATGGGAATAACGAGATGCAGCTTAGGGGTGGAGTGGGGAGGTGGATGAGGGGAGGAAAACAAAACGATCGCACCACTCAAAATAGGAGATGTTTGGGATAGAGAGGTAGGAACTGTAAGGTATGGGAAAAAAAGGCAAATTATCGTAGGTTGGGCCTGGATGATTTCGGGATAGGAGAATGTATTGTAGGGATAACTCCCAGCTGTGCAGTTCAGAAAAGCTGGTGGTGGATGGGAGGATCCATATGGCCCGGGTTGTGAAGCAGCCATTGAAATCAAGCATGTGCTCCGCTGCATGCTGTGCCACAAGGTGGTCCACCTTATTTTTGGCCACAGTTTGGCGGTGGCGATTCATCCTACCGGATAGCTGGTTGGTGGTCATGCCAGTATAGAAAGCTGCACAGTGATTGCAGTACAGTCGGTAAATTACATGGCTGCTTTCACAGGTGGCCCGGCCTCTGATAGGGTAGGATAAGCCTGTGACAGGACTGGAAGAGGAAGTACTGGGTGGGTAGATTGGACAGGTCTTGCAGCGGGGTCTACCACAAGGATATGACCCCTATGGCAGTAGGCTGGGTTTTGGGGTGGCATAAGGATGAACTAGGATGTTGTGGAGGTTGGAAGGGCGACGGAACACAACTTTATAAGAGATTGGAAGGATCTTGGGCAGGATGTCTGTCATTTCTGGGCACGAGGATAGAAATCAAACCTTGGCGAAAAAAATGTTTGTAGAGTCTATGGGACTTAACTAGGGGGTCATCAGTCACTAAACCTACAAACTACTTATGAACTAGCTAATCCTAAGGACGTCACAAATATCCATGCCCGAGGGGGGATTCGAACCCCCGACCGTAGTGGCCGTGCAGACCGTGACTGGAGCGCCTCAGTCCCCTCGGCCACCGCGGCCGGCCCTTGGCGAAGGATGCAATTTATATTCCTTAATTCCCCAATCCGATGGGATTGTAAATAACATGTAATATTGGGGAGTATTCTTTTAATATAATATAGTGAAGTGACAGTCTTAAAAATGCTAAGATAAAGTAAAACTACATGTAGGTAGATGACGGGCAGAAGCAATGAACTGGACCTGTCTCTGCTGAGCTACTAATGGCGGAATCACTTGTTCAAGGATGTCGAGAGTTTCGGACTTCTCTCACCGATGCCTAGACGATATATTGCTGTTCAAATGATCGACGTTAACATCGATGTTCTTAGACAAAACAGCGATGCTTTCAAAACGTGACTGTATCGTTTGCATCCCTGGGTACTCTGTCTGCTGGAGCTGCGGCGGCACGTAGAGCCTGTGTGTGTGTGTGTGTGTGTGTGTGTGTGACGCTCACTTTGCGCAGAGTGGCGCCGGCGCGGTAACGTCGTTAGGGCAGGGCTGGCGCCAGTGAGGGGCTGGCGCCAGTAGCAGCGCCAGTAGCAGCGCCAGCGCCGCCCACGGGCCGCCCAAGGTGGCCGCAGCCGCCGCAGCCGCGCCTCTGCCGCCCAGGCCAATCGATAGCGCAGGTCCTCCGGGACCAGCAGGCACACTCACTTGTTGCCCTCGACACGCCGGCACCGCGCTACACGCTTCCAACTGCTGTCTACAGGCGGCAAAAATTTGTACACCTGTAGAAAATGACGTGTCCTTACAAACTATATCGCCCGGGGAATAACAGACGTACTGACCAGGCCCGGCGGTTAAAGTGGGTACCACGATAACTGTACAGATTCAAAAATTTGAGAGTGGCTAAAAATCTAATGTTTGTATAGCTTATGGTACTTAACTGCGGGGTCATCAGTCCCTAAACTTACAAATTACTTACGAACTAACTAATACTAAGGACGGCACAAATATCCATGCCCGAGGGGGGATTCGAACTCCCGACCGTAGTGGCCGTGCAGACCGTTACTGGAGCGCCTCAGTCCCCTCGGCACCGCGGCCGGCAGTGGCTAAAATAACAACTAGTCTTGTGTAGTTCACCGGCCGCGGTGGCCGAGGGTACTGAGGCGCTCCAGTCACGGTCTGCACGGCCATTACGGTCGGGTGTTCGAATCCCCCCTCGGGCATGGATATTTGTGCCGTCCTTAGTCTTAGTTAGTTCATAAGTAGTTTGTAAGTTTAGGGACTGATGACCCCGTAGTTAAGTCCCATAGACTATACAAACATTTGAACATCTTGTGTAGTTCGCGAACGAACTAGTTCGGAAGAGCGCTCCCACAGGCGAACTACGCGCACTAGTTCGCAGATCCCTCGCCTCTTAGTTCGTCAGCTCCTTTTCCGAAGACTGACGAGGAACAGCGAGAGGGCGCGAGAGCGCGCAGAATCGCGTGATTCCCTTCTGACAGCTACCGTCATTTCGAACTGAGATGCAGCTCAGCTGTAGTTTCATAGTACACTGCCACAAATTTTCTTTTCTAAGGTGTTTCTTCGTCATACTCGTCCCATATAGAATCATTTCTATTCTCATGACTACTGCTGCTATTACCAGACGCCGATGAGTTACTAGGAGTAGGATCAGCCATTGAAATTTCTGTATCCTGAAATTTATAAAAGTGCATTTTTAATCACGAAAAGAGACGCATTTAGGACATTATGTAGGTAATTTTCCTTCAAATGACCTATTAAATAAATAAAGAAATCCATTTTAAAATACTACGAGAACTATGTATGCAAAGTAGTTGAATACCATTTAAAACCCATTCGTATAAACAACTGGTTTATTTGCTTAAGTGTTTCATGTCTAATTGCCCAAAAATACGGGTTATAGCACACGCTTGGGCAACACTGATCATTATATAAAAAAGCTGTCATAAGAAAAGAAAGAGCTCTTTTACTAGCGGTAGCAAAAGCCAAAAAGATTGGACGAACTAAAAAGAGCGACCTACTTCGCGGCCGAGCTACGAACGAAAAGGAGAACTAGCGGTCGTGAACTAAAATATACGCGATCGGTCACGAACTAAAATATGCGCGATCGGTCGCGAACTAAAACATGTGCGATCGGTCGCGAACTAAAACATGCGCGATCGGTCGCGAACTAAAACATGCGTTACCGGTCGCCAACTATTATGCTAAACGTATCACACTTCTTAGTTCGCTGGATTCTTTTCCGAAGGCCGACGGGCAATAGCGAGAGGGCGCTCAGCAGAATTAAAAATCACGTGAATGCCTTCTGCTGATGAGAGCCATTTCGAGGTGAGTGTTTGCCTGCTAGATGACATAGTTCAGTGCTACAAAATTTCTGTTTTGAAGTATACTGCACTCTGCAATGTCTGACTAATAAATTCCATAATGCTAAGATATAGAGATAATCTGAACTTAAACGCGAGAAATTATCCACAAACTGTTTCTTTTGGTTTGCGTGATATGGTTACCGGCTCAATTAGCAAGCGCATGAAGCAGCTAGGTGGGGGAACTTTTCCCTCCACCTGCATGCGCAGACCACGCCGCTCAGCCGTCACTGAGAGCGGACGAACTAAAAGAACGAAATGGTTCGCGGCAGAGCCGCGAACTAAAGTGAGCGCTCTCGATCGCGAACTATTATGCGCAAGTCTAATACCAACGCCAACTGCATACAAGGAAGGAAGGAAGAAGCTTGGAGCTTAACGCCCCGTCGACAGCGTGGTCATTAGAGACGCAGCTCACGCTCGGAGAGTTTGGTTAAGGTGGTGGAAGCAAATCGGCCGTGCCCTTTCAAAGGACCCATTTGCCTGGAGTGATTTAGGGAAATCGCGGAAAATATAAATCTGGATGGCCGGAAGTGGATTTGAACCACCGTCCTTCCGAATGCGACTCCAGTGCGTTACCACTGCGCCATCTCGCTCGGTGTCCGCGGATACAAGGCCTGTGCACTCCCGCCAATAGTTTTCACAGCACAAGCAAACTATTTGTCTTATATATAATTACGTAGGCTTATTTGGGCTATTACTTAAATAACTGACGTTTCGTCCAACGTTACAGTGGCCTTCATCTTGGTATACTGATGTGAGATGGTTGTTATTGTATTTTATATTTACTTTCAATTAGAAATTATGTCATAATTTTTTTTTTTTTTAATCAGCGATGTTATTGGTGGAATTTTGGCGGAAGAATGGAAACTTTATTATGATAGGATCCTGAGGTGGAGGGAGTTGGGGTTAGCCGTTGCCTATTGCTTCTTGCATAGCGAGACATAATTGGTTTTCATCGGCGAATGGGTTGAGGGCTTCCGTTTCTCTCCTGCTGGCCGTGGGCCACGCGGCGGCAGTTGCTTACTAGTGACGCTCGCGTGTTGTGTTGTCAGTGCGGCCTATTTCGCTGTGATGGCTGGTAGCCAAGAGGGGGCAAGCCTGAGTTCATTTTTTCTGTTCATGTTGTTAGGATGTTTTACAATTTCGATGGCTTCTCTTATCTTGCGTTTAACCACCCCTGGTTGCTTGGCGTGTATTCTGGCATCGTTAAATTATATCTTTTTTGCTGCAATCTTGCTGGTGTTCGGCTACTGCAGATTTATTGTGTTGGCCAAATCGAATGTAGCGTTCATGTTCGCGTATGCGCGTTGCCACTGCCCTCCCTGTATCACCTATGTATATTTCCCCACACTCGCATTCCACCTTGTATACTCCTGATGCGTGTAGTGCCTCTATCTTGTCCTTTGTGGAACCAAGTATATATCCAGTTCCTTGTGACTACTATAGAAGACAGGCTGGATACCATCCCGGCGAAGATGTTTAGCAATCCGATCTGTGACTTTTTTACATACGGAAGCGTGCTGCTGGCTGCTTTTTATTGACTTCCTGCCTACTATTTAATCATTTTCTTGATTTGCAGCTCTTCTTCCGTGTTTGCAGTAAAAATTACTGGGTATGAGGTCCGCCTGATATGCAAAACACTGTTTTTATTTGACACCCAAACTAGTTTCAGCACCTCTGTGCCATCATCAGTGGGCTTTATATTTATTTCATGAATAAATAAATATAAAGCCCACTGATGATGGCACAGAGGTGCTGAAACTAGTTTGGGTGTCAAATAAGAACAGTGTTTTGCATATCAGGCGGACCTCATACCCAGTAATTCCTGCCTACTGTTGTTTCTTTTATTTGTATCCAGGGCGATGTGAATCACTTTATGTTTGTAGCTATTGGCCAGAAATGTTGTTTGTAGTTTGTTGAGCTCAGCTGTTTTGTTGTCTTCATCACTTAGCCGTTGCATGCGAATCGTCAGTGAGCAGGTAACAGAGCTCTGTGCTGCGTGGTGGTTTGATTGGGCGAGCAAATACCTGTCGTGCTGGGTTTGGGAAAACGTACACGTTGCACACTGTGTTTTAGAATGTTCTTAATGTTATTTATGTGATACACAGGAAATCTGTCTTGATATAAGAACTATTACTAAGATATTTTATCAATATTGCAATCAGATGATTCAAATTAGGTGTTTTGCCTCATACCAACGAAAATCTGCACGGAGAATCACTTAGATAACTCGAAGAACATTCTGAAACACAGTGTGTAATGTACCTGTATATGTATTTCCAGACTCAGCACAGTCCTTCATAAGGCAAATAGTTTGCTTGTGTCATGACTACTCCTGGCAGGCAGCGCACAGGCCTCGTGTCTACGTGGCGTTGAAAATACCTAAGGTTGATTAGAAGGAATATTTATTCACACTGAGCTGCGCAAGGATGGTCACTGCCGGTCAGGTCAAGCTGCGAAAAATGGGATACCACATTTTCCGATGCCAACGCTGTGAAAATTGTTGATAGTATATAGGACCACCCCACATCGTTTCATCAACTTATTGTTTCCTTACATGTTTTCTATTGATTGTCGAAAACGAAAATGCCTAATTTTCTTTCTCCGTCACTTTTTAGTTTCACAACTCTTCTACCTCCATTTTAAAGAAACCATACGATTTAATGATCCGAGTTTTTGGTGGTTTGATTTTGAAAGGGACTACACGACAAAGGTTATCAGTGTCTGAGGTTTTGAGACGTGGTAGTACAGCACCTTAACTTTTTAATAAAACATTAATCTTATTTTTAATTCGTAAAAGTTGGTGGTAAAAGAAGCCTTTTTATGCTATCAAAAATTAATTGGAACATTCATCTTTATTGTTCTACCCGCCCATGGAGTTATTCCTATGTCCCCCATTCCTGGAGAGGAAATGGGCGAAGCTGCAGAATGCAAAACACACTGTCATGATTTCTTGACGAACTACTTTCCATTTTCTCGTCCTGAAGTTGAAAATTTTCTTTTGTTACCCACATAGCTTTTTGTGACCTCGTCGCCTTTTTCTTGCTTACTCCCCCCGTCTGGTTCTCAATAAAGGTATTGGTACAGGATCCTTTGACATCAAAAACATTGATATAGTTAGTATTACAAGATATTTATTGATTGAAATTTACAATACTCAATTTGAGAACATATGTCTGTTTCTTTTCTCTTCTCGCGGCGTCGTCCGTATGGTCCTAGCTGCGCTTTGATCTAGGTACTGCTAAGATCGTAGCCACGTTTTGATTTAGTACTGTCCTATTTCTGGCTTCGTAGCTGCCTACTTCAAAACATGTTCAAATGTTTGTATTGTTTATGGGACTTGACTACGGGGTCATCAGTCCCTAAACTTACAAACTGTTTATGAACTAACTAATACTAAGGACGGCACAAATATCCATGCCCGAGGGGGGGATTCGAACCCCCGACTGTAGTGGCCGTGCAGACCGTGACTGGAGCGCCTCAGCTGCCTAGTAACTGACATATTCCTGAATAGTAACTGCCGAGTTCTCACTAGTAACTGACGGGCCGTCCAAACGTATGCCGGCCTAGATATAGTCCCTTGCAGAGGGCACGCATCTTGGGTTATTCCCTCCAGGATGTGCGGCGCCTGCTTGCTATTGGCTTTCGGTCGATCGCTACCTTCTCCACGATCATCTGGCGTGTAGCGCTGATTTTACGCCACAACACAGCTAGTGTGCAAGTGTTGGCTACATTGATTTCTGCGACAAATCAAGCCCTTAGACCACCGAACAGCCGGCCGCGGTGGCCGCGGGGACTGAGGCGCTTCAGTCACGGTCTGCACGGCCACTACGGTCGGGGGTTCGAATCCCCCCTCGGGCATGGATATTTGTGCCGTCCTAGTTCGTAAGTAGTTCATACTTAGTTTGTAAGTTTAGGGACTGATAACCCCGCAGTTAAGTCCCATAGACTATACAAACATTTGAACATTTGAACCACCGAACATTGTCTCTCTCTTATTGATTGTTTAGAATTATTTCAGTGTTAGTCATATTACGCTTCTTCTGTAAGCTCAGCGATGGAAAGTACACAGAAGGGATAGGTAGGCAATACTATTAGTATTCAATAAAGAAAAATACTAGTAATACTAGTGACATCCGAAAAGTGGTGTGGGCACCAAAAGATTGCTGGTGAAAATATAATGGCAAAAAGGACATAAGTATCGTTTGCCGGCTGTGCAAGACGCAATAAAACCAAGTTTTCATGACTTAGCGCAGCCAAAATTATTACACAGATGTCTACACGGGAATTTGCAGAATCCTAATCACGGCGATTTAATTTTGACACTGATTCCTAAAAGGGTATCTATAAGTGAAGCATAAAAACTCTGCACTTTGTCATTATAGATGCAATAGCAGCCTACAACCGAAGGAACAGTCTGAAGTGTGAGGTACTGAAGGAATTAGTATTTCCATCTGAGGTGAACACTACACGAGCACTAAGAAATAATGTCAGAGAGAGGATAAGACGAGCAGAAGGAAGAGTAAGGAGTATGGAATATTAAGTAACAACAGGCGAGAAAAGAAGACCTAAAACGGAAGATTCTTGAGGATGAAGAAGAACACCCAGATAATTACAGGTCCGCGTCGATGCGGATATCCGCGTGTTACATGCAGATAAAGACCGAGGTATCTGCCCAGTAAGTTCTGTCGAAATGTTAGCTAAAACTTCAAGCCTGTAGAAATTCTTAGAATCCTTGCAGGGCTCAAGTAGAACGGAAGTCTGTTGTCCTCATCCCCTGGCCACAGCCACAGACAAATATATGTTACTCTGCGCTACAGCGGATGTAGCTGAACCCGAGGCCCCTGCGCCTAATTCGTTTAGGCGACCGTGTCATCTGCGGTCTGTCAAGTGCTTTCTGGGTGGCAAACCAGACCAATGCCCACCAGAGGTGCCATGACAAATTTCCGCTGACTTCAGTTAGCGCTTTGTAGTATCAGAGTGACAAGATATATCATAGTGAATACAGTGACAGTTCTTTCTTAAAATGAACACGACATCCATGGACACTACATCGTGTAAAGTGAAAAGAGGTGATTTGACATTGGTGAAGGAAAATAAATTGAAATCGTCATTTTGGGGAAAAATGATTTGTATTTGATGTCAAGGAAAAGATCAACGATATAGATGCATGTTTTGGATGCAATAAAAGTATATTTTTACACTTAACACAAAAGTGGAACTTAAAATTTGCTGAAACATTCGTGTTAGACAGGACAAAGCAGAATAATTACATATTTATTACCCCTACATCACTTGTTACCTTAATGCAAGAATACGTGCACCAAATTTGGTTAAAATCGGTCCAGTGGTTTAGTAGGAGATGTGCAACATTGTCTCGTGATACGGAAATTTACCATGCATTTCATTGTTCATTATGTCATATCTCCTGAACTAGTCTCCAATGTATTCTACCACTATGTCCATTTCGCGATCACACTACACGAAATAATCGTCAGCTCAAAGTAGTTCAGATCTCGGTCTGACAAGTAACACACCAACAGTCGTAAATTCCCGTGAAGGAACTCAAACACTGACATAATGTACAGTTTTGTTACTAATCCATAATGGAATCTGAAAAGCTGAATATCTTAAACTGGATCTCACTTGCCTGTGCCAAAGTTAAAAGTCCGAGAAAGCGGACGTCTGGCGTGCAGAATCTAACACTGCCGCAAACGAAGTACGTCAGCTATCCTGGTACGACCTCTTTCCAAGACGAGACATCCCGTATTCTTATAGCCTCAAGTAGGTTTCCTGACGAACAGTGTAAGTATTTTACTTGACCTCAGCACTGTCCTGCCATAGCATTTCTTTCATGTCTGTTGTCCATCCCCTCCAAAAGTGAAAGTGTTCTTGGATGAAAGATTTCTCTTAATTATGACCACAATCACAATCACTTAACATGTTGACAATGTTAAACAGAAAATTTATAAACATTCAATTACCTTGAGATTCTAGTTCAAAATAATGAATTAAATAAATATACAAGGTATTTATCATGAGCATGATCGATCATTCGACACAACATTCATCTAAAGTTAGTGGCAAAATAACGAAAACGTTAAACTAGCCTGAGAAAACGAGGAACATAGCACTCTATTGAGCTCCTGTGGAGAACACTGTGATCTGACTACATTTCCATAACAAACTGATATAAAAAGTGTAATAAATCGTTAAATAAATAGATACATTTTTGGGTTAAAGCAAATAAACTCTTTTTGTTCTAGCAGGTTTTATTCTATTATGTATTTTTTTGGTTTAAATAGCGTTTGGTTGCTGATATTTACTTCGTGTTTCAATAGAAAGAAACACACCTCCCCCAGCGGAAAACCCACCAGATAACACTGAGAGATGGCAGTCTTTATTGTGTAATTTAACGTAATAGTAATCACGTAATTAGTTCATTACGCGTAATTTGCTGTTACTGCTGATGGAATATTGGAGCTGGGCAGTTTTATGAGTGAAGGGGAAGTTGTTTGGCTGTTTCGGTGTAGGAAGAAGGCCCGGCGGGTGGAATTCCAGTGTGCGGCCGACGACGGCATTTCTACCTGATGGCGCTGCCCAGGGAGGCAGACCCGAACTGGGCTACTTTTAGTGGCCACTAGAAGGGTACTCTGGAAAGGACAGTTAATCCCACACACGAAGTGGGCAACTTCCGCTCGCAGGTAGCAGGACGGTCCCACCCAAGGCGTTCCTGGCCCTAAGCACAGACAAATATATACAGACAGGAAACCTCCGTAAGGGCCCGGTCCTACGCTCAGGGGTGCGGGGAGAGAGGGTTTCCAGCAGTCCCGTAAGTTGTCCCATGATGGCGCTGCGGTCAGAAGTAGCTCTTTAAACTGGCCAGAGCAGGCGGCAGGTAGCAGCTGTCCCCTCAAACACCAGCAAGCTGGACACAGCCGTGGCCTCGTGGCAGGCGGCACAAGCTCTCCCCTCAGCCTCCCCTCCACGCTACCGTCTGACGTGCGAGAGGCACCCCAAGCCAGGGAACCACCTGAAACCTGC
This sequence comes from Locusta migratoria, assembly GCA_026315105.1. NCBI lineage: Eukaryota > Metazoa > Arthropoda > Insecta > Orthoptera > Acrididae > Locusta > Locusta migratoria. Next base: position 316,741,262 of record CM048751.1, read on the forward strand.
TAGCATCTTACGGAACTACGAGGGGAGTGTAGGACAGTGGTTTAGAGGAGGCTGCTCCTCTGTATATGTTACTCTGTACCCTAAGTGAGTTTGCCAGTCCTGTGAATGAAACCGGCTCGCTGACATCTGTGTAGAATCAATAGTGTTTCGTTTTGTACTTCAGTTTAGTGGAAGCGAATAATATGGCAGAAAGTCACGATCTGCAATCTGTTATTGGTAATCGTGGAAATACACATTTGATCTGTGCTGGTTCTTACTAACAGCACAAGCCCAAAGGATATCGATCGAGCACCACAACCGCGACTGGTTGGCAGTGGATGGTCATGAAGAAAGAATGTGTTTTTATTCTTATCTCGTTCCTTGGCACAGTACTGAGATTATTCCTTAAGAACTACCAGTAAGAGGTTGCACATTTGGTGGGTTTAGATTTGGAAGCATTATGCGAGATTGTGGAGTCGGTCTGCCAGGAGCAGGTAGGAGTTGCCGAGTACGAGCGTGCCTGTCAGTCTAACCAGAGCAGGTTAAAGTTGCCCAATTCGTGGGTGCCACTCAGGGGGCACTTTGGAGACAGTTGCCCAGTTCGAGTCTTCCGTTTATCACCAACAGGTAGAAGTTGCCTAGTTCCGACGAGCCCGCCCCGGAGTCCGAAAGTTGCGTACGCGCCGCCGAGACACAGCAGGCACCTTGGGCCAAGGGCTTGTAAAAATGTCCGCCAAGCTTTGCAAATTGTGGCAGGCGGAAGGGGAGTATTGTGTGAGCTCTTAAAGAGCCGATCTCGCTCATTTTGAGAAAAGATAGCAACACGACGGGGCGTGCCCTCTGCTCTCTCGAGAAACGAGCATCCACATCGTGTTTCGTAAAAAGGAAGCGCTCTGGAGGTAGGCCGTGGAGCGAGGTCACGATAGCTTTTGCTAACGGAAAAATTGTTCGCAGCCCCAGCTGGGAATGAATCCGGTGGACGGTTATGAAAAGCGTGAGAAAAGCGGCGAGAAGAGTTAAGGGAAGGGGTAGTCGACTCTGATTGGATGCTGGGTAGAGCTTCAGATTTTCGAAATCGGCCAGGCGTATGTGAAATTTCACTGGCCAGTGCTAGGAAGCTTGATTCTGATTGGCTTTCTGGAAAAACCGCGTTTTTTCTGCTTGTCTTGCACGGCAGGCAGTGTTTTTTGGGATTTCACGTCGTGCTCTCTTCGAGTGCAGACGGTCTTCGCTTCGTGCTCTCCGGGGGTATGAACGTGGAGATTTGCTTGTTTAGCTGATTCTTGGATTTGCGAACTTGTACAAATTTCAGAGTGCGCTCTAATTACGACACTCAGCTTTCTGGAGTCTTTTAGGCCTTCAGTACTTGTGCGTACTTGTCTGTGCTAACTGAAGTGGCCCAGACTCGGTAGAACAGCTTTAGGTCGTAGGTACTGTGTACTACCGAGAGTACAGTGGCTGATATCAGGCAATACAGCTTCCGAATATCGGAGCGTGTTTTGTTTCGTGGTCGCGCACTTTTCAGCTTATAACCGCCAGCGGCGCTGCGAAGTAGCCCTGCGGTTCGTCGATTGGGTAACGTATGGCTTGTGCACGCCAGTGGGAGCTGTATCAGATTCGCCAGTCTAACGGGGCAGTGTTGTTAATAAATCTTCCCTGCTCAGAATATTTCGTTACGATAACGAACTTGCACGTAAATTTCCGCGCTGTTACGAAGTTTATCGTATTCTAATATGGGATATTTTGACTTGCCAATCAGTATTAAATTCATATAGACGGTGTTCAGATTAATGGAAAGCAATGACGTAGGTTTATTTTTCCATTTATATATAATTTGTATGAATATTGGAGTCCATTTTTAAATTGAGATATTTGAGTTATTGATATGAAATAATATAAACATAGTGGTTATAATGTACATATGACTGAGGAAGTCTGTTTTTCTTAATGAATTTGTATTGTTGTTTCCTGTTTTTAATTCATAATTTTTGGTGGGAAAGTCAATATTAATTGGAAGAGTTATTGATTTGTCTGTGGGACTGGAGATGAGAGAACTTTGCAATACAGCGCCAAACATATTATTGATAATTCAATATTAAATTTATTAATTGAATAACATTAGTGATTCAGATTATTTATTGGAGGTCTGCCGCTTCTGTCCATAATTTGTTTTTCTAACTACCCACCAAACATTTCATTTGACGTCCCTTGCCTCGACAATGGACGACCCACGCTCTACAACATGATCATGTAAAAAAACCAGCCCCCCCCTTACACACACACACACACAACCAAAACGATCTTCGCAAGGTGAACTGAAATCATGTTTATAAACATAAACAACACAGTCAGAAGATCACACAATGATTGAAAGCAAACGCCTATTTTGACAGAAACATAACATGTCTCACAATGCGAGTCAAGCAACGTACAAGCAAGTTACATCTACAACTACATACATACTCCGCAATCCGACCAAGGGTATGGGGCGGCGGGTACTCAGTACCACTACTAGTTACTTGCTTTCTTGATCCACTCTCATATAGAACGAGCGAAAAAGAAATAGTTGTATACATTTGTAAGAGCCCTAATTTCTCTAACCTTATCTTTGTGGTCTTTACGCGAAATGTTGACTGGTGGCAGTAGAATCGTTTAGCAGTCCGCCTCAATATCCGACCCTCTAAATTTCTATAACAGTGCCGCCTCCCCTCCAGCGACTCCCAGTTGAGTTTCCGAAGCATTTAGGTAACAGTCGCACATTCACCGGACCTACAAATCACAAACCTCGCCGCGTGCCTCTGAACTGCCTCTTTTTTTTTCTTTTATTATTTTTTAAAAACCCCAGAAGGGGCAAGCTGGCAGCAGCTAACATGCTGCTCTTCAGCCGAGAGCATACAGATATGGAAACAGAAGAATTAAAACAATAAAAACAGGTGACAAATATGAGGAATTTTAAAAATAGACACGGTGATATAAATGGGTTAAATAACAATGACTGTGAAAAGTTGACGAATGTACATATTCAGAACGTAAAACACCAAGGTGGATAAAACATTCATGTTGAATAAACGGAGCGAATGACGACGAGTTGAAGAGACACATTTAAAATATATGGCAACACTATGTTCTGCCTCTGCGGCGTTTGCTAACGTTTTAAAAACACGCGTCCATTCGAAGCACTAAATCACTGTGCACTTAAAACCACTGACACACAAGTAAAATCTCTGAGCAGGCCCCGCAGTGGAGAGGCAGGGGGAAGGAAAGTGTAGTGGATAGAAAAGTAGGGGAGGGAGGTGGAGTGGGGATGGGATGAGATGGGATGGAAGGACTCCAAGGGAGTGGGTGGCGAAGGTGATTCAAGCGGAGAAAGGGAAAAGGATGGGTGGAGGAGGACGTGGCACTAATCTACAAAGAAGGCTATGGTTGATAGGTGGGGTATATGTCAGGACGTAGGGCGTCATCCGGGAGAGGAAGCTGATGGAAGTTATCCTCGGATAGGATGTGGAAAGTATGGAGGTGGAGAGAGGGAGGAACATGCTGGTAAAGGCGTGGCAGAGGGCCGGGATTCAGGAGGATAGGAAAGACCAGTGGGTGATGAGATTCATTTTCCGAAGGTGTATAGGATGCGAAGATGTTTAAGGAATTATAGAAGGTGGGGGAAAGAGATAAGGTCACATAGGATCCGCTTGGGGGAAGGGAGGCGGATACGCTAAGCGAGACGGAAGGCGTGGCATTCTAGGATCTGGAGGGATTTATAGTAGGGAGAGCGGGGCGAATATCGAGGCGGGAAAAAAGCTACCTGAACTGCCTCTATGTCCTGCTTTAAAGAGCTTGTGTGGGGATCCCAAACACTTGAGCAATGTTCAAGGCGGGGTCCTACAGCCATTTTATGGGCGGTTTCTTTTACAGACGAATCCACCTTCCTAAAATTCTCCCAGTTTAACCGAAGTAACCATTCGCCTTCTGCACGACTGCCCTTATATGCTCGTCCCATTTCATAGTGCTGTGCAGCGTTACGCCTAGGTATTCCATTGACGCGACTCTGTCAAGCAGCACACTACTAAAGCTGTATTCGAAAATTACGGGATTGTTTCTCCTAATCATCTGCATCATCTTACATTTTTCTACATTTAGCGCTAGTTGCCATTGCTCAAACCACCTACAAATTTGGTCCAAGACACTCTGCATTCTACTACAGTCATTCAATGATGACACCCTCCTGTACACCACAGCATCATCAGCAAACAGCCGCAGATTGAATCTCACTCTGTCCATATGATCATTTAATATAGATAGAAAATAGTAGCGATCCTATCACACTTCTCTGGGGCACCCCTGACGATATCATAGTCTCTGATGAACACTCGCCATCGAGGACAACGTACTGGGTTCTATTAAGTAATCTTCGAGCCACTGACATATTTGGATACCTATTCCATAAGCTCGTATCTTTATTAGCAGTCTGTAGTACGGTACCGTGTCAAACGCCCTTCAAAAATCGACCGTATGCAGTCTGCCTGTTGCTCTTCATCCATAGCATGCAAGATGTCATGAGAGAAAAGGGCAAGCTGGGTTTCGCACGATCGATGCTTCCTAAAGCCGTGCTGAGGCACGGACAGAAGCATTTCCGTCTTAAGGAAATTTGCTAGATTAGAACTGAGATTCTACTGCAAACATATGTTAATGGTATTGGTCTATAATTTCGTGGGTCTGTTCTATGGCCTTTCTTAAACACGGAACTTACTATGATTTTTCCAGTCGCTTGGAACATTGAGCTGGATCAAAGATTCTCGGTAAATGCAAGCGAAGTAAGGGGCCAGTGCCGCCGAGTACTCATTGTAAAACCGAAGTGGTATCGCATCTGAACCTGGCGACTTGTTTGTTTTCAACTCTCTCAGCTGCTTCCCTGCACCAGCTATGCCTATTACTTTGTTCTTCATTTGGGAGTTAGTGTGACCAGTGAATTTATGTTTGCATGGTCCTCCTGCGTGAATGATTTATTAAATGTTAAATTTAAAACTTCGTCCTTCATTTTGCTGTCTCCTGTCACCAGCCCAAAATGATCAACGAGTGACTAGATACAGACCTTTGCTCCTCTTACCGTTTCTACATAGGAGCAGAATTTTTCAGGCTCTCGGCAAGATATTTTGCTAAGGTATGACGGTAGTAGTTATTGTATACTTTCTGCATTGTTCTGTGGTAATACCTTGTACCGAATCTCCACGAACATTTGAACGATTTGATTTTCTTGACCTATTTTGATCGGGAAGTGCAACTGCCTTTAATTTCTCAGCATTTATCGAATATTAGTATTGAACGACGGTGGGTCTTTTCCATCCTTCATCCACTTTTTCGGCACATATTTCTCTAGCGCTTCATTTAAACTGCATTTAAATTTAGCCCATAATTCGTCTACTTCCACCGTACCAGAACTAAACGGTGTCCATTCATTCATTAAGAGGGACGTTAAATTTGATTAGCTACTCTTTCTAGAAGAAACACTCTCCTAGACTTCTTGACCGATTAACTTTGGTGGCCACTGTCGCTATGAGGACATCATGATCATCAAATTCAAATGTTTGTAAATCTATCGAACCAAACTGCGTGTTCTTCAGTCCATAGGTTACAAACTACTTAAACTAAGTTAAACTAAGCTAAGGACAACACACACACACACACACACCCATGCCGCGGTGGGGACTCGAACCTCCGACGGCGAACAACCACGCGCTCCTCAGCGAGGGCCGGCCGCGGTGGCCGAGGAGACTGAGGCGCTCCAGTCACGGTCTGCACGGCCACTACGGTCGGGGGTTCGAATCCCCCCTCGGGCATGGATATTTGTGCCGTCCTAGTTCGTAAGTAGTTCATAAGTAGTTTGTAAGTTTATGGACTGATGACCTCATAGTTAAGTCCCATAGACTATACAAACATTTGAATCCTCAGAGAGGCGCCTTAGACCGCTCGGCTACTCCACTGCGGCATTATTATCACCAACCGCCTACCTTTACAGAGCTATCAATGAAAAGGTCTGGCCTGTTTGCAGCTATGATGTCCAAAATATTTCCATTACGTGTGGGCTGCCAATGTAGCTGCTGTTCGGAAAACGCGCTCAACAATAGTTCACAAGACTGCTTGTCTGTACCCCCTGTAGTGAAAGCATAGGCGCCCCCACACGCCAGACGCAGTAGAAAGATCGTGCAGAAGGCAGCGGATGACCGGCAGCCAATCACACGTCAGTGCCGCGCATCCTGGAGGGAGCAACTGAGATGCGCGCCCTCTACAAGCGGCTGTATCTAGGCCATCTGAACTCTGCTCTGAACTAGGCAGTCACTAGGACTCTGCTCAGCTAGCATCGTGCAGGACACCGCTGCCGCTGCGATAAGACAAAGAGACAGACATACGTATAAAAGTTGAGTATCTTTGTACAGACCAGTAAATAAAACTTGTATTACTAATCTATAGAGCTGTTTTAGCTGTCCACGCATCCTGAACAGAACCTTTCCCGAATGACAGTTTGGGAACGACGAAACAGAGGCTGACTAGGGAGACAAAACAGTTCGGATTCCTTCACGCTACTGATCGTAAACTTTCTTTGTATGACTCTAGCTAGACTATGACCGTGGAACCGGGTGACCGGTGAAATCAGCCAACTATTAATTTGAATTCGCCTATACCTGTTACACGTGTCCACATAACCTCACACTTAAAACACATAGAAACAATAAATAAAAACAAAACAAAGACAAAGGCGTCCGCCAGACTACAGAACTGGCGAGTTTTTGGCAACTTTCGGAAACAGCTTTAATTGAGAACAGAGTGTAAGCGTAAATGGCAATGTGAGTGTTTGGTAAAACATATTAAGGGGGCACACAGAAACGTCACTAATCTCATTAGTTAATTATATTCAGAATAAAATAAACCTATGCAGACACGTTCATGAACGAATTTAGTAAAAACCACACGAAAATGTGAAACAAAAAATATTTCCTTCACATTTGACCACTGAAGATGCTTTGAAATAATTCGAAACGCGTCTGGTTTCAATTACACTAATTTTTACAGATGCAAATGACGATGATCTAGCCTATACAAATCATATAACTGTAACTGTGGAGAAGGCCAAAATGCAAAGAAGAGACAAGTGTTCATTTACGGTGGTTAGTTGTACTTTCAACAGAAAAGGTTTAACAGATCATTCGTTTCGAAACTTCGGGTCATAATGAGAACCGCGAATGCTTCACTACTACTTTATGATATTTCTTCTGCGTGAAACTAATTTCTGAACTCTTCCAAATGCAGTTAATCAACTGCTCAGTTTTGTACCTGAATTTAAACAAAATTATAGGTCTAGATACCGAAATACTTTGTCGGTTACCTACAAGTTTGATTTGCACGTCATATTGTTGAAGATGTTCAGTTTGATATCTGTAAAGTACATGCAAGGGGCCCAGGCAATGACGAGGTGAAAAGAACATTTATAAGGAGATGTAGGGCCTTTTCCCCAAGTATGTAAAAGTCGGGTCTACTTTAGAATATATCACGATGTCCGACATCCGCTGAAACGAATCTGATGCAACATGGCGGTATGTGCCGAGCAGTCGAGTATAACAGCAATCACTTCCTTTGGAAGTTGAGCGCATCACATTAGTTTCTGCTCTTCTAAACATTTTTGGACGATAGGATTACGACTCTGCTATTCTGTGCAGTACCAGTACTACTGCAGTGACATTTTCATGTAATAGACTATGGTTACCAGATGTGGTGATATTACTTTGATGTTTGTTTTAGAAAATTAACCAACACATGGTCGACGAATAAATAAGAAAGGACCGCATTAAACACAGCAATATCTCCGTTTGTCTCACATCATTCTTCTGTTACTCCCAACTGGCCACTCGAACCGCTAGCAACGCTTCAGTGTCACTTCTTCCTTATGTGTGGTGGTCTTCAGTCCGGAGACTGGTTTGATGCAGCTCTCCACAATACCCTATCCTGAGCAAGCCTCTTCATCTCCACATATAAACGACAACCTACATCTGTCTTAATCTGCTTACTGTATCCATCTCTTGGTCTTCCCCTGCGATTTTTTCCCCACACACTTCCCTCCAACGCTAAATTCACAATTCCTTGATGTCTAAGAATGTGTCCTACCAATCTATCCCTTCTTTTAGTCAAGGTATGCCAGAAATTCCTTTTCTCCCCAATTCTGTTCAGTACCTCCTCATTAGTTACGCGATCCACCCACCTAATCTTCAGCATTCTTCTGTAGCACCATATTTCAAAAGCCTCAATCCTCTTCCTGTCCGCACTGTTTATCGTCCATGTCTCACTCCCATACAAGGCAACACTCCATACAAATGCCCTCAGAAAGGACTTCCTTAGGCCTAAATCAATATTCGATGTTAACAAATTTCTCTTTTTCAAAAACGCTTTTCTACCCATTGCCATTCTGCATTTTATATCCTCTGTACTGCGACCATCATTTGTTATTTTACTGCCCAAGTAACAAAACTCATCTACCTCCTTTATTGCTTCGTTTCCCAATCTAATTCCTTCAGCATCACCTGATTTTCTTACACTGCACTCCATTACCCTAGTTTTGCTCTTGTTAATGTTCATCTTATATGCACCTTTCAGCACACTGTCCATTCCATTCAATTGCTCTTCCAGGTCCTTTGCTGTATCTGACAGAATTACTATGTCATCGGCAAAACGCAATGTTTTCTTCCTTATAGAGTTTCGCAATTGTCGTGTTAGACTATGTAGGGGAGACTGGGACACGTTGGTCATATTTTTTCATTTTTGTTAATATTAATTCATCTGACATATTTAAATCAATGAAATTATTCTTAAATATTAAATAGATACTTAATGAATCAGGATGGCAGTTATTAAGCTTGAAAATGTCAGTTAAAGTATTAGAAAAAATTAATTACTGGACACATGTCAAGTGGGCCAATCTGCTCCTACCTCGGGGTAAGTTGGTCCAGAGGCTGGGGTAAGATGACCCAACGTAGTCTTTTGGTAAGTATAATTACGAAATTAAAATAAGACTAACAGTTTTCAAGAAATATACTTTAATGTACATAATGTCAAGTTGAATATTGAGTTAAATTCTTAACATTGAGGACTATGACAACAGGGCAGGTTAAACGTATTACAATTTATAGTGTCTTAATACAAACCAGTCAAATTTAATCAATGTTGAGCTCCAAAGTATCAACACAGTTTTAACATAAAATAGTCCACGGATTTCATTTCTCACGCATCTCTGAGGAGCCCAACGCTTTCATTCCTGAACTGAATTCTCCAGCTGACTGTTTCAAAAAGGCACTGGGACTCTTCCTCATCGTCATTATTATCACGGTCTTTCCTTTTTGAAAAAGGGATTTTTCTAGACTCTGATCTAATTTTTCATCAGTATTTGATTCCAGTGGCATGGTTTGAAATTCAATTTCTGTTTCCTGAGTGTTCAATTACCTGTGCAAACTGCAATGAGGTCTGTACTTAGCACAGTACCTCCAGTACGATCTTCTTGGAATCCCAAAGTCTTCGCGCAAACAGCCCTACAGATCTTTCCTTTTCATTTACTTCTAAAACTGCTCTTAACATCGTATCTTCAGAAATCATTCCCCTTTCATTCTTTTATAATTTCGGATCATTTTTATGATACTACACATAAAACAAAGGTTTCAACCAATCCTCTCTGTGCCAACCCGCCCCATCGGCAGCTTTACAATAAATTCTGTTCCTTAGAAAACTCAGTAAAGCAATCAACCCTGTTTACCAACTTTTTTTCTTTTTCTAGATGCCTGCAGGTAATATCTTTTTAACATTAATGCGCTACGAATTGTGCATTTATAGGCTGTTATACATTTCACATTCTTAAAAAATATTCCATTTTGTAATAGTGGAATCTTTAAACAACGAGACAAATGATAGCAATTGTAAAAATGGTGAAAACTAATGCATTAATTTGTAATTACGTGCCTGCCACATGTTGAATCTTTAGTGTTAAGCTAAGAAAAATGTATCAGCAGAGAGTCTCATGCGAAAGAACAGGTAGCCCATTGATAGAGTGTCGGCCTTCCTGGTGAAGTGCTGTGCATCGCATTTTATTTTATTTATTTTTTTTTTATCGCAATGCAAATCTTTCTTGCTTTAGTTACTTTTTGTTATTAAATTGTATATATGTTAGTTTTAGATTTTTCAGTATTCTCTTTAGCAAATAATTAATCACAATTTGTCAATTTGATATCTAATTATAATCTTCCTTGGAAGATAATATTTATTTGACCACCAATAAAAGATGAACATTCTTGGAGGATAGTTTCAATCAGACCTCCAAAAATACATGCAGTTTCAATATTATTACTATGAAATCGTGTCTGTCTCATTAAAGAATAGATTATTATAAAATAGAAACCTAAAACTGCATAATTTTTAGCGAATTAATATTTAAAATATTATCTGCGACAGATCCAAAAAATTAATTGCCTGAAGTTGGATTCGAAAGCGCACCCGTTGCGTTCATGGACCGTCTACCTAGCCACTCACCCAACTTTTTTTTTCCTTGGCTCAGCTTTTTCCATTTTTTCCATTACAGAGGGCGCTCAGCCCTCTCAACCGGCGCGCTGATCCACGGCACCTAGCAGCCAGTGAATCACGTGCAGGAAGCGGTTCGCTTTAGTGAATGTACCCAAGTGGAATTGTTAAACCTCAAACGTTTCTACGTGCTCAAATAACGTTTTCCAAACTAAATAAAACATGGTTTAAAGTGCAATCAATCTCGACATGTACTGTATGTATTGTATAAAAAGCAAAGTCAAGCAGCACAGGCCGCTTATGAGCTTGGGCATGCACAATGCTCTGTTCTTGGCCTTTAAATTATTCGGGATGGATAATGTTTTCGCCCCCATTATACATTCGATTGTCGATCTTTTTTTGGGGATACATACATTCATAGTTTCAAGTCTACAGTTTACTTCGTTTGTTTTTCACAGATAGAAGGGTTAGACGTATTTTAGTGTGCTCGGCGATTTCCTATTTTAAAAAAACTCACCAAAGAATTTGCACGAAATTTTGTTTGAAAATTGGAGTAAAATGCCCTCAAACGCTTGAAATTTTGACAGTGGCATACGCTGAGTGTGCTCTACGTAAAAGAAAAAGTTTTTACAAATGGAGAAATGGTAGAAGTTCATCCAAGATGGTCGAGTAGATGCGAGTGACAAACCTCACCGTAGATGCCCCAGCACATCAACAATAGATGATAGCGTCCAAGCTGTGAAGGAAATTGTATTGTTTTGGAAAATCGTCAAATTAGCGCGAGAGAAGTTGTTGAGGGTGTTGGCATTTCGGTCGGCTTGTGTCATGCCATTTTTTCGGATGTTTTGGGCATGAGATGTGTGGCATCTATGTTCCAACTTTTTTTTCAATTTTGACCGGAAGAACCATTGTATCATCATCGCTTAGGAGTTTTTGAATGACGTCAATGACGATGCTGAATTGTTCAGAAGGGCCAATACAGTTAAAAAAATCGATTTATGGTTATGAAGTCGAAACGAATCGTCCCAATCGAAGCATCCCCGAGAGCCAATACCGAAAAATGCACGTCAAGTTCGACCAAAAGTGACAGATTTGCTTACTGTTTGTTTTTTCAATTACCGTGCGGTAGTGCTTCAATTACGGCTCCAGGTCGTACGGTCGATAAGGAGTATTATGTCGACGCGAAGCTCCGTTTGCGAGGAGCAGAACGCGAAACAACATCCGGTATTCAGCAAATACAATTCATTGTTTTTGCGTCATGACAATACACCTGCTCACGACGGAAAGAAACCATGCGCGCCGCAGCAAGGCGCCTTAGAGCGTTCGGCCATACTACCGGGGCACTGGATTTGCATCCTACGACTTTTTCCTCTTCCCAGATCTGGACGAAGATTTGCATCGCTGGAAGTACCCAAGGTTGTACCAGAAAATACTTATGAGGAGTGCTTCGAGGGTTGTAAGACGCATAGGCACAAGTGTATTGTAGCTGAGGGGGAATTATTTTGAAGGGATCAACATGTTATTGATGAATAAATAAATATTTTTCATAGAAACAGATAGTCATCTTATTTGTTGAACCTCTCGGGTTTGGATGTATATGAGGGTTGGAAGTTAAATAGTAGCAACTCTGCTGTGGAGATCCAATGCAATAGTATCTACTATTGGAGCTGCTAGCACACGTTGTTCACAAAGGCTACCTACCTTACGTCTCCGCAAATAGCCTCGCCCGTCCTACGTCACCGACGTACGCACAATAGAGGGAAACACAGTCACTTGTGAGCGAGGGGTCTAACGTAAAGGGGTCACTGTGTTCCTGGACGGCAGATGTCAATACAATGTATTACTGTTGAAAGACGATCGTCTGTCATCTTCCATATATTGTTTGTATATTTCTGTAAAGATATAATTTATTTAATGTCGCTAGATTATCATTTTGTTCAAAATGGAACCCCACTTCTTTTTTAGGCTTGAGGTATGGCATTTTTATTTCATGTGTTAAAATATTAGTTAATATTGTAAAGTTTTTCTTATTTTGTAATGTTAATAAGTGGTTATTATATTAAGTAATGTGGCATAAGTACGGCTTCTCCGCTACACCACTGCCCCTGTGAGAATGTGCAGTTGTTTTACTTTTAATTGTGTGCGAGAATCTATGGCTGTTTGAATGTGGGGCGTGACAGCTCGCTTTGCATCGTTCTCTCTGGCTCAGAATCGATAGCTGCTGCGGTTACCAAAGAGGTTTCTACACCTTTTGGTTACAGTCTAGTCGGCGAGCCTTCTCCAGTGCGAGTATACGCACTCTCCGTCCCCACCAACGCTGATCTTCGATTTTCCGGCTTCCGGTGGCTTCCCGCATGTGGCCTCTCGGTCTCATCATTCCGGACTGGTCGGCTGGTGACGTAAGCTTTGTTCTGATCTTGTTTTTGGAGATGGTAGCGTTTCATTGACTAGCACGCTTAACTTAAATTCGTAAAACTTGGAATCAATTTTTTTAATATTTTCTCCGATCGTTTGCGGAAATGTGTTCTCATTTTTCAACTGAGTGATTTCCAATAGATAAACGTGGTGTGTGTAATTCCAGTTGCAGTTTGATAACGGTCTGATATGTTTGAACCTTTTGTGATCATGTGGCGCTGTATGAACTCTGTGTAAATACTTTCTAGCTTTGTGGGGCCCGATTTCTAATAGGTGATATGTTCATTCTTGTATGTAAAAATCTTCTGATCCTTTCCTTCCCTGAGTGATATGTGCTCCACGTGGTTGGTTCATAGAACCCTTCAGCTTCCATTCTTATTTGTTCCATGCCCATCAGGCAAGTAACTATGCAGGTTTCCTTCTGATTTCCACTAATATTTCGCGATCTTCTATCCCCGCCTATTTTAATGTTGCTGTTTCTTCTCCAACTTATAGTACAAACTCTGTCTTTGTCAGTAATTCTCTCTGAGCCTTGTACAACCTCCTTCAGTAGCTTCCTTATATAATTCTAAGCATTTATATGGGTTGCATGTTGTAGTTAATTTTCTTTATTTTTCGGGAACTGAATTATTAAATTTTATCAGTTTTCGGGACCACATGGGTACGAGTTCCGACTTCCGGGGTTTGCAGCTAGTCGCCTGAGTTCACGCCACATCTCATACAAAACCAGTACCTATATCGATTGCTAACAGACTGCAACTTAGTAATCCACCGTGATTTTGTATAATGAATCCGATATTCAACCACTTCACCTTCAGTGCAGTGAGTTCATGTAACGTAACCGTGTGTCGCCGTTAGCCTGTTTGCTCGCGGTCCAATTCAGATGTAATTTAATTTGGCTATACACACGCTCCATCTCAAAACAGGCACGACAGACCAGAGCCAGCTTCAAATTGTTTTTGTATATTGTGTTTTGTACTACCTCCGACTTGCTGAATATCGCCTACGACAGCGGCGCCTGATTCCGCCTCGTCTCAGCACGCTGACTTTTTGTGAGTTTCAATCTGGCATTGCGTGTGTGAGAGAGAATGAGTGTTATTTGTGAATCCTTCCCCCCAGTAGCGTTAAATCACGTATAATTTAGGCTGGGCACCGTCCGCTTTAATCCATGTGAGAGATGCATTTTTATTGTGTTAACGAAATTGGTGCCCCATTTAGCTCGTTTTCTACCTGAATAAACAAGTTTATGTTCAGCATAATCCGTAAGTTGCCTATAAATTGTAGTTTTAGAGCACCTTCCGTCTTTTATTTAATATTGTTCTTTACAAGTGCTGAGAACAAGCTCATATGCAAATTTTCTTAAGTGTAAATTCCGTTGCGCCATAAATGTTTCCTAGCCACGTTTCGAAGATAACTTTAATTATGGTGGCTTGCTTATTAACGTCTGTGTGTAATAACGTGTGAGCTGCTATGTATATTGACCACTGTTATATTAACTTCCTGTTATCGAAGTAATTTGAAACGAGTCAGTTCTTAGTTTGGGCCAGGGAACAAGGCTTTATAGCAGGGAGTAACCTGTAGTTCACACGGATCTCATTTGCTAATTTTAGTGTTAAACAGGGCTCTTGTTTCGTACAGTGGTCGAGTTTTACTGTTCGCTTTGGAGCATCACCTGCGACCAGCTTTGCGAAAGAAGCGGCAACACTTTCTGCGCGACCCATCCATCATTTTGCAGAACAATGCGAGGGCGCATACAGCTCAAGCTGTGGCTTCTCTATTCCGCCGATGGGACTGGGAAGCACTGTACCATCCACCATACTCCCCGGAGTTAAGTCCTTGTGACTTTGATTTGTTTCTGAAGATGAAGGAACCCATCGTGGGATTCGCTTCAGAGCTGTTCTTGACATTCGACAGGCAGTATACCGCTCCATTAGCACCACCAACAGAACAGGCTCTGCTAACGATATAGTACACCTTCCACATCGCTAGCAACAGTTTCTACACAACGCTGGTGACTATTTGAGAGTCAGTAACAGATGAAAACATGTAACGCTTTTGTGTCGATTGCGAATAAATAGTTACCACTATTTAAGTTCCAACCCTCGTATTTTTTCACAAAAATATAAAGTCATCTTACTTTTTGAACACACCTCGCATAGTACCTCACGGGTTTGAGTTTGCTGACGAAATACATGTGAGAAACATGTCAAAAATAAGGGGAAGTAAGAATGAAAGAAAAGCGCTCAAGTATGGAATAATCTTATAGGAACGGAAAGTTGGTCGCCTTATGGCAACAAAGGTAAGCCATTGGGTCCGGTGACGTTGTGTAGACACCAGCGACAGCCGTTCTTGCCACGTGTGTACCGTCACCATCCAGGCTGGCTACACGTGCGGCAGCCGCTCTGAACCAATCAGGATACAACGTCGACATGGTTCAACGTGTCAAGACGAGTTCCTGCACTATACTCCCACTAAAGTGCCGCGTCATTTGACGTTTGCCTCGTGGCGTTACAGGCTGATACCGGTACTACTATAGCCGACACAGAGACACGGCATATCACTTCACAAGTGATGTTCTTCAATATGGACGTGTGCCTGTATATTTCAGTCTGTAGAGAAAACTATTCACTGCAGATCAATGGCGATTATTCGTAGGAGTAGCGTTGAGTTTCGCATTGTGCTCTAGGGTGAAGACTGTGGTGAGCAAACATTTGCGGAGAATGAAGCAATAAATACTCCTAGAAGTCGACAACTCCCACAACAGAATGTAGCCCGGATAGGTGTTTACTATATCCACTTTAGGTTACGGTGGTAATACTGAAAGAGGGCCTTAGTGCCTTAGCGATCGCCTTTTGAGATCTTGAAATTTAAATGAAAATACCGGCTTAACCGTTCACCTGACACAAAAACTGAATAAGCGAGCTGGTAGAGAAGAACTTTCTCTACAACTTTGATCTCTTTTTATTTTATTCTTTTTTTTTTCATCGTTACAGAGATATTTGCAAAAATAACGTCGATTTGACACCTCACTCGATTTTACTTAAACTGGGCGTTCTGATATGCCACGTGACATTCATCGCCCAGATCTCACTCTGTCATACGACATCTGCTTTCTGCATTCCATTATATTCTTATTATAGCTCATGTGTTGTCATTTCAAAGCAATGTTGCACGGAATAATTAACGATATCACGTAGTTCTTAGTACAACAGATTACAATCTAGTGTCTAAGGGTGCGGTATTAGATCTTAACACCTACCATCAATAGTACAAGTATTAAGTAACATTTTCGTGATTGTTCTCTGTAGGGTAATGGGCAGCGTGTTAGGTTGTAATGCATGTGGTCTGTGGTTCGAAACCCAACGTTACACAATTTTTCGCCTTCGCTATTACAGGGGGTTTGGGCACACTTATTCATTAAATAGCGCTATGTTCTGCAATATTTAGAGTAGTGCATATGGAAGAGTGCTCCCTCTAAAATGTTCGTTTGTTCTACTTGATGAACATGCCGTGAAATACGTAACAACGAATTGAACAATGGTCTTCTGAAGCATATGCCCATAAACTGTGAGGATACTCTAATAATGAACATTCGAAAGAAGGTGCTGATAATGGGGGTTTCATATACAAATGAAGTCCTAGATTTCTGTGGCAACTGTCACTGCTAGGCATTCGAGCTGTTTCACATATACTGCACTTTGAAAACACCTCTAAATTGCTTCGTCTTTAGACAGGAAACCACAATTTATTAATTAACTAGCTGCTAAACCCTGTATTTCCCGGGTATAAAAGCATTTTTCCAGTCTATTAGAAACGAAAATAAAAATTAAGAAAAATTTCATCTTCACGTATTCACGAAAACAGCTTAGGAATTATCAAACAAGGAAATATGCATAATACGTACAAAATTATCAGTGCCTTATCCAAAGAAAGAAACATATTATTATATACAGATGATGTATAACATTAATTTAATCCAAAACTTGACTATACAAATATTTAGCCCTTGTCATTCTCCCCTTTCTGTCCATCGGCTTCTTCCTTAGTATCTGTCAATTTAAGTTTTGTTTTCATGCAGCTCAATACTTATGACATTAGACACCCTTGGCTGTGTGTCCTACAATAATAAAATTTTCTACATTTGTAGAGTGTGAAATTAGGAAACTGTCTGAAATGTATAAATAGTGGATGAATAAAGACTCGAAAATCACGCGTCACGTGTTGGGAAAGTTGTTGTGACTCATTGTTTACGACGTCATATCTCCTGAACTATGTGTCGTAGATAGTTTTAAACACCACAGCTATTGTCGTCTGATAGTAAGCAATATGTATACCAAGTTTTGTTTAAATAGGTCCATTATTTTAGGAAGAGATATAAAAAAATAGCGTAGGCATCAGCAATTATTCGGATATTTCATTGTTTATGACGTCATATCATCTGAAATACGTGTCGTAGTATGATGTAAATTCGAAGGTACATTTAGTAGTGTATCTGTCTAATGTCTGCAAAATATGTCGTAGATAGTGTTAGCAGTAAAGACGTAATAAATCGAAACCTAGAGCCTGATGCGATTTTCATGAACAAAATTGTTTCAGACTGCATATCTTATGAACTATGTGTGGAACTGTGGTATAGTACCGAAGGAATTTGGTATGTATGTATATTGTCTGTGAATTGTGTCGCGAATACAATTTACAGTGTAGAAGTAATAGCTTGTAACGTCATGCGAAATGCCGTAGTTATACATCATGAACATCGATAAAGTAGTAAGCGATAAACTATTTTTCTTCCATCATTTTGTTGGGGTTGAGATCGAGAAATGTTTCGTAAGGATTTTAAATTATGTTTAAAGTTTACTGCAAGTCGCTAAAGTGCTCTCATTATCGAATAGTTCGCGAAAAAAATCACCCTATCACGTGCAGCAGGATGGGGCAGTTTTCATTGTTTGTGACGCGATATAGTATGAAATATGTATCGAAGGTGATTTTTGGAACTATAACAAACGATTCCTGGCCTTAAAGAATATTTGTAACAAATTTGGTTGGAATCGATCCGTTAGTTTAGGAGCAGATGTAGAATATTATGGCATGATGAGGCCGTTTTTCACGAGCGTCATTGTTTCTGACGCCATATCTCCTTAAGTATGTATCGTGGGTGGTTCTTGTTGCCTGATGGTAAGACGCATGTGTACGAAGTTTGGTTGAAATCGATCTAGTAGTTTAGGAGGCGATGTGGAACATACATACATACAAACCCACATACAGCCTATTTTATAAGATGTATAGATTTCGTCTCGCATTTGGTGATTTTTAACATTATAACTCGTGCACCGTGATCAAACGAGATGGCTACAGCAGTGGTAACACAATGGACTCGCCTTCTGGAGGACGGTGGTCCGAATCCACATCCAGACATCCTGATTAAGGTTTTCCGTGATTGCGTTAAATCGCCCCGTGCAGGTGCCTAGATGGTTCTAACTATCTGTTAGGAGCATAACAGGTAAACACTACTAGGACAGCAACTGAATGTCTCTGTCTGAGATTCTTTGAAACTAGCATTTACAAATAACTTCACACACATGAATATGTCAGTCACTTCACCACAAGACATATCTTCCATAATAAAATCTTTAAAAACAAAGAATTCCAGTGGTTACGATGAAATATCAACAAAGTTAATTAAAGCGTGTTCTTCTGAACTTAGCACAATCATTTGTTATTTGTGTACCCAGTCTATTATAACGGGAACATTACCTGATTGGCTAAAATATGCAGATATTAAACCTCTCTTCAAGAAGGGGGATATAGAGATACCATCAAACTACAGACCCATTTCACTTTTGCCAGCATTCTCAAAAGTTCTAGAAAAGGTAATGAACAAGCAGCTTCTCAACCACTTAACCACAAATGACATATTGTCTAGAACACAATTTGGATTTCTGAAAGGTTCCGATATCGAGAAGGCTATTTACACTTACGGTGAGAATTTACTTAATTCATTAGATAATAAATTGCAAGCAGCAGGTATTTCTGTGATTTGTCAAAGCCATTTGATTGTGTGAACCATAAAATCCTTTTAAGTAAATTAGAATTATATGGGGTCACGGGAAATGCTGCAAAATGGTTCAAGTCGTACCTCACTAACAGGAAACAAAGTGTGTCAGTCTAGTGAATTAGGCCAACAGTCATCATCGGATTGGGAAGAAATTACATGTGGTGTCCCACAAGAATCCATCTTAGAGCCATTGCTTTTTTTTTGGTGTACATTAATGATCTCTCATCAGTTACACTACCAGAAGCAGAGTTCGTTTTGTTTGCAGATGATACAAGTATTGCAATAAAAAGTACGTCAAGCATAGTGATAGAAAGGTCTGCTAATGATATTTTCATGAACATTAATAAATGGTTTAAAGCCAACTCATAGTCATTAAACTTTGAAAAGACGCCCTACATGCAGTTCAGAACATGTAACAAATTTCCTGACAGCATATGCATTAAGTTTGAAGAAGAGCAGATAGAAGAGGTTGACAGGATTAAATTCCTGGGATTACAGCTTGATAATAAATTTAGTTGGGAGGAGCACACCACAAATTGTAGAAACGACTCAACAAATCTGTATTTTCAATACGTGTGTTATCAGATATAGGAGACATAAAAATAACAAAGCTTGCATACTTTGCTTACTTTCTTCCCTTAATGTGATATCGTATAATATTTTGGGATAACTCTTCAAGTCAGTCAAAAGTCTTCAGAGTCCAAAAACGTGTGATACGTGTTATCTGTGGAGTAAATTCACGGACGTCCTGTAGAAGCCACTTCAAAGAACTGGGTATATTAACTACTGCCTCTCAGTATATTTATTCCTTAATGAAATTTGTAATAAATAATATATCCCTTTTCCCAACAAACAGCTCAGTTCATACATACAATATTAGAAATAAAAATGATCTACACGAGGACTTAAAAGCACTTACATTAGTTCAAAAAGGGGTCCACTACTCAGGAACACACATTTTCAATAATTTACCATCAAGTATAAAAAATTTAGCTACAAATAAAGAGGAACCTAGAAGACTTTCTAGTGGCCAACTCCTTCTACTCCATTAGTGAACTTCTAACTTGTACCAAATAATGCATGAACTCATACTATGTTAGTATTATTATATTATCAGAAAAAAAAAAAAAAAAAAAAAAAAAAAAAAAAAAAAAAAAAAAAAAAAAACGTTGCAATAGAAATAGGCTTCACTTCGAAGGCAACTAAACACAGCACTTATACTGAAAGCACGTTTATTACGAACTCAACATACACGCAGCACTGACTGCCTCTCAGGCAGAGTGCTCTGCTATTTATACACAGACAGAATTTACCAGAAATTAGAAGAACAGTTAACATAAGAAACAAGTAGAATTTACAAGTGAACATACGAAAGATGTAGAAACTTGTAGAATTGTTAATTGCAAAGAAATAAATTTTTGTCGATGGGCGGGATAGAACCGACGACCTGCTGCTCCGCAGTCCGTGACGCTATCCTCTGCGCCACGCCGACAGTTGGTGTTCGTGGTCTCTCGCGGCATTGCTCCCTCTCCTGGAGAAACAGCGACCCGCTGTTATGATCCCCGTGGAGCCAGCTGCAATGACCTGGATCTTGACCGTGTCATGGGTCCTCTGTATGACAGTTCAAGAGAATCCTTCCCTTCTCCGCGATTATCGACGACAGACGTTCCTGTCGTGGCTTCATCAGGAACGATACCGTCCTTAAAGTCCTTGAACAAGAAGCCATTTTCGTCTACCTGCTCTTCAGGATCGTAGTAAGGCTTCATGCGCAGGACGTGAACAATGCCTCTTCGTTTCTTGACGTTTCGACGACGGCTCATAATCCTCTACTTCGTATGTGAAGTCTGACAGGCGGCGTATGACACGATACGGACCAATAACTTTTCTGACAGTCCAACCTTCCGTACTGGGGTAAAAATCCATAACAGATCTCCTGGGCTATACACAACAGGTCGGTGCTTGTCGTTATACCACTGACGGTCCTTCTCCTGGGCGTCCAGTGTTCGTATGCGAGCCAGCTGTCTTGCTTCTTCGACCCTGGTGATGAGCTGTTTAACATAGTCATCCTGAGTGTCGTCCGGTTGGAACGGGAACAGTGTATCCATTGTCGTCTCAGCTTCACGGCCATGGAGCAGGAAAACCGGAGTGAAGCCTGTGGTGTCTTGTCTTGCGGTATTGTAAGCAAATGTCACGACTGGCAGAATTGTATCCCAATTCTTCTGCTCAACAACGACGTACATCGACAGCATGTCGGCTAACGTTTTGTTAAAACGTTCCGTAAGACCATTTGTCTGAGGATGGTATGCAGTTGTCATTCTGTGGACAATGTTGCACCGTGATATTACCTCTGATACTAGTTCTGACTGGAATACTTTTCCACGATCAGATATCATGACACGTGGTGCTCCATGCTTCAAAATAATGTCTTCTACAAGGAATTTTGCGATCTCAGGAGCTTCTGCAGTCGGCACAGGTTTGGTGACAGCGTAGCGTGTGAGGTAGTCAGTGCAGATTATTATCCTACGGTTACCGGTTGTCGACTTCGGGAACCTCCCTAAAAGATCGATCCCAACTCGGTGGAATGGAGCTGCTGCCGGCGGAATCGGTACGAGATGTCCTGGAGGTAATTGCGGCACATGCTTCCGTCGCTGGCACTCTTTACAGTGACTCACATAGTGCTTGACAGATCGGTAGAGACCTTTCCAGTAATACCTGCGTCTGATTCTGTCTAGGGTCTTCACGAATCCCAGATGACCGGATATTGGAGCATCATGGAAATATTTGAGAATAGATGGCTGGAGATGAGCTGGAACAACAAGTAGCCATTTGGGGCCCAGTGGATCGTAGTTGATCTTGTACAATGTTCCGTTTATAAGTTGGAACTCTCCATTGGTCGGTTCTGCTTTCTCCAAAGCCTCTATCATTTTAATAGTGTTGGATCTTCCCTCTGTTCAGCTGTAACGTCATCTAATTCAGTGAGAGCTGAAATTTCATTAATGCTGTTGTGTTCCACTAATGGATTCCTCGAAAGGCAGTCGGCATCCTTGTGTTTGCGCCCGTTCTTGAAACCACTGTGACATCGTTCTCTTGGAGTCTTAGTGCCCATCTTACTAGTCGACCTGATGGATCCTTCAAGCTAGTCAACCAACACAAAGAATGGTAGTCTGTCACGACAGTCAATGGTTTGCCGAATAAATACGGCCGGAACTTGTTGATAGACTAGATAACCGCGAGACATTCTTTATCAGTTGTAGAGTAGTTTATCTCGGACTTTGAGAGTACTCTTGACGCAAAGGCTATCACTTTTTCGGCACCTTCCTGAACTTGTACAAGCACTGCACCAATCCCATAGCCACTGGCGTCTGTGTGAAGTTCCGTTTCTGCATTCTCGTCGTACAAGGCTAGCACTGGTGCGGAAGTTAGAGCCTTCTTAAGTGCTCGGAAAGCTCTTTCTTTTGTCTCATCCCAGTAAAATTTGGCGTCTCCCTGCAGAAGTCCTTGTAATGGACGTCGCTTGTTACAAAATCCTTTTATGAAACGTCGGTAGTATGAGCACAGCCCGAGAAAACTCCTCACGTCACGAATGTGCTGAGGAGTTGGAAATTCTGTGACTGCCCTTACTTTATCTGGATCAGGACGGACACCATCTCCGTTGACTAGGTGCCCCAGGATTTTTATCTCTTTGGCGACGAAGAGGCACTTCTTTGGATTGAGACGGGGACCTGCAGCCTGAACTCACTTCAACACAGTTGACAGGCGACTCAGATGTTCTTCAAACGTTTTCGAGAAAACGACAATGTCATCTAAATAGCAGAGACACGTCGTCCACTTAAGGTGTCGAAGCAAGTTGTCCATCATGCGTTCGAATGTGGCTGGAGCATTACATAATCCAAATGGCATTACTTTAAATTCATAGAGACCGTCAGGTGTAATAAAAGCCGTCTTCTCCCTGTCAGCTTCGTCAACCTCGATTTGCCAGTAACCTGTCTGCATGTCCATAGTTGAGAAGTATGTAGCTCCTTTCAAGCAGTCTAAGGTGTCATCAATACGCGGCAATGGGTAGACATCTTTCTTTGTGATACTGTTCAGCCGCCGATAGTCGACACAGAATCGCCACGTGCCATCCTTCTTCTTTACGAGGACCACCGGAGACGACCAAGGACTCTTCGAAGGTTGAATAATGTCATCTCGCAACATCTTCTCCACTTCCTACCGAATTATCCGTCTTCCAGCTGGCGACACTCTATACGAACGCTGGCTAATTGGCGGATGGTCCCCAGTATTGATACGGTGCTTTATCGTGGGCCGTTTCGTCTGATTTTTCCCCTGCTGAGGTGTGAATGCACCCAAAAATTGGCGTAGAATACATAACACCCGCTGGCGTTGTTCCTTGGTCAGTCCAGGCCCTATTGGCAGTTCCACGTTTGTTTCCTCCAGCGTGTTGTCTGTACTAATAGCAGGGAATGGATCTTCATTGATGACATTGAGCTCACCGTCCTGGATTGGTTCAGCTTCCCGATACACATTCCCTTAGGGATAAGTTGTGACTGCTCGTGACAATTTGTGATCCAAATCTCTCCTTGACCACCGGTAATGCTTATGATAGCCGCTGGTATGTAAATTTCTTTTGTGAGCCTGATAAACTTATTACTATCAACAAGAACTTCACAGTTTAACCAGTCATCTGTGTTTGTGACTGCAACTCTTCTCATTGTCAACGGCGGTATCGTCACATTGTCAACGACGAATAACCTCCCAGAAAAATCTGTATTACGTGTATCTGGTGGAACAACTTCTTCAATTTGCAGCTCAGATCTTCCACAGTCAATGATAGCTTGGGATGCCTGAAGGACGTCCCTTTCGAGGATGACATTGTGACTACATTCTGTTAACACGACAAATTCAAACGGCTGCGTCCTGTTGTTGATGGTTATTCTTGCGACACAAGTTCCTGCTGGATGGACGTACTTTCCATTCGCGACCTTCAGCATAGTTGCTCCCGTATCACAGAACATTGTCTTCTTTAGTGTGCGGCGGTAATTATCCGATAATACAGAAAAAGAGGCTCCTGAATCAACAAGTGCCCGGACAGGTTGGCCGTCGATTATGACGTCGATGAGATTTCCCGAGATCTTGACGACTGTCGTCCATGGAGGATTTTCATCTGCGACTGCCTCACCTCCGTAGATGGTCGCCTCGCTTAGTTTTCCTGGGCGCGGCGGCTAGGGGAGCGGCTGGTACCTCTGTACGGCGACGGTGAACGGTTGCGGCGCGTCGGGGAGCGACCTCGTCTAGGGTATGGCGATGGGCTTCTTCCCATAGGTCGACTAAACTCATCAGCAGGTGACTGCCTTGGATAGAACTGCTCCGACGGCTGACGTCTTGCGGCAAAATAATCATCGAATACTCGCCTCCTCTCTCTGCAGTAGCGTACGACATGTCCAGGGCGTCCACAGTGGAAACACAGTGGTCTGTTGTCTTCCGTCCTCCAGACGTCTCTTCTTCTGCGGGGCGTCATAGTTACCGGGGGAGTTGGCCGTGGTCGCGTCGGTAGGTTCATGGGCTGCCGTTTGGTCGCTGCAGCGTAAGTCATAGCAGGGCGACGCCATTCTTCACGTCGAGTGCGATTGACGGGGCAGACAGGAGCTAATGTTTGAAATACCTCGTCCTCAGCGGCGTCGGCTACCTCGTGACTCACAGGGCTCACATCCATGGCCATAATCTGATGCTCGCTCGGTCGAATAGTCCCGGCTGCCATGCACTGTTGTAATTCTTCTCTCACGATTTGTCGTATGAGAGATGAGAGACGCCAAGTCCTGCTGGTCTTCCACAACGGCCATAGGGTCTACATTTGGGAGTCTGTCATACTTCTTGCGTCCAACCCTCCTTTGTTGCATCTCTTCAATACGCTGGCACCACTTGATGAACTCTTCTGTCGTAGCGACGTCTTTTATCAGAAGAGCTTGGTACATATCTTCTGCAATTCCCTTCATCAGGTGCGTTATTTTGTCCGCCTCCGTCATGTTCGGATTTACTATGTTACACAGGGCCAAAACACTCTGTATGTACGATTGTGTCGGCTCACCATGTCGTTGGGCCCGGTTTTTCAGTTGTTCTTCCGCCGAGCGGATTTGTCGCTAGCGGTCTCCAAACGTCTTCTTAAGTTCCTCCTGGAATGTCTCCCAGTCATTCAACTTGTCTTCGTTGTTTTCGAACCATTGCTGGGTTGTTCCATCCAGATAGAAATAAACGTTGGCCAAGCACATCGTATGATCCCACCTGTTGTACTTGGCGACTCGGTCGAACCCTTTTAGCCATTTGTTGGGGTCCTGTCCGGCATCTGCAGAGAACACCGACGGGTGTCTGATGTGCAGCTGGCTTATTGCTGGTTTCGTCTCCATCGTTCTTCTGATAATACGGACTTTTGGAAGGATGTACTCGGTGTATCCCTTGTATTCCGGTTCCAGTCCGTGTAAGCGATGGATTTTACGTTGCCTAATCGGAGCCACGGTGATGCAGCTGTTGCACAGTGTACCCGGCGCCTCCACCAAACAATGTCACGTTGCACTGGAAGTAGGCTTGACTTCGAAGGCAACTAAACACAGCACTTATACTGAATGCACGTTTATTACGAACTCAACATAAACGCAGCACTGACTGCCTCTCAGGCAGAGTGCTCTGCTATTTATACACAGACAGAATTTACCAGGAATTAGAAGAACAGTTAACATAAGAAATAAGTAGAATTTACAAGTGAACATAAGAAAGATGTAGAACCTTCTAGAATTGTTAATTGCAAAGAAATAAATTTTTGCCGGTGGGCAGGATAGAACCGACGACCTTCTGCTCCGCAGTCCGTGACGCTATCCCCTGCGCCACGCGAGCAGTTGGTGTTCGTGGTCTCTCGCGGCAATATTATTAGTATTATCAGTTATTCAACTTGTGAATTTTGTTTCTTGACATGTTCCACATCCACGAGGATCCCCTCAACATGGATCTACGGAACGAATAACTAATCTAATCTAATCTTGGTTGTTTTGTCGAGTATCGCTGACGTGGCTCACACTAAAACCTCCAGACGTCAGATACTCAGGTTGGTTCCAATCGTTGTATATTCGCAGAGTATCAACCAAATCTCCGATATAATTCGCGCTACCTATTATCGTCTAGGAGAACGTGCATAAACTTTCATAAATATCGGGTGATAGAGAGTTGCTCGGGAATTTTTTTCTGTTTCATAATAGTATTGTTATTTAAGTATTTTGCAACACTACCTACGCAGGAATTGCAACCGTTAAACGAAAATAACCATAAATGTACCTAGTTCAGTGTCACGGTATATTTTTTTGTCCAAAAATTCATTAGTGTAGCCGAAGAACACTGTATCTAACGTTTATTGTAAAAATGCGAAATGTGATATAAAATCATAGTCAAAAACGTTATAGTGTTATGAGAAGTACACGAAATAAAAATGTATAACAATATTTAATTTGGAAATTCATGTTGTTTCATGAATTACGTCTATATAGGTAAATAAAATAAGCGAAATCACATCTACATACAAACTTTGATGCAAATCGGTACAAACCTTTCCGAAATACCCGAAATTAGTTTTTTGAAATATATATAGTTTTGGAAAATCGATTTTTGCTAATAATACAACTATATAGGGGAAATCGAAAAAAAAAAACGTAAATACAAAATTTCATAGAAACTGTTATAGTCGTTTACGAGGAAGCTAATATATATATATATATATATATATATATATATATATATATATATATATATATATATATATATATATATATATATATTCGATAAAACTGCGAATGAACCCTACAGGTTTGCTACTTTCAAATAAACGAAGCGAATACAAACTGTCGATAACACGCTGCTATAAAATCCGAACGGTCCTTTTACACGTCACAAACACGTTGCCTGTGATAACTACTGCCAACGAACTGTAGTAAAAGTAGACATTACGAGCAGGGATTGAACTCAGGACCCTCGGAATAACAAACTAACCGTCTACCAACCTGCGCACAGGCGCCCGACGCCACGTGTTCTCGCAATTACTCAATTCGTCGACAACGTAGGTCAGGTGTTACTTATTACTATAGTTTATTCTCGTTATCCTGCACGACAGCATGTAGCAAGTATTGTAACGGAGTTTTGGTTGATACTCTCACGACATACATTGTTTGCTACCGATATGATTCTCTGACACCTGGAGGTCTGGATGTGAGCTATACGATGCTGTTACGTCATAGCGTGGTAGAGAGTAGTGTCTCTAAAATGCCGTCGCACCAGACGTTTTAACTTGGGACATCAGTCAAGCAGAGGAGAAATATTTCATACTAGCTGAAAACCCGCCGTTTACAGGATATTTATTGATTTATTCAGGGCTCTAGTTAGTACTTCTCCTATCTCTTCTCTCTCTGTCCATCTTCTTTCTCCTGAAAACATATTTATGGGAGAATATGTAAGAGATAACGCTGTCTTGCATAATGTACAAAATTATCAATGTCGTATACAAAGGAATAAAGATACACTACTGGCCATTAAAATTTCTACACCAAGAAGAAAAGCAGATGATAAACGGGTATTCATTGGGCAAATAAATTATCTTAGAACTGACATGTGATTATCTCACAGATTTGGGGTGCATGGATCCCGAAAAATCAGTGCCCAGAACAACCACCTCTGGCCGTAATAACGGCCTTGATACGCCTAGGCATTTCGTCAACAGAGCTTGGATGGCGTGTACAGGTACAGATGCCCATGCATCTTCAATACAATACCACAGTTCATCAGTCTCCAGGAAAACGGAATTAAAAGTCTAACGAATTGAAACTGTGTATTTTCCGCCAACTTTAAACAGTTGTTCGAATAAAAAGACACATTCTTCAATCGTTAGCATTTTCACAATGACAGAAACGAAATGAAGACACACCAACGATACTACTGACGCTGGCTGCGAAAAACAAAACAGTGGAATGTCCACTTAAAGGGAAGTAAACCAGGCAGGCTTTTTGAACAGCCAGTACCATGATAGTATGCAGTTTCAATACTACTGCACGTTCATGAATGACCCCAGCAGGTAGCAGCAGTATTACTAGCATTCCTGTGCCAAGATTGACTGGCAGAATATTGGCTCATAAGTGTAATGGCACCAGAACCTGCTGAAATAACAGTCCTGAAATAACAAAGAAGTCGAAACACAGGAGCACAAATCCTGACAGATGTGTATTCTATAGCTACGTTCTTTGTAGTAGATTTGATTCCGATGCACTTACCTTTCTAAGCGTCCTTCCTCCCTCCAAGCGGAGAAATATTCTCAGACTTCAGCTGCTGCCCTGCAATGAGACCAAGGACTATGAAACTTTCACATAAATTTAAATGTAAAAGAGTTTAAGTTGGCAACAAATAAATCAACAAACAACAGTTCATGTTGTTATAAGCGTACATTTTGAATAATGAGCGCTTTGCCACACATGGGTGTGTATTGGCCTTAGGTTACTTTAAGTACTTTGTATGCCTAGGGACTGATAACCAGAGTAGTTAAGTCCCATATATTTACAAACATTTGAACATTTTCTGTGTCGCGGATGATTAAGAATGTCGCATCAGCACTGAATGTGCATAATGGGCATTAAAGAGGAAAGCCCAACGTCCCTCACAACGGGATCATGGAATGGGTCCACCCTAAAGTAATGGCCTCATACACAGACATTTATACCACCACGACATTCTGTCTGAACTGCTCGTCTGGTTGGGAGAAGCCATAAGTGACGACATTATTCCACCTGACGCGATGGCTGTGCGGAACAAGCCAAAGGTCTTTCCAGGTCTGGAAATGCAGAACCATTACTTTAATGAGTTAAACGATGAACTCCGCCCTACATGCCTTGAAAGGCCCACCAGGTACCGACCGGCTGCCGTGTCATCCTCCACCACTGGGCGTCAATGGTTGCGTTGTGTCGGTTTTCGTGACCGGAGCCGCTACTCCTCACCTGAGTAGTTCCTCAGTTGGTGTCACAAGGTCTGAGTGTACCCCACTTGCTAACAGCCCTTGGCAGATGCAGATGGTGAACCATCTAAGTGCTAGCCAAGCCTGACTTTGCTTAACTTGGATGATCTAGTCGGAACACGTGTATCTACTGCGAAGTGGCAGGTAGCAATACTAAATTCAAATTCTAATGTTTGCAACCCTAAGGTGCCAAACTTCTAAGATCAGTGGTTCAAAGAGTTGCAAACTACTTTAACTAAGGGAGACCTCCATTTATTATGTGAAGTGATTTTGTTGTTTATTCGACCCCCGTTCTACGTAGTGAGATGTCTTGAGATTTTAGAGATACTAAAATATTTAAATGTTTGTTAAGCTTAAGGAACTTAACTGCGGGGTCATCAGTCCCTAAACATACAAACTACTTATGAACTAGATTACACTAAAGACAATGAGAGGTGGTGGTCCTATTTTTAGAATCATTTGCTCAATTTTTATTTGGATAATATTGTTTATATTTATTCCGGAAGGATTTCAATAGTATTATCTTGTTTATATCCAGTTTCTTTCATTTTGTCCTGTAATTATCAGAGGATAGGAGTTTGGGAGGTAAATTTCTGTTCTCTTCGAGTATGACTCTGTTTTTGATTATTGTAAGTATCGCCGATGGGATAACTGTCTTCCTTGGCGGAAGGCGCTGGCGACACCCGTAGGCCGGCAGGGCCCACGTGGGACGGGGGTCGCTGGCGGCACGTTCTCTGATGTTGCTTTCAAGGCATTCTGCCGACACCGCCTGGAGCGTGACCGCTGGCCGCCACCATCTGTGGTGAAACCACTCCATCTGCAGACGGACATTTGTATTTGGGCTGGGCATGTCTGTGGCTGACCTGAGCACAGACAAATATATACAGACGGGAAACCTCTGTAAGGGCCCAGTCCTACGCTCAGGGGTGCGGGGAGGAAGGGTTTTCAGCAGTTCCGTAAGATGTCCCATGATGGCGCTGCGGTCAAAAGCAGCCATTTAAACTGGCCAGAGCAGGCAGCATGTAGCGGCTGTTCCCACCACCACCTCCCCTCAAACGCCAGCAAGCCGGACACAGCCATGGCCTTGGTGGCAGGCTGCATTAGCTCTCCCCTCAGCCTCCCCTCCACGCTACCCTCTGACGTGCGACAGGCACCCAAAGCCAGCGATCCGCCTGACACATGCTAGCATCTTACGCAACTACGAGGGGAGCGTAGGACAGTGGTTTAGTGGAGGCTTCTCCTCTGTATATGTTACTCTGTGACCTGAGTCACAGCCTGAGTCCAGGTAGTTTGTTTACCGCTTCGATGCTGCTTTTATGTAGGGAGGCTCTCCGGTCACGACGCACCGGAAGGCGCTAAAGTACAATGAGCAGAGGCAGTAAAAGTTGCCGTCGTTATAGTCTGCACGTGCACCCGAGGTTTGGAACGCCAGGGCGGGCGTCTGCAAATGTTTGTGTAAATTTCCAGAGTTGATTTCTGGGGAAGTTATAGCGGTGCTCTCGCGACGGAGCGCTGGTGTCTCGTCGACAGTAAAGTCATTTCATCGTCTGCAGATTCGTTCCAATGGTCCGAAAATTCTATGGATTTCTGAGAAATGCTGGCTTACGTGCAGAATGCCGCATGGGACAGTTTTGTGGGGAAGGAGAAAGGCGTGTTGAACAATAGCTCTCGCATTCCATTGGTTTGACCATTAAGCAAAATTTGTGACTCGCTTGACGTCACTGATGGGAGGGGCTAGAGAGGAAGATTTTGGAGTTGCGGAATTTTTGCTGTGGAGCGAGAGGACTCCGTTGTCGGCGGCGCTGCTGGCCGAATCGTGCTGTTTTCGTGACTTTGGTCTGGGCCGCGCTCCTGACCGGATCGCGCTGTGTTGAGTTGTGTAATTTTCGGTGTTAACTTTGAATTATTTCAGTGTGCTTTCTGCACAGTCAGGTGGTAGTCCTGCGTGGCTACTATAGAGTAAATTGAAACTTGTAATATTTTGAAGTATGTGCTTGCTGTCAGCTACACCACTCGTAATCAGAATCTTTACCGTTTCTTGAGAATACAGTTTCATTTTCACTTTAGAATTGTCGTAGACTTAACCGACAAAACGAATTCTAATCGTATCAATCCACATTCGCGATCACTGCTGTCAACACTCCACTGCCCTCAGCTGGTCTTCTCCACCTGCGACGCCGTTCAAGACGGTAAGGTTGCGCCAAGGCATCTGCTGAGAAACGGGAGTTGAATGGTAGTATTAAGTGGAACTTTGTCGTATGCCAGAAGGAACGTCCTTATTCTTGTAGCTCAAAAATAACTTTGAACAGAGTTGGGGTAAATTTTCATTTTTGTATTAATTTTATACTTCGTGGGTTTGCCACTTCCCTCATGTGACTTAGCCAGTCATAACATTTTATTTCGTGTACCAACTTTAGTTAATTTCTAATTTTCATGTAAAGTCACCATCTGGATATCAATTGTATTTTATTGTCTTTCAAAACTGATCTATTTGTAAATTTTATATATATATATATATATATATATATATATATATATATATATATATATATATATGGTCACATGTGTTGTTGTATCAGGCAGGATGTAAGATAGAATTTGTGAATATAGTTTTTATTCATATTTGTGCCTACCTCATTTCAACCACCTTTAACCGTAAATATTTTGGAGGGAAAATTCTTCTAAAGATAGGTAGGTCAGGGGGAAATATTTCCATTGTACATAGTGTGCAATTAGAAAGCTTGAATGTCGCCACTGCATACAGTTAGTAACAGTATACAGTAAATTCACTTTACGGAAATATATTTATTTTTCATTCTAGTTTTTTTCTTCTTTCTTTTTGTATTATATAAATAAAAGCTAGTGGCGACCCTTAAATCAAATTTCCACAGAGGTGGAAGCAATAAGGAACTTAGTTGTACATATAACATTCATATTTAAAGACCACGTACTTTCAACGACACAAACATTCATGCCCGAGGGGGGATTCGTACCCCCGACCGAAGCGGTCGTGCTGACTATGACTGGCGCTCCGCAGACCGCTCGGCAACTGCGGCCGGCTTTAGAGATACAAATGCATATATGAATACATAGTAAGGTATTGGTCAAATTAATCTATAGAGCATACCACTCCACGTAAAGCTGAAAGACGTATTTAAAATACATACCTTAGAGATTTTGTGTAAATATTTACGGCCAAATTTGAACAGTATGGAAGAATAAGTAACGTTTTTTTATCTAGTTTATGATAATTTTATTGTAGCGCTATCCTGTGGTAAACTGTAATACGTGCCAACAGCTAAATAAAAAATGAAAACGATGATTGGAGGATTGGAGGATGGATCATTGTTGTACCAATAACTACAGAGCTTTGGAACGCCATCTAATGAGAAGCTGCTATAATAACTCTGCACTGAAACCTGGTGGCTAATCTGACAACTATCACACAGAGCTTCTTAAACAGCGTCTCTGAAGTATGTTCGTTAATTTAAGAATGTCTCCTAGCAAACTGGACGTATTAAAGACGTGTATACCGGCCGCGGTGGCCGAGGGGACTGAGGCGCTCCAGTCGCGGTCTGCACGGCCGCTACGGTCGGGCGTTCGAATCCCCCCTCGGGCATGGATATTTGTGCCGTCCTAGTTCGTAAGTAGTTCATAAGTAGTTTGTAAGTTTAGGGACTGATGACCCCACAGTTAAGTCCCATAGTATAAAAAAAAAAAGGACGTGTATTTTAAAACATAAGATGAAACAAGCAAGTTTTTTAAACTAAGCACTCTCCATAAACATCAACAAGCTTGTGTTATTTGATGTAAATGGTATGTATATAACATCAGGCAAATAAACTTTTTTGTAAAAATTTAGTGTGCAGTTTTTACATTCTTCTTTGTATATTTGTAGAGCACCTGATGATGGCAGCTAGACTGCTGAATCTGGTTGTGCAAAAATAAAGAAATTGCAAAAAGCTATCTTTCGCATCATTTTTCTATTAAAGCAGATCCCGCCCTAAACTTGTGCAAACTGTATCTTGAGATTTTGTTTGACGCCACTCCTCACCAAATCTCACTTGCTATTTTCCAAAATGAGCATTTTACTTCAATACGTAAATGTGTGATTGAATAAGGTGTATTTATTAAAAACGCCATTTGCTAATTTTATTGTGGACTACTCAAGACTTACATTTCAACTGAAATTATACTAGCGGCAAAACTGAGTGAATACCTTCATTATATGATAGAAATGGTGATGCTACTGATGACAGCCCTGCTAAAGCAGATTTGCTGAACATTTTCAGGGGCGGTGGTTATCGATGTTGGCCACGTATTCTAAGACGCCTGGTGAACAAATGTGGCAGCAATCCTTGCGAATCACGCTGTTAGTTGAGGGGGTTCTCTCCATAAATCTGTCAACAATAAACAATGTCTCTCACAATGGTAATTGCTGTCACATTTGGCTGCCAGGCATTTTGGAATATGTGGTTAATATCGATAAACACGCCCCTGTTCAAATGTTTGTAAATCTATCGGATCAAACTGCTCCGCAGCGAGACCACGCCCCTGAACGTGTTAAAACAGCTGAGAAATTTGGATTGCAATTTCTAGACGCCTTATTGTATCTCTCATATTTATCAACGAAACAATAAACGCACAACGGTACTGCAATGATATTCTGTATCCATTCATAGGAGAACTTGAGTTAAGGGAATTACTGAACTAACACCTGACTGTCTAAGTTTTGAAAGAGCGTACAATTATTTAATAACAAAACAGTTACTCTAGATGAGGACAAGTTTTAGGAATGTTTTAGATTCACTTATCAGTTTCAGTATCTTCTGTTGTTGACTGAACTAAACCTGAATTCACCTGGTCAGTAGCTGTTAATGTATATGGATGTTGAAAATAGGAGTGACCCACACACAGACGCCTGTCGCTTCTGCAGCATTCAGCTCACTTCTGTTTCGGCTGCCACGTCGGTAGGATCACACCATAGCATGTAATCAGTTATATACGCGATTTTCACCTTTTTTTTGCCATTTGTCATTTTGCAACATGAGTGTAGCATGCTGTATGTGTTCAACAACTCAGTTTAATTAACAAAAGTATTATGGTATCTAGTGTAATTTTGTGAATGATATACTTATAGTGCATGGATGCAGTTATTTGTAGTTTGCTACTCAATTACGGCAGAATTAAAGTAGCTTTCGTCCCTGAAAGCTGTACTATATTAGCGGTTTACATTGGAGCCCACAGTAGCCCGTTTACGGCTTATAGTCTCACTTGAGGTGAACCGATCTGCGACCTGAGGAGATGGATTAGATTACATTAGGTTAGATTAGTGCTTGTTTCATAGATCATCAATACGACACTTCCTAATAATGTGAACGTGTCAAATTAATGAAAGGTGTCTTTACAAATAATTATTATTACTTTCTACTAAATATTACATGACACTATATTTTTTCAAATTTACTAATTCATATCTAAATATTCATCTATAGTGTAGAAGGAGTTGCTATTCAAAAATTATTTTAATTTGTTTTTAAATGCTAGTTGGCTATATCTAAGGCTTTTTATGCTGTTTGGTAGATGACCAAAGACTTTTGTGGCAGCATAATTCACCCCTTTCTGTACCAAAGCTAGATTTAACCTTCATCTACATCTACATCTACATAGATACTCTGCAAATCACATTTAAGTGCCTGGCAGAGGGTTCATTAACCACTTTCATAACTTTTCTCTACCGTTCCATTCTCTAATAGCGCGCGGGAAGAAAGAACACCTAAATCGTTCCGTTTACGATCTGATTTCTCTTATTTTATTGGGATGGTCATGTCTCCCTAAGTAGGTGGGTGCTAGCAAAATATTTTCACATTCAGAACTAAAAGTCGGTGATTGAAACTTCGCAAACGGATCACGCCGCAATGAATAACGTCTTTCTTTTAATGATTTCCACCCCAATTCGTGCAACATTTCCGTGACGCTTTTCTCCCCTGTAACGTGATAAAACAAAACGAGCTGCCCTTCTCTGAACCTTCTCAATATCTTCCGTGAGTCCCACCTGGTGAGGATCCCACACTGGGCAACAGTACTCCAGGAGAGGACGCACAAGTGTGATGTAGGCAGTCTCTTTGGTGGAGCTGGTGCATAGTGAAGATCATTCTTTCTGCTAATGTTGTAGTTATGTACACTGCTATTGCTTTTGATTTCGATGGGATTGGTGATAACAGATTTCATAAGTATATACTGAGAAGCTACTGTGAAGATCCCTAGATGTATAAATGAGTGTCTGCAGGATGATCTAGGATGGACTCCAGCAATCATTCTGATTACACGCTTTTGTGCAATGAATACTTTTTAACTCAATGATGAATTACCCCAGAAAATGATGCCATACGAAAGCAGAGAATGAAAATAGGCACAGTAAGCTAATTTACTGAGATGTATATCACCAAAATTTGCGATTATCCTATTAGCATAAGTAGCTGAACTCAAACGTTTCAGCAGATCTTCAATGTGTTTCTTTTTTCTTTTTTTTTTTTTTCAGTTCAACCCATCATCAGTGCAGAAACCAAAAACTTTTGAATATTCTACCTTTGCTACCGATTTATGATCAAAGTCTATATTTATTAATGGTATCATTCTATTTACTGTATGGAACTGTATGTACTGTGTTTTATCAAAATGTAATGATAGTCCATTTGCTGAGAACCACGTAATGATTTTCAGAAAGACGTCATTTACAATTTCTTCAGTTAGTTCTTGTCTGTCAGGTGTGATAACTATCCTTGTATCATCAGCAAAACGAACCAACTCTACATCTTCATTTATATAGAATGGCAAGTGATTAATATATATTAAGAACAGCAAAGGGCCCAAAACCGAACCTTGTGGCACCCCATTTCTGATTGTTCCCCAGTTTGAGAAATCAGCTGTTTTTTGCATATTATGCGAATTATTTATGTCAAAATTTTGCACTCTTCTTGTTAGGTATGATTTAAACCATTTGTACACTGTCCCTTTCATACCACAATACTTTAGTTTATCTAGAAGAATTCCATTATTTATACAGTCAAATGCCTTCGATATATCACAAAAAAAAAACCAATGGGTGATGTCCGGTTTTTGAGAGCATTTAATATTTCATTGGTGGAAGTATATATAGCTTTTCTGTTGAAAAGCCTTTCTGAAAACGAAACTGACATTTTGTTAGAATTTTTTTTACCTATGTGTGAAACTACTCTAGAATACATTAATTTTTCAAGAATTATGCATAAGCTTGTCGCCGGCCGCAGTTGCCGAGTGGTCTGCGGTGTGTCAGTTACGGTCTGGATGGCCGCTGCGGTCTGGGGTTCGAATCCCACCTCGGGGATGGATGTTAATACCGTCTTCAGTATAAGATAGTTCATAAGTAGTTTGAAAGTTTAGGGACTGATGACCACGTGGTTAAGTCCCATAAGCTCTACAAACATTTGAACATTTGATAAGGCGGAAGTTGTTGACATTAGACGTATCCCCTTTTTGTGCAGTGGTTGAACAATAACATATTTCAGTCTATCAGGAAAAACGTACTGCTTCAGAGAACTATTACATATGTGGATAAGAATCCTACTTATTTCTTGACAGGCTTTTATTACCCTGCTGGAAATACCATCAATTCCATGTGAGCTTTTACTCTTGATAGAGTTCATTATTTTCTTAATTTCAAAAGAAGAGGTGGGTGGAATTTCTATTGTATCAAATTGTGTGGGTATGGCCTGTTCCATTAACTGCCTAGCTTCTTCTAATGATTATTTAGATCGTATTTGCGCCACAACATTTAAAAAATAATTATTATAAATGTTTTCAACTTCTGGTTTGTTATTTGTAAACTTTTCATCCATTTTGATAGTAATGCTGTCTCCCGGTGCTCTTGGTTGCCCTATCTCCCTGGTAATAATATTCCATCATGATCACCAACATCAGGTTATTGAAAACGTTTATGAAAGAACGTACGGCTTCTATTCTGAGGCGAAAGAAGATCCCTATGCATCGCATGTGTTCTATATTGCTAGCACAAAAGCGACAGGTGCACGTAGAACGTGGGAACACTTTTGGGCGGAAAGAGAATGGAAAAGTGGCAGATTTAACAGTGGGCTGATTAGGCTGGAGCCTAGTGCCGCAGATTTTAGGGGCGGCAAATTCAGGGCCAAATTTTTTGAACTTCAAGTAATAAAAGTTATGTAATTACATTTGGGGAATCTACATTATAGTATGGTAGGTATTTAGGAATACTTACCCCCACATTGTTAGAGCTTTCTTAAGCCCAGAAATGAAAAACAATAACTATTTTTGAGTAATCATGACAAAATAGTCGAGTTGTCAAAATAATTTGGGAAGTGACCCTTCGAGGCCTTAGTTCAGTCATACAAATTACAGAGAAAAGGTGCTGTAATTGGGACCACAGTGCACAGTACATGAAGCTACAATATCATAGACAAAAAATTGGAGTTAGTATGATTGTGAAGTAGGGTATTGTGGTAAATCAAACTTCTCCCTGAATAGCCGCGGTGCAGTAGCCGAGTGGTCTAAAGCGCCTCGCTGCGGAGCGCATGGTTGCTCGCCGTGGAGGTTCGAGTCCTCATGGGTGTGTGTGTTGTCCTTAGGTTAGTTTACCTAGGTTTAAGTAGTTTGTAAGCTACAGACTGATGACCACGCAGTTTGGTCCGATAGATAGATTTACAGACATCTCTCCATGAATAACTCCCACACTGCAGTAAAGTAAAATAAAAATGTTATGAGAAATTTTGGAACTGGTCTGGAAGGGAAATTTGATTCATGGGATTAATTTGAGAACAGAACAGATTGATCAGATGCATAGCACATTAAATATAGTCTTATTTATTACAAGACTTGAAAAACCTTAATTTCCCTCAGGGCCGATTTGACTGGGCGTGGACACGGCTCAGATATGGATGGGGAGGTAATTTCCTGTCTCACCAACTTGGACTTGACGTGGGCATCAGTCGACGGATCCGCGCGGTGCGCTGTGTGTACTCGTCGGCGGTGGCGGCGTGTGCGTGGACACGGCTCAGATATGGATGGGGAGGTAATTTCCTGTCTCACCAACTTGGACTTGACGTGGGCGTCATTCGACGGATCCGCGCAGTGCGCTGTGTGTACTCGTCGGCGGTGGCGGCGTGTGCGTGGACACGGCTCAGATATGGATGGGGAGGTAATTTCCTGTCTCACCAACTTGGACTTGACGTGGGCGTCAGTCGACGGATCCGCGTGGTGCGCTGTGTGTACTCGTCGGCAGTGGCGGCGTGTGCATGGACACGGCTCAGATATGGATGGGGAGGTAATTTCCTGTCTCACCAACTTGGACTTGACGTGGGCGTCAGTCGACGGATCCGCGCGGTGCGCTGTGTGTACTCGTCGGCGGTGGCGGCGTGTGCGTGGACACGGCTCAGATATGGATGGGGAGGTAATTTCCTGTCTCACCAACTTGGACTTGACGTGGGCGTCAGTCGACGGATCCGCGCGGTGCGCTGTGTGTACTGTACTCGTCGGCGGTGGCGGCGTGTGCGTGGACACGGCTCAGATATGGATGGGGAGGTAATTTCCTGTCTCACCAACTTGGACTTGACGTGGGCGTCAGTCGACGGATCCGCGTGGTGCGCTGTGTGTACTCGTCGGCGGTGGAGGCGTGTGCGTGGACACGGCTCAGATATGGATGGGGAGGTAATTTCCTGTCTCACCAACTTGGACTTGACGTGGGCGTCAGTCGACGGATCCGCGCGGTGCGCTGTGTGTACTTGTCGGCGGTGGCGGCGTGTGCGTGGACACGGCTCAGATATGGATGGGGAGGTAATTTCCTATCTCACCAACTTGGACTTGACGTGGGCGTCAGTCGACGGATCCGCGCGGTGCGCTGTGTGTACTCGTCGGCGGTGGCGGCGTGTGCGTGGACACGGCTCAGATATGGATGGGGAGGTAATTTCCTGTCTCACCAACTTGGACTTGACGTGGGCGTCAGTCGACAGATCCGCACGGTGCGCTGTGTGTACTGTACTTGTCGGCGGTGGCGGCGTGTGCGTGGACACGACTCAGATATGGATGGGGAGGTAATGTCCTGTCTCACCAACTCGGACTTGACGTGGGCGTCAGTCGTCGGATCCGCGCGGTGCGCTGTGTGTACTCGTCGGCGGTGGCGGCGTGTGCGTGGACATGGCTCAGATATGGATGGGGAGGTAATTTCCTGTCTCACCAACTTGGACTTGACGTGGGCGTCAGTCGACGGATCCGCGCGGTGCGCTGTGTGTACTCGTCGGCGGTGGCGGCGTGTGCGTGGACACGGCTCAGATATGGATGGGGAGGTAATTTCCTGTCTCACCAACTTGGACTTGATGTGGGCGTCAGTCGACGGATCCGCGCGGTGCGCTGTGTGTACTCGTCGGCGGTGGCGGCGTGTGCGTGGACACGGCTCAGATATGGATGGGGAGGTAATTTCCTGTCTCACCAACTTGGACTTGACCTGGGCGTCAGTCGACGGATCCGCGCGGTGCGCTGTGTGTACTCGTCGGCGGTGGCGGCGTGTGCGTGGACACGGCTCAGATATGGATGGGGAGGTAATTTCCTGTCTCACCAACTTGGACTTGACGTGGGCGTCAGTCGACGGATCCGCGCTGTGCGCTGTGTGTACTCGTCGGCGGTGGCGGCGTGTGCGTGGACACGGCTCAGATATGGATGGGGAGGTAATTTCCTGTCTCACTAACTTGGACTTGACGTGGGTGTCAGTCGACGGATCCGCGCGGTGCGCTGTGTGTACTCGTCGGCGGTGGCGGCGTGTGCGTGGACACGGCTCAGATATCGATGGGGAGGTAATTTCCTGTCTCACCAACTTGGACTTGACGTGGGCGTCAGTCGATGGATCCGCGCGGTGCGCTGTGTGTACTCGTCGGCGGTGGCGGCGTGTGCGTGGACACGGCTCAGATATGGATGGGGAGGTAATTTCCTGTCTCACCAACTTGGACTTGACGTGGGCATCAGTCGACGCATCCGCGCGGTGCGCTGTGTGTACTGTACTCGTCGGCGGTGGCGGCGTGTGCGTGGACACGGCTCAGATATGGATGGGGAGGTAATTTCCTGTCTCACCAACTTGGACTTGACGTGGGCGTCAGTCGACGGATCCGCGCTGTGCGCTGTGTGTACTCGTCGGCGGTGGTGGCGTGTGCGTGGACACGGCTCAGATATGGATGGGGAGGTAATTTCCTGTCTCACCAACTTGGACTTGACGTGGGCATCAGTCGACGGATCCGCGCGGTGCGCTGTGTGTACTCGTCGGCGTTGGCGGCGTGTGCGTGGACACGGCTCAGATATGGATGGGGAGGTAATTTCCTGTCTCACCAACTTGGACTTGACGTGGGCGTCAGTCGACGGATCCGCGCGGTGCGCTGTGTGTACTCGTCGGCGGTGGCGGCGTGTGCGTGGACACGGCTCAGTTATGGATGGGGAGGTAATTTCCTGTCTCACCAACTTGGACTTGACGTGGGCGTCAGTCGACGGATCCGCATGGTGCGCTGTGTGTACTGTACTCGTCGGCGGTGGCGGCGTGTGCGTGGACACGACTCAGATATGGATGGGGAGGTAATTTCCTGTCTCACCAACTCGGACTTGACGTGGACGTCAGTCGACGGATCCGCGCGGTGCGCTGTGTGTACTCGTCGGCGGTGGCGGCGTGGCCGTGGACATGGCTCAGATATGGATGGGGAGGTAATTTCCTGCCTCACCAACTTGGACTTGACGTGGGCGTCAGTCGACGGATCCGCGCGGTGCGCTGTGTGTACTCGTCGGCGGTGGCGGCGTGTGCGTGGACACGGCTCAGATATGGATGGGGAGGTAATTTCCTGTCTCACCAACTTGGACTTGATGTGGGCGTCAGTCAACGGATCCGTGCGGTGCGCTGTGTGTACTCGTCGGCGGTGGCGGCGTGTGCGTGGACACGGCTCAGATATGGATGGGGAGGTAATTTCCTGTCTCACCAACTTGGACTTGATGTGGGCGTCAGTCGACGGATCCGCGCGGTGCGCTGTGTGTACTCGTCGGCGGTGGCGGCGTGTGCGTGGACACGGCTCAGATATGGATGGGGAGGTAATTTCCTGTCTCACCAACTTGGACTTGACGTGGGCGTCAGTCGACGGATCCGCGCAGTGCGCTGTGTGTACTGTACTCGTCGGCGGTGGCGGCGTGTGCGTGGACACGACTCAGATATGGATGGGGAGGTAATTTCCTGTCTCACCAACTCGGACTTGACGTGGACGTCAGTCGACGGATCCGCGCGGTGCGCTGTGTGTACTCGTCGGCGGTGGCGGCGTGGCCGTGGACATGGCTCAGATATGGATGGGGAGGTAATTTCCTGCCTCACCAACTTGGACTTGACGTGGGCGTCAGTCGACGGATCCGCGCGGTGCGCTGTGTGTACTCGTCGGCGGTGGCGGCGTGTGCGTGGAACGGCTCAGATATGGATGGGGAGGTAATTTCCTGTCTCACCAACTTGGACTTGATGTGGGCGTCAGTCGACGGATCCGCGCGGTGCGCTGTGTGTACTTGTCGGCGGTGGCGGCGTGTGCGTGGACACGGCTCAGATATGGATGGGGAGGTAATTTCCTGTCTCACCAACTTGGACTTGATGTGGGCGTCAGTCGACGGATCCGCGCGGTGCGCTGTGTGTACTCGTCGGCGGTGGCGGCGTGTGCGTGGACACGGCTCAGATATGGATGGGGAGGTAATTTCCTGTCTCACCAACTTGGACTTGACGTGGGCGTCAGTCGACGGATCCGCGCGGTGCGCTGTGTGGGCTCGTCGGCGGTGGCGGCGGGCGCGGCGGCATAGCCCACGCCTGCTTGACCTCCCCGGATCTGCAGCTTTTTCGGTGGCGGGACCCCCGAGGGAAGGCGTTACAAAGTGCTGCGTCTACCAAAGCGTATCTCCACACTTCTCCAGCGATGGCCGTCTCTAATGACTACGCTGTCGACGGGACGTTAAACACCAAGCTTCCTTTCCTTTCTGTTCCAGCGATGCACCAAGTGTCTTCTTCGGCGGTTTCCCACCGAGACCCCTCGCTCTCCAGCTACAACTTGTCCTCGAATTTTGCGTTTCTTTGGCTCTGTGATTGGTGGGTTGATCTTACAATGTCATCCAATAGCTGATCGCCATTTTCACAACCATTGTAGTGAACATTTTCTGTGGACTGAGATGAAGCTTGCGCACTGGCATCTTTCCCAAGTTTCAAGAGTGTTGTTTTGAGCGTGTGGTTTTTATTTATTTTTCTTTTCTTCTTGGCTCAAAAAAATTGATCTTTGTGACAGCTGTGTTAGGCCTATCTAGTATGCTATTTATCAGGGTCTTTCTCCCTGGACAGAAACATTGTTTTGGTGGAACCACTTTATCTATATTGCAAACCCGGCTCTCTCCCACTCACACACGAGTGCACAGCAGGGGTTTGGTTGTCTTCTTCCTGCAAGGGTCCACGGTTTTTCTGCTATGCCATCACTGGTATCTGCAGACAAGGGTTTTCGCTGGAAACATACGCTATTGCGTCCATTCTGTTGTAAGGGCGTCTCTTCCCTGCGTGCGCTGTCGCCATTTATCTGCATGCTCCGAAACTCAGGCTGGTTTCGCCGTGTACATTCTTACGAGAAAGCCACGTCAATTCGCCAGCCTGGCCCCTGGAGCGGGAGAAGGCGGTGACGAAGGTCAGCTCAAAGTTGGGGGATGCTTCTTGCTGGCTCCCTCTCCTCGCCCCGGGTCGACTGGACGCTGGTGTGGCTTGCGCGAATGCTTCCATGGACAAAGTCACTGAACAAAAGCGTCCCTTGCCGATTACAGTATCCAATTGTAGAGGTCAGCAGGCGTGGCAAAATTTGAATAGCCTACTGGAGGTAAATGATGGAAAGGAAGTGGAAACTTTAAAATCTAAAAGTGTCTTCGTCACATAACACCTCTGACGTACTATTGGCGACGATCGCCTCTCCACCGGGCACACCACTCCTAATTCTACAACCCCAGTAAAGTTGAACTGTAACTCGCGTGGTCCTATTGGGCCCCTAGGTGAACAATAACAATGATAATTACGTAGTATTGCACAGTTTTAACCTGGTGCTATAGCTGGCGTCGTGAAGGCGCTTCCGTGCATAGAGGCGGAGTGAAAAGGGAAGGGCAGAGGGGAGGAGCTACGGCCGAACGGCAACGATTGCGCCTGCGGGACTAACATGCGTAACTCGCACCTACAGATTGAACATTACTGGCTGTCATTGCGGTGAAGGAAGGGTATGCGCCGAACGGCTGAAAACTGGGCCGTCTTTACATGACGCGGATTATAATGATGAAAAAGTCTTTCACTTACTAAGATTACATGTGTCTCCACGTACTAAAAGGTTCTTGTTTCCGATATTTTCAAATAATTTATTGTCATATTTGAATATTTTGCTGAAATTTTTCGTAAATATTAATATATTACTGACATCATATGGACTTATATACTTTGAAGACTGACAAACAAACGTAAGCATCTGCGCAAAGAATAGAAAGACAATGGATCGTACATTTTTTTCCAAAGTATGGAGACAGGAGATGGGTCTCCATTTACTTCTTTGTTCCAACATTGAGATAGTAAAGTCGATAATGATTTCAGGCTTGTAATTGTATTATCACGATTTTTCCAGGATATGTATCAACTATGTAAGTGATTTAAGTTTTATGTAGATATGCTGCTTTTTAATTCAATTATAAGCTCTGCAGTTTAACCAAACTTCAAATGTGTTCTAATTTAGTAGAAAACTGATTCTATTATTTTTTGACTTCTCACATTTTATTGACTGTGATGAAATTTATTTTTCAGGACAATGAATTCCGCCATTACATCCAATTACCAAACTAATTGTTGGATACCTGATCAGAATAGTAATCATTTTCATCCCATTCTTTCACTAAATAATTGCTCTGAACACGATCCTGAGATTATGAGCTGACTTATTAAATTTCAGTTTTAAAAATATCAGCTCTCCGTGGACTTTATTAGTAAATTGATTGTGATAGTGGCCGGCCGCGGTGGCCGAGGTGACTGAGGCGCTTCAGTCACGGTCAGCACGGCCACTACGGTCGGGGGTTCGAATCCCCCCTCGGGCTTGGATATTTGTGCCGTCCTAGTTCGTAAGTAGTTCATAAGTAGTTTGTAAGTTTAGGGACTGATGACCCCGTAGTTAAGTCCCATAAGCTTAACAAACATGTGATAGTGAATGATGTCTCCAGCAGTTAGATTCACAACGGTTTTCCGTCAACAACAGGTATTTTTTAATTAAATTTCTTAGTGCGCAGCTTGCCTTTTCATTAAAAGTGCTGCTTTTTTTCCATTTTTATAAAAAACAATGACACATATTCATGGCTCACGTAAATGCTACGACATCAATTTGAAATATTTCTCCCGTTCAATCATTATAGAACCGTCATTGATAGCTATATATATATATATTAGAGGTCTGCACCTCGCTCGGTTGCACGCTCGAATCGCGTGATACACGTCGTTCTATGACAGTCCGACAGGTGTCGGCACTGCAGCTTGCGGCAAGGCGTGTGGCTGCGCTCGACTTCCTCCACGCTCGTTCGAGCGGGGCACGCTCGACTGGCCCGACCGTTCACACTGCCCGCTCGCCACTCAGTCGCCCACCGCAGCCCCACTCCAGACCAAGACGAGTGTCGGGAGCAAACTAGACACTAGAGGATAAATCCTGACTGCGAAATTTTGAATTGTTTCCTTTCCCGGGTGCTTCGAAAGCTGTTCTCTCGATCCAGTTGAACTAGCCATTCAGTTTCGCATTTTGTGGTTTACCATACACGTTATTATACGTGACTAACATAAAGTTTCTGTGCTAAGATCATTTACTAAAAGAGTTTTCTATGATCTTTCTTACATTCTT
Source organism: Locusta migratoria (assembly GCA_026315105.1). Taxonomy (NCBI): domain Eukaryota; kingdom Metazoa; phylum Arthropoda; class Insecta; order Orthoptera; family Acrididae; genus Locusta; species Locusta migratoria. The sequence continues at coordinate 316,786,239 of CM048751.1, forward strand.
GTTCCCATTTTGTGGACTGTTAGCTCCTGTTAAGTGGTAGGTGTTACTTGCCATCTTAAGGAGCAAATGGTTGTATTTTATATCCATTCCTCTTATCACTCTCAACTCCTGGAGTACTTTGTCCGTCTTTTATATTGACATTAAATACTCCGATATTGATGTACACCCGTTAGGTTAGTTTTGTGCATCTCTGTCTCTGTTGCACCCCGTTAATATATATCCCCGTGGCATTTTGGCACTGTGCGTGGTTGCTGCGCCTCTACCTTTTCCGAGTCCTTAACGGGAATTTTTCCAATTGAAATATTCGTATAGTCCCCACTGCCACTGTCGTCTTTCTTATCTATACAATAAAGATCGCATGCTAGCTTTTGTGCAGTATATAGGATCCGCGCTTTCTTTCGTCGTCAGGGTCATATGCCGATCTAATCCTCATATATCCTGGAGTTTGTGACATTTGCGGGGAGTGACACTTGCGCCGAAAGGGAATGTGTAGACACTTGCGCGGAGACCCGGACGCTGCAGGTAGTGAACAGGGTGTTCCAGAAGTAGGGATACACCACCCCTACTCCTCGCCCTCCAGCCGCTACCTGTGCCGTATTCAGGGAAAGGCCCACCGAGCGAGGTGGAGCTGTAGTAACGGCCCGGAGATATCACAGCCTCATTCTACAGGGAGATAACACGTCATACAAATATCATTCGATTTCCAATACAGCACCATGTGAAGAGGAATGTGATGAAATCGGAATTGAGCGCAACCGTTGCTAACTACATTTTCGGATTTACTGCATTTTGAGTCAGAATTCGCATCTATATTCGCATTTATCGCAAATTCGATTTTTTTCTGTCCTAGTAATACCTCTAAAAATAAACAGCTGTCAAGGCACTGAAAGCAAGGGCAGATCTTTGGGTGTATTACTACAAATAACTAAAACACAATTTGACCGTGAAATTATATACAACCTCATTATAAAGGTTTTTTTTAGATGGTTTTGAGCAGCTTTTAAATATGTTAGGAATAGTATTAGGAAATATAGACAGCTACATCTTATGTTTATTACGAGATATCGATTTCGGCTGATTTCAGGTCATCTTCAAGTCTCAAACAACAGGTGTTACTTATGCATTTTTCCAGTTGCACTCATAACCTTTAAGTGTTTACACACACCGGCCGCTGTGGCCGAGGAGACTAAGACGCTACAGTCACGGTCTGCACGGCCGTAAGTAGTTCGTAAGTACTTCATAAGTAGTTTGTAAGTTTAGGGACTGATGACCCCGTAGTTAAGTCCCATAGACTATACAAACATTTGAACTTTTTGTTTATACACGAGGTCTAACGTCGTTAATCGCGTTAGCGATGGAAACAGAACCCAGAATCTTTGCGTCTAAATGATACAGATATTGGTGTGATGTCTTATTTCGAAAGAACAGACATCACACCAATACATATATAGTTCTCGGTAAAGTGGAACGGTACGATGTCGTTACGTAGCACAGCACAGCCGACTGGAAACGCAGGAGACGTGCAAACAACGTTCTCTCCTCAGAGATATGATTAGGTTCGACGTAGACTTCTACAACATACAGTCTACACGGCGAAGATTACACCAAAAAATTTAACGTTTCGTCTACTTTGGCGATAGCAACCAAATTTTAAAATCGTGTCTACTATGTAAAGATGTAGCAACACAAAACGCTTCAAGTCCAAAACTTCACTGATTTTCGAGTTCTGGATTTTCAATATGTTTTTAATGTTATTATAGAAAAAACAAATTTGGGACTCACACTAAAATTTTCATATGGCAAAATTTGTAGGTACATTCACAAGACATAAGTCAACGGTTGTGTGCATTCATCTTATGAGAAATATCAATCATTTGTTTTCAGTGTTTACTTCAAATTTCTCTTTTATTAGTACTTAAATGTGGTTATGAAATAAATAAATTACGTGTATATGTGTAGTCTTATGCGGCCAAACTACTTAGATCATTGGTTGCTAGACATAAACACTACTTAATCTTACTTAAAATAACTTAGGCAAAGTACAAACAAACAAAGGAAGGACTCGAACCTCCGACCGGACCGGCCGCGCAATTTGTGACACAAATTACATGTTTGATAATATTCATGCATAGAAGTATGAAATCACGTCAAGAGTACATCCTGCAAAAATTTTGACAAAAAAAAGTTGGCACTGAGTTTAGAAAAACAAAATTCTGGTATATTGGATTTTAACATTTTATCAAAAATTAAATGTTACTACAGGAGATACAGCCATTGAAATTTACGGGCACCATAACGTTTTCCCTTCCTGAGTAAATGAGCTGCTTCTTATAGTTTCAACACCTTTTTCTTGAATGTTCAGAATATAAATCTTCATACAGACTTCTTGAGGAGGAGAGTTATACGGATATCTGATTGTAAACCACTGCCTATTACCTTAGACCTTTTTCACTGTACTGAACAGTAGTTCCGCGTATTCCGTAATTTATATTTATACAGTTAACAGGCAATGTAATTTATAACCAACTATTGGCTGCCAATTTCGCTTCATTTTTCCTGGTAAGTCTTGCAACTTGTTTCTCCCTGTTGGTTTATGCCAAGTTCGGAGTAAAAATGGTTCTATATGACGGTGATGGAAAATAGAATTTACCTTTGGCATTTTTCGGTGTGTGACATTCCCTTACACATTCCGTATTTCATATATTTTTTAGATGTATTTGTAATTGGAATACAGCCAAATCGTTTTGGGGTCTACGAATAAACGCTTTAAGTATGTAAAATACTCATTGACATATTATTAAGGTTTTTTAATTGAAGCTTTAAGGTTGCATCTCCAATTAAAAAGCATAGTAGCTATTTTTAAAGAGATGGAAGTTGCGTGATAGTGGGGTTAACTACATAGCGGTCAATTACATCAACGTATCTGTGCAGGATGCCTAATATATTTATTGCTTGCGCATGTGTCATGATATGCTTAGTGTTCTAAATAATATAGCTTTAGGAGGTATGACTGTGGAAAGTCATAGTCTTGTAGCAGCAGAGACTAACTCTCCAAACATTGTCACTATTAAAATACCTTTTTGTTTACAGAAGGAACACTCAACGGATTAATGTGTAGTTAGAAGAAGTTACTATATTGCTCTTCAGCTTGCAAAGGGTTGTGCAGTTTCACTGATTTTCGTGTTATGTTGACAGTGTGGAAACTTGACAGCAGCAGTGCTAGACTTCTTGGTGTGCTTGTACTCAGGAAAAGCCGTTAGCCGTCCCAAGGGCCCCGGGTTCCGCGCAAGTGTCACTCCGCGCAAGTGTCACTCCGCGCAAGTGTTCCAACCCCTATATCCTGTACCTGTTTTAAATCCTCTTATTCCAACTGTATACACAGCTGTACGAAGCCGGCCGCGGTGGCCGATGGGACTGAGGCGCTCCAGTCACGATCTGCACGGCCACTACGGTCGGGGGTTCGAATCCCCCCTCGGGCATGGATATTTGTGCCGTCTTTAGTATAAGGTAGTTTATAAGTACTTTGTAAGTTTACGGACTGATGAACCCGTAGTTAAGTCCCATAAGCTATACAAACGTTTTTGAGCTGTACGAATTTATGGTGCTCCCGCTGTTTAAGCGATATCTGTGTTATATTTATTTAGGGAGGGCCGTCTGAAGAATGTTACCCGGGTGCACCCGACAAAAGAATAAAGTGTTTGTTTTCGGAATGGCTGGACTGTGAAATGCGCGAGGCGCAATCCACCAATGAGGTAGACCTTTATATACGACGAATTGATGGTGATGACGACGATCTGCTTGAATGGTAGAAACGCAACAGTACTCTCTTTCTTAAGCTAGCTGTATTGGCAAACAGAATTTTGTGTGCCCGCCTCAAATGCACCTAGTGAATGCACTTTCAGTGCGTCAGGGAACCTGTTTTCTGATAGAAGTACTCGACACGATCTACAACGTGTCAATGATATTTTAACAATACATAGCAATTACAATGCCACTAACGAATAGTTTGGGGATAATGTTAATTTTCGATGAATACTTTGTTGAAGAGTAACTTTCACTTTTGTACATTGCAATAAAACGTTGTTCGTTCCGTAGTTTATCTTTAGATCCCTTACATTACATCCAGAAATCAAATGTTTGTATAGCTTATGGGACTTAACTACGGGGTTATCAGTCCCTAAACTTACTAACTACTTATGAACTACTTACGAACTAGAACGGCACAAATATCCATGCCAGAGGGGGGATTCGGACCCCCGCCCGTAGTGGCCGTGCAGACCGTGCTGGAGCGCCTCAGTCCCATCGGCCACCGCGGTCGGCTTACATCCAGATGTTGTAGTTGGTGAAAACTACCTTTTCGTCTCGTTTGCGGTATAATGATATTGGGGTTACATGCTACTATGCAGGAAAACACGTCTACAGCATAACTGATTTCAGTTCCTTTAGTTAGGGGGTGTTCGTCAGACGCAACAGCAGCTCACACCTCGGGGCCACAGAGCCGCTGCCGTAGCGACTAAAAAGGAAACCTATCCAAGTGTCACATTTTATGAAATTTGGATTTGTTATAATACATGAAAAACTGTGGAGTCCGTATTTTCATTTTTTTTAAGCGCTGGAAAAACATATTTAAGGGGTGAAACGGTCACTCCAAATTTGGGGCTAAAATAGAAAAACTTAGAGATTAATGAAGCGATTTTAATGACTTCTTGGTATGAAAGTATCTTTTGATAAGAGATCGGCCTAGGTACATTGCAGGGGGAATGACAATTAGGTGGGCAATTACTACTAAAGTGACCAATTTTTTTGTGCTAAAAAAATTGTTTTGATTTAATCGAAGTTGAATCTATGAAATTTGTCTTTTATCAAAAGATACTTTCATAGTAAAAATCATTAAAATTGCTTCACTAATCGCCATTTTTCTATTTTAGCCCCAATTTTGGAGGGGCAGTTTCACCCCTTAAATATGTTTTTCTGCCGCTAAAAAAATTACGTGTCCCATTGTTTTTCATGTATTATAAAATATGCAAATTTCATAAAAATCGGAGAGTGACACTTGGGTAGGTTTCCTTGTGAGTACAGCGGCAGCACTACGCTGTGCGGCCTCTGCCCGCCCCGCCCCACGCAGCCTCGTTCGAGTGTCAACTCGCTCGCTGCGAGCGTACACACTCGCCGCGCCACTGCCGAGCGTTGCGCACTCGACCGAATACGAGCGAGCGAAACCGGCGATTTGCAGACCTCTAATATACGATTATTCCCTTTAAAGAGAGTTATTTAATTTGAGTAATTATGACTTCTTCTTCTACCTTTGTTCTTCCCCAATTCTCTTCATGTGTTCACTGCGTTCTCTCTTGCGTTCTTTCCTGTTCTGTTCTCCGTGTGTTCTTGTTTCTGTTTCTTTATAGTGTTCATGAACTGTTCTGTGTTGTTTACGTTGTCTTGTGTGATTCCCACTTCTTTAATATCCTCTTCTGTTTAAGTGATCTACTTCGTCTTGTTTTTGATCTTGTTTGCTAAGTCAAATATTGGCCTTGTGAGCCTGGTTTCATTCATCCTGCTGATATGCCCATAAAATTTCATCCCTCTCTTTCTGATGTTGTCCGTTATTGTTTCCATGTCTTTGTAAATCTCTCTAGTTGGTCACTTTAGCCAAATTCCATCCTGAAACACTGAACCATATATTTTCCTCAAAATTTTTCTTTCCTGTTTTTCAATCTCTCTGATCTTCGTATGACAACGAATCACTGTAGTTTCTGCAGCATAGAGTGCCTCTGGTAGGACTACTGTGTTGTAATGCCATAGTTTTGCATTGACAGAAATAGATTTCTTATTGTAATGGTTCGAAGCTAGCTTATATGCTCTTTGTAATCTTGAGACCCTTTCTTGACTGGCTATTGAGTTCAGTCCTGATGGTTGGATCATCTCCCCTAGATATCTATCTAATGTGAGAAACTTGTGCCACTTTTCCATACTGATGGGGATGGGGAGACTATCTACAGGCTTCTTTTCCAAAAAATGTTCAAATGTCTGTAAATCTATCGGACCAAACTGCGTGGTCATTAGTCCGTAGCTTACAAGCTACTTAAACCTAGGTAAACTAACCTACGGATAAACACACACACCCATGCCCCAGGGAGGACTCGAACCTCCACGGCGAGCAACCGCGTGCTTCGCAGCGAGACGCTTTAGACCGCTCGGCTACACCACCGCGGCGCTTGTTTTCCATATATTGTCTTTTCATAAGAGATTTGTAGCCCAGTTTTTTTGTGAGATTCCATGAAGCTTCTCCAGTGCGAGTCTCGCTTCTTCTCTGTTGTTTGTTAGAATAGCAAGATCGTCCGCGAAAGCCAGACACTTCACCCTGATTCTCTGCTCCTTTTTAATTCCAAGTTGAATTCCCTTAATTTCTTTTTACCATGTCCTATATATGATGTTGTTGTTGTGGTCTTCAGTCCGGAGACTGGTTTGATGCAGCTCTCCACAATACCCTATCCTGAGCAAGCCTCTTCATCTCCACATAAGAACGACAACCTACATCTGTCTGAATCTGCTTACTGTATCCATCTCTTGGTCTTCCCCTGCGATTTTTTCCCCACACACTTCCCTCCAACGCTAAATTAACAATTCCTTGATGTCTAAGAATGTGTCCTACCAATCTATCCCTTCTTTTAGTCAAGGTATGCCAGAAATTCCTTTTCTCCCCAATTCTGTTCAGTACCTCCTCATTAGTAACGCGATCCACCCACCTAATCTTCAGCATTCTTCTGTAGCACCATATTTCAAACGCCTCAATCCTCTTCCTGTCCGCATTGTTTATCGTCCATGTCTCACTCCCATACAAGGCAACACTCCATACAAATGCCCTCAGAAAGGACTTCCTTAGGCCTAAATCAATATTCGATGTTAACAAATTTCTCTTTTTCAAAAACGCTTTTCTACCCATTGCCATTCTGCATTTTATATCCTCTGTACTGCGCCCATCATTTGTTATTTTACTGCCCAAGTAACAAAACTCATCTACCTCCTTTATTGCTTCGTTTCCCAATCTAATTCCTTCAGCATCACGTCCTATATATATATATATATATATATATATATATATATATATATATATATATATATATAAACTGGCTTTTACAGTGATTTCATTCAAATTAATATTTCTTTCATTTTTTTAAATTTAAATCGCGGAACAGTTTCATTTCCTGGAGCTTTCCTTTGCAAGAATATTTGCAAAGAGATATTAATTAAGTAATAGTCATCTCTAAAAATTTTAACAATTTGGGAGGAATGTTTCAACTTCTAATTCAAAGAAAATGTGGTGAAAGTGTTGCGTCTTTATTAAAATCGCGAGACAGTTTCATTTGCAGGAGCTATTCCTTTTCAAGTATATTTGCATACAGATATTAATTAAGTAATAGTCATCTCTAAAAAAATTTAACAATTTGGAAGGAATGTTTCAATATCCAAGTTAAAGAAAAATGTGGTGAAAGTGTTGCGTCTTGCAGGAGCTATTCATTTTCAAGGATATTTGCTTACAGATATTAATTAATTGTCATCTCTAAAAATTTTAACAATTTGGGAGTAATGTTTCAGCTTCAAAGTTAAAACAAAAATGTGGTGAAAGTGTTGCGTTAAGGCGGGAGTAGGGAGAGTGTCGTTGAGAAACCCCAGAAGGGGGGTGCGGAGTTTTTTCTTTCCTCTCTCGGCGTGTTTAGCCGGTGGGAGCGGAAAGCAGGGCCGTGCAGCTCGGCGCGTTGGTGTGCGGCATTTCACTTTGCCGGCAGAGGCAAACGACGTGTGTGTCTGGGGAGGCTCTCAGAGAAGAAGGCAGTGCTTTGGGGGGGGGGGGGAATGGATGGGGCAGGAGGGGGGGGGGGAGTCTGCGCATGCGCAGTGCGCCGGCCGCTGCTCGATACGGCCGCTTCCCGGGACCAGCGCAGCACAGCACAGCACACAACGCCGTGGGCGGCGGTTCTTCCGCTTAAAAACACCCGCCACCCGACATTAAGGGGATACGGAATAGCCTATCGCCGCAATGTGTAGTATTACAGAAGTAACCACATTTTTCCTAGTATCGACTTGGGTTAATCAAGGTGTTAATTTACGTATGCGCGGCATAGCATAGCTGGGTCTACCGCGAGTACCTGTCTTTGTTGCAGATATATCAAGCGGTCGGCATTGCAAAGTGAATAGTAGGAGAAGAAAGCCGAAGAGAAGGATGGGATAAAGTATATTGAAGCTCAGTGGCAGTATAGATACTCCACGTGCGAATGTTTTTGTTCCTATTATTCGGATTATTGACTTTGTTGTAATCGGACTAAATGTTCAGAGGAGATTCATGTTTTCATCCTATTAATGTATCTAGTTACAAATAAAAGTGCGGTGTCGCACAAGTAGAAAGTGCGCGCCACCTACTTTCGCCGCGCGCCGCCATGCACGCACGGCGCGGCGTTCTTACGACGACAGCCACGAGCGCCCTCTGCTACAACGCCGCTCGTGGCCACCGCTGAACGACATCGTTCACTTGGGACTGAGATAGCAACCAGTTAGGACCTTCGTAATCAGGCACCAGTGAGGACTTTGCTATCGTACAGGCACTAGGCAGGCCTCTAACAACTATGTATCAACATTCTGCAGTACTATGTAAAAGTTAAGTATTGTTACATTCTGTGCAATATTCTCTTTCTAATTTACTCTAGTGTTTGTAGTTTCTGGCTGCTCCCCTCCGTACCTGCACCAGCGTGCTATCTATATTCCTGTGTCGGTCTCATTCCACTCGGCCACCGACACCTACGACGAGGCTGGGACACAAAAGCGGCGACGAAGTTGGGACACAAAAAAAAGTGTTCAGTTAATCTGAATCAAAGAGGCATTGTTCATCATTTATTTGAGGCAATGGTGTGAATTACGTATAACCTTGAAGAGTGATAACTGGAAGGAACAGCGTAGCTGGACCTCGTTTTGTAATTAGTCATTTTCAAAGATAAGGAAGAAGTGCAAATACGGACTTCGTGGGGACTTCATACCTTGTAACATGTAACTGAGAATTGAGTAGCAACACAATGTTAATATATGCCTACTACAGGGAACATTTTCCCACAAAGTACCAGAGATAGATAGATAAAATTTTTACTGGATATGGACTGATTTGTTATAACAATACTGAAACAATAGTTTTTTGTCAAAGTATTTTCTTACACAGATATTATACATTTATTTTAAATGGGTTAGTTGCAAAGACATTGGTACCAACGGAAAGAGGAAAGATCCTACAATTGATGACCGAAACACTCAGCCTTCTATCTCATTATTTTCGGACATGTGAAGATTTAAATGTGTAGACATCGCAAGTTGGGTAATTTTCCAGGGCGCACAGATAATTTTGAAAAATGAAGTAAAAATACTTCCTATTAGAATTCCTTAACAAATTTCATATCATTGTAAGCAGAAAACGTCAAATTACTTTATAAGGTAAAAACGGAAAATATAATTTTTTACCATTTTGCGATGTTTCAACTCCCCTTTTGCTTAAAAAACAACTTTTTTTTCTGCTACCAGTCACGTTTTTATTATTTATTTATTCTTTGCACGACGCGTTTCAGGATATGAATCCCATTATCAAGTGTATTTGATTGCGTGATATGATATTATCTTTTATTATTTCCTATGTGTGAGGTGTTGTGCTGTTTCTGTCGTCTGTACTGCAATGTAAAAAAGGCTGTGCATGAACTGCATGAGGCTGTGCATGGGTCACCTTCACGTCCGGGTTTTGAACCGAGGGTCCACCCAATTCCACACTTGTGAGGGCCATGTGTGGAGGTTTGAAAGGGAACGACGAGGTGTGACAACCTTTTGCCCGGTTAATTTTCGTATGGGGATACGGAATCGGATTTTGGGTTAAAAATTGATTTTCGTTTTATTGCCTTATTATATCCTGCCAAGATTCCTCTTTAAAATGACGTATCATAGACTGCTCTATTAGAATTATAACTATTTTATTTTTATAGATTTGTGAGATCCGGTATTGCGCTTTAGTTATACGCGTCTCAAATGTCTGACCATAAAGTTTTTGGCAGTAAATTTATATGACATGAATTAAAATATCCCGATTCCCAGCAACCCTTTATACACTATTTGTCCCGAATAGTGGCAGTTGGGATTGTTTGTAAACAATGTGCTATATGAAAGGGCAGAAACTATATAATGACAAAGGAAAACTGACTGAGTCCATTCAGAACTGCTGTGGCCTTGCAATCAGGCAAAATACAGGCAATATTGAAGAAGCTATATGGGCTTCGTATTTCCACACCGCATCCACAGACGAGCATCCAGAACATGGTTTGAGCCTAGAGATGAAAAGAGCTGGTGTAAATACAATAGGGGACTGACAACTGGAGAGAAATACATTCACCATCACAGTTTACCATTAGCCATCATGGAACAAATAAAGACCATTTTCAGAGATCTGGCTGACAGAAGTTTTTTGATGAAATGACTCCACGGAAAAATGCAAAACCCCAACGGGTGCTTAAATAATACACTACATGTTGTGCCAAACTTCAATCGTGGGAATGTAACTAAATGCCAGGTCCTTGAAAAGTTGGGTTTGCGTGTTGATTACCACTTTAAATCAGCACAAAAGCATGCTGACAGTATAATCAAGACATTAGTGGGAAAACCAAGCCAGTTGCAGAGGGTTGCAAAAGAAAACCTGAAGATGATTATCAAAACTGTGAAGGGGATATCAACTGTGTATAACGAATGTTTTGCCGGCTGCGGTGGCCGAGGGGACTGAGGCGCTCCAGTCACGGTCTGCAAGGCCACTACGGTCGGGGGTTCGAATCCCCCCTCGGGCATGGATATTTGTGCCGTGTTTAGTTTAAGCTAGTTCATAAGTAGTTTGTAAGTTTAGGGACTGATGACCCCGTAGTTAAGTCCCATAAGCTATACGAACATTTCAACGAATGTTTTATCTTCTTTCTCCGTTTCCCGTAGGTTTACTTTTTACTGCTCCTAGGAACATTATCTCTGGTACTGGTGAACGTAGAAGTCTGAAATTTTTATGACAACTCAAATTGGTTTCTTTCACGTACTGAAACAATGATTTTATAATTAATTGATTTAGAAAAGACTTAGGGGTGATAATCCAGTAAAAAGTGCAGGAAAATTTGTACTTTAAAACAACTTGATTTGATCCATTATAAATGGTTTCTGAAAGCCTGCGACTGTAAGTTATGATGGGTTTTGTTTAAATAACAACTTTTTTCTGCTAACAGTCACGTTTTTATTATTTATTTATACTTTGTACGACGCGTTTCGGGACATAAATCCGTTATCAAGTGCGTTTTATTGCGTGCTATGACATTATCTTTTATTGTTTCCTATGTGTGAGGTGCTGTGATGTTTCTGTCGTCTATACTGTAATGTAGAAACACGCGCAATTTTATGTTGGTTTAAATATCTCGCTATAAACTCGTTTTTTAAACCAACATAAAATAAAATTGCGCGTGTTTTTACATTGCAGTAAAGACGACAGAAACAGCACAACACCTCACACATAGGAAATAATAAAAGATAATATCATAGCACGCAATAAAATACACTTGATAATGGGATTCATATCCTGAAACGCGTCGTGCAAAGAATAAATAAATAAAAAAACGTGACTGGTAGCAGAAAAAAAGTTGTTTTTTAAGCAAAAGGGGAGTTGAAACATCGCAAAATGGTAAAAAATTATATTTTCCGTTTTTACCTTATAAAGTAATTTGACGTTTTCTGCTTCAATGATATGAAATTTGTTAAGGAATTCTAATAGGAAGTATTTTTACTTCATTTTTCAAAATTATCTGTGCGCCCTGGAAAATTACCCAACTTGCGATGTTTACACATTTAAATCTTCACATGCCCGAAAATAATGAGATAGAAGGCTGAGTGTTTCGGTAATCAGTTGTAGGATCTTTCCTCTTTCCGTTGGTACCAATGTCTTTGCAACTAACCATGTTTGTAGTTCAGTTTTTGATCTGTGAGTTTGTGAACCTCATATCAACTCGTGTTCCTGAAAATCAGCGGCGGACAAAGGGGGAGGGGACCCTCCGGACCTCTTGTCTTCGGGGGGCCTCCAAATGCCTCAAAAGCACTTTTTTTCCCCTTCTCTCTTTGAACGTTCTTTTCGTGCTGGGACCTACAAATCTTGAAATCTATTCTTTCTGGACTGTCTCGTGCTACCTGGGTGGCCTCCAAAAATCAAAGCTTACTGTTTTATAGTATTACAAGTATTTCCAAGTGGACGGGGACCTCATTTTGTTCTGCCGCCGCCCCGGGTCTCCGACAGGCTTACTCCGCCACTGCTGAGAATGCATTTATTGGAATAAAATCTTTGAAATGGGAAGTAAAAAAAAAGTTCAAATGTTTGTAACCCTATGCGACCAAACTACGTTGGTCATCAGTCCCTAGTCTTAGAAACTACTTAAACTAAGTTGAAGTAATCTAAGGACAACTCACACATCCATGCCTGAGGATTCGAACCTCCAACGCGGAAGGCCGCGCGATCCGTAACGTAACGCTCCAGACCGCTTTTATTATTATTATTATTATTTTTTAATGATACAGAAACGAGAATGTATGACAAACAAAAGAAACAATAGTAATGGTATTACGGAATGGTAACAAAATAACTTTTCCATCATATGTGCAGATTTAATGGAAAAATGTGGGGCAAGGAAATCTTAAAAATTAAGCATCTTCAGATAAGGGTGGTATCGGACTTTCCTCGTTTGTTGCATGCCTCGTTCCTGCAGCACCACCACGTAATTTGTCTGCAATTTCGTACCGTTTGTGGTTTCGTGGATTCGCAGTTCCCATCAGCAGTCTCTTCTGTTCTTCATCGTAAGACGTCAAACGTAGTTTGGCACTCCCCATCTTTCTGGTGGATTGATGAAAACACTACGTAAATAATTTGCGAACAGTTTTCGGTATCTCGGTGTGAGTTCGAGTACACTGTGTGCGTCTTGTTGATGGTACCAATAGTCAAGGCATTCCTTCTCTCCTCCGCCGAAGACGTAGTCGGTTCTCATTGCCTTGATCCATGTGATCACATGATATGTTGCAGGGGGAAAGTAATTATTGTCCGGACTAAGCAGGCTTCGCGGTTCAATCATTTCCGGTTTGACGTTTCGGGTCAGCCTCCTAACGCCGGACGTCGACGCACACGTGAGGCGATGTTCATCGGTATCCAGGAGCTGGCAGTCAAGACAGAGTGAAGAGTCTATTCGTCCCCGCTAGGCTACTCCCGCGCGGCAAAATGGGAAGACAGTGATTCTTTTATTTTATTGAATGAAGTTCAGATTGGTAGACTAAACGTCATGGAAAGCCATGGAATTATTCCTGATACCAACAGCGAGTAAAAAAAAAAAAAAAAAAAAAAAAAAAAAAAAAAAAAAAAAAAAAAAAAAAAAAAAAAAAATGAGAGAAGAAAGCTTCTAGGTGAAGAAGAAGAACTAGGTGACCCTGATCACTGTCTTGAACACTTTTTGTAATACAATAAGACGAATTTGTGATTTTCATAATAAATTACTTTAGTTGCATTTTCTGTGATTGACATTTTTAGTGTTACAGGTATCAGTACCAATAAAAATTGCTTAACGCTAAAAAAAATCATAAATATTATAGCAATAAAAAGAAAATATTGGTTCTAGTTCAGTGAGCTAACAACATATGCTGAAAATAGATGCCAAAATTTCTGAGTTGTATATATAACAGTTTCAGAGAAAAAGGTAAATAAAGTTAGTAAATTTAACGAAAAAATAAATAAATAAATAAATAAAATGAAATAAAAATTATCCAGTTAAATGTTATAAGTTATAACTTAACTTACAGCAACAGTGACAGCGACGAATAAGTTTCCAAGAGCTTAATACTTTCTTTTGCTATATATAAGCTACATTGATAGTAACAAAAATATTCAAGTCTGATTTTGAAAAGAAAGGCAGTTTAATCCAAAAGTTAATATTAAGATTCGGTAATATTTTGTTGATTCTATTTTTGGTTATTATTACGATAAAATTATTTTAGTTTATTATTACGTGATTTAAAGACTATAAATAGGAAGTTGAGTGTCGAGGGAACAATAACCAATCAACTGAAAAATTCCTCGGTTAGCCCCACTTTACAGCAAAGTGCATTAGGTTATATTATAAGCTGCTTTTATATACCTTCGGCAAGTGTTTCTTTGTGTTGCCTTGACTTTTAGAATGTGCTAACAATTAGGTAAAACGTTGCACCCCTAATTTACGCACATTTATAATCATTGTAACACTTTTTTAAATTTTTTTTTTTTTTTTATTTCATATTTTCCTGCGATATACATCCCTACATGATTCTTCGAAACTCCAGTAAACGACTTTCAGTAAAGGACTGTCACTGTAAAGCCGTATAAAGAATTGTATCCTTAGAAGTGTGTACCAACATTCAGAGCCAAATATCAAAAGAATTTCACACAAAAGTTTTTGTGTCCCAACTTCGTCGCCGCTTTTGTGTCCCAACTTCGTCGCCGCTTTTGTGTCCCAGCCTCGTCGTAGGTGTCGGTGGCCGGGTGGATGAGACCGACACAGGAATATAGATAGCACGCTGGTGCAGGTACGGAGGGGAGCAGCCAGAAACTATAAACACTAGAGTAAATTAGAAAGAAATATATATTGCACAGAATGTAACAATACTTAACTTTTACATAGTACTGCAGAATGTTGATACATAGTTGTTAGAGGCCTGCCTAGTGCCTGTACAATAGCAAAGTCTTCACTGGTGCCTATCTGATTACGAAGGTCCTAACTGGTTGCTATCTCCGTCCGAAGTGCGAAGTGAACGATGTCCTTCAGTGGTGGCCACGAGCGGAGGTGTCGCAGAGGGCGCTCGTGGCTGTCGTCGTGAGAACGCCGCGCCGTGCGTGCATGGCGGCGCGCGGCGAAAGTAAGTGGCGCACACTTTGTACTTGTGCGACACCACAAAAGTTACTTGATGTAATTATGAACAACGTTCCTTGATTTTCTGTTGAATCTTGGATAAAATGTACGTGGTACGACTGGACATCTCGTTAGAGTTGGTTGCACCTTGTCTTACATCTCGAACAACTGCGCGTAGGACCATTAGTGTTACAAGCCTGAAGTGGGATAAAATTTGTGGCGTTTATGTCGAGGTGATTGTAAGTAATAATCGCATCAAGACACGAAGCCATCGCGGGTAAACGTTGTAGCGTGAGAACCAGCCTGATACACAGTACCAGAATCATAGAGTCTGAAAATTCTGAACAAGTTAAAACTGTGTACTGGCGCTGTATTAGAGTCCAAATGGGAGGGTATGGGAAGAAACGCTCTCACTAGTTGAAGGTATACGTTAGTGAATTGACCCCTGGGAAAAAGTGTATGAGAAAAATGAAATATTCCTTCAGCAACGAAATATATAAGTAACTTGAACACGAGACGTACTCGGGTGGCTCAGCTAAATACAGTATTGCTAACGTAAGGTGTAGTTCCGAGTGATATCCAATGCTTAGCACAAGGTTTCAGTTTACACCCGAATTTCGACTGCAGCGCACACAACATTTTAGCGAGATGTAACAGTTACTGACCGTTGAGTCACTGTCAAATAAAGTACCTTACTACGTAACATTTCCGTTTTAATTACATAATGCACAGAAGTACATTTTAACTAGTTTAGTTACAGAACAAGTACGTAGCAAGGAAAATGGGGTGTGTAGAGGTGGCACCATTACTATGAGCAATAGGGTACTATTACTTAAGCTGGATACAGTTTCCCGACGCATACCATTAGTCAGCATCCATTACTGATAGGTAACTGCTAAATCCACTTTTTGGCAAGGTAGCAAGCGAATTAACACGTAACAGATAGTGATTGATTATAACACGCAGAACTGTAGCCATGCATGGCCACTGCATTTTCTGCTACATGATGGGAACTTTGTTATGAAATATAAACAAAGCCGGTTATCTAGGAATGATGGCCCCATTCCACGAATTTTGTAAAATTACCCTCTTACCCTGCACGTAACTGGGAAAAATATATGGAATTTAGTTCCTTGGATAAAATGTACGTGCTACGACTGGACATCTCGTTACAGATGGTTGCATCTTGTCTGACATCTCGAACAACTGCGCTAAGCCATGCACAGCCACGAAATACGCTACGTAAAGCGAACTGAAAGCTATGCGCCTATACAGAACATGAAACATAAAGCTTGGTACGGCAAAGTGCGAACCTCATGAGACCAATTTTGCAATACTAATCTCGTATCTTACATACTAACTACTTTCAAAAAATGGGCTTGATTTCATAGATAAAATGTGCTTGGCACGATTTAACATAAGGATTAAAAGTTAACTTTTGTATCGGCAGAGTCTTCCTTAGAGCCGATGATAGCGGTGGGATGAATGCTGCACGGCCACTACGGTCGGGGGTTCGAATCCCCCCTCGGGCATGGATATTTCTGCCGTCCATAGTGTTAGCTAGTTCATAAATAGTTTCAAGTTTAGGGACTGATGGCCCCATAATTAAGTACCATAAGCTATACAAACGTTTGAACATTTGATTTGGGATGAATGACGACAGCGCAAGCAGTAGTAGTGTCCATAAGACAGCCAATAAAAAGATATCTTCGTGTTTTACGCTTTGAAAGCAAGCTATGTTGTTAACACAAAGCTGCAATGGAGTGGCCGAGCGCTCTAAGGCGCCTTGCTGCGGAGAGCGCGGTTGCTTGCCGTCGGGGGATCGATTCCTCCCTGGGTCATGTGTGTGTGTGTTGTCCTTTGGGTAGTTTAAGTAGTTTATAAGCTACGGATTGATAACTATAGGATATTCGTCAAATACCTGTGGTGTCGCACAAGTACAAAGTGCGCGCCACCTGCTTTCGCCGCGCGCCGCCATGCACGCACGGCGCGGCGTTCTCACGACGACAGCCACGAGCGCCCTCTGCGACAACTCCGCTCGTGGCCACCACTGAAGGACATCGTCCACTTCGGACTGAGATAGCAACCAGTTAGGACCTTCGTAATCAGATAGGCACCAGTGAAGACTTTGCTATCGTACAGGCACTAGGCAGGCCTCTAACAACTATGTATCAACATTCTGCAGTACTATGTAAAAGTTAAGTATTGTTACATTCTGTGCAATATATATCTCTTTCTAATTTACTCGAGTGTTTATAGTTTCTGGCTGCTCCCCTCCGTACCTGCACCAGCGTGTCGGTCTCATTCCACTCGGCCACCGACACCTACGACGAGGCTGGGACACAAAAGCGGCGACGAAGTTGGGACACAGAAATACCTTCACAAACATTTGAACTATTTAGTTAAAGCAAATGTTTTTACGAGAAACATGTTGCAAAATCGTGACATTTTCGTAGGAACATCGCAGATGTTGAAATACAAAATGCGTAATTATTGTTTAAGAGTAAGGTACTGCAAAATCGTAACACATTCATAGAATATAGGCTACGTTGTATCATTTTTAACGATAATGATGAATGTAAAGCAAAATGTTGACATATTCGTAGGAAGTTTTTTGAGCTACAGTGTAAGCGAATTTGTAAGAAGTGTTTCGCATCGAAGGCATGGCGTCGTAAGGATGTACATACTCGTAGAAAGAAATTGTGTGTCCTACTCATGTATTTTCTATACAGTGTCGGGATGTAATATGCTACTCGTAAAACCATTTCGTCGACAAACCGATTGGTTTTCAAAGCGTAAAACATAAAGACGCTTTCGTACTCTCTACGATGCTGATTTTCGCCGAACATAAAATAAAGCTGCGTGCATCTGATTTGAAATTTGTGGCAAAAGCGTTAAGCAGTAATAGTTGACAGTGAAATTCAACTCTAAATGATGTTATTGAGGTAGTAATTACCTAGAGAAGTAAACTGGTTACTTACATTTCTGTAAGCGTTCCACTCAAGGCTTGGTGTTGATCCTCATATGAAGATTCTCGACAAACTAAAATGTTCCGAAGGGTTTCTTGAAAGCTGTTTTTGTAAACACTAAAATCACAGACAAGTATAGACTCGATGAGTTCGGGACGATTCAGGAATCGCAATGTTGCTACGCAACGACTCGCGATATGACGCGCGGTTTTAGATTGTCGGCCAGTTGGAATGGCACGGAAGCCAAAGAGCGACCAAAAGGTTCTGTTACCTACGTAATACGTGACTGTTTTGCCATGAACTTAATTGTCCAGAATGATGTTAAAACTGAGGTACAGATAGCAGTAACAAGAGAATAATACCGCGCAGAAGCTACCTAGTTTGAATGTAAAAAATTGTCATATATTTATTATACTGTAGAGACGAGGAAACTTCTATAGGCATCCGTGCAGGAGTAGTCGCGCGGTCTAAGGAATGATGCTACTAGCGGGGCAGCCACTCCCACCGGAGGTTTGAGTCCTTCACCGGGTATATATATATATATATATATATATATATATATATATATATATATATATATATATATATGTGTGTGTGTGTGTGTGTGTGTGTGTGTGTGTGTGTGTGTGTATGTGTGTGTGTATGAGTGTTGTGCTTAGTCTAAGTCAAGTAGTCATGGACTGATGACAATGGCAGTTTGATCTAATAGGTTTGCAAACATACACTTCTGGCAATTACAATTGCTACACCAAGAAGAAATGCACTTGATAAACAGGTATTCATTGGATAAATATGTTATACAAGAACTGTCATGTGATTACGTTTTCACGCAATTTGGGTGCATAGATCCTGAGAAATCAGTACCCAGAACAAACACCTCTGACCGTAATAACAGCCGTGGTACCCCTGGACATTGAGTCAAACGGAGCTAGGATGGCGTGTACAGGTACAGATGCCCATGCAGCTTCAACACGATGCCGCAGTTCATCAAGAGTAGTGACTGGCGTATGGTGACGAGCCACTTGCTCGGCCACCGTTGACCAGACGTTTTCAGTTGGTGAGAGATCTGGAGAATGTGCTGGCTAGGGCAGCAGTCGAACATTTTCCGTTTGCAGAAAAGCCCGTACAGGAAGTGTAATATGCGGTCGTGATTTATCCTGCTGAAATGTATGGTTTCGCAAAGATCGAATGAAGGGTAGAGCCACGCTAGTGTTACGAGGCCGTTGGGATCCAGCGCGGCGTTCCGTATTGCCGTCCTGAACCCACCGATTCCCAGTCATTGGATCCCAACCAACGCGTGCAGCAATGTCGCGATACGATAAACCGCAATCGCGATAGGCTACAGGTCCGACCTTTATCAAATTCGGAAGCGTGATGGTGCGCATTTCTCCTCCTTGCATGAGACATCACAACACCGTTTCAACAGGTTTCAACTGCTGTTTGCGTATGAGAAATCGGTTGGAAACTTTCCCCATGTCAGCACGTAGTAGGCGTCGCCACCGTCGCCAATCTTGTGTGAATGCTCTGAAAAGCTAATCATTTGCATATCACAGCATCTGATTCCTGTCGGTTAAATTTCGTGGCTGTAGCACGTCATCTTCGGGGTATAGCAATTTTAATAGCCAGGAGTCGCTTATGTTTGCGTTTGGATTAGTCGTTAAATAATAGGATAAGTTTATGTTGACGTTTTGTCGTACATTAATGTGATACTTATCTTCCTGCCAGTTCTGCGACCCATGAAGCCATTACACTTCCATTTAAAAGCTGTACATTATACGGCATGAGGGGAGTGCACTGGAAGGAGGCGGGGCCTAACCTAACAGCCAATGCACTACGAGCCGCATGTGAACACCCGCTTCCAGCAGTCTCCGCTCAGGGCTCAGATAAAAGTGCGTGGATAATACCAGCTTGAGAATTGTAAATAATATAACAACAAGTAAAATGACGGTGGTACCAAACATAAATATAACTAAATAGTGGATTTCATAGACAGGGGTAGGGAAGGTGGACTAACACGGTGCAGGAGGAGGTAGAAAGGAGGAGGAATTATCACGAACAGAACGTTCTATTGGCCCAAGGTCAACACGGATTTAGAAAATATCGTTCATGCGAAACACAACTAGCTCTTTACTCACACGAAGTGATGTGTGCTATCGACAAGGGTTTGCAAATCGAATCCGTATTTCTTGATTTAGAGAAGGCTTTTGACACCGTACCTCACAAAGGGCTTTTAATCAAATTGCGCGGTTATGGTATATCGCCCCAAATTTGAGATTGGACAGGGGATTTACTGTCAGAGAGGACACAGTTCGTAGTAATCGATGGTAAGTCATCGATTAAAACAGAGGTGATATCGGGCGTTCTACAGAGTAGTGTTATTGGTCCTCTGCTGTTCCTTATTTACATAAATGATTTAGGGGAAAATATAAGTAGCGGCTTTAGACAGTTTGCAGATGACGCCGTCATGTACCGTCTAGTGAAATCATATGAAGATCAAAACGAACTGCAGAACGATCTGAATAAGATATCAGTATGGTGTAAAAATTGGCAATTGAGTCTCAATAATGGGAAGCGTGAAGTCGTCCACATGAGCACGAAAAGAAATCCGTTAAACTTTGTTTACAAGATAAATCAATCAAAATTGAAGGCCGTAAACTCCACAAAATACCTAGGAATTAATATTACTTCAGACTTAAATTGGAAAGAACACGTAGCTAATGTCATGGGAAAGGCGAACCAGAGACTGCGTTTCATTGGCGGAACCCTTAAAGATTCAACAGAACTACAAAAGAAACTGCATACACTACGCTTTTCCGTCCATTTTTGGAGTATTGCTGCCCAGTGTGGGATCCTTATCAGGTAGGTTTGACGGAGGACATCGAAAGAGTCCAAGGAAAGGCAGCTCGTTTCGTATTGTCACGATACTGGGGAGACAGCGTTACGGAAATGATACAGAATATGGGAAGGGAATCATTACAACAACGGCGCTTATCGCTGCGGCGTGGGCTACTTACGAAACTCCAATCGCCAACATTCTCCTCCGAATGTGAAAATATATTGTTGACTCCCACTTACATAGGTAGAAATGGTAATCAGAATAAAATACGAGAAATCAGAGCTAGAACGGAGAAATTCAGGTGTTCTTTCTTCCTGCGTGCCATTCTAGAATGGAATGGGAGATAAATAGTATAATGGTGGTTCGATGAACCCTCTGACAGGCACTTAAATGTGATTTTCAAAGTATCCCATGTACATGTAAATGTAGATGTAGGAGATACAGAGAGAGAGAAGGGAGGAGATCGGCTGCGATAGGGGGAGGAGGAGACGAACAGAGGTGAAGATGTTGAGAAGGAAGGGAACGAATAAATAACTGAATAGAGGTTGAGAAGGGAACAGCGGAGGTATTGACTGGAATTAGGAAATACCCGTGCAACGCCGGGTTTTCAGCCAGTGTCCAATAACGACTGCGCCTTTGTATGGGCAGTAGCGAAGGAATACGGTAAGAGTGGCGGGGAAGGAACCGTTTGGCGGATCCGGATGGCGGGCAGCGCCTCTGGTGGAGGGATCCGGCGAACTGAGCCCAACTGGCGAAGTTGGGTAATTGGCGGCGGTGGAAATCGGCTCAGGCGGCGGCGGCGGCGGCGGCGGCGGCGGCGAGAACTTCCTTATTGAATCCGAGCGAGGCTGTCGCCTGCCGCGTCCACCAGTGGGAGAAGAGAACCAGGCCAGGGGGTGGCGGGAGTATGCACCGGCAATCATAATGGGCCGAGGGGTGCTCGGTGTTACACACAGGGCGCTGCAGTGCACGCACTGCCGGGGAAAAATAGAGCAGTACAGCTGCAGACACGGCGGTGGTTTGGACCCGATGACGAGCTACGTAGCGTGGGGGGTACAGCAGGTGTGCCGATGCCGGATACTACGTCACCCACTGACAGGTAGCGCAGTGACACGGCAGCCAGGGCGACATCCGTGCGTAGCCTTTAAAACGTTCGGGACGATTGACTGGTGATTTATTATCATCTGCGCCTGACTTCTTTGCTGACGTAAATCGAATCAACAATACGATATATACCAAGAAAAAAAATTATATACCACGCCATCAGTATAATTTTGACATCATGGCTAAGTCCGCAGACCGCTAGGATACATAGTGGCTAGACTTGCGCATAATAGTTCGCGATCGGGAACGCTCACTTCAGTACGCGGCTCAGCCGCGAAGTACTTCGTTCTTTTAGTTCGTCCGCTCCCAGTGACGGCTGAGGGGCGTGGTCTGCGCATGCAGGTGGAGTGAAAAGTTCCCGCACCTAGCTGCTTCATGCGCTTGCTGCTTCAGCCGCTAAATCACGCAAACCAAAAGAAACAGTTTGTGGATAATTTCTCGCGTTTAAGTTCAGATTATCTCTATATCTTGGCATTATGGAATTTATTAGTCAGATATTGCAGAGTGCAGAATACTTCGAAACAGAAATTTTGTAGCATTGAACTATGTAATCTAGCAGGCAGACGCTCACCTCGAAATGGCTCTCATCAGCAGAAGGCAAACACGTGATTTTTAATTCTGCTGCGCGCCCTCTCGCCATTGCCCGTCGGTCTTCGGAAAAGAATCCAACGAGCTAAGAAGCGAGATACGTTTGGCATAATAGTTCGCGACCAGTAACGCATGTTTTAGTTCGCGACCGATCGCGCGTATCTTAGTTCGCGACCGATCGCGCATATTTTAGTTCGCAATCGGTAGTTCTCCTTTTAGTTCGCAGCTCGGCCACGATGTAGGTCACTCTTTTCAGTTCGTCCGCTCTTTTTGGCTTTTGCTACCGCTACTAAAAGAGCTCTTTCTTTTGTTATGACAGCTTTTTTATACAACAATCAGTGATGACCAAACATGTGCTATTACCCTATTTTTGGACAATCAGAAATCAAATACTTAAGCAAATAAAGCAGTTATTATTTGTACACTGCTTAACACCTTCGAAAAGAAAATTTGTGGCAGTGATCTGTGAAACTACAGCTGAGCTGCATCTCAGCTCGAAATGACAGTATACTGGCAGAAGGGAATCACGCGATTCTGCGCGCTCTCGCGTCATCTCGCTGTTCCCCGACAGTCTTCGGAAAACGAGCGGACGAATTAAGAGGCGAGGGAACTGCGAAATAGTTCGCGTAGTTCGCCTGTGGGAGCACTCTTCTGAATTAGTTCGTTCGCGAAAAACACAAGACTTATAGTGGCGTTATGGTAGGCAAACCCGCATAACAAACAACCTGCAATGAACCTATATCTATATCGCAAATTATTGTTTTCCAGTTTGAATTCATATTTTTAATAGCATATCTTATATTCGAATTTATTTTGTAACTTTACTATTTTCTTAACTTTTAAGGGATACTTCCCAGTCAAGTTTAGACACGGGAGTTTCAGAAAGTTAGGCACAAATAATAATCGATATAAGGAATCTATTATACAGGAAAATAATTATGTATCAAAATAATTGTAAATAACTGAATAAAAAACAGTAATAGAAAGAAAATCACTACACTTATGTGTATACATCTCTATTCAAGCCGATTGGTCTAAGGTGCCTCGGTGTGGAGCCCACAGTTGCTCGCCGTCGGAGGTTCGAGTCCTCCCTGGGGCATGGGTGTGTGTGGGTGTGTGTGTGTGTGTGTGTGTGTGTGTGTGTGTGTTGTCCTCAGGCTAGTTTACCTTAGTTTAAGTAGTTTGTAAGCTACGGACTGATGACCACGCAGTTTGATCCGATAGATTTACAAACATATGAACTGTATTCAAACAAACCTACATTTCAAAACTTCAGTGAATATACACAAGAATGAAAACGTATTAACAATATATACATAATTAATCTGAATGTTCAAGAACAAACAAACACAATTATAATATAGTACATACAAGTCCAGGACGTAGCCGGAGGTGTTTCGACACCCATCACAATTTCCTCAAAGTCCTGGCCCATGGTACCTCTGAAAAAAAAAGTTCAATATGTCCCTGGAAAAATGGTCTTATGGGTCACTTTACCTTTTAGAAAGAAAAGTGTCCAATTGGTGGAGTAATGAAGATGAATATTCGCAGAGATGGATAACATCATTTGACACTTTAATTCACGGACGAACCAGCCTCAAAGACAATAAACTGTTTATTGAGTGTGTGGCCAGGGTGTTCCTTTTAACCTGGAACCTGGACCGAGCATATGAGCCTTGGTCACGTGATGGTTCGGTGACGCCTCACACGCGTGCGCCGTCTGAGAGGCGAGGCGGCCCTCACGCCCTAGTGGCGTCACGAACGTGTTAACCCTATCAGCCTATATGCTTTCGTAGCGAAACCACCATAACATTTTCGCTTTGTGCCTACTGGAAGCGCAGTTTCTCGCTCAAAATGTTCAAATGTTTGTAAATCTATTGGACAAAACTGCGTGGTCATCAGTCCGTAGCTTACAAACTACTTAAACCTAGGTAAACTAACCTACGGACAAACACACACACCCATGCCCCAGGGAGGACACGAACCTCCACGGCGAGCAACCGCGCGCTCCGCAGCGAGACGCTTTAGACCGCTCGGCTACTCCACCGCGGCGTTTCTCGCTCAGTACACCATATCGTCGTTAATACGTGCCGCCATTTACCGACAAAACGATAACTACGACCTCTATATGGATGCAGTCCTACTTGAAACAAATGCAAGTCAAGAAAAATTGTATGGTGTTTCACTGCTACTATTTTTTTTTCTTTCAATAATCGCGTGTATTCACTCATAAGATAAGATTTTTCATATTTTATATAATGTGCCATCTTGTAGCTTTTCAAAAATTAGATAATATGAAGTATACATAATATTTTACGAAAGTGTCCTTACGTTTATGCTAGTGGTCTCAATCGAAACGACTGTGGCGCAAAACAATTAAGATTGTAACGATATATATGTAGTGAATTCTCAAAGACAGAAAACCTTACCGAATAACTGTATAAATCGGTAATCTTATTCTGAAATACTCTGACATATTTTTTTCTCAATTAGTATGATATTCACTCCATATGCTATTTACTTGCAAACAGTATATTTCTTGTTTTGACAGATGCAGATAGCAGAGACAGATCCTATTTCTAGCCTTGAGACCATATTATAAGACGAACTTTGCATTGGCTATCAGTTTGTTGTTTCTCTACAAGATTTCAGTTCTGGCTCTGAGGGAGAATCGACGAAATCCGTGAATGGGAATAGAGAGCGTGTTGATGTGATGTAAGACTGGGAATCTGAAGATGGCCTACCTCTAAGTAGTTTTATTCCTTGTCAGCAAGGTGCCCAAATTTACAACTACACTAACAATCATATTTATTTCTATTCTGATGAGTCAGTTTTCAGTACCATCAGGCCCACAAAATATTCCATATAATACAGACATTTGGGTGCAGTTTTTTCCTACTTTTATCCCCAATGTATTTGATTGATGGACTGTTATTTCAAACCAACCTTTATGCTACTCGTTTAGCCAGGAACAAATGCTAACAAAAAAAATAAATGAAATGAAGTTTATTTTGTAATAATATTTATGTTCAACACATTTCTGATGTAATTAAAATAATCGTTTGCTATAAATAAAAATATGTATGTTTTTATGTGTGGGGCTGTTTCAGTTGTTATTGCTACAGTGGTTTCACACCAAAACCACCACGTTATGCCATAATCTATATCTATAAATGTGAATGTCTGTTCAGTGTACGTTTATCACGTCTGAACCACAATACATAAAGAGCTAAAAATTTGTACAGTTACTAATGTCTACCCGGGGAAGGCTTTAGGTATGGTTTTATAGTGATCGGATAGCTATTTATCTATATATATGATTGTGAATGTTTCTTCGGTGTACGCTTATCACGTCCGAACGACAATACGCAGAGACTTAAATATTTGTACAGTTACTAATTTATACCCGAGGACGGATTTAGGCACGGTTTTATAGCAATCTGATAGATAGTTAGTAATTTGAAGAATATAACGTGAAATGCGGAACAATAATTACTCTTTGAAAATTATATTTACTCTTTGAAAATGGTTTTATTGCTTGCATTGTTACTTGAGGGTTGATAATGATAAAAGGATGGAGTATATTCGGATGGAAAGTTGTCGGTTTATATAAAATTCTCTGTGTGTGTGTTAATATTTGGATCTGCAGCGAAAACTACAGAACGCAAACGAATGGTCTGTGTGTAATTGTTGTCCGAAGTCTCCCATTGTACACAGTAGCAGTTACATGAATATAGCTATAAGGGGGTGGAAGATATGGTGGTTGAAAGTCGTCAAATTATTAACAAATTCGGACTGAAGGCCAGCAATGACGTTTGCGACTCTATAGCAAAGAGGTTAAATACAGAGAAACGTGATGCCACAGACCATATCTTTGTTCTATGCGTGCTACAATTTCTTCAGCTCCTTCTCTGTAGGATAAGAATACGAATAAGGAAATATAAGAATAAATAAATAAAGCAGTAAAAAAGAAATTTCTTTAAATACATCTCTTGAAAAAAAAATCGATTTGACGTTTCGCACATTACATCAAGTACAATACTACAAATAACATAGTTTACCAGAATGCCCCAAAATGAAATTAAAATGAATTTGGACATTACTCTCATCATCCATGTTGAGATACTGGAACACAGGCTGTAAGGAATAATGTAGGTATTATTTATTATAAATCATTAAACATAATTTTTTTTATTTGAATGTTGAATAAAGTGTTGGTTTCTAAAGAAGGTATTGTATTTTATTTCATCCTTCAAAACCACTCTCATAGCACACTACTGAAAGATAGTTGGAGTTTAAGATAGAAGAAAGAAGAGGGAAGAATCTGGTCGCCAGTTCATCGTTCGGGAAGATCAGTAATCTCTGCTTTCGTATGGCACCATTTTCTAGGGTAATTCATTATTGATTAAAAAATTATTCATTGCACAAAAGAGTGTAATCAGAATAATTGCTGAAAACCATCCAAGATCAACCTGCAAACCCTTATTTAAAAAGCTAGGAATCTTCACAGTAGCTTCACAGTACAGTAGATTCCCGAAAACTCGGTCTAATGTGGACCAAAGGTTGGCCGAGTTTGTGAAAATATCGAGTTATCGAGAACTGTGTTAAAAACAATAGGTAAGTTTTTTTGCTGTAAAATACTTTCTATAGTTACTTTCGAATACAATACAAATGACGGAACACTGTAATACAAAATTAATATAAGAAATTATCCAAAAAAATGATATTCGTTACTTACGAGTACGTACTTTAATTTACATTTAGAAAACTACTTTTAGAAGGCATACAGCCTTGGACAATGAAAAGTATGAACAATAGTGATTTATTTCATAAAACACTTTTTGATCGCGACTGTTTTTTTAATATGAAGACGCATCTACATATTGTATTTATGAAACACAATGGATTTTTAAATAGATTGTAGATGGCACAAGAAAATGTGATGTCTAGTCACACTTACAGCATAGCCTGTAACTGCTACATGGTACGATTTCAATTCTATATCGCATTCTGCGAGCACGGAATAATTCCAGAGGTTTTGCAAGGGAGTAGACGAGTTACCCGGACTGCCGGGTTACCGAGTGCCGAGTTTTCGAGACACTACTGTACATATGTTCACTTATGAAATTTGTCATTACCAATCTCACGGAATTCAAAAGCAATAGCAGTGTACATAATTAGATTACTACAACACTAGTATTCAACGTTAATCCTAGCTTTGGTACAGAAAGGGGTGAATAATGCTGCCACAAAAGTCTTTGGTCACCTACAAAACTGCATCAAAAGCCTGACAGATGGCCAACTACCATTTAAAAATAAACTAAAAGAATTTCTGAATGGCAACTCCTTCTACACTCTAGATCAATTTTTAGATATAAATTATTAAATCTGAAAAAAGAATAAATAAATAAAAATATTGTGTCTTGTAATATTTAGCACAAAGTAATTATTTCTAGAGACACGTTTCATTAACCTGGCACGTTCCACATCATTACGAAGTGTCGTATTCATGATCTATAGAACAAGTACTAATCAAATCTAATCTAATCTCACCCAGGATGACTAGCCAGAACGATAGGATGCGGTCTGGCCGTGATAGTCACCTGTGATCTCTGTTCAAGGTTCTGCTAATCGAAGACGTGGGGCCAGAAGACCGCCGGTTCGACTCCAGGGCAAGGGCGCAAAACCTCCACGCCGTGCAGCTACCTCTGTTCGCAGCAAAACAGAACACTTGTACAAGATGGAAAAATCACTCATCACCGTCACGAGGTTATTCCGCAGAATTTACGGCCTTTTAACACACAGTACCCGCTTCGACGGCGGGCGCTGTTCAACTGATGAGCCCAGGAGATACGCCACCAGTATAACCCGAGAAACGCGTCTTCGCCACCACGCGTCTTTACGCCACCGACACTCGTCACTTGTTCACAGTAAGAGTAATGTATGGTTTAGCTATTTAATAAATGTATTTTGTGTAAATACTGTTTCATTTACGCCTCATGTGCTCCTCGGTTGCACAGTGGTAGAGTGCCAGACTACAAATCCAAAGGTCGCGAGTTCGATCCCCGCCAGGTCCAAGGATTTTTAACTGTCATTTTCCACTTCTTTCACCTCTGGCAGTACTGCTCATGTGAAAAATACCGAGTAGCACTGTGGTTCGGAACCCACGTTAAACTGTAGGTCCCCCTATAATTGGCAGGGTAAGTCAGCTCGAAGGTCGGAGGAAGGCAACGGCATACCACCTCCAAACAGGACCATGCCTAGTAAAGCACTGTGGTGTTCAAACCAATCTTCGGATCGTTGACTGCTTTACCTTTTTTACCCGAGACAAGGAAAGGAACCCACATCCCACCTGTTTATAAGATTCCTTGTAAATGCTATCCTGACAATAAAATGTTAATTTGTCGTTAAAACTTGACATCCTGAAAATATGGAAATGCATTTACAGTTGTTGTTAAGTGTTCAGTATTCAGCAAAGCGGTAGGGTACTTTATGAGATCACAAACCCCCTCTCCATTTGATGTCAGATGAGTCCCTCTTCCACTCATCCTTCTTCACCTGACATTGGTCGGACATGGCTCTCTGGATGGGGACTGGAGCTTTACTTTAGTAAGGACGCAGCCCTGTATTTTGGATTTTTCGGAGGAGCGAGAGGAAAATGCGGATAGTGAAGCCAAAGGTAGCAGTCGCTTCTTAGCTTTCGGACTTGTTTCTGGACCTGCGCTATTTCTCTCAGTGGTAACGCGTCAAGAACAAGGTCAGCCTGAATGAAACTTTCACTCTGCAGCGGGGTGTGCGCTGATATGAAACTTCCTGGCAGATTAAAATTGTGTGCCGGAACCGGGACTCGAACCTGGGACCTTTGCCTTTCGCGGGCAAGCGCACTACCGACTGTGCTATCCCGACACGACTCACGATGCCGCCTCACAACTTTACTTCCGCCAGTACCTCGCCTCCTACTTTCCAAACTTCACAGAAGCTTGCTTGTTCGCAGGAGAGCTTCTGTGAAGTTTGGAAAGTAGGAGGCGAGGTACTGGCGGAAGTAAAGTTGTGAGGCGGCATCGTGAGTCGTGTCGGGATAGCACAGTCGGTAGTGCGCTTGCCCGCGAAAGGCAAAGGTCCCAGGTTCGAGTCCCGGTTCCGGCACACAATTTTAATCTGCCAGGAAGTTTCAAGGTCAGCCTGTCTGTTATTGGTCCCATCGACGCGCTGATAACGTATTTTACAGTTCTGGTGTCATCTCAGCATTTAGCAATGTCGTGTAGCACTAGACGTTGGCTGAAGTGGTTAGAGACCGCCGAACTTGTGTATACTTTGACTCTGTGACCCATCGGGATCACAGAGGCTGATTGTAGTCGAGTACAAGCAGTACATTAATGCGAAGCCTTCTCTTTTTATGATAGTTGACGTTGAAGAACAGCCAGAGTTAATCAAAGGGTGGACAGGGCATCTGGATAATACAATATACAAGAAGAAACTCCCTTTCTAGTCCAGGCCAGTAAGAGAATTGGAAGTCACACGACACAATGCAGCATTGGTTCAGTATAGAGGCAGCTACAATGGAGCGTATGAGGAACCTTCATTACTTCTTCCAGGAAAGAAAAGGCACGTTTCC
Organism: Locusta migratoria; assembly: GCA_026315105.1. Lineage (NCBI taxonomy): Eukaryota > Metazoa > Arthropoda > Insecta > Orthoptera > Acrididae > Locusta > Locusta migratoria. The sequence goes on from CM048751.1 coordinate 316,816,308, forward strand.
AGCCTCCCCTCTCCTAAGTATGAAGGCAATACCTTTTGAAAGTTTTTGTATTTATTGAAATAAGTACTCTTTTTTTTTTTTTTTTTTTTTTTTTTTTTTTTTTTTTTTTTTTTTTTAGTATTAGGCATATAGCGATTTAAATTAAGCGATTCTGCTTTTTTGCAGGTGATCTTAAAATATCTGCTGAGAAATACAGAGATTTACAAGACTTGAAAAGATTTTGCCGTAGTGTAGAGCAAGTGTACTTTGATAATATTTTCCATTAATCCACCATCGGAAAAACACAGGATATTTTATAGAAGACTATTAAAAGATTATATAAGATAATTTGTTCTAAGGTGAATATGAAATGCAATATGTTGTGGAATAGTCATATTTTTCCTCTGTATCAGCTGCCTTTGTGATAAAAAATACATCATATTGTTATAAATCCTATTCAGATGTGTATAATCTCATCAGTACTCTTTCTTTGAATGATATATTAAGGCCTAAAACAAAAATAAAGAATATAACTTGAAAAACTAAAATTTTATGAGTCTTTAAACTTTAAGTTCCGTTTCCTGAAAAAAAAAATTGAGAATTGCGACTTATCAGGTTTTTCCCCTGGACTCTTCATATTTTTCAGTTAGTTTCTCTGTTGCGGAACCCACAGCATTCAGATATCCACCCGTCTGGTTGACGGCAGCTCCCCTTGGGGGTCCCGAAAAACACTGGTTTACCCGGTACTAGCGTCCACACTGCGCTCGCTCTGGCGTCTGTACGCACGTGGCTATGTCTGTGTGATCCTGTGTTGTATACGTCCTAAAGAATGTGTCAATAAAATTTCCCCCTGCTGCATTGGGGAATTCGTGTTTTTCTTCCGGGTGTGTATATAAAGATTTAAGTCTCGCTGTAGTTTCAAATCATACCGAAGGTTGGAAATGACTCATTCGCGAAATAAAGATGGCGATATTTCAACTGATAGGAGCTGTGTAAACGTAGTTTATAACGCTGTGCTCATAATCTATGGCAACAGTTTGTTTTGTGCTCGCTTGTGCTTATAGCAAATTTCAAAAACTGTCGACACATTGACGTACAGCAAGTGACTGAATACACTGTTGTAAGAGACTCGCCGTATTAGAGTGACGAGAGACGCTCACTTTGGGCCACGAGACGCTGCAAGCAGCCCCGCCCCTCACCTTACTACGCATGCGCAAACACTGCTCTCCACCGTATTTATGACAACGGAGAATGTAAATGTCACTGACCCTTGAAATCGCGACATATTCTGGAAAAAGGCAAAGTATTGTGGCAAGTAACAAAGCAGAAATTTTTGCTGGTCCTAGAATCGCTTGAAATGCAAAGATAGGAAAAAAATAATTACTTATAGCCAGATACGAACCCTATTCTGTTACACAATAAAGAGGCGTATTTAATCGCGAGGCTTTTCTCACATTTCGTCCCTGGTAACATTATTATTAGTCATCTTAGTATATTTTGAATGATTTTACAACTGCTGCACCACCCCCCACCTTACGCATGCACAAACATTGCTCTCCACCGCATTTATGACAACGGAGAATATAAATGTGCTTATTACGAAATTTTACCAATTAGAATATGGTTTTGATCAATCATCAATGCCCCAAGAACAACGATGAGGCGCAGGTGTTAGTATCAGGAAGGCATTGCTCATGCAAAAATGTGAGATGTTGGACCTCTGTAGATAGATTGTTTTCCGTTCGGGCCAATTAGCGGTTTTCTCCAAGTCCGAGTAGCGCAGAAGCTAGTGCTTCGACTCGCGCAATCGCGCATATTACTATAGGAACGTCTTCCCCCGACCCTCCCATCGCATAGGCTGTCTCAGAAGGTTCAGAACACCATATGTGCCTCAGAAGTGTCCGGTTACCACTTAAAATTTTGTCGTGCTGCAAAAAGAGTTTTAAAACACACATAAAGTAATCTGATACGAGAACTAAACTAAGAATGATAGTTTAAAACGAAGAATCTTTTGTCTTTTATTTATTTTTTACATAATCATCTTTTTCTTTTGAGGGTTCACGGACCCATTGAACACATAGCACGTGCCACTACCACCCAAAACTTCTTTATTTACTGATAGCACATTTTATGTCCTGGTACCTGACAGCCGCGGCGGCGTGGCCGAGCGCATTGAGGAGCTATGCTCCGATGCGCGTGGCCACTCCCCGCCGGGGGTTCGAATTCCCCTTCGGGCATGGATGTTTGTGCTGTCTTTAGTACAAGCTAGTTTAAAAGCAGTTTGTAAGTTTAGGGACTGATGACGACGCAGTTAAGTCCCATGAGCTTTACAAACATTTAAACATTGGTACCATATATTTAAAATCAAGTCGTAAATGTCATATTAATATTACTATTAAGATGTATTCTACCGTAATATGAGATGGAAAAATAACGAAAAAATAATAATAATTAGTAAATTATCTATAGAAAATGAGGAAAAAGAAAAGAGAATATACATTTCACAAACTTTTTAAGGAATATAACAAAGTTCTAGATTGCATGAATTAGGTCTTTGCCAGACTCTTTTAGGTGGGAGCGTCGTGGGAAAAATAAAACTTTCAGCATGTTTCCTTTGAAGCTGCCGGTGTTTAATCTATCTTCATTATTCAAATTGTATATTTTCTCCACATCTACGTGGGATACTCTGCAAATGACATTTAAGTGCCTGGCAGAGGTTCATTGTGGTCTGTGTTACTTTGATAGTCATTGCCAGTTCACTACTCAGTTTACTTCTCTCCATAATCAATTGGCTGGGACTTTATTCACATGAAGTGGTAAATGTTGTCAAGAAGGGATCTCAAATCGATTCCATATTTCTGGATTTCCGGAAGGCTTTTGACACTGTACCTCACAAGCGGTTTCTAATGAAATTGGGTACTTATGGAATAACGCCACAATTGTGGGATTGGATTCACGATTTCCTATCGGAAGTGATACAGTTCTTAGTAACTGACCGTAAGTCATCGAGTAAATACAGAAATAATATCTGGCGTTCCGCAAGGAAGCGTTATAGGTCTCCTACTCCTCTTTGTGCTTATAAACGATTTAGGAAACAAACTGAATAGCTCCCTTAGAGTGTTCGCGGATGATGCGTCGTTTATCTGTTAGTGAAGTCAACAGAGGATCAAAATCAACTGCAAAGCCATTTAGTCAAAATTTCTGCATGGTGCGAAAATTGGCAATTAACACTAAATAATGAAAAGTGTGAAGTAATATGACCACTAAAAGAAATTTGCTGAACTTCAATTACACGATAAATCAGTCAAAACTTAAGGTCGTAAATTCTACCAGATACCTAGGAGTTACAATTACGAACAACTTAGACTGGAGAGAACATACAGAAAATATTGTGGGGAAGGTGAAGCAAAGATTACGTTTCATTGGCAGAACCCTTCGTAGATGCACCAGCTCCACCAAAGAGACTGGCTACATCACACTTGTGCGTCCTCTCCTGGAGTACTGTTGCCCAGTGTGGGACCCTCATCAGGTGGGAGTGACGGAAGATATTGAGAAGGTTCAGAGAAGGGCAGTTAGTTTTGTTTTATCACGTTACAGGAGAGAAAGTGTCACGGAAATCGTGCACGATTTGAGGTGGAAATCATTAAAATACAGACGTTATTCGTTGCGGCGAGATCTATTTGCGAAATTTCAATCACCGACTTTTACTTCTGAATATGAAAATATTTTCCTAGCACCCACCTACGTAGCGACACATGACCATCCCAATAAAATAAGATAAATCAAATCGAAAAGGGAACGATTTTGGTGTTCTTTCTTCCCGCACGCTATTAGAGAATGTAACAGTAGAGACAGGTTATGAAAGTGTTTAATGAAACCTGTGACAGGTACTTAAATGTGATTTGCAGAGTATAGATGTAGATGTAGATGCAGTGGAATAAGGTAACAGCAACTGTGTATTGATTATTTATTGAACTATACGACCGATATTGGTATTACAATCACACAATCTTCAGGCCCCCGTTGTGCAACAGTCAGTACTAGCACGTTTAAAAGGGGCAGCCATTAACACGTGTAGCCGTAAATTTCTCAGTCCTTTCATGTCAGAAGTGTCCTTGTATAATTGAATAAATGATCTTAATACAGCTGCTTCCTTCCACTTTCAGATTGCTACTCATGTGGACTGATGGTGACATAAATTACAGCCGGTCGCGGTGGCCGAGGGGACTGAGGCGCTCCATTCACGGTCTGCACGGCCACTACGGTCGGGCATGGATATTTGTGCCGTCCTTAGTATAAGGTAGCAAATAAGTAGTTTGTAAGTTTAGGGACTGATGACCCCGTAGTTAAGTCCCATAAGCTTAACAAACATTTGCACATAAATTACATTGACATTTGTAGAATGAGAAAAGATAACATCGCTCCTTCAGGTGGCCAGAGGGCTCCAGTAAGCCTGTGCCTCCTGCAGCAGCTTCCTATTTTCACTAGCCCACAATTATTTTACACTAGATGATCCGGTGAACTTCGTATCACTTACCTCTTAAAATAAACCATATTAAATTCAATCATATGCATTTTAGTCCCAGTACCTTTGTCAAGGCATCATCATACAGTCTAAGTATCGGCTCGATAGTGGGCGGAAATAGTGGGCAGATTACGCACACATGTCCAGGATAACGCTCATGTCGTTCGTGAAAGTTCAGGGAAGATTTAAATGATGATAAAATATGGAAAAATTGCGAGGAAAATTTAAATTGAAAACATGTAAAAGAACAATCTGGTTGTTGTGTTATCTAGTCGACCCGGTAATGCTCTGCAATTGCTAATATGTATGTACTCTTGCTCTGAACGTCAAATGTGCAAAATTTTGTCGTAATCGTACGAATAATATTTATACCCCAAAGAAGAGAGCTCTTTCAGTTTTCAACAAATTTTCCTATTTCCTGATCAAGTATTCCAAATTTTTACTTCACTCAAACCTTTCTCTCTCTATAAACGTCGAAAGTGTAAAATTATATCGCAATCATATGAATGGTATTGACATTTCATAGAAAAGTCTCTTTCTATTTTTTCTCAATTTTCCGGGAACCTTATCCACTTTTCCATTTCATAAGAACGTTACTCTTGCTTTGAACGTCAAATATGTACAATTTTATAGCAATAAGTTGAATGATATTGATATCCCATTGAAAAAAGCTCATTCAGTTTCTCGCGAATTTTCAAATTATTTTCCGGGTAATTTTTCCCAAATTTTTAGATCATAAGAACGTTCATCTTTCGTTGAACGTCAAATGATCAAAATTTTATCGTAATCGGATGAACGGCTCTCAACGTTTTTTACTGAAAACTTTTCCAAGACCATATTGAAAAAAAAAAAAAAAAAAAAAAAAAAAAAAACGCTTTCCATCGTGCGAATAATTTGTTATAGCACTGAATTCAATCAAAAACACATTGAAAACCGCACTTTCAGTTTTTCTCTAATTTTTAAATTTTCCGGTAGTTTTTCCAAAAAATTTATTTCATACAAACCTTGTGCTGTAAAGCCGTACTCAAGTGATGCTCTTATAACCATGTGGCAATTTATTTTTATTCATAGAAAAAATAGCTTTCGGCTTTTCCTAAATTTTCCTACTTTCATTTTGACTTTCCAAAATTTTTATTTGGAGCGAACTTTCCTCTTGCTTTCAAAATAAAATGTACAAAATTTTATCACAACTGGACGAACGGTATTGATAGCGCACTGGAAACAGATGTTTCAGTTTTTCACGATATTTCCTCTTTTCCGGACAACTTTCCCATATTTTATCACCGTTTAAACCTTCCCTGGGCTTACATGAATATTTCTAGACTAAATTTAGCCAAATCAGTTCAGCCGTTCTCGGGTTTTAGCGAGACTAACGAATAGAAATTCATTATTTATAGTTTTATTCTTTACTGCATAATGTCTTTGCTTACTGTTATTTAATTTCTGTATTCACAATCCTTATTACCACTGTATTCTACTACATGATAAGTCTTGTCTTTGTTGTCAAGTTGCATAGCGTTTTCCTTGTTAGCCGTTTATTATGGCGTTTGTGCGTGTTCGTCGTTTTCGTGGTCTGCCAGAAACACACGCGTCCTGCAGTTGCAGGTCGAGCTGCTGGAGGACTCAGAAGAAACGGCCTCCACCCGTTGGTAAAGCGGTTGTTGCTCTGGTTCATGTGGAGGGAAACAAAGCTGCCTCAATCCCTGCTGATATACCGCGACTTTGCGGGAGAGATTGCACAAGCTTTCCCTCTTTCCACCGCCTCTCTCTCCTCCGGCTTCTTTCCCTGTGTATGTTGTTTCTGTGGGAGTCCTCAGCCTGTAGCGATGCGCTCTGCCGGCTGCCACAGCCGCGAGTGTTTACCGAGGATCGGCGACACAGCAGGCGACTCTCAACGCGAACGCCTACGGCGCCGTGCTTTCTCACCTCGCAGCGAGGCAAACGCGCTCTGACCAAGGCTTCCTACCCTTCACAGCAATATCAAACAATATAAAAACATTGAAATTACTAAAATGTTAACTTAAAACCAGACGTTTCCTAGGTATTTGTTCTTTTTATACTCTTGTAATGTTCCATCTGAACTGCTATTATCGTTAGGACAGTCAGTCATCAAGAAATTGTTCCACCTAATATGCAAGATGTATACGATAGGGGAAATACCCTCAGTCTTCATTAAGAGTATGTGTTCTGGTGCTCTTCAGTCCGGAGACTGGTTTGATGCGGTTCTCCACAATACCCTATCCTGAGCAAGCCTCTTCAACTCCTCATAAGAACGGCAACCTACATCTGTCTGAATCTGCTTACCGTATCCACCTCTTGGTCTTCATCTGCGGTTTTAACCCCACACGCTTCCCTCCAACGCTAAATTCACAATTCCCTGATATCTAAGAATGTGTCCTATCAATCTTTCCCTTCTTTTAGTCAAGGTATGCCAGAAATTCCTTTCCTCCCAATTCCGTTCAGTACCTCCTCAGTAGTTACGCGATCCACCCACTTAATCTTCAGCATTCTTCTGTAGCACCACATTTCAAAAGCCTCTATCCTCTTCCTGTCCGCACTGTTTATCGTCCATGTCTCACTCCCATACAAGGCAACACTCCACACAAATGCATTCAGAACGGACTTCCATAGGCTTAAATCAATATTCAAATGTTCAAATGTTTATATAGTCTATGGGACTTAACTACGGGGTCATCAGACCCTAAACTTACAAACTACTTATGAACTACTTACGAACTAGGACGGCACAAATATCCATGCCCGAGGGGGGATTCGAACCCCCGACCGTAGTGGCCGTGCAGACCGTTACTGGAGCGCCTTAGTCCCCTCGGCCACCGCGGCCGGCAGGACATTGTTAATAATATATCTAGAGTTATTGCCTTTCCTTCTTTTAGGCGCCAGCTGATGTTTACTGTAACTCATTCGATGTTAACAAATTTCTCTTTTTCAAGAACGCTTTTCTACCCGTTGCCATTCTGCATTTTGTATCCTCTGTACTGCGACCATCATTTGTTATTTTACTGCCCAAGTAACAAAACTCATCTACCTCCTTTATTGTTCCGTTGCCTAATCTAATTCCTTCGGCGTCACCTGATTTTCTTAGACTGCACTCCATTACCCTAGTTTTTCTCTGGTTAATGTTCATCTTATATGCACCTTTCAGCACACTGTCCATTCCGTTCGACTGCTCCTTCAGGTCCTTTGCTGTCTTTGACACAATTACTATGTCTTCAGCAAAACGAAATGTGTTTAATTCTTCACCCTGAACTCTTATTCCTTCTCCAAATTTCTCTTTGCTTTCCTATATAGCTTGCTCAATGAACAAATTGAATAACATTGGAGAAAGGCTACAACCCTGTCTTATTCCCTTCCCAACCACTGTATCCCTTTCATGCGCTTCAACTCTGACAACCGCTGTCTAGTTTTTGTACAAGTTGTAAATAACTGTCGGTTCGCTATATTTTACTCCTGCTTGCTTCAGAACTTGGAATAGTTTATTCCAATCAACGTTGTCAAAAGCCTTCTCCAAATCTGAAAAAGCTAGAAATGTAGGTTTGCCTTTTCTTAATCTATCTTCTAGGATAAGCCGTAAAGTGAGTATTGCCTCCCGTGTTCCTACATTTCTTCTGAACCCAAACTGATCTTCCCCGAGGTCGGCTTCTACCAGCTTTTCCATCCTTCTGTAAATAATTCGTGTTAATATTTTGCAACCATGACTTATTAAAATGATGGTTCCGTAGTTTTCACACCTGTCTGCACCTGCTTTCTTTGGAATGGGTATTATAACATTTTTCTTAAAGTCTGAGGGTACTTCACCTGTCTTATACATCTTACAAACCAGGTGAAACAATTTTGTCATGGTTGGTTCTCCCAGAGACTTCAGTAGCTCTGAGGGAATATCATCTACCCCAGGGGCCGTATTTCGACTTGGGTCTTTCAGTGCTCTGTCAAATTCATCTCTCAGTATAGTATCTCCTATTTCATCCTTATCTACTTCTTCTTCCCTTTCTACAGTATTGCCGCGAAGTTCATTTCCTTCATAGAGCCTTTCTATATACTCTTTCCATCTTTCAGCTTTCCCTTCTTTACTCAGAACTGGTTTTCCATCAGTGTCCTTGATATTCATAGAGTTGTTTTTCTTATCTCCAAATACCTCTTTTATCTTCCTATAGGCAGTATCTGTTTTCCCCTATTTATCTACATCCTTGCATTTGCATTCTAGCCACTCTTGCTTAGCCATTTTGCACTTCCTGTGAATCTCATTTCTTAGTCATCTGTACTCCATTTTGCCAGTATCATTTACTGCATTTTTATATTTCCTCCTTTCATCGATTAAATTTAGTATCTACTTTGATATCCAAGGATTTTTTGTAGTCTTGCCTTCCTGCGTATTTTGTTCTCTGCCGCCTTCACTATTTCATCTCTCAACGATACCCATTCCTCCTCTACTGTTTCATTTTTCCCCCGTTTCTGTCAATTGTTGCCTAAAGCTTCCTCTGAAATTCTCAAGAAGTTCAGGTTCCTGCAGTTTATCCAGGTCCCATCTCCTTATTTTCATATTTTTCTGCTGTTTTTTTTTTTTTTTTTTTTTCAATTTCAGCCTACAATTCATAACCAATAACTTGTGGTTAAAATTTATATCTGCCCCGGGGTATGTCTAACAGTTTAAAGCCTGGTTCTGAAATCTATGTCAGATAGATAAAATCTATCTGGTATCTCTCTGGTGTCTTCTGGTCTCTTCCAAGTATAGAATCTTCTTTCGTGATTCTTAAACCAGGTCTTTGTTATAACTAAATTATGTTCCGTGGAAAATTCTACCAGGCGGTTTTCTCTTTCATTCCTTTTGCCTAGACCACGTTAAGAGTAAAGTGATTATAATTCCGAAGAAATCAAGTGGAGACAAATGTGAAAATCACAGAACTATCAGTTTAACAAGTCTGATTGCAAAATACTAATACGAATTATTTACAGACGAATGAAAAAATAAAAAAAAAACTGGTGGAATCCGACCTTGGGGAAGATCAGTTTAAATTTAGGAGAAATATAGGAACACGCGAGACAATACTCACATTACGACTTATCTTAGAAGTTGATGGAAAGTGAAACCTACGTTTTTACCATTTGTGGATCTGGTGAAAGCTTTTCATAGTGTTGACTGGAATACACTCTTTCAAATTGTGAAGGTAGCAGGGGAAAAACATAGGAAACGAAGAGTTATATTTGTACAAAACCCAGAAGCAACTATTAGCGTCGAAGGGCATGAAAGGGTCACAGTGGTTGGGAAAGGAGTAAGACAGGTTTTTAGCCTTTACCCAATGTGTTTCAGTCTGTACGTTGAGAAAGACGTGAAGGAAAGAAAGGAGAAACTTGGAGAGGGGATTAAAGTCCAGGGAGAGGGAATAAATACCTTGCGGTTTGCTGATGACATAATAATTGTCTCAGAGACAGCAAAGGACCTGGAAGAGACATGGAATTGACAGTGACTTGAAAGCAAGATATAAGATGAACATTAACAAGAGTAAAACGAGAGTAATTGATCTATTGTCAGAAAATCAGGCGATGCTGAAGGAATTAGATTATGCAATGGGGCAATAAAAGTAGTAGATGAGTTTTGTTATTTCGGAACGAAATTTTACATAGACGGTGACCTTTCTCTCGTTATTAACGCCAAGTGAGCAAACTTTCTGCAAGATCCTCCTCAGAAGAGTGGTAACCGACATCCATTTGAATGTGCTTACTGTATTCCTCTCTAGGTCTCAGTCCTTGATTTTTACCCCACACTCATCCCTCCAGTGCTTAATTTATGATTCGTTGATGTCTAAGAATGTGTCCTACCAATCAATCCTCTTTTTTTTAGTCTAGGTATCCCAAAAATTTCTTTCCACCCCGGTTACCTTTAGTACGCCCTCATTAGTTACGTGATATACCAACCAATATTCAGCATTCTTCTGTAACACCACATTTCAAAAGATTCTATCCTCTTCCAGTGTGAACTATTCATCTTCCATGTTTCTCTCCCGTACAAGGCATCGTTCCACAAAAATGCCTTTAGAAAAGACTCCCTTACACTGAAATTAATATTCAGTGTTAACAGATTTCTCATTTTCAAATGCGCTTTTGTTCCTATTATCATTCTGAATTTTAGAGCCTCTGTACTGCGCCCAACATACGTTATTGTATTGCCCAAGTAAGAAAACTCATCTACAACCTTAATTGTATCGTTATCTAATCCAATTCCTTCAGCATGACCTGATTTGCATGGACTGCTTTCTAATGTCTTTGTTCTGCTCTTGTCATTCTTTGTCTTATACGCTCCTTTCAAGAACTGTCCATTCGGTTCAACTGCTCTTACACGTCCTTACAATGTCTTCCAATGTCATCGGTAAAACGCAACGCTTTTATTTCTTCAGGCTGATCTTTAATTCCTTCTTCAAATTGCTCATTACTTTAATTCACAGCTGTCTCAAATTACAATTGAATAGAGTTCGAGAGAGGCTAATAACCTGTCTTACTCCTTACCGCTTTCATACCAGTCAACTCTTGTAGCTGGTGACTGGTTTCTGTTCAAATTGTAATTGACCTTCCGATAGCTATATTTTACCTCTGCCGACTTTTCAGAATTTGATACGGTGTATTCAAATCAACATTCTGCAAATCTACAAGAGCTAGAAACGTAGGTTTACCTTTCCTACATTTCTTCCACATCCGAATTATCTTTCCAGAGGTCAGCTGCTACAAATGTAGATGGAATCATCGGAACAAAATACGACGTCGTCTTACCAAGTATACGTTTTTCTTTCGTCAGTGTATTACAAGAAGTAGATTGTAAAGTACACAGATTACTAATACTGGATTTTTTGTCACCCAATGCATCCATATACGTTCCTTTTCTGAAGACATACGCTACAAGCAGATTAGATTAGTACTTGTTCCATATATCATGAATACGACACTTCGTAATGATGTGGAACGTGTCAGGTTAATGAAAGGTGCCTTTACAAATTATTACTTTGAACTAAATATTTTTATTTATTTATTTAATATATTTTTTTTATTTTTTTTTTATTTTTTCAGATTCACTGATTTATATTTAAAAATTTATCTATAGTGTAGAAAATGTTGCCATTCAGAAATTATTTTAATTTATTTTGAAATGCTAAGTGACTGCCTGTAAGACTTTTGATGCTGTTTGGTAGGTGACCAAAGACGTTTGTGGCAGCATAATTCAACCCTTTCTGTGCCAAAGCCAGATTTAACCTTGAAGAATGAAGATCATTTTTTCTCCTAGTGTTGTAGTTATGAACACCGCTATTGCTTTTGAATTCGGTGGGATTGGTAATTACAAATTTCACAAGTGAATATATATACTGAGAAGCTACTGTGAAGATCCCTAGCTGTATAAATGAGAGTCTGCAGGATAATCTTGGATGGGCTCCAGAAATTATTATGATTACACGCTTTTGTGCAATGAATACTTTTTTACTCAATGATGAATTATCCCAGAAAATGATGCCACACGAAAGCAGAGAATGAAAATAGGCATAGTATGGTAATTTAGTGAGATGTATATCACCAAAATTAGCAACTACCCTAATAACATAAGTAGCTGAACTCAAACGTTTCAGCAAATCTTCAATGTGCTTTTTTTCCCATTTCAACCCCTCATCAATGCATACACCTAAAAGTTTTGAAGATTCTACCTTTAGTTACAGATTTCTGTTCAAAGTCTATCTTTATTAATGGTGTCATTCCATTTAGTGTATGGAACTGTATCTATTGTGTTTTATCAAAATTTAATGATAGTCCATTTGCGGAGAACCACTTAATGATTTTCTGAAAGACGTCGTTTACAATTTCTTCAGTTAGTTCTTGTCTGTCAGGTGTGATAACTATACTTGTATCATCAGCAAAAAGCTTCAGCTCTGCATCTTCATGGATATAGAATGACAAGTCGTTAATATGTATTAATAACAGCATAGGGCCCAAGACCGAACCTTGTGGCACCGCATTCTTGATTGTTCCTCAGTAGTTGGAATCATCTGTTTTTTGAATATCATGCGAATCACTTATGTCAACTTCCTGCACTCTTCATAACACAGGATGTTTATCAATGATTATCGTTCTTCAGATGAAAGAGTAACTCAATTCCACCAAGAACTTTATAAATGCACAATACGAACATCATTTGTCACACGGCACACATCAAGTCTATAGCCGAGTTCTTAGCAAACGTTGATAACTGCGCCTTAAATTATTGTAGTAGTAGCTTAGGGACGGCATCTGGTATCAGAAGCACGTACACACGACCCTTATGAAGCCCTAAAGGAAAAAATCGCCTGGCGTTAGGTCGGGTGAACGTGGACGCCATGCAAAGCAAGCCCTGTCATTGGGCCCCTTGCGGCCTATCCAGCGCTTGATTAGTGACGTTCAGCAAATCGTGTACTTCGCTATGCCACTGAGGTGGCGCACCATCTTGCTGGAAAATGAAGTTTTCTGGCTCATCTTCTTCCAACTGAGGGAAGAGGCATTGCACTAGTGTATCAAGGTAAGAAGTGCCAGTTTTCTGGCTCATCTTCTTCCAACTGAGGGAAGAGGCATTGCGCTAGTGTATCAAGGTAAGAAGTTCCAGTTTTCTAACTCATCTTCTTCCATCTGAGGGAAGAGGCATTGCGCTAGTGTATCAAGGTAAAAAGTGCCAGTTTCAGTAGGTTCACCAAGAAAGAAAGACCTATAAACTTTCCGCCCTGATATGCCACAAAAAGTCACTTTCGAGGGACCCTTGTTGCGTTTGTACCATCTGGCGAGAATTTTGTGAGCCCCGAATGCGTACATTGTGAGTATTAACATGTCCACTAAGGTAAAAGGTAGATTCATTACTGAAGACAACATGATCCTGAAGATTGTCATCATTATCAAACAACATGTCGTTTGCGAAGTTGGCATAAAATCCGTTGTCTTTGGATCTTGTAATAACTGTAAACGGTAAGAACGTAGTTGTACTTGTTTTCTTAAAACTGTCCAAACAGTCGACACAGGAACTTGTAATTCACCACTAGCCTTCTGGACTGATCTGTTTGTTCTACGAGTAACGACTCTCTCATTCGCTCAACAGTCTTATAACTAACTCCCGTGATTTTCCCTTTACAAAAACAGCCTATCTCTTGAAACTGATTATACCATCTAGGAATGATATGACTTGGAGGATCACAACCGATCTTCAGCCGGAACGCACGTTACACAGTAACAACAGATTTGGTATTTGCAAACTGCAAAACACAAAACGCTTTCCGTCGCCATCTCTGCTGCTTCCTCTGTCTCGCGAATTTTGGCGGAAACATTGCACGCTGCGCATGCGCAGTGATGCCAAACAGAAGTTTTTGAGTTGCTCTATCATTCGACATATCATTTATGTTTAATATAGGAAGTATTATAATGCGTTAAAACCCCGATATTCATTTTCACCATCTCATGCGTCGCGTCCTCAAATGAGAACATTTAAATTTTGTCTCATTCATGTCATCTTTTACATATGAGGTGACAGTAAAGCGTAGGTACCTCATATGAGAACTAACCTTTCGCCTCCCCCCTCCTCTCCCTCTCCCCCACTCTTCCCATTCTTTCCCCACCGCGCTTCCTTCCTCCCCCTTTCCCCCTGCAGGGCACCGGTGTCGGCATATTTTAACAGTGCCCCATTTAGTGTTGGGCCAGTATTCGTACTTCGTGCTCAAGTGGTGTTTTAATACTTCAGCAGCCGCTAATGAGACAGAATATTCGTCATGCCATGTGTTTTACGCAATGCATTCGTCATCGTCTAGCGTGCTCCAACAATATGTTTTTAACCACCTTTGATTTTAAACCTCTGCTTAAGTGTCATTTTAACCACCGTGGCTGTTTTAATTCTGAGTATGTATCTTTCACTTCTTTGATTATATAGAGGGTGTCCCAGCTATCTTGTCCACCCTCTGGAACAATAACAGCTATGGGAAAACGACTTTCACCGTTATCAATGTACGGCTGGGGCCCATGAATGTACATATTTGGAAACATTCTAAAACGAAAGCAAATGTGTTTTTTAACAAAAACTTACGTTTTTTTTAAATATACACCCTATATTATTTCTTCAGCATTCCATAGCATGACAAATCATATAAACAATGGCGTTGATTGCATCGCAATATTCCAATTACATCCCGAGATATTGCGACGCGAAGTTGACGCTTGAAAAACCCGAAATGCGCTGCGAGCGCACGTCCTGAAGCTCAGGCGTGAACCCCATGCTGGCCGTAATCGCGACGTGATTGACATACGTAATCGCACTTCCATACTTATCAAAGTTAAACTTTACTGTAGATCTAGCGCAAGTGACAGTGAATCATTCACTCACAGTAGTAAAATTCATGTTGATGGTTTTAGTGAAACGAGCAAATGGACTAAAGGTTTTACCGTTGTTTAGGTAAAAATGTTTTGATTTGGGAAGTTCAGGTAAGACATAGAAGCTGAATGTAAACATGTTTAATCAATTAGTTTTATTATCACATAATTATCAATGTTATGTTTACCTAATGAGTTACATGACAAACTGTTTCAAACAACTGTTTCTGAACATCACTTGGTAAAATGGCCCTTTGTAGAATAGAAACTTGCACTGTGATACCAGCACTATATACTAAAGATAGCGTTCACATATCATGCTCAAAGTGATAACCATTGGCTTGCATACATAGGGTCACTCTGCGATTGAAGGATGCCCTACTTCGTGCTACTGTTTCCTCTTTGATGGCTGTACAAGAATCAATAATACGTTGCTTCATGTCTTCTGGTGTTGTTGATTCATGTTGGTAAACAGCATCCTTCACTGCTTCCCAAAGAAAAATATCCAGCGGTGTAAGGTCCGGAGATCGGGCAGGCCACCTAACTGGGCCACCAAGTCCAATCCACCTACCAGGGAACTTACGGTTCAGAAGTCGTCGTGCTCTTAAGTCGTTATGTGCAGGGCATCCGTCATGCTGATACCACATGACCATTCTCCTGTTCAGAGGTACAGTGTCCAAGAGAACAGGAAGATTGTGTCGTATAAATCTGGAGTACTGACTGCTGTTTTGGACGCCATTTACAAAGAAAGGTCCGATAATGGTATCTCCGCACCAAACATTCACTTTCCACGGACGTTGATGCCCTACCTGATGGAGCCATTTTGGATTGTCTGCGGACCAGTAAAGCATATTCCACATATTGACAGTTCCTTTGTTGGAGAATGACGCCTCGTCGGTAAAGAGAACATCTGCGAAAAAATTTGGATTAGTCAGAAGTTTTTGCTGAGCCCACCGACAAAATGTTACCCTGTTGCTGAAGTCATTTCCATGAAGATTCTGGTGTAGATGAACATGGTAAGGATGAAATTTATGACGTTGAAGAATACGCTGGCCACTTGATTTCGACACACCAACTTCACGTTCAATTTGACGTGTGCTGATGTGAGGATTCACAGCTACGGTAGCGAGCACAGCAACTTCAGCACGTTCATCTGTGCGTGTTCTTGGACGATGTCTAGGTCTTGGATTTAAGCTTCCCGTTTCACGTAGACGAGATGTGAGAAAACCTAACATCCGGCGCGAAGGCGATGGCTTGTCAGGGAATCGTCTTCTGTACAGTCGTTCTGCATGAACAGAATTTCGCCCGACTACAAAAGGGTACAGTACAGGTATGTAGAGTAGGGTAGAAAACAGACATATTGACGTAATAATCATAATGTTCACTAACAGTACTATAAACAAACAAGCAACCTAATAACGTATTTCCCCTCAACATACATTCTCCATAGATCAGCAGCATATTTATCATATCTTCATGTGTATACATAATACAGTATAAATTCCACGACACAACGTTTATTCACAATGTGTACTACCTCCGTGCCGTCACTAGATTACTCTGATGCACGTACAATGGCAAGCGGTGTACTGCACGCCAAAGCAACAACAAATGGGATGCTCGGAGGGTGGTGGAGTAGAGGAGCTTGCATGGGTTGCAAATCACAAACAAGGCGAAGTGGAAACTCAAATTTCAAATGTTTGTATAGCTGAGGCGCTCCAGTCACGGTCTGCACGGCCACTACGGTCGGGGGTTCCGAATTCCCTCTCGGGCATGGATATTTGTGCCGTCCTTAGTGTTAGCTAGTTCATAAGTAGTTTGTAAGTTTAGGGACTGATGACCCCGTAGTTAAGTCCCATAATCTATACAAACATTTTTTATAATCAAAGAAGTGAAAGATACATAAAAAATGTTTGTATTGTCTATGGGACTTAACTACGGGGTCATCAGTCCCTAAACTTACAAACTACTTATGAACTACTTACGAATTAGGACGGCACAAATATCCATGCCCGAGGGGGGGATTCGAACCCCCGACCGTAGTGGCCGTGCAAACCGTGACTAGATCGCCTCAGTCCCCTCGGCCACCGCGGCCGGCGAAAGATACATACTCAGAATTAAAACAGGCCCGGTGGTTAAAATCACACTTAAGCAGAGGTTCAAAATCCAAGGTGGTTAAAAACATAATGGAGCACGCTAGACCATGACACCCTGTATATTGTCTTCGTTTTAGTCTCCTTTCAGTTTTTTAAATTCTGTATATTTTAACACCATAATGTTTCTTAAGCCGAATCGTCAAATTGTTCAATCGATCGGCTGAAGAGCAGCAACCAAGCTGCTGGCAGCCTGCCACCAGAGGTGGCTTTAAAATATCAATAAAGAAAATATATTTGAGGGCCAGTAATGAATGCTAAAATGTCTCCTAGATGTTCAAATGTCTGTAAATCTATCGGACCAAACTGCGTGGTCATCAGTTCGTAGCTTACAAACTACTTAAACTAAGGTAAACTAACCTAAGGACAACACACACACCCATGCCCCAGGGAGGACTTGAACCTCCGAGCCGGCCGCGGTGGCCGAGGAGACTGAGGCGCTCCAGTCACGGTCCGCACGGCCACTACGGTCGGGGGTTCGAATCCCCCCTCGGGCATGGGTATTTGTGCCGTCCTAGTTCGTAAGTAGTTCATAAGTAGTTTGTAGGTTTAGGGACTGATGACCCCGTAGTGAAGTCCTATAAACTATACAAACATTTGAACATTTTGAACATTTTTTCGATCCTCCGACTGTGAGCAACCGTGGGCTCCGCAACGAGGCGCCTTAGACCGCTCGGCTATGGAAAGTGGAGATTACAAGAGAGAGTGAAAGCACATTGTTGCCTGAACATCGAAAAAAAAGAAAAAATAAACCTCTTATTCGGTACGCAACGAATTACCCTTCGGTGGGGTATAACACAGGCCAGCCAACTCGGTGAACCTATTGCCAAGACGTGTCATGATAGGGAATGCAGACGGAAAACACGTTACATTTGAGAAAAGTGGCAACTTGCTTTGTGTCCTGAGCGTCTGAAACAATTTCATTGTACGAAAAAGACAACCTAATGTACACTTTTCGTGTATTTTTTGATATTATTAATAGATGTTCGGGACTGATGACCTAGATACTTTTAGTCCGCTTAAAACAACAACAACTACAATAGATGTTCCATGTAAAATGTAGAAGTTTTCGTACTCACTGTCCACGTTTTAGGACACCTCACTATTGGTCCATGAAACTATCCTTTTAGGTAAATTACGATGAATACTGCACAAGATAGGTCTTACGTTACCAAATGATGTATGAGAAATTGTGTTCATTGTCGGATTGATAATAATTCGTGGATGAGAGGGATAAACACCCTGTAAAATATGTCCTCATTGTTTTAGGCTGCCCTGGGTCTATGCCAGGTATAGTCCGCAAGTGGGTGCGAGCAAGATATATACTCTTATTTTAGTGGGCAGTGATCAGGGCCGGCGCAAGGCACGTGCGAAACGTGCGGCCGCACGGGCCGGCACTTTCCGGGGGGCGGCAAATCTGACGCCCCCCTTTTTTTCTGTAGTACAAACTCAGCATTCATTCCCAAGAGGGGACTCGAAAGCAAACCTCGGAGGGAGCGGCTTCGGGAACTGTGGCATGGCGTCTCGACTACTTGTCGGCCGCCCCTGTTGAAAAAGGGGAGGGTGGAGGGCTAATTTCTGCCTTGCCGCTGTGTCAGCGCCGTCGTGTTTACGCCGGAATGGAAGCAGTCTGGCGCACACGCCAGTATTCTTATGGGTGGAGCGCTGTCAGCGTGTTAGGCGCCGTGCGTTTACTCACAACTAATTTTGCAGGAGACGAAATGTAATTTGGAAATTGGAACGCAGTGTGCGATACTGCGGTTACATGTTAAGCCTGAAACAATTTTGATAAGCCCTTCAATGCCAGTTGAGATTTATTTTCTTCGCGCGCTATGAAAAAAAAATGTTTAACATTACTACAGTCAAACATGTTCAACGCCTACAATGGCTAGAGGTATTCCGAATGGGTAAATACGCTGTAATTACAAGGGATAAAGACATTGATAGTAAGCCTGGCATCAATTGGGATTCGACGTATTTTTGAAAATGTTTGCTCTCCGTTTCTGGGTGGTAGTTGGACGTTTTGGTTTTTGAGCCCTGAAACACCTGTCTCCGCCTGCATGAACACAACTTTTGTGTGACAATACCACTCACACACTATCACTTTGCCAACATTTATTTACTGTATAATGCGTGTGAATACATGTTTCGTCTAAGTAAACTACTGGTCGCTTTGATTCTGATAAAAACCTGAGAAAGTATGCTCTTTTAGCAACAACGCCTTCTCGTCCAAGCGAAACAAAACGTTAATTTTGTCACCTTGTAAACCGAAAAATCCATAGACAGAACATTGCTTCTAAGGGTTTCCTTGCTTGCTTTGAAGCTCACTTCTGTTTGACAAAAGTTTTCTCAAAGTTCGTATTTCTTTCTATTGTTCGTAGTGCTGTAAAAATTACTGCCTGATAATACATTTATCCATATCATCGGTCACATACTTATTGTGAGCTTCTTCTTCTTCTTCTTGGGCGCTAGTTTAAACGTAGCCTCGCTGTACCTCGTCACGTGACCTAGTTCCTGGCACTGCCGCGTCACCACTTCGCCTTTCCAGACAATAGGCACGGTTGCGTTCTCTGCAACGAAAACTACAGAAATCGTTTCGGTAGTTGGCCGAGAGAGTCAAGAGTGGTCAGAAGCACTTTCGTTGCGTTTCAGAAGAACAGAAGAATTGGTGCGTCCGAATTTCTTGCAAGTTGGAAAGTAACAGGTAAGTGCCTTTCATATAACCTATAATTAGTATTGCGCATGCACGTTAATCATAAGTTAGAATTTTTCTCCTTCAAGAATGCAGAATAGGAAAATTTATTTTTCTTATGATCTGTTACTTAAAAAATTGGCAACTCGACAAATAAGCACGCGTCACCCCAATAGCTAGAATGAAAATAAAGAGCAGAAAAGTGAAGTGATATGGTGATGACTAATTTGTTACCCCTTATTCCATAATCAGACACGACAGAACTGACATATTAATTACGACAGATGGCGAGTGTCAGTTCTTTGAAATGAATACCCGCAGTGCAGTGAGTTAATGTATTTCGACTAGCATCAGTACCGGTCGATTCCCGAGTGTGTATTTATTGCATTATTATGTTACTCTGCCCCACTATTTGGCCGTTTCAACTGTTTTATTTTCCAGATCTTCATAGATTTCTGGCACAGAGTAGCAATTCTCAATGCTTTGAGTTATATTTACATCTATACCGTCATGCTGAACGCAACTGTCAACATGACGGTTTAGATGCAAGCACATATTAAAAGCTTTGAAACTGGCCACTCAGTGGCCGAAACCTAGGTAGATCTGAAAAAAATAAAATAAAATAAAAGAGGACCAACGGGGGGGGGGGGGGGGCGGCGGTGGCGGCGGCAATTTAGCAGCTCGCACGGGGAGGCACTTGGGCTTGCGCCGGCCCTGGCTGTGATGCACTGTTGTTACATTAAGGTGAGAGAGGTTAGGAGGACACTGGGTTGACTCCTCTGATGGTCGCCTCGGCAGAGGAGGGGACCAGAGCAAACTGGCCGGTAGAAGCAAATATTTACTGCTGTGGTCGGGCGGCCAGCGTGGGCTCTTAGCGGAGCCAATTAGGGACGGGGTGGCGAGTTAGGGGCAACAGCCTGTGGAGGGGAGCCACTTAGGGACACTTTACTAGGGGCGGCGGCACTGCGCCATGACCATTTGCCAAGCTAAGACACCCTTATCGTTTCTACCAGGAGAGGGCTTAGGTTCACCTCGATCACACTACCCTGCAACGTCATTATGAAGTGTACACGGACACCAGTGGCGTATACTGTTGGCTATCAAAGCCATCACCGAAGCCCATATCTGATGTAAACTAAAAATTAATAAGTATTAACAGGTTTTCAGCCAAGATAGCTTTCTTCATCTATTTAGATTACCAGTTTCGGCGTGCTAGACGCCATCTTCAGACCTAATACACAAAGTATTTTTTTACAAAATGAACTGCAATAGGTAATAGCAAAAAAACTTAAAAAGAAGGGCATGGTTTACTAGCATCCCAGGCCAAGTACAGACACCATCACTTGTAGTTTAAGACATGTCTTACTGAAGCTAATATGTAATCTATACTTCGTGATCAGCAGGATGAACACTTTCCCAACAGCCTCGCAAGGCCTATGTTAAATAAGTATAGATTACATACTAGGTTCAATAAGACATGTCTTGATCAACAAATGATAGTGTCTGTACTTGCCCCGGGATCCTAGTAGACCATGCCCTACTTCTCATTTTTTTTTCTATTATATATTTGAGTTCATTTTGTAAATACTTTGTGTATTAGGTCTCAAGATGGCGTCTAGCACGCCGAAACCGGTAATGTAAATAAGTCAAGAGAGCGATATTGGCTGCAAACCTGTTAATAAAGAATTCCAGATCGCCCCAACGAATAATGAGTTTCTTATATAAATTAATAAGTAGTATTAACAATAACTGAAACACCAGCCAGTTTCCGTCATCAGGAATTAACGCACAGTGGGGGAGAACAGAGCTACGGTCGATTACGGCGTAAATTGCCTTTAAATTTCCAGATAGTTAACTATTTAAAAGTGAATACAATAGTTTCCAACTTTTCCCTTCTTTCATCCTTGGTCCTGTTACCAGGACATTTCGTGTCAATGTTCCTACTTGGCCGGCCGCGGTGGCCGAGGGGACTGAGGCGCTCCAGTCACGGTTTGCACGGCCACTACGGTCGGAGGTTAGAATCCTCCGTCGGGCATGGATATTTGGTGCCGTCCTTAGTTGTAAGTAGTTCATAAGTAGTTTGTAAGTTTGGGGACTGATGACCCTGTAGTTAGGTCCCATAGACTCTACAAACATTTGAACTTTTTTTTTTGTTCCTACTTGCACGTGTACTGCACGTGAGGGGCCGCGGCGGAGTGGAAAAGATCATTGATGTTTATGCTGCGATGCGCGAGAACGTTCCCCGACGGGGGTTCGAATCCCCCCTCGGGCATGGATGTTTGTGTCATATTTAGTATAAGCTACTTCACAAGTAGTTTGTAATTTTAGGGACTGATGATCCCGCAGTTAAGTCCCTCACGCTTAACAAACAATTGAACGTTTTTGAACATTTGCACGTGAGTGGCCGTATTGCTTGCTACCTCGTCAGGACATGAAGACGACAGTTACTGTCCAGTAACCTGGTATGTTCTTTCGCTGCTGTCGTCCCCCTGGGCAGAAGCAGCACTTATGTCGAGGATCCGTTGTTTCTTGATGTGAGGCTGAAATTGGAGTATAATGTGGCTAGGCTTTGATTCTTAAGTGAAGTATGTCACACTAAATTTCTGGATGGCAGTGGTTTTTCTTGCTTTATTTATAATACACTGTTCCGATACAGTAAGCCACAACTGTGAATTCAATATAACATTTTTATGCGAAACGCGCACGCGATTTACATCGACTTTCGGATGTTAACGGTCCGAGGCGCTTAGCTCGACTGACTGCGAAAGGAGTAACATTCCGCGCCTGTGGCTACATTTTGACGCCAACGGAACATTCTAGAGTGTTACGCCTGTCATCTTTCTATAAAACTGATATTTAAATAACTTTTTAAATAACAGAAACAAAACTTAATACAAAATAATTACATTATATAAACAGGCATATTTAAATTAACTGCAGTATATCAAATACACAGGTGTACGACATAAAAATTGTTTCAAATTTAATAAGCGATTATTATAGTAGTCTCAACGCTGATTTCAGGAAAAATACTGAAAAAATTCCATCACGTATAGGTATTTCACAAACTGCTTGTCTAGTTTTAGCTTTTCTAGATATTTTTATACATATTCAGCAGTCTAGTGACTTTGAATTTTTCTGCTTAGGATCTCCATAAACTGGTATTTAGGCGTTTTTATACCAGATATACATTAAATAAAGAGTCTGTATCTTTCTTCTCTCAAGAACGTGACCTGGTGTTCTGCACTGATGTTCTTTGACGTTTCAAAATAGAATATGCACCTGATGAGTGGAGACGTGTTGTTGATTTTTCAAAAAGAAGCCTTAAAGCAATACTTCTACACAATGGCAATAAGTATGCTTCCGTACCAGTTGAACACTCGGTTCACATAAAAGAATGTTACGGAAACCTTGAACTGGTTTTAACGTGTTCATGTGTTTGTTTAGCTTATGGTACTAGCTAACACTAAGAACGGCACAAATATCCATGCCCGAGGGGGGATTCTAACCCCTGACCGTAGTGGCCGTGCAGACCGTGATTTGATTCCGGTGAGGAAGGAACAACTTCGTGGCATTGGCTTCAGAACTGTTCCAGAGTTTCGACAGGCTGTAGACCTCTCCATTAGCACCATCAGCAGAACAGACTCTGATAACGTTATACTGCGCCTTCCACATTGCTGGCAACGGTTTCTACACAATACTAATGACTACTTCGCAGGACAGTACCAGGTGCAAACATGTAACTGTTTTTAAACTTCCTGGCAGATTAAAATTGTGTGCCGAAACCGGGACTCGAACCTGTGACCTTTGCCTTTCGCGGGCAAGCGCTCTACCGACTGAACTATCCCGACACTGCTCACGATGCCGCCCCACAACTTTACTTCCGCCACTACCTCGCCTCCTACTTTCCAAACTTCACAGACGCTCTTCTGCGAAACATGCAACCCTTAGGCTGTATCTAAGCCATGTCTCCACCATATCCTTTCTTCCAGGAGTGCTAGTCTTGCATGTTTCGCAGGAGAGCTTCTGTGAAGTTTTGAAAGTAGGAGGCGAGGTACTGGCGGAAGTAATGTTGTGAGGCGGCATCGTGAGTCGTGTCTGGATAGTTCAATCGGTAGAGCGCTTGCCCGGTTCCGGCACACAATTTTAATCTGCCAGGAAGTTTCATATCAGCGCACAATCCGCTGCAGAATGAAAGTTTCATTCTGGATGTAACGGTTTTGAATCGTCTGTGAATAAATAGATGCCACTATTTAAGTTCCAACCCTTCGTAGTTCCCCATACGTTCTGACTGATTTCGTCTGCTGTTGAGCTTTCCACAGATAAGCCATGTACGGCACACCATCCCCAAGCAGAAGGTCGATATGTGCAAACGCAGAGTGAGCCAGTAATCTCACAGTGGCTTTGTGCTAGGCGTGCGGGGACAGCTCCATATCTGGCAGAGTGAAGCACACCACTGGCATTATCAGCGGGGTGGACGCGTTGATAAGGGCAACCACATCTCGGCAGAGCGCCCACACAGTCGAAACACGTTGACACTGGAACCAATGCTCACGGATGCAGCAACACGGACAATGGGCAGTTCGCTCAATTGATAAATCGTATGTCAGCGAGTCACTCATTGGTATTGGTAACGTTGTTTACCAAGCGATACCACACCTATCGGAACTCGGACGGTAGAAGAGGGTGGGAGATATTCTCCCACACCCGCAACCAGCTGACCGTTGGGTGCAGATTCTCCAGTTTGTGAACCGGTAGGCGTCCCTGGACTTTGTCGAGCAGCAGTCTCACCGTGTGATACCGATCGCTCTCTTTCCGGAGGACGCAGCTTCTATTACCCTGTCGTGACTAGTGGGACATGTGAGTTCCAGATACCATTCTGTGTCCCTGAGTTCACGGGGAAGTAAAAACTCCCACACCTCTGTGGTGTTCCCATCTAGTGGTGAAGGCATCAACAGTCTGGAGTTAACTGGCGTCCACTGCCCTTGTTACCGCTTATTTGTTCCAGCTGTGCATTGTGTGGCTCGTGCTTTGGAAGTTTCATGTGCTACTTTGTCTTGTGAGGAATAGATAACCTTACTCAAGGTATATATTTTTGACGACGTTACAGCGTTCATTTACTGAAATCAATCGCAATTTGCAATCACTTATAGCATCACTGTACTAGGTTTAGATGGAATACCAAAGGCCGGCGAATGAAATTTGTACCCGGCCGGGATTAGAATCCGGGATTTCCTGCTTACTAGGCAGAGGCGTTGACCACTCCGCCACCGAGGACACAGTGATCATCCAGACTGCAGAGGACTCTTCGCTGAACGTCTCCCGCCACACCGAAATCTCCATTCGCCACGCTGTCTCTTTCCTATTACCACAGCCTATTTGTTCTGTAATGTTCGCAGCAACAAATATTGTAATCCCACAGCAGGGAGAACAGACCATGAGATATCTATACAGGAGTCCACGCTCGGCTTGTATACTATTAATTGTGTCTCGATACTTCATGGTCTGTTCTCCCTGATGCGGGAATACAATATTGTGGCTGCGTGCATCGCAGAACAATTAGGCTGTTAAAATCAATTTACAAGATATTCAGACTCATCCAGTACGGTATTCAGAAATGCTCCTTACCGGCCGCTTTGAGCGCTACTATCGTGTATAGGGGAGTCCTAGGTAACGGCGCCACCCTGGGTAATCGCGACGTCCCAGTTTTATGACGAAAGGTTGGCAGTACAAGAACCCATGCCAGTGTTCTATCTCCGTTACCTACCGCGGAACTAATCCCTGTGGTTGCCGTCCGTGATTATTGACAGGTATTAATCGTGTGAAAGAAATAGTTTCGACGTTTTTCATCTAATTTTAGAGCCTGAATTTTATTGAAATAGGTACCTCTATAGGCTGTCAGTGCTTTTTAATATTGGTATCAACGTAATCTGCAGATATTTTTCCTCGATTTCGTGTCTCTAACCTAATTGTTTTGCAAAATCTTTGGCTTTAAAATGTTCAAATGTTTGTTAATCTTACGGGACTTAACTACGGGGTATCAGTCCCTAAACTTACAAACTACTTATCAACTAGCTTATCCTAAGGACGGCACAAATATCCATGTCCGAGGGGGGATTCGAACCCCCGACCGTAGTGGCCGTGCAGACCGTGACTGAAGCGCCTCAGTCCCCTCGGCCACCCTTTGGCTTTAAATTGACGTTCTTAGCCACATTTTTTAACTGGGGCAATTGACGCCATGGTGGATAATTTAGGAAAAAGGAAGTGGAATACAGATGCATACATTTTGTGAAATGGGCACTTGCAGAATGTAGAGAATGTGCCAAAATCTATACCGGTATTTCTGACTTTGCGGTGTCTTAAGCAAGGCTAAATTATAAAATGTATTTTTATTCCAGTTTTACATCGACAAATACTTGAAGCCTTCTAAATGTCTAATAGAGAAGAGTAATAAGTATAAATTACAACAGTTGTAACACTTACTACTACTCACTCATCGTGTAGGTTTATTATTGATTTTCAAATTAATGGTGTCATTAACTCGGAACCCAGGGTAATGGCACCACTGCGTATACTTTCACAATATATTTTTAGAATAAAACTTAACAAAACACATGCCTGAGAAAAAGCTGTAGTATTATTCTTTACGAAAAGGACACACCTCTAATAAGGTAAAAAAAAAACTGGTTTCGGTTAAGGTCGCGCCATTCCCGTGGTCTCCCCTAGTAAATATCAGTGGGTACTGGTGACGGAGCAGTCTAGTCCTCTCTAAACTACTACTACAACAACGACAAGTAAATATCAGTGGGAGTTTGGTGGCTGCGTATAATAGACTGTGATTCTAGAGCAATATTTGCGCGGCAGCGGCATCAATTCTCGGAGCGGTTTACATTGGAAATTCCGGTACCAACCTCTAAACTGTCACAAGCTAATTTTCCGCGAAGGATTACATACAAGCTCTTAGTGGAGCAGTT
Source organism: Locusta migratoria (assembly GCA_026315105.1). Lineage (NCBI taxonomy): Eukaryota > Metazoa > Arthropoda > Insecta > Orthoptera > Acrididae > Locusta > Locusta migratoria. The sequence goes on from CM048751.1 coordinate 316,843,002, forward strand.
GAGGAAGTGGGTTTACAGCTATAACCACGCTTTACAGTATAACGGCAACTCAGCTCAAAGGCGATTCCTTTGAACTTTGCTCCAGGGGAATATGCAACCGCGGAACTTAATCAGAGATTATCTCAGTGTTCGTCCTGTTTTGCAGGTACTCATCAGTAGCAAAAGCAAGCCCTTTTAGTAAAGTAAGTTACGCAAACTTAGGTATAGCACAGCATACTTACTTTCAGAGATTTGAATTATATTTGCATCTTCATGAATATTCTCAGAACTCCTAATACACTTGTTCGTCAGAAGTTTGCGCACTGAGTGTAAATTATTTTCCGTACAGTATCTCAGATAAACCAGACGTGCGTTTCATACATTCATTATTTTCAGACTCTTAAATCAAATAAAATGTTTGTTAAGTTCAAGGGACTTAACTACGGGGTCATCAGTCCCTAAACTTACAAACTACTTATGAACTTCCTTTTACTAAAGACGACACAAAAATCCATTACCGAGGCAGGATTCTAACCCCCGACCGTAGCTCCCGTGCAGACTGTGACTGGCGCGCCGCAGACCGCTCGGCCACCGCGGCCGGCCCAGCCTCTTACACCTGATATGGTCACACAAGGAAACAGAACACACAACCGCCTCTCTCAACCATGTGTTGTGGTCGTGGACTATACCCCCACATAAAATTCATCACTGTAACAGACCATCGCACTCTGAAAGCTTATGATATAGATTACACATCTTCAGATGTCTGGACCCCGCAAGTTTAATCCCAGAAACCAGCAAATACCTAGGTAACGGCACCATACTTCGATTCTATTTTTGGAATAGCTCCCTCTTCTGAGACGTCTTGAGATTGCTGCAAAGTTAGTCTTCTAAAAAAAATAACGTACTCCGAAAGGCAGCTGTGTAGTATTGTAACACAAAGGTGGCTCTAAATGCCTCTCCTGAATACATTTCTGCTTCACAGCTATGGAAGAAATTCAGTTACAGTATTAACAAGAAAATATATTCCCATTAGTGAAACAACGTATTCAGATGTTATAGAATTTCCACTTATTCTTCACTTGTCAGTCTCTTTATACTGCACTGTCTTGTGACGTGTCTGCGTGCGTAATTCGTACACCTGCACAAACAAGATTTCGCGCACAGTACCTGACTTCATCACTTTAAATTCGCCCAAATTTAGACTCTGATTTTCTTGTGACAACATCAGGACATGTAGTGTAACTCGCTACACTGCAGCATTGATTCTACACTCTCGAAGATCCATCTGTAAATTGCCCAATAACAAATTTTTGCAGCCCAAAACAGTGCCGAAAATGTATTCGGGTAAATCAATGATCATTTTTGAGGCAAATCACGCTCGATTTGCAAGATATTTAAAATTTCATATCGGCACGAAATGTTTCTGGAGGAAATTATCACCACGGTGGAGTGGCCGATCGCTCTAAGGTGCCTTACTGTAGAGCACGCGTTGCTCGCCTTCGGAGGTTCGAGTCCTCCGTCGGGCATGGTTGTGTGTGTTTAGCTAAGTTAGTTTAAGTAGTTTGTAAGCCTATGGACTGACAACCACAGCAGTTAAATCGCTTAGATTAACAAATTATCCTATTATCAAGTCGTGGAAACAAGTGAACATTAAAATAGAGCGGTGTATTTCGACGACTAAACTACGAAATGTTCAAACCATAAAACTAAACTAGTAGTCTACCTATAAAATTCATCTGCTGTTAGGCGACGGCATTAATAAAGTACTAGCAATATATATGCTTTGTTATTAATAAAATACATGTATCGTCAAAGAAAAGTAAGTCCATGCTGCCTTGATGACACAGTTGTGAACTAACGGACTTCGATTAAGTCAAAACTACTTCTGTAGCAAAACATATGGCCCTGTTTCGGGTCGTTGGCCCCCTAATTTTCAATACCCATGTACCTAAACGGAGTTTCGACTTTCATAAAAAGATATTTTCAAAACAAAAATCATTAAAACCGCTTCACTAACCTCAAAGCTACCGGAAATTTTCTATTTCAGCCCCCTTTTGCAGGGACCTTTCACCCGTTAATTATGTTTTCCACCGCAAAAAAAAAAAAAAAAAAAAAAAAAAAGAGAGAGAGAGAGAGCGTGATGCTTCCGTAGCTTTACTTGTGAGGAAACAGAAAATAATTGTGGTCTTGGATGAGCGAAGGCGGCTATAACAGATTGCAACTGAAATACAATATAGCCACAAACATTATTCTACAAATCCATATAAAATCAGTGAATGATCATATGACAAATATAATTATATGAATGGATTCAGGAGAATTTTGAGAATCAAAAGCCGTAATTACAATTTCAATATCCCTTACAGATGAAAAGCCAACAAATTTCATACTATAATAATAATGTTATAAGACTTATATTTACAATTATTGATATGCAGTGTTTATCACAAATAGTTTAAGATGCAAATGGACAGCATTGACCACGCTACCTATCTGAAAAGACGTACCACGATATTTCCGTATTCTTTCAATAAACTTTATTTTACTCTCTTGTTCTGCTTTTCGTTGAGGTAATAATATTCTTGTGTCAGAACATAGATTCCACCAAAGAAACACAGAACACGAACCCAACAAAGTGCATTAATTTATATATGTATTTTGTTATATTTAAGATTATTCTTAGTAATGTCCGTTTTTTTATGTAAACTGCCACTTACAAATTTCATGGCCTACTAAAAATAGTAGATATGCAGCAGATAATTCATATATAAACAATTATAAGTATTTGTGGACAATAACTGAATATATTTGTAGAAAAAGCCATTATAAATTAAATATGAATTGTGTAAATACATTTCGACGACAGCAGTATATTTGAACACAAGAGCTGCCACGCTTAATGTCTATCTGAGCAAAGAGCTTCAGTCTCAACCGTTTTTAGTATTGTTAAATATACATTTGTTTGTTAAATGTAAACAATATTTGTAGGGAGGTGGTCAAAGCATTTTATTCTGTGAAACTCAAATGTACAAAATTTTGGAAGGGAAATTGTACTTTAAAGATGAGGCGTTAGGATGCGTGGAAGGATATAATTTTGGGAGCAGGTAGAGAGCACGCTTTTCGAACGCTTGGGAAGGGACTCGTAACTTGTACGTGGTGGTAAAATGTTGTGACGCTGGGCGGTCTGAAGCCGCGTTACGAACTTGTCGAGATATAGGCATGTGTGGACTTAGAAAATTTACGGGACTGTGACTGCAAAACTTAGTCTATGCTTGAAAAGTGTTAAACTATGCACGGTAGTAGGCGTGTGGAACTGTGATAATTCAGCAATCGTGTACTCGTATGATGACAAACTGTGTTTTATAACAAATACTTTTATCGCCGATTAACTTGGAACTGCAAAGTTTGATGGACTACTCTAACTTACGAATGACAATTTGAAACTTTTACTCCCGAGTGTGTGTGATACTTATTGTGCCTCTCATGAACAATAGTTGGGGGAATATTACTGATTTACCGATGTATAAAGTAGGACCACCTCCGAATTTTCATGTCCAAAAAGAGAAACAAACTCCATTTATAAAGAATTACTTCGTGGGTGAATCACTTCTTTACCTTAGAAGCCATTTTTTGGTCATTCAGATGTTTAATTTATGTTTCTTAATATATTTTCACGTCTTCAATGCAGATTGATAGACTGGCTAAACTACAGATTAATTAATGATTTTGCTTGAAGAGATTGGGTAGCTGTTTAGGACATAGAAGCTGACAGACATAACTCAACCCTATGAACATAGGCAATGGGCCTCAAACTTTTACTACAAATGTCTGTAAATCTATCGGACCAAACTGCGTGGACATCAGTCTGTAGCTTACAAACTACTTAAACCTAGGTAAACTAACCTACGGATAAACACACACACACATGCCCCAGGGAGGACTCGAACCTCCACGGCGAGCAACCGCGCGCTCCGTAGCGAGGTGCTTTAGACCGCTCGGCTACTCCACCGCGGCAAACTTTCACTACCTGAGTTATGTATTGCTCAAGTCTTATTGGTGAGAACTGATAGACAGCTCGCAAGCTGTATGTGTGTATACTGTCTGTATATTTCCTGCGGCTACAATTTACAGTGTAAGAATTAGAAATCGTAACGTCATAACTAATACTGTAGTTTAAGTCTATGAACGGCGGGAAAGTAACTCCTGGCCATTCAAATTGCTACACCACGAATATGACGTGCTACAGACGCGAAATTTAACCGACAGGAAGGAGATGCTGTGCTATGCGAATGATTAGCTTTTAAGAGCATTCACACGAGGTTGGTGCCGGTGACCACACCTAAAACGTGCTGATATGAGGAAATTTTCCAACATATTTGTCATACACAAACAGCAGTTGACCGGCGTTACTTGGTGAAACGTTGTTGTGATGCATCTTATACGCATGGCTGTAACGGATCGTGCAGCCACGTCTCGATCTCTGAGTCAACAGATGGGAACGTTTGCAAGACAACAACCATCTGCACTAACAGTTCGACGACGTTTGCAGCAGCATGGACTATCAGCTCGGAGACCATGGCTGCGCCTACCCTTGACGCTGCATCACACACAGGAGCGCCTGCGAGGGTGTACGCAACGACGAACCTGGGTGCACGAATGGCAAAACGTCATTTTTTCGGATGAATCTAGGTTCTGTTTACAGCATCATGATGGTCGCATCCGTGTTTGGCGACATCGCGGTGAATGCACAATGGAAGCGTGTATTCGTCATCGCCATGCTGGAGTATCAGCCGGCGTGATGGTATGGGGTGCCATTGGTTAAACATCTCGCTCGTCTCTAGCTCGCAACGACGACACTTTGAACAATGACGGTTAAATTTCAGATGTGTTACGACCCGTGACCCTACCCTGCTTTCGAGCCCTGCGAAACCCTACATTTCAGCAGGATAATGCACGACCGCATGTTGCAGGTCCTGTACGGGTCTTTCTTGATACGGAAAATTTTCGGCTGCTGCCCTGGTCAGCACATTCTTCAGATCTACCACCAATTGAAAACGTCTGGTCAATGGTGGCCAAGCAACTGGCTGGTCACAATACGACAGTCACTACTCGTGATAAACTGTGGTATCGTATTAAAGCTGCATGGGCATCTGTACCTGTACACGCCATCCAAGCTCTGACTCAATGCCCAGGCGTATCACAATCGTTATTACGGCTATAGGTGGTTGTTTAGGGTACTGATTTCTCAGGATCTATGCACCCAAATTGCGTGAAAATGTAATCATAGGGCAGATCTAGTATAATATATTTGTCCAATCAATACACTTTTATCATCTGCATATATTCTTGGTGTATCAATTTTAATGACTAGTAGTGTAGTAAGCGAGAAACTTTTTCGTTTCATAATTTCGCAATAGTTGTTAGCGAAAAAAGTTCAATAAATGTTTGTAATTATGTTTAAAATTTGTTGGATGTCACTAAGTAGTCCCGTTCTCTTATACTGAATTTATAAAGTCTCGTCGGATTTTGCGGCTCTTTATTGCAACTCCTGTTGTTTATGGCGGTACATCTCCTGAACCATGTGTCATATGTGGTTCTTACCAAAACAGAATTGGTACCACACGATAAGGAATATGTGTACCAAATGTGGTTGAAATCGGCCCAGTGGTTTAGGAGGAAATGTGGAACATTTTCGCGTAATACAGCAGTTCTCGCGTCTCATTGTCTATGACGTCATATCTCGTGAACTATGTCTTGTATATGATCCTTACGCTCACGTCGACTGTTCTCATGAATTCAAGCTTACGTGTGTAAAATTTCATACACATTGGAACGAAACTGTAGATTTGTATGCAATACATATTCACAAACACACGGACACTCTGCTTTGTACTATATAGATCAGAATTTTTCTTTGCGATACGGAAACAAGTTTTTTTGTCACCTACCTCAAACCACGAGGACGCTGAAGAAGCCCAACACGTATTCTGAAACAATGAATGAATAAATTATTAGATCGTTCTTATTTCATAATTTATTTCATTACATGTAGATACAATAATGGAGCTCAAATAAGAAAAACAGTTTGAAAAGCAGCGGTGGATTGGACGAGTGCTCTAAGACGCCATGCTGCGGAGCACGCAGTTGCTCGCCGTCGTGTATGTGTGTGTGTGTGTGTGTGTGTGTGTGTGTGTGTGTGTGTGTCCTTAGCGCAGTTCAATTTAAGTGGTTCGTAAGCCAAGCGACTGCCAGCCGCAGCAGTTTACTCCCATAGATTCACAAACATTTGAATATTTTTAGAGTTTAATAATAAGAAAAAGTTTAATAAAAATTTGGGAAAGTAGGGGTAAGTTACGTAGACACTTTTAATTAGAAGCTCAGTCTTATTACCACAAACGATAGCCAGGCGGAAGCAGAAAGCATACTGATGAGTTTCTAGTAAGACAGGTCACTGGCACGTTGCAAAACCACACACGAGCGCGAAAAGTTCAACTCAGCAACAGTAGCGGCGCGTCCTACGTGTTCACTGCTCCGGTGAAGCCCCAGAAAAAAAGTTCGTCGTGAAAAGAATAAGTAAGTAAATTAAATGGGTTTTTAAACTATCATTCTTTGTCTCCTTGTTCTATCAGATGATTCTATAAGTAGGCCTATATTCAAAGTATTTTTATCGCATGAGAAACGTTTAACGTATACAGGTCGTAGCGCGGCCGCTTAAAATAGGCGGCTGTGGCCGCAGCGTTGCAATGTGCATACGTGGCTCAGGTTCGAATTCTCTTCTTAACCCCCTGGAGTAGACTTGCTGATAATAGTTCACGATCGGGAGCGCTCACTTCAGTTCGCGGCTCTCTTTTAATTCGCCCGCTCCCAGTTCCGGCTGAGCGGCGTGGCCTGCGCCTGCAGGTGGAGGGAGAAGTTCCCACACCTAGCTGCTTCATGCGCTTGCTGCTTGATCCGCTAAGATTATCACGCAAACCAAAAGAAATGGTTTGTGGATAATTTCTCGCGTTTAAGTATAGAGTCATCTCTATATCTTGGCATTATGGAATTTATTAGTCAGATATTGCAGAGTGCAGAATACTTCAAAACAGAAATTTTGTAGCACTGAACTATGTAATCTAGCAGGCAGACGCTCACCTCGAAATAGCTTTCATCAGCAGAAGGCAAACAAGTGATTTTTAATTCTGCTGCGCGCCCTCTCGCTATTGCCCGTCGGTCTTCGGAAAAGAATTCAACAAACTAAGAAGCGAGATACGTTTGGCATAACAGTTCGTGACCGGTAACGCATGTTTTACTTCCCGATAGATTGCACACATTTTAGTTCGCGACCGATCGCGCATATTTTAGTTCGCGACCGGTAACTCTCCTTTCAGTTCCCAGCTCGGCCACGAAGTAGGTCGCTCTATTTAGTTCGTCCGCTCTTTTTCGCTTTTGCTACCGCTACTAAAGGAGCTCTTTCTTTTGTTATGACAGCTTTTTTGTATAATGATCTGTGTTGCCCAAGCATGTGCTATTACCCATAGTTTTGGGCAATTAGACATCAAATACTTAAGCAAATAAACTAGTTATTTACACGAATGGGTGATACAATGGTACTCAACTACTTTGTATACAGAGTACACTTAGTATTTTATTTTTAAAATGAATTTCTTTATTTATTTAATATATCGTTGTAGGAACATTACCTACAAAATATGCTAAATGCGTCTATTTCCGTGAATAAAAATGAACTTTTATAAAAGACGTTTTCATTTTCATAAAGTTTTGGAAGTGATCAACCAAAAATATTACTACTATGGTACAGGTAAAGTATTATATGGCACAAAGACAATACCTATAATATTAACAAAAGAAACTTTTCTAATTTATTGCTTAACAATTAGACACTCAAAAAATAACAATGAGCCATGAGTGTGCTTAATATCATCATTCTTTAAATATTAATCATTATTCTAATTATCAAGTTACATATCACAAAAATTTACATATTATTATGTAAAAATATTAATTTTGAAACTTTGTTCGTTGATGGCAATTTGCTGCGTTCATTGAGGATTTATCCTGTCGTCGAAAAACTGCGTTCGCAGGGTACTGATGTCGCAACAATGCAAAATCTCTTTAATATATATGCATACACATGAGGATACAATTGACGACGCTCGTGCCACCATTCAGGCGGATCTTTTTTACGATCTAAATACTCTTAGCTGAGGTATTTCTCGAGTCGCGGATACCAGCAGCTAGCTCCGTGCTTTCGCGTTCTATCGCTGTTCCCCTTCGGTCTTCGGAAAAGGAGCGGACGAACTAAGAGGCGAAGGATCTGCGAAATAGTTCGCGTAGTTCACCTGTGGTAGCGCTCTTCCGAACTAGTTCGTTCGCGTACTACACAAGACTACCCTGGAGGGAGCATATGGGCGCTCCCGCGGCAGGGAGGGGTGAGGGGAAACGCCGCTTTTAACTTAGGCGTTGGAGCTGGAAGAGACACCAGCTCCTGGCTACTCGAGCTCTAGCGGTTACGCACGAATGGTCCCGAGGCAAAGGCAATGGAGCTACTGAGAACCTCCCCTTACACAAGCGTAAACCTTACATGAAGGCAATATCCGCCCTTCATTTTTGTTTTTGGCGCATTGAAGATTCATCAAAGACATGTCACATTTTTTTATAAAATATAACTATAAATTAAAGCCTTCAAGCATCAACTGTAAAAGCCTTCAAAAGATACGATCATGAATAACAATGAAGTCACTACTGTGAACTTAGCAGGAATAGCCACGGGGTTAGCTGGACAGGAGGGTAGTGGGGGGATATAAGGGTAATATGTCGTCGGTTCCGCTCCAACGCTCCCAAGTCAACCCTCGTACCGACCAAAATATCAATTATACACGTGACAAATTTAGCAGTCGTCTGTAGTAAGAAATATGAACTTAAATTAACTGAGTCTATATACAGATCACAGATCAGTGACTAGAAGCCAAATGCCATGTGAAGTATTCAGTTGTCTGCCGCCACTAGATGAGGCGTGGGCCACATCGTACGAGACAAAACTGAAACGCGAATCATGCGAATGGCGTCATTGTGGGTCGCCGCGAACGTCGAAAGTGCGTCGGAGCCCTAGTATGACGAAAGGTATGGTGGTTCCCGTGTAAGATTGTGATGCACTATGTTCCTCCATGGCAGACCGTCAGTTTACAGTATTACTGCCCGTTTTTGGAGCATCACCTGCGACAAGCTTTGCGAAAGACGCGACAACACATTCTGTGCAACACACCCATCATTTTGACGACAAAGAGCGAGCGCATACAGCGCAAGCTGCGGCTACTCTGTTCGGTCGATAGCACTGGGAAGTACTGTACCATCCACCATACTCCCACGACTTGAATCCTTGTGATTTTGATTTGATTCCGAAGATGAAGGAACCTCTTCGTGGCATTCGCTTCAGAACTTTCCAGAAATTCGACAGGCAGTAGACCGCTCCATTCGCAGCATCAACAGAACAGGCTCTATTAACGGTATACTACGCCTTCCAGATCGCTGGCAATGGGTTCTACACAACGCTGGAGACTACTGTGAAGAACAGTAAGAGGTGAAAACTATAGTGACCGAAGGTCGGACTGGGTCGGGAACGACTAGCGACGATCGACCGATCAAGCGTCGCCGCTAACGAGAAACACTACACGAGACCACAGAGACGACAAACAATGACAACAACTAATCGAAAACAAAGACCAAAACGCAAGCCAATCGGAACCGTGACGAAGCAAAGTACGAAGCCTGATAACCACTGAATATCGAAGGTAAACGGAGCGCAGTCAACACAAGACTGAGGAGCGAGCTGTGGCTCCGGGCCTATATAGTGCGGCTCTCTGCGCAGATGACCGGCGCGCCACGGCGTGCAGCGCTCTAGTGGCGATGGCAGCGCTAGAAGGTTGTGCGCGCCGCCTAACGGCTGCTGTCATAGTCCGTGTGGTCTGGCGGGCTCTCAAACTTATCGTGCCGGGATACCAGACAAACATGTAACGCTGTGAATAAATAGGCGCCACTACGTAAGTTGCAACCCTCGTACTTAAAATCATCAAATACCTTGAATTGCTCACTTTCTAAAGTAGCCTTCATTCGTCTTTAGAGTTGAAGCTATCTCCGTCACCAATAAAAAAAAAAAAATCGGTTAAGCGGTTTAGTCGTGAAAGCGTAACAGGCACTTATGATATTAGTATGGATGGAGTGAGAGGTTACCGCCTACGTTAGTTTCCATATAAGAAAATTGGAAGGTTTACAAAACGAAAACCACCTAAGGTGCCTCCTTGAATGGGTAAACCGTGGAGCTTCACACAGCACAACAATGAGAAGTCTGTATCGCTGGCGGGCCGCAGTGGCCGAGCGGTCTGCGGCGCGCCAGTCCCAGTCTGCACGGCCGCTACGGTCGAGGGTTCGAATCCCCCTCGGGCATGGATATTTGTGTCTTTAGTATAAGGTAGTTCATAAGTAGTTTGTAAGTTTAGGGACTGATGACGCGGCAGTTAAGTCCCTTAAGCTTAATAAAGTTTTTTTTTCTCTGTATCGCCCACAGTTTCAGCAGCAGGATTTTATAATTTTCGATTGAACCAAAACTGGGAATTCAGGCGTCCCGATCGAGAGCGAATCAGGACACGTTGTCAAACAATTCAGGACAACTGCCTACGTCAGCTACTGCAAACATGCCCCTACCACGCCATAGCGGAGAATCGAGGCAACTATCCACGAATTGAACCGGCTGACCGCCGCCATTTGCAGCGAAGAATCCCAGTACTGGGGTTGTGACTTGAAGTGTATGAGACGCAACAAGAGCAAAATAAAGCACAAAATAAAGACATGTTTGTTTAAAAAAAATGACTGATTATTGCAGTCTGTTTTAAAAAGTATTCTTAAATGAATAAAGTCTCCTAATTTTCGAAATACGTCTGCATAGATACACGAAGTAAGAATGTAAGGCTCTTTTCTGACAAGGTGGAGCGACTTTCCATCGAGATATTTGCATAAGATTCCTTGAAACTTGTAAAGTAACAGGCAGTACGATTATTTTTTAATTCGCGTAATTTTCTGTCAGGTCCTGTTTATCTTCCGCCGACTATTCTGTAAGTTTTGCACGCTTATTTTTGTACATCACCTTTTGGTCTACATTACTTTGCATATTATATAGAATTTTCGTTTCACCTTCCTTGAATGTGGGTATGAATAATTGTAATAACTCATAACTTGTTAAAGACGCATTTCATTCCCACATTACTTTTTAACAGAGATATTACTTCTCAAAGTGGTTGAGTATACAACATTCGATCAAGTGATGACCATTTACGAAGTACAATCACCACCTGTTAAGTGTCTAAAGCAATTATTCGACCTGCTTCTGCATCATACTTATATGTGATAAATACCTCTCATACGCCTAGTTATTCATTCAGCTCAAATTAGTATTTTTAGTAATTTTACGCAAATAAAATATAAGTACTTGACATTCACCAAAGTACGTTTCTGAGTTTTAGAAATTCAATTGTAAGTGGAAATCTAAGCAAAAAGAAACGCTCATGATTTCGTATTTCTCCATGAAAATACTATACGGTATACAAGTAATGACTGATGTGCGAAATGTAAGATTGTTTCCGTCTTCGTCTTTGCTTCCGTTATCACTGTTACAATTAAAAGCAGCACACAAACGAACCATGATTGCGCACGTATTCCCTGCAAATGGCGGATTCTGTCACATTCAATGTGGGGACGCGACACTAGCGCCAGCGAGCGGTCTAGTTTTTATTTAGTCAGTTTACGACTGCAACTGATTCACGTGGCTATGACGCAGGCAGAGAGGTACCGAGACTGCGGGCGTCCCGGGCAGCCGAAGTACTGTGGAGCGACTTACTGCCTCGTCTTGATGTTCCTCGCCGGCCGCGGTGGCCGAGGGGACTGAGGCGCTCCAGTCACGGTCTGCACGGCCACTACGGTCGGGGGTTCGCATCCCCCCCTCGGGAATGGGTATTTGTGCCGTCCTTAGTCTTAGCTAGTTCATAAGTAGTTTGTAAGCTTAGGAACTGATGACCCCGTAGTTAAGTTCCATAAGTTCTACAAACATTTGAACATTTGATGTTCCTCAGAGACTTGTGTAGACCGCCGGCGTCGTGACAAACAGTGACGCAACTGTTTGAACAAAATATTGAGTTTATCGTAAATTATTTTTACCGATCGTGTGGTAGGTACTAGTTGGGAAGGGCTGGTCGTTATTTTATGGCGGACGTGACCCGCGGATCGCGGGTTGGTTACCCCTGCCGTAAAGAGCCTTCATGTTGACAGTAGGCGGAGGTGGTAGCGTGAGCGGTCCATCAGGGCTAAATGTGGAGAGAGGGCCGCTGTAGCCGTCTGTTGACACCACCCGACGCTGAAGGGAATGCACGATAGACAGATGACGTACCTCACTTACTAAAGGTGAACAATTTCTTAAGTATAAACAATATATAATACATGTATTACAGTAAAAAAGTACAGGTTATTAATGGAATATAATTGCAAAAATTATACTTAGATAATTTATAAGAATCACGAATTATAATAATAACAATAATTGTGACAATAATGATAATAATGACGTTGCAAAGTAGAGTATGCATGTTTCATATTGTGAACTTCAGTCCTATTACAATTTAGGTATTGTCTCGTTATGCACTTACGGATGGCCTACATCAAGCAGAGACATAAGACGTTAGAGTGTGGTGAGATAGAGAAGAGGCAGATTGGTTAGATAAGGATAAATAGAATGGTAAGATTCAAAGCTATGACGGAGAGAAAAACTGAGGGCAGAGTAACAATGGAGGCCATGCTGTCGTTAATATGTGAATTTTGAGTTTCCTCTTGAATGTCGAGTGGTTTAGTGTAAGACGTAGATCACATGGCAGTTTGTTCTATAGTCGTATGGCAGAGATGGAGAACAACACGGAGAAAGATTTAGAGTTGCGAGAAGGTCCAGCCATGATGCTAGACGAATACTATCTGGTATTGCAGTTGTGGAATGATCTGTCTTTTCTTTAGCCCGTTTCCCGCTCATGCAGGGTCGGTTTTGGTTATTCACATTTGGCACGTAAGTATTAACGGGGGCCGCGGTGGAGTAGCCGAGCGGTCTAAAACGTCTCGCTGCGGAGCGCGCGGTTGCTTGCCGTGGAGGTTCGAGTCCTCGCTGGGGCATGGGTGTCCTTAGGTTAGTTTACCTAGGTTTAAGTAGTTTGTAAGCTACGGACTGATGACCACGCAGTTTGGTCCGATAGATTTACAAACATTTGAACATTTTTTTTTTTTTTTTTTTTTTTTTTTTTTTTATTAACGGGATGGTCGGATGCCCTTCTTGCCGTCACCCCATGCCCCCCGGGATGAAATGTGTACCCTAAATGTATGCGTATAGTATTACATGTGTGAAAGTGTAACGTGTTACTAAATGTTTGCGAATCGTGTAATTGAGGCGAGACTTGTGGACCAGCCCGGTATTCAACTATGTGGATGTGGAAAACCGCCTAAAAACCACATCCAGACTGGCCGGTACTCCGACCCCTTCGTTAACTCTCCTGGCGGATTGGAACCTGGGCCGATAGGCCTCCCCGACTCGGAAAGCGGTGCGTTAGACCACATGGCTAACCAGGCGAGTTGCGGTTATGGAATGATAAGTGTTATAATGTGAGAAAATAAGTATTGCGGGCACTCGTGGCTGAGAAATTGATGAAGTAAGCACAGAGTTTGAACTGACATAATTACTGCAGTAGGACGATGCTACGAACACTTCCGATGAAATTAATTTTTGTTATACAAAGGTGCCATGGAACGAATAAGTTATTACAGTTTTTAACAGTTCTATGAAATAGGCCTATAATTCCATTCCCTGATGCTGTAATGAATGGAACAGTGACGCGAAATAATACGTTGCTTAAGAAACTTACTGGCAGATTGAAATTCTGTGCCAGAACCGGGACTCGAACCAGAGACCTTTGCGTTTAATGGGCGAGATTCCAGGTTGGAATCACGGTTCCGACACACAATTTTAATCTGCCAGAAAGTTTCATATCAGCGCACAATCCACTGCAAACTGATAGTTTCATAGGTTGCACAGGTTGACTGCAGTCATGGTCAAAGTTCTGTACGTCAGGTGAAGAAGTAGAATAAACTGCCATTTCCGTAGAATTAATTTTGTGGTCAGAACACAGACATAAAATGCGAGTCAAAGAATGCAGGAAACTTTGATTTAGAAATTATTACCTTAATACAAATAGTATTATTGAGAAGTCTTGAGAACTGACTTAGTACTTATTCCTGGCCATTAAAATTGCTACACCACGAAGATGACGCGTTACAGATGCAAAACTGAACCAATAGGAAGAAGATCCTGTGACTTGCAAATGATTAGCTTCTCAGACCATTCACACAAGATTGGCACCGGTGGCGACACCTACAACTTGCTGATGTGAGGAAAGTTTCCAACCGATTTCTCATACACAAAAAGCAATTGACCGGAGTCGCCTGCTGAAACGTTGTTTGATGCCTCGTGTAAAGAGAAATGCTACCATCACGTTTCCGACTTTGATAAAGGGCGGATTGTAGCCTATCGAGATTGCTGTTTGTCGTTCCGCTCGCGTTGGTCGCGATCCAATGACTGTTAGCAGAATATGGAATCGGTGGGTTGAGGAGGGCAATACGGAACGCCGTGCTGGATCCCAACGGCTTCGTATCACCAGCAGTCGAGATGACAGGCATCTTATGTGCATGGCTGTAACGGATCGAGGAACTACGTTTCGATTCCTGAGGCAACAGATGGGGACATTTGCAAGACAACCATCTGCACGAAGAGTTCGACGACGTTTGCAGCAGCATGGAATATCAGCTCTGAGACCATGGCTACGGTTACCCTTGTCTCTGCATCACAGGCAGGAGCACCTGCGATGGTGTTGCAACGACGGACCTGGGTGTACGAATGGCAAAACGTCATTTTTTCGGATGAATCAAGGTTCTGTTTACAGCATCATGATGGTCGCATCCATGTTTGGTGACATCGCGGTGATGCACATTGGAAGTGTGCATTCGTCATTGCC
This sequence comes from Locusta migratoria, assembly GCA_026315105.1. NCBI lineage: Eukaryota > Metazoa > Arthropoda > Insecta > Orthoptera > Acrididae > Locusta > Locusta migratoria. Next base: position 316,858,076 of record CM048751.1, read on the forward strand.
ATACTGGCGTATCACCCTGAGTGATCGTATGGGGTGCCATTTGTTACATGTCTCGGTCACCTCTTGTTCGCATCGACGGCACTTTAAACAGTAGTTGCTACATTTCAGATTTATTACGACCCGTGACTCTACCCTTGATTCGATCCGTGTGAAACCTTACATTTCAGTAGGATAATGCACGACCGCATGTTGCAATATAGGCCTTTCTGGGTACGGAAAATGTTTGACTGCTGCCCTGTCCAGCACAGTCTCCAGATCTCTCGTCAAAACGTGTAGTCAATGGTGGTCGAGCAACTGGCTCGTCACAATACGCCAGTCACTACTCTTGGTGAACTATGGTATCGTGTTGAAGCTGCATGGGCATCTGTAGCTGTACACGCCATCCATGTTCTGTTTGACTCAATGCCCAGGCGTATAAAGGACGTTATTACGGCCAGAAGTGGTTCTTATGGGTACTGGTTTCTCAGGATCTATGCACCCAAACTGCGTGAAAATGTAGTCACAAGTCAGTTCTAATATAATACATTTGTCCAATGAATACCCTTTTATCATCTGCATCTCTTCTTGGTGTAGCAATTTTAATGGCCAGTACTGTATAAAAAAGTAAAAAGTTTTGACCTCATCACAATCGATCAGTTGTTGTAAATAGCTGTGGGAACTCTCCACGAGGGAAGTTATCAAAAAATAACTGAACTTATTTTTCCTTTCACCAATTTTGCGCTTCCACGAACGCTAAGCGGCCAATGGCGGTGCTGTATTGGAGAGGCCTACACTGTTTCCCCTTTATAGCGTCAAAGTTAAGCCCTATCGTGCTTGGATGGCACTTGTATGGATCGGCGTTTGGGCCCGGCGCTGTTGGCAGCCCTGCTGCAGTTAGCCGTTGTGAGACCAGCTGAGGAGCAACTCGGTTGAGGAGTAGTGGCTCCGGTCACAACGGGAGCGTATGGTGCCTACCACGGCCCCCTCCATACCTCATCTGATGACGCCTTCAAATGGAAGATGGACTTTTCGAGTCGTTCGGGACGAAGTTTTAGATTTTATTCGGACGCCGAGGGAGCTTTAACACCGACAACAATTTTCCAGTGAGGCGAAGTGGACAGGTCAGTCTGGTCGCGCTCCAGACGGCGATTGAGCGGTGTTAAGGCAACACCACCTAGAGACAAGGCCTTACAACAGGCCGTGCCTACGTCACACTTAGAGGCCCCGGCCGCCATCTGACTGGCCGGCCGCTAAGCGTCGGTGGGCGTGCCCCAGCCAACAGCCAGTGCGGTGGCGGCCGCGGCCTCTAAGTGTGACGTAGCCACGGCCTGTTGTAAGGCCTTGTCTCTAGGTGGTGTTGGTTAAGGCCTCTACACACGTTCCGGTATGCCGGGACCAATTTATCGGCGGTCCTCTTCCGTCGCTGTCACTTATGACAGCCCCAGTCGATATTTCTGACATTGCTTTTACGTTAAACTACGTCCGCTGCTAATACTTACACACCAGCTATCTGGATCTCGCACACCCTCGCAGTCACAAAGTCAGCGATATCATCTCTGGTCTACGAGGCTCACGTTCCAAATGGGAATATCGACTGTCAGAATATGATTGGTCGACAGTATGGAGAAACCTGGCTTCCATGATCCTTCCTGCTGATGTTCACGCTGTTTGGTTCAAAGTGTTCCATCGTACTATCCGTACCAATTCTAAAATGCACTCCATTAATCTTGTCCCATCATGTGATCTTCGTGACACGGAAGATAATCTTGAACATCGTTTTCTGTGCTTACACTTCTATCATATCTGGAATGTAGCACGGGACATGATAAGACTCATCAACAAGACGCGGACCCAGTCGGAGTACGGAACTACCTTCGCTAGGTAGTTGCATGTTGCGCCTGCACATGCATTCACCAAATTGGGTCTAGAATTCTGAATGTGACAATCATACCGGACGTCTGACTTTCATTAGTTAACCGTCTCCTTTCGTGTCAAACACGGAACGAAATGAACGCAAATGTGTGTGTTTTGTTGTACAACTTTATAATATTGCCGATGAGCAGCATGTTTTGTTATTTGTTATTTGTTTATTTGACTACAATTACAAGCTTCTTTCCCTCCCTTTGATATTGAAGAGATATTCATTTTATTTACTTTTTTTTAATGTAAGGACTTCTATAACCTTCCGCTGGCGACTTACGTTTGCCTCTGTTGCTTTTGTGCCATTCCATGCGTTTTCACCACTTTGGAAGAAGTTACACCAATATATGTACTTCTAATTGTCCATAGAGTAGAAAACTTTTTTCTGTTATTTACCTGTTAATTCCACAATAACAAAACGAGGAGGAAACCAATACCACGCAAGTACAGCCTAGAAGCTCGCCGAAGAAAGCAATGTTGGTGAGAGGAAGCCCCGGGTGTATGGCTAGAAAAAAAAAATAATAAAAAAAAATCGAACCAACCGCAGGGAGTATAGGGCGTTGACCACGTCCCCGTCCACACCGCATCTGATGACGCCTTCAAATGGAAGATGGACCTTTCGGGTCCTTTTGGACGGAGTTAATTTTTCAGATTCTATTCGGACGCCGAGCGAGTTTTAACACCGATAACACTTATTCAGTGGGCGAAGTGAAGAGGCCCGTCTTGTCGCGCTCCAGACAGCGATTGAGCAATGTTACTGACCCTACACACGTTCCGATATGTCGGGACAAATTTATCAGCGGTCCTATAAATTGGACATGTGGAGGTGCTTCCCGACCAACTTTCCTTGTCGGATGGTTGGTCGGGCCTGACCGTCTGACACCCGATCACGCAACCCCCCCCCCCCCTCCACTGCTCCAACTTCCTGTCTTCGATCGTCTGCTGTCTACGCAGCGAACCAAACACGTTTCCATCTAACGCCTCATCATACGAGGAATTTACTAAAGCTGGCCTATAGGAACACGCGCGACCGCACATCAGGAGTACCTTTTGGAAAGTGTATTGCGATCAGTGGACAAGGGAATTAAACAAGTCTGAGGCGCACTGCGAATTAAACGCCATTGAACTTATCTGGGCATTTTTCAATAACGAGGTAGCGAAGAAGAACAACAATTTTTACATAACTGATACTTTACAGTCGTGTCGCTCCGTTCTGGAAAGTGTTCCCCAAAATATCTGGAGCAATTCAGTGAACCATGGGCAAAAAGTTGAAAACAGAAAGCGCTCAGTGTCTCGATGTAGCAATAGAACCGTTGATCATACAAGCAGAAGACTGCAATAGCTAAAAAGTGCTATACATTTTGTAGTTTGATTATTGTGAACTACTCCTGCATTGAGGACTCACTTGCAGTTTCCTATACTATCGCTGTCTAATCGAAACAAAAACTGAATGCGGCAATGGTGTTCTGGATCGCGTCTACAAGGTTGCCGTTCTACACAGTTGAATAGGCGCTTCTGGCGCATTGCAACAATGATGACACGCTGCTATGACACCTACGCTCCGCCGTAGCGTCGCATATACTGCAACTTTTGTGTCCCAGCCTCATCGCCGCTTTTGTGTCTCGTCCGCCGGTTGTAGTAGGTGTCGATGGCCGAGTAGAAAGAGACCGACACAGGACTAAAGGATGCACGCGTGTGCAGGTACGGAGGTGACCAGCCAGTGGGACAGCAGAAACTAGAAACACTAGAGTAAATTAGAACGAGATTTATATTTCATTGAGACTTAGTAATACTTAACTTTTACATAGTTCTTGACTGCAGAATGCTGATACATAGAGTAGATAGTGGCCTGCCTACTGATGATTACTAGTGCCTATCCGATAGCCAAGTCTTAACTGGTGCCTATCTGATTCCTAAGTAGCCGATGCAGTTCAGTGGTGGCCACGAGTGGAGTTGCAGCAGAGGGCGCCCGTGGCTGACGTCGTAAGAACACCGCGCCGTGCGTGCATGGCGGCGTGCGGCGTAAGTAGGTGGCGCGCACTTTAGACTTGTGCGACACCACAGCAACCACTAATGCAATTGCTTTACGAACTCGCCGCGGTGAAGTTGCCGAGCGCTATGCTCAGATGCGCAAGGCCGTTCCCCGAGGGGGTTCAAATCCTCCCTCGGTCATGGATGTTTGTGCTGTCTTTAGTATACGTTAGTTTATAAGTAGTTTGTAAGCTTAGGGACGGATGACCCCGCAGTTTAGTCATTTAAGCTTAACAAACATTTGAACAATTTTACAAACTCTTAACTGACAAATTTGGAGACAGTATATTAGTTATGACATGTGATGTCACCAACAACAGTTCAAGCTTAAAAGCAGTGCCCTCTACGTATCATTAGCTACAACAGAAAGCTTAATGAGAGCTTCTTGCTTTTTATATTATATCGACAAAAGAACTAATCAGAAAATAATGAAACTCCCTCTCTAAATAGAACAAGATTGGCTCTTTAAACTGTGCCAAGGAAAAAATTTCTCCCAATTACGGTCTGATTCCTGCGCATCCGCAATGTTGACATTCGTCGAAAAAAAGGCAGAAAAAGCACGCTTTCTCTTAAATATTACTGCATATGTCACCACCTAGTCGTATCTGAGGAGTCCCTGCTCTGTCAGTTAGAGGTGGGACTCCATCACCTCCAAAGATCCAAGGCATTTTGCTCTGATTGTTGCCAGCATGATATAGAAGTACCTAGCCTTACTTGGCCAGGGCCCCACTGGGTTTTATCCCTAACAGTTGAGGGACTAACCGGTGGATTTGGTAGCCTTTGCCGTCTGAGCACAAAGGTGGCCACGACTCAGAATATGTCCGAGATGCCCAACCTTTTTCCAAAGTAACTGGTATCCCAACTGTCGAAAATACTTACTTGGCCACTCATACGTAGCCCGTGGTTCATAAACTAGGACTTGACTACAGGAACCCACACCATGAACCATATAATTGAAAAGGCGTGGGAATCGGGACTGGTTCCGTCTGACTGGACGAAAGCGGTAATCACGCCAATTTTCAAACATGGAAACAGAAAAGATTGCAACAACTATCGAGATATCTCTTTAATTAGCGTTGTAGGTAAAATATAAAGGAGAGTGCGAGTATTAATTGCGGACAAGTTAGATGAAAATCAGTGTGGGTTTAGGTCTCTTGAGGCTGTCAGGACCAGATCTTTAGCCTACGGCAGGTAATGGAAAAGGGCTATGAGTGGAGCAGGGAATTGTATCTACGGTTCATAGATCTGGAAAAGGCTTATGATGGTGTTCCTAGGAGGAAGCTACTGTCACGTCTTGAAGATTATAATATAGGAAGCAAACTTCTGCAGGCAATTAAAGGGCTTTACGTAGACGGTCAGGCAACAATTAAGATTACATGGCAAATTAAGCCCATGGCTTAGGAGTAAGACAAGGCTGTAACCTGTCACCACTGTTGTTCACACTATTCATGAATCATATGTTACAAACAGTAGACTAGCAGGGCGGGATTAAAATAGGTGAAAACAAAGAAAAGCAGTCTTACAAAACGAATGTAATGTCTGTGGGAAAGTGATTCAAACAGATTGAGTGCCAGATAGGAAGAACAAAGTTAGAACAGGTAGACAGTTTCAAGTACCTGGGATGTATTATCTCACAGGATGGCAACATAGCGAAAAAACTGGAATCGAGGTTCAGCAAAGCTAATGCAGTGAGTGCTCAGCTAAGATCTACTCTCCTCTGCAAGAAGGAAGTAAGTACCAAGATTAAGTTAGCAAAGCATCGCTCTAACTTTTGACCAACTTTGTTGTATGGGAGTGAAAGTTGGGTGGAAACAGGTTACGTTATTCAGAAGGTAGAGGTTACAGAAATGATAGTAGCAAGAATGATTGCAGGTACTGATAGATGGGGAAAATGGCAGGAGGGTGTCTATAATGAGGAAATCAAAGAAAAACTGGGAATGAACACCATAGATGAAGCAGTTAGAACGAACAGACTGAGATGTTGGGGTCATGTGACACGCATGGGAGAAGGAAGGTTACCTAAGAGACTCATGAGCTGGGCAGCGGAGGGTAAGAGGAGTCGAGGTAGACCACGAAAAAAGTACTTAGATTCGGTGCAGATTGATTTTGAAGTAAAAGGCATAACATCAGATGAGGCATCTGAATTTTATTAGAGGTACTATGCTCCAGACTAAACGTTGAAAGGCATAATCAGTCTCTGATGATGATGATGATGATTTCACAACCTTCTCAAATAAAATTTAATATTCATACACCAAATTAAGATAGACATTTCAACAATTTCGGCGAGGTGTGAAACATCGATGTTCCTCGTGCGGTCTGACCAGAATATGAGCTCGGAGTCACGGGTCAATCATTATAAAATGGACAATAGACGCTGCAGTCGTTGCGTGCTGTTGGTTGAAACGCGTGTTGGTGCGAAGAATGGCAGCTAGCTCTCAATGTAGAAAAATGTAAGGTGATGCGCATGAGTAGAAAAAACAATCCTATAATGTTCGAATACAGCATTAGTAGTGAGCTTCTTGATGCTGTCGCGTCGTTCAAATATCTAGGCGTAATATTGCAGAGCGATATGAAATGGAACGAACATGTAAGGACAGTTGTGAGTAAGGCGGACAGCCGACTTCGGTTTATTGGGAGAATTTTGGGAAGATGTACTTCACCTGTAAAGGACACCGCGTATAAAACGCTTGTACGACTACGTCTTGAGTATTGTTCGAGTGTTTGGGACCCGCAGCAGATCGGTTTGAAGGAAGACGTAGAGGCGGTTCAGAGGCGAGCAGCTAGATTTGTTACCGGTAGGTTCGACCAATGCGCGAGTGTCACGGAAATGCTCCGGCAACTCAATTGGGGATCGCATGGAAGAAAGACGACGTTCTTCTCGTGAAGTTCTGTTAAGTAAATTTAGAGGGCCGGAATTTGAAGCTGAGTGTAGTACGATCATGCTGCCGCCTACTTACATTTCGCGTAAAGACCACAAAGACAAGATAAGAGAAATTAGGGCTCGAACGGAGGCATATAGGCATTCTTTTTTTCCTCGTTCTATTTGGGAGTGGAATAGGAAAGTAAATGCCTAGTAGTGGTACAGTGTACCCTCCGCCACGCACCTTACGGTGAATTGCGGAGTTCCACAGGGAAGCGTTATTGGTCCCCTACTCTTCCTCGTGTTTATAAACGATTTAGGAGATAATCTGAATAGCTCCCTTAGACTGTTCGCGGATGATGCTGTCGTTTATCGGTTAGTGAAGTCAACAGAGGATCAAAAGCAACTGCAAAGCGATTTAGACAAAATTTCTACTTGGTGCGAAAATTGGCAATTGACACTAAATAAAGAAAAGTGTGATGTAATACACATGACCACTAAAAGAAGTCCGCTGAACTTCAATTACGCGATAAATCAGTCAAACCTTAAGATCGTAAATTCTACCAAATACCTAGGAGTTACAATTACGAACAACTTTGACTGGAGAGAACACATAGAAAATATTGTGGGGAAGGCGAACCAAAGGTTACGTTTCATTGGCAGAACGCTTAGACGATGCACCAGCTCCACCAAAGAGACTGCCTACATCACACTTGTGCATCCTCTCTTGGAGTACTGTTGCCCCTTGTGGGACCCTCACCAGGTGGGACTGACGGAAGATATTGAGAAGGTTCAGAGAAGGGCAGCTCGTTTTGTTTTATCACGTCACGGGGGGGAAAGCGTCACGGAAATGTTGCACGAATTGGGGTGGAAATTATTAAAAGAAAGACGTTATTCATTGCGGCGTGATCTGTTTGCGAATTTTCAATCACCGACTTTTAGTTCTGAATGTGAAAATATTTTGCTAGCACCCACCTACTTAGGGAGACATGACCATCCCAATAAAATAAGAGAAATCAGATCGAAAACGGAACGATTTAGGTGTTCTTTCTTCCCGCGCGCTATTAGAGAATGGAACGGTAGAGAAAAGTTATGAAGGTGGTTAATGAACCCTCTGCCAGGCACTTAAATGTGATTTGCAGAGTATCTATGTAGATGTAGATGTAGATGTATGTAGATGTAGATGTAGGCTGCTACGAATTGGGTTCGTTAGCTGGTCAGTTGGTTGGTCGGACGATAAATCGGAACGTGTGCAGAGTTCTTTAGCAGGCAGGCGGTGGTGGAGAGGGGGAAGCGCTCGCAGCCGAGCAGTGTGAGCGCTCGCGGGCGCCCGCGCTCCCATCGGCGCTTTTGCAGCAGAGCGTCGGTTGTTTTGCATGCATAGACCGCGCCTGGACTGCGCAGGCACGTGCTGCTGTTGTGTGTGTGTGTGTGTGTGTGTCTGCGTCTGATGGGGCGGCGTGAAGCGGCGAGCGGCTGCCCGACAGTTTAATTAGCGGCTTAATTAGCAGGGCCGAGTGGCGAGCGCCGCGCATGCGCACTACGCCCCACTGTGCCTCGCCGCTGTGTTTACCACTGTGCCACGTCTCGCCGATACAGTTGCAGCAGGGCACCAGTATACCTGCTACCAGCCAATCACCAGCCTGACGTATGTTAGCCAAATGCGTTTGCGGCATTACACATTGCACAATGGTCACGCGATTGGAAATACAGCCCTGGAGTAGTAAATCAACTTAAATTACTTAACAGAACTAAGTCGCCCGGTCTCGATTGTATACCAGTTAGGTTCCATCCAGAGTATGCTGACGCAATAGTTCCATACCTAGCTTCAGAAATGTTCAAATGTTTGTATAGCTTATGGGACTTAACTACGGGGCCATCAATCCCTAAACTTACAAACTACTTATGAACTAGCTAATACTAAGGACGGCACAAATATCCATGCCCGAGGGGGGATTCGAACCCCCGACCGTAGTGGCCGTGCAGACCGTGACTGGTGCGTCGCAGTCCCCTCGGCCACCGCGACCGGCATACCTAGCTTCCCCATACTATTGCTATCTCAGCAAAAAAAAAAAAAAAAAAAAAAAAAAAAAAAAAAAAAAAAAAAAAAAAAAGAAAAGAGTGTGATCCGCAAAATTACATACCTATATCACTGACATTAGATTGGGAAACGAAGCAATAAAGGAAGTAGATGAATTTTGTTACTTGGGCAGTAAAATAACAAATGATGGTCGCAGTACAGAGGATATAAAATGCAGAATGGCAATGGGTAGAAAAGCGTTTTTGAAAAAGAGAAATCTGTTAACATCAAATATTGATTTAAGCCTAAGGAAGTCCTTTCTGAAGGCATTTGAATGGAGTGTTGCCTTGTATGGGAGTGAGATATGGACGATAAACAGTGCGGACAGGAAGAGGATTGAGGCTTTTGAAATATGGTGCTACAGAAGAATGCTGAAGATTAGGTGGGTGGATCGCGTAACTAATGAGGAAGTACTGAACAGGATTGGGGAGAAAAGAAATTTCTGGCATACCTTGACTAAAAGAAGGGATAGATTGGTAGGACACATTCTTAGACATCAAGGAATTGTGAATTTAGCATTAGAGGGAAGTGTGTGGGGTAAAAATCGCAGAGGAAGACCAAGAGATGGATACAGTAAGCAGATTCAGATAGATGTAGGTTGCCGTTCTTATGTGGAGATGAAGAGGCTTGCTCAGGATAGGGTATTGTGGAGAGCTGCATCAAACCAGTCTCCGGACTGAAGACCACAACAACAACATCACTGACATCGGTTTGCAGCAGAGTCTTAGAACATACACTTTCCTCAAACATTATGAACTGTTTCGAAGGGAACGCCCTATTGACCCGTAGTCAATTCGGATCCAGAAAGTATCGTTCTTGTGAAACACAACCAGCTGTTTATTCACATGTAGTGATCAGTTTTAGCGACAAGGGATTTCAAATCGATTCCGTATTTTTATATTCCCTGAAGGCTGTTGAGACTGTACCTCACAACCTCCTTCTAATCAAAATGCGTCCTTCCGGAATATCTCCACAGTTGTGTGACTGATTTCGCAATTTCCGACGGCGTGCCAGACATGGTCTGCACGGCCACTACGGTCGGGGGTTCGAATTCCCCCTCGGGCATCGATTTTCGTGCCGTCCTTAGTATAAGCTAGTTCATAAGTAGTTTCTAACTTTAGGGACTGATGACCCCGTAGTTAAGTCCCATAGGCTCTACAAAAAAATTGTTTTCGCAATTTCCTGTCGGAAAGTCGTCGAGTAAAACAGAGGTAACATATGGCGTTCCCCAGGGAAGAGGTATAGCGCCCGTTGTGTTTCTTATCTTTATAAACGATTTACGAGACAGTGTGACCAGCTTTCTTTGACTGTTCGCGGATGATACTGTCATTTATCGGTTAGTAAAGTCACCTAAGGATCAAAAAGCAACTGCTAAATGATTTCGATAGTATATCTACATTTTGCAAAAATTGACAGTTGACCCTAAATAATGAAAAATGTGAAGTCATCCATACAAGAAATCGGTTAAACTTCAGTTCTACGATAAATCAGACAAATCTTAAGGCCGCAAATTCAAGTAAATACCTAGGAATAATTAATACAAACAACTTAAATTTTTAAAGAAAGAATAGAAAATATTGTAGGGAAGGCGAACCAAATGCTACATTTCATTGGCAGAACAATTAAGCCGTCCTCTCACGAGACGTGGAAACGTACGTGAAGGAGGACGTGATGCCGTTTCAGCGTGGAATTCCACGTTCCACTGCCCTGCGAAGCGTGGAATGAAGGATCCAGCATGTTAGATTTTTGCTTCGTGGAGTGGAACGAGGCCAATGAAAAGCGACCTGGTTTTTGCGTGAAAATCAGAGCTTTTGATCCGCCATACCGCAAACGGAACTCCGTATTTCGGGCCTTCTTTCGTTTTAGCGTACGATGTATTAATATAATCTTTTTAAAGCGCCAGAAAATTGAAGAACTTTTGAAAACGCATCAATTTAGGTATGATTTGTTACAATAAATTACCGGAAACTATATATTCATAGCTTTAAAGGATATCGCATTTAATGTTAGTCTGTGTTATAATTTGTATACCGTGAAAAAATATCGTTCCTATGCTACGGTTCAAAGCCATTCTATCAAAGGAACGTCCTTACGATACTTTGTCATAAATAAATATTACAACATGTTTTAGGTGTATAGTATATCATATAAACAGCTGCGGAACAGAAGTTGGGAGTAACTCAGGTTAAACACTCCGTACTTCTAAAGAATTTTTCTTTTTTTCTTTTTTTGTTTCCTTAATGTTTCTGGTTTTTTCTTATTAATTTACGTGTAATATCCGATGTTCGTTTTTTCTTTTTAAGACGACGGATTAGATAGATAGCGTCACAAGCTGTGGAGGAAAAGAGATGTAAATAACAAGTTTGCATCTACACTCTCGGGCATATTTTTTAAATGATTTGGTTTAATTACAGTTTATGTAATTTATTCGTTATCTTAGTACAATTTTAATAACCAGTATCCGACGTTATTTACTACAAACATGAACGAACTCTGTCCACGAGAGAACTTGATGAGTATTTCGTGCAAGGGCACAGGTACCAATAAATTTCTAGACAGTACCCCACGTCATTCGGTTTTCGCCAAGGTGTTTGAATTCTGTTGCAGTTCAGAACAGTGCTGGGATAGTTCAGTTTCACGGTGCAGAGAGAGTGTGGTTATGGAATCAGATGAAATAAAGGAGCAAAAGTGTTTACGTACAATACTAAAAGCAAAAATTATCACAACGAACATTGTCGAACTAAGGCGTTGTTCCACGTGTATAAACGAGTAGGCTGTATCAGTCAGAACTTGTTATCTTCGAAGGAATGGCAAAGTAAACATTTGAATATGCAGAATATGTACATCGTGAAAAATAGCAATATAACAGAGCAAGACAAGTGGAGCTGGCGCAGATGAAGGATTTCACCGTTCACAGTTTTATTATTACATTTTGCCAACAGTGATTTAGTCGTACATTTTGTTATCATTATCAAACGCTTTCATTTAATGTACCGTCTTCACGTTTCTTGAAGAAAAAAATTACTACATCTGGAAGAGTATGCATGCAACGTGCAAGCATAAGAAAATTACTGTATTCAGTTCTTTTTTCAGGCGTTCGCTAAAAGATACCGTGTAATTTTACGCAGATCCATCTTTGTAAAGACAATGATGTACGCGCCAGACCGCAACGGGCGCTAGAGAGCGCTGCGGTCGCAAAGCAAATCACGATGAGCAGCACGTTGTGTTTCATGGGATGTGGCGGATCGTTTCAGAGCGTGCTGTAGTCACACTAGGTAGACAGCACGTCTGACCTATGCCACGTTGGGACAACACGTCCCGTGTGAGGACGGCTTACGAGATCCAACAGTTCTACCAAAGGAACAGCCTACACAACACTTTTGCGTCCAACTTTGCAGTATTGCTACGTTGTGTGGGATCTCCACCAAGTGCGACTGACGACCGATTTAGAGAAGGGCAGCTCGGTTTATGTTATCGCGATATATGAGTGAGAGTGTTACGAATATGATGCATTACTTGGAGTTTAAATCATTAAAAGAATGACAGTATTCGTTGAGAAATTTGTTTTACCGACTTTCTCTTCAGAATGCGAACATATTTTGTCAGCCCCTACCTACATAGATTAGATTAGATAAGTACTTGTTCCACAGATCATGAATACGACCCTTCCTAATGATGTGGAACGTGTCAGGTTAATAAAAGGTGTCTTTACAAATTATTACTTTGTACTAAGTATTATATGACCTATTTTCTTTTATTTTTTATATAATACATATATATTTACTAATTTATATCTAAAAATTCATCTATATTGTAGAAGGAGTTGCCATACAGAAAGACGTTTAATTTTTTTTAAATGCTTGTTGGCTATCTGTCAGGCTTTTGAGGCTGTTTGGTAGGTGACCAAAGACTTTTGTGGCAGCATGATTCACCTCTCTGTGCCAAAGCTAGATTTAACCTTGAATAGTGAAGATCATTCTTTCTCCTAGTGTTGTAGTTATGTACACTGCTATTGCTTTTGAATTCGGTGGGATTGGTAATAACAAATTTCATAAATGAATATATATATTGAGAAGCTACTGTGAAGATCCCTAGGTCTTTAAATAAGTGTCTGCAAAATGATCTTGGATGGTCACCGGCAATTATTCTGATCACATGCTTTTGTGAAATGAATATGTTTTTACTCAATGATGCCACACGACAGCAGAGAATAAAAATAGGCATAGTAAGCTAATTTACTGAGATGTATATCACCAAAATTTTGCAGTTTCCCTAATATCCTAAGTAGCTGAACTCAAACGTTCCAGCAGAGCTTCAATGTTTTTTTTCTTGTTTTTTTTTTCCCCAGTTCAACCCCTCATCAATGCTTACACTTAAAAATTTTGAAACTTCTGCCTTTGCTACAGATTTCTGAGCAAAGTATATATTTATTGATGGTGTCATTCCATTTACTGTGTGGAACTGTATGTACTGTGTTTTATCAAAATTTAATGGTAGTCCATTTGCTGAAAACCACGTAATGATTTTCTGAAAGACATCGTTTACATTTTCATCAGTTAGTTCTTGTCTCTCAGGTGTGATAACTGTACTTGTATCATCAGCAAAATGAACCAGCTTTGCAACTTCTTGAATATAGAATGGCAAGTCATAAATATATACTAAGAACAGCAAAGGGCCCAAGACCGAACCTTGTGGCACCTCATATTTTATGGCTCCCCAGTTTGAGGAGTCAGCTGTTTTTTGCATATTATGAGAACTACTAATTTCAACTTTCTGCACTCTTCCTGTTAGGTATGATTTAAACCATTTGTACACTACCCCATTCATACTTTAGTTTGTCTAGAAGAATTTCATGATTTACACAAAAAATCCCAACGGGTGATGTTCGGTCATTCAGAGCATTTAATACTTCATTGGTGAAAGTATATATAGCATTTTCTGTTGAAAAGACTTTCTGGAAACCAAACTGTCATTTTGTTAGAACTTTATTTTTACCTATGTGTGAAACTACTCTGGAATACATTACTTTAGGGAGACATGATCATGGCAATAAAAAAGGGATATCAGATCGAAAACGGAAAGACTTAGGTATTCCTTTTTTCCGCGCACTATTATAGAATGGAACGGCACAGAAATATGATAAAAGCGATTCGACGAATCCTCTGCCATGCACTTAAAAAGTAATTTGCAGAGTATTCATGTAGATTTTGTTGTGGCGTCGCTACAACGGCGGCGGCCTATACAAGTCCCGCGCAACTTCAAGAAGAGGCGTTAAGTCGCTCCCAAGCCTCCACAATTCCGTAAGTGGCCGACTGCGAACAGAGCGCCGCGGAAGCCAATATGGTGGCAAACTTCCGCGCTAACTTTTAAATGTGCGTAAGACTCTTCTGATTAGCGTGTATATTCATTCGAGTTAAGTCGCGAAAACCATGTCTCATTTAAATATATAACTACAAAAGAGCTTCAGACTCTTTGAATACACAGGAACTATCGGAAGTGTGTAAATTTATTACACCTATGGTGTAGAAATCGGCTAAGAGCGTTTCTTCTTCCTAACTAAAATGAATTATAACATGTCGTTTATAGCGTTCTAAATGCAGTATATGAACTGAACTTATCGTCAGACAAGATTTTCTGGCACTTTCTCAGTATATTCTACGATGGTGCTACTTTTGTACAAATATTAATTTCGGAAGAGTTTCACAACACTTAACGTCTTTGCTTGAGTGCCTGCTGTATATATATTGGTATATTTGTATATTTTATAGCATCAAAAAATTAAACAGGGCTGCCTGAAGCCTGAAGCAGCTAATGTTAAAAATAGACTGTGAAAATGAAATATCCGATCAGAGACATAGCTGTAAAACAGCGTCTTACCTTGTGAATACAGCAACCAGCCAGTACCTTTTAAGAACGCGAAGTATACCACAACTTTTGCTTAACTAACTGCATCTAACATTAGCAGTAGGGTATCTGTCACGAATATTAGCATTCTTAATGGTCTAAACGAAATACCTTATAGTAGCGTCAACTATCTATCGACATTGGGTGAAACTTCACAATGTGCATCCAGTGTGGATATTTGTCATTCATATGTGGAACTATACACAGTTCTACAAAACCTATTTGTCAAGCAGATGACCATTAAATTCTGTGTTACTAGTTGCTAACATTAATATCATTAAAAAAAATTCGAACTACAGTGAGGCAACTGATCTTGTGCCCCCAATAGTTATTTTACACAATCATAAAATGGAACTTTGTGAACTTCCTGTCCACCAGTACTGCCTAAAGTAGCTCATTTGCAAGAGCTACAAGCTAAAAGCCTGTTATTTATTTCATTCAAAATTCGATATTGTCTTGACTAACAGCTTGTTAAGCAAGAGTAACTATCTGTGAATACAAGTAGTAGGGCTACTTGTATTCCTGAGAAATATAAATGGGAAGACAGTTTCGTTTATTCGTTCTTTTTGTACCTTTCTTAATTCGATTTGTCAGTTGCTGACTGAGCAGCTCTTCACCATCGTGCTCTATGTACACTGCAGCAGTCAAACAGCAGGGATAAGAGTATGAGGTAGGTATACATACCGCAGTAGTTACATAATACACGACTTAAATCCTAGCAACACTCCCATTTATCTGACGCTTACCACTATCATAGCGGCCGGCCGAAGATTCAAATTATCCCGCGACAGCATCGCCGTTAGTAAGTCTAAAAATAAATAAATAAATAAAAATAAAAAAAGGTTTTTGGTCGCTCCACAGTACTTCGACCTCCAGAGGCGCCCGCAGTCTCGGTACCTGTTTGCCGGCCGCGGTGGCCGAGGGGACTAAAGCGCTTCAGCCGCGGTCTGCACGGCCAATACGGTCGGGGGTTCGAATACCCCCTCGGCCATGGATATTTGTGCCGTCCTAGTTCGTAAGTAGTTCATAAGTAATTTGTAAGTTTAGGGACTAATGACCCCGTAGTTAAGTCCCATAAGCTTTACAAACATTTGAACTTTGGTTTTTTTTTTTTTTTTTTTTTTTTTGTACCTGTTTGCCTGCTTTGCGCGCCAGCCAATAGGAAGAAGGGAGCTCGCCTACTTAGGCCGGCGCACCACAACCACGACAGTCAGTACAGGAGAGTACGGGAGTTCCAGTCATTATGAGTCACCCTGGGAATACTACAATTCCAGAAGTTCATCAGAGAAAAGCCAGCCTTATGTCTATGCACAAGCCAGCATTCCTCACTTTTCTTGAACCCACTGGAAAGCAGAGCCACAACAAAAAGTACATGTGGATCCTCAGGACATGTTCGCCTCTGTAGAAACAAAATGTTGTTTTGGTCTTGTAGCTAACTGAATGCTAGGAGAGTTTCGTTACGTTTCATCGGCAGAACGCTTCGAAGATGCACCAGCTCCACCAAAGAGACTGGCTACATAACGCTTATGCGTCCTCTTCTGGAGTACTGTTGCCCCTTGTGGGACCCTCACCAGGTGGGATTGACGGAAGACATTGAGAAGGTTCAGAGAAGGGCAGCTCGTTTTGTTCTATCACGTTACGGGGGAGGGGGGGGAAGCGTCACGGAAATGTTGCACGAATTGGGGTGGAAATCATTAAAAGAAAGACGTTATTCATTGGGCGTGATCTGTTTGCGAAGTTTCAATCACCGACTTTTAGTTCTGAATGTGAAAATATTTTGCTAGCACCCACCTACTTAGGGAGACATGACCATCCCAATAAAATAAGAGAAATCAGATCGAGAACGGAACGATTTAGGTGTTCTTTCTTACCGCGCGCTATTAGAGAATGGAACGGTTGAGAAAAGTTATGAAAGTGGTTAATAAACCCTCTGCCAGGCACTTAAATGTGATTTGCAGAGTATCTGATGTAGATGTAGAGTACAGGGAGAGGCAAGTCAGTACCACGACACAGATCATGGCGCTGCCAAAAAATTCGTTCGGGTTTCTGTGATCAGGTGTAACAGTTCCGAGTTTGAAAAAAAATTTTTGTTAGGTGGGGAACTTAAAGCAGGGGAGGTAGTGGCAGTGTGCGTGTGGGGCGGCGGCAGGCATCGCGTGACCAACCGCTACGCCCCCCCCCCACACCCAGTGTTTGCCCAGGGCGTCGCCGCTGCCCTCTCGCTGCCGCACGTGACGCCTCCATAGCTCTCCGTCATTTCGTGCCACCACCTCCGAGCCTTACAGCTATGGGGTAGTCCGCTTACAGCTACCAACACACTCGAAACAACGTACCACTGCGTCACTTTGTCTCAAAGAGATGACTTCACACTCGTGTTTGATCTTCTGGTGACCTTACAAACGATAAATGACAGCATCATCCGTGAACAGTCTGAAGCTGTCCTCAAAAAAAAAAAAAAAAAAAAAAAAAAAAAAAAAAAAAAAAAAAAAAAAAAAAAAAAAAAAAAAAAATAAAAAAAAAATGTATAGCTTATGCGACTTAACTACGGGGTCATCAGTCCCTAAACTTACAAACTACATATGAACTAACTAAGGACGGCACAAATATCCATGCCCGAGGGGGGATTCGAACCCCCGACCGTAGTGGCCGTGCAGATCGTGATTGGAGCGCCTCAGTCCCTTCGGCCACTGCGGCCGGCAAGCTGGGCTCAATGGGTCATGTTATTCTGTATATTGCAAATCGGACTTAAAGTCCTGATAGAGGAAAGCAGCCAATATTAATATGACAACGCAAAGGATTCTGAAAAAGCTGATTGGCTGCAGTAATGAAGAAGTTGTAGATGTTGTAAAATCCTTTATTTTTCTCTTTATGCTGACGCGTTTCGGGCCCAGCCCATCATCGGAGCGCCTGGTGACAAAGTACAGGATACAGTATATATAGGTAAACGGGAAGGGAGTTTTATACTAGATACCGGGAACATGGTTATGCTACTAACAACAGTGCTTTAGGTGATCACCTAAGGGAATGAAACCATAAGCTACGAAATATGAAGCAGATTTGTCTATTTTGCATATTGGTACGAAGGGTATTACCTTAGATATCCTTGAAGAGTTAGAAATTTGGACTAGTTATCATAATAATAAAGAAATGTTAATAAATGACCAATTCCAGACAGTGGTATTTCGATATGTTTCACAACCTAGGTTTTCTTGAATGACAGATTTTTGTGCTCTCTTCCTGTGCAGAGGTTCCGCTAAGTTTATTAGATGTATAGGTTCTAAATATGTTGTTTTATTCTTTGACAACTATTTTCCATTATTGAAAATGTTTTAACTAACTCGTCATTGAGTTCTTTTTATCACTGTAAATTATGGTAACTTCTGCGGCCATACATAGTGGGTGCCAATGCTACGCCTAAGTTGCTCAATAGTATACTTCCCATTCAGTGGTATTTGCATGTGATGCATCGAGCTAGCAACTTGTGTTACAAGTACAGCTGATGTTGACCTTTAATGTCTTATGAATTTTATATGCATCTTTTTCCATTCTCCATTCAGGAGAGATATGTACCTTGTAATTGTAAATGCCAGAGTTTTTTTTTTTTAATTTTGGTTTTTGTAACTATTTTTACCTATATATACTGTATCCTGTACTTTGTCACCAGGCGCTCCTATGATGGGCTGGGCCCGAAACGCGTCAGCGTAAAGAGAAAAATAAAGGATTTTACAACGTCTACAACTCCTTCATTGCTGCAGCCAATCAGCTTTTTTAGAATCCTTTGTGTTGACATGTTATTCTGCATGGCGCCCGAGACGTGCTGTCCGCCTATAGTTGGCGTCACGTAAGAAGGCGTTCCTGCGCATGGAAGTGGACCGATAGGTGAAGCGTGGAGGGGAGGAGCTGAGGCCGAGCGCCAACAGTGGAGCCTGCGGGAGAAAATTACGTAACTCACGGCCAGCCACACACGTAGAGAAGGCATATTATTGGCTGGCAATGCGGCACTGGAGGGGAATCCTCAGAACGGCTGAAAACTGGGCCGCCTTCCCATGTGACGTGAACTATAGCTGCTGCACGCTCTGAAACGACCCGCAACAATCCATAGAACGTGATGCACTGCTCATCGTGATTTACAGCTGCAGCGCATTTATTTATTTTTATTTATTGTTTTTTTCTGTTCCATAGGAGACAATTGAGGAGTGAGACTCCATGGTTATGGAACAAGTCAACACATTAATTGTTACACAAGAATGGTAATAGAAATTTTTAAGTAGTCCTTTGTACAAGATAATCTTAAGACAAAGTGAAAAGAATCAATAAAGAAAAAATGAATTAACTTTTCTAGGAGTCACTCGACAGAATAAAAGCAGTGAGCCATGAGATAACTCTTAAGCTTAGATTTGAAAGCGTTGTGGATTAGTGACAAGATTCTTTAGTTCTTGTGGCAGCTTCTTGAAAATGGATGCCTCTGAATACTGTAAACCTTTCTGCACAAGTGTCAAGGTGATGCAAATGTAGATTCGACTTCTGTCTGGTATTCACCGAGTGAAAGCTACTAACTCGTGGGAATAAGCTGATATTATTTACAACAAATGACATTAAAGAAAAAACGTATTCTGACGTCAGTGTCAAAATTCCCAGACTACTGAAAACGGGTCGACATGACGTTCGTGAACTTACACCAGAAATTGCTCGACCGCCCGTTTTTGGGCCAGAAATATCCTTCTTGCATCAGGCGAGTTACACCAAAAAACAATGCCGGACGTCATAAGTAAGTGAAAGTTAGCATAATAGACTACTTTTCGTGTTGAAAAATCACTTATTTCAGATATTGTCCTAATGGTAAATATAGCAAAATTTAGTTTTGGAACAAGGTCCTAAACACGGGCTTTCCATGACAGCTTACTGTCTATATGAACACCTAGAAATTTGAACTGTTCAGTCTCACTTATCATATACCCATTACGTGTAATCAAAATATCAGCTTTCGTTGTCAGCAGCTGCGTACATCAATTTGTTTACAAAGATCCATTTGCGATAAATTGCACGGTATCTCTATTAGCGATCGTCGAAAAAATGTGGAAAAAGAACCCTGAAATTTTATCATTCTTCTGCTTCCTCATGGCATGCAATACTTTTCCAGATATTGGATTTTTTTTATTGTAAGGGACACAAGGATGGTACTTTTTTTCTGAAAGCAGTTGATAATCATAACTAAATGTACGACCAATTCACTTTTGCCAAAAATTATTAAAAAAATTCATCAGTTAAATACATCATTAGCAGCAGCTCCATTTATCTTTGCTCTTATATCCCCATTTTCGACGTTGTACACATTTTGCTTATTCAAATGTTTACTTTGGCATTCCTTCACAGATGATAGGTTCTGCCTGATAAATTTTACTTGTTCATACAAACAGGACAACGCATCAGCTCGAAAATGTTCGTTGTGACAATTTTTGCATTCAGTATTGTACATAAACACTGTTCCTCCTTTACTGTATCTGCTTCAATAACCATGCACTACCCAAGCTTTCATTGCACTGTGAAACTGAACTATTACAACATTGTACTGAACTGCGACATAATGCAAACACCATGGGGAAAACCGAGTGACGTAGGGCCCTGTGTTGAAATTTATTGCTTCCTGTGCCCTACTACGAAAAACCCAACAAATTCCTTCGTGGACATAGTTCGCCCTTGTTCTTAATAAATAACTTCAATACCAGATGTTATAATTCTATGAAATTGACAAAACAGTTACATAAACGCTAAATAAACAAATCATTTAAAATATCTGGGAGACTGTAGATGGAAACCTGTTATTTATATATCTTTCTTTCCTAGGCTGTGACGCTAACCACCACGCTAACACGTCCTCTTAAATAGAAAAAACAACGAAATGGAATATTATACTTAAATTAAAAAGATGGAACCAGAAACGTTGATTTTGCTATGGTGTTCGATCCGAATACTGGTTTCATGCAGCTCTCGACTCTACCCTATCCTGACCAAGCCTCTTCTTCTCCTCTAAATAACAGCAACTAACATCCAATTGAATCTCCTTCCAATAGTAATCTCTTCGTCTCCCTCTGCGGTTTTTGCCCCAAATTCAAGATTCCTTCATCTCTAAGAATGGGTCCTACCAACCGATCTCTTCATTTAGTCAGGGTATGCCAGAAATTCCTTTTCTCCCCAAATTCGTTCAGTACCTCTTCATTTGTTATGCGATTCACCCACCTAATCTTTAGCATTCTTCTGTAGCACCACATTTCAAAAGCCTCTATGCTCTTCCTGTCCGCACTGTTTATCGTCCACAATTCACTCCCATACAAGGCAACACTCCACACAAAAGCCTTAAGAAAGGACTTCCTTAAGCGTAAATTAAGATTCGATGTTAACAAATTTCTTTTTTTCAAAAACGTTTTTCTACCCATTGCGATTCTGTATTTTATATCCTCTGTACTGCGACCATCATGTGTTATTTTACCGCCCAAGTAACAAAACTCATCCACTACCTTTATTGTTTCGTTACCTAATCTAATTCCTTCAGCGTCGTCTGATTTTCTTAGACTGCACTCCATTACCCTTGTTTTGCTCTTGGTAATGTTCATCTGATACACACCATTCAACACAATGTCCATTCCGTTCAACTGCTCTTCCAGGTCCTTTGTTGTCTCTGACAATTACAATGTCATCGGCAAAACGCAATTTTTTTTCTTCACTCTGCATATTAATTCCTTCTCCAAATTTCTCCTTACTTTCCTGTATAGCTTGCTCAATGTAAAGATTGAACAACAATGGAGAAGTCTAAAATCTTGTCTTACTCCCCTACCAACCACTACTTCCCTTTCATGCCTTACAACTCTAACAACTGCTGTCTGGTTCTTCTACAAGTTGTAAATAAACTTCCGTCCATCGTACTCCTCCTTTCTTCAGAATTTGAAAGAGTGTATTCCAATCAACATCGTCAAAAGCTTTCTTAAAATCTACAAAAGCAAGAAATTTGGGTTTGCCTTTCCGTAATCTATCTTGTAAGATAAGCCGTAAATTGGGTATTGTCTCCCGTGTTCCTATATTTCTCCTGAACCCAAACTGATGTTCCCCGAGGTGAGCTTCTACTAGATTTTCCATCATTTTATAAGTAATTCGTGTTACAATTTTGCAACTGTGACTTATCAAAGTGATCGTTCTGTAATTTTCACAACTGTCTGCGCCTGCTTTCCTTGGAATGAGGATTTTTTTTATATTTTTTAGTTTTTTTGTTTATTTATTTATTTTTTCTCTCTGAGGGTAATTCGCCTGTCTCATATATCTTACTCACCAGGTGTAAGACCACTGTTATTTGTATAATTAATCCTAGCTGAAAGGAGTCAGTTAAAAGTTTACTTTAAACATAATATTCTGGCCCTAAAGACCAGTTAAACGATTCGCGTGAACTACTGACTACTTCCGACAACAGGATCTTGTCCCCCAGCCCAAACTTTAGAACTGACTCAAAAAATTACTTCAGGAAGATAAAGAGACGGTGGCCGACACACGTCGTAGAACACGAGAATTACACACAGTCATTAATATACAAGCCACCGCGAACCAAACCATTTCATCAAGGTGGCTGAGAGAACATTTATGGCGGAACGGAATTAAAATATGATAATTTGGATCTGAATTTGTTCTAAGCACTGGTGAAAACAACATTAAATAAAAAGGGAGGGTATTCATAAGTAGGAAAAATTTCACTGACAAATGATTTATTCAGTTCAAATATGCGCAAATGGAGGAACCAATTTTGTTAAACAATAAAAATGCATTCCACTGAAATTAACCTAAAGTAATCTGAACTGAACATCGTCGGGGGAGGGATTTACAATCAACATGCATTCAGCCACTCACACGCGCGAAGCAAAGCGAAACTCACCCAACGCGCTGATATGAAGCAGAAGCAGACGTTGCTACTGTAGGCGAAATTCACAGAATCAGGATGTACCACACTACACAAGGGCAATAACCTTCGTAGGTGGATCTGGTCTGTCTTTCTTTACTTGAAATGGTACGCGATAATAACGAGATTAATTTCCATTTAAATCAAACCGTAAGCATGCAATCTTACAGAAACACACGGCACGTGTCTGCTACATTACATATTCGCAACCCACTGAAGGTGAAGTGCTTAAAGATCGCATTCATTTCAACAAAAATCAACGGAATCATAGATTACGAAGCAAGAATACACAACAGAAAGGCAATGGTATGCGACCAGTGGCGAGAACTCAAGTGACTACCTATAAACCCTTAATGTCGGAGTTCGGAACCCCATGGTTCCGAAAACCAGTAAAAAAATACAAAAATTCAATTTCCGAAAAATAAAGAAAAATAACTACGTCATGCAACCATTAGAAAAGCGTAGGATATCGTAAGGAAGCTAAGGAAATACAGCCAGACACGATTGGAAGCGTTTACACAGATGGACAAATTCCAGTCTTCAAATATCAGAAAAGTGGAATAAATTCAAAGTGGGTGTAAATCAACTAACAAATACGGCATGCAACCCCTAAAATACGTAGTATTTAATGAGAAAGCTAAAAAAAGGGGTCGTACAAGGCTTGAAGAGAATTTACTGACGGAGTCCGAATGCAAAGTACAAGTTTGGAAACAAAACAACAATTTAAAATATACGGAGGGGTGACACATGCATAATTTCCTGCCTGAAGGGCAGAGAAACGGACACAGGGCTAGTTGAAGGCATTGTTCTAAGAACACATCACGTGGAGTCCATATCAGTCACGGAAGGAGAAAACGGAAAGGAATATTTCCCATGCACTACACAGAACAAAATTATTCAATATCCGTGTGAGATACGGATTATTTTAATTTCAGTTTCGAGCTGTCAAAAGGCGATCGCAAAGGCCCACTCCTAGTGTCGCTACCGTAACATTAAGTGGGCCAAAAAGAAAAGAAAAGAGTTGATGAAAACTGCTAAATATTACTTGTAACGGTATTGGTTCAGAGATAGACAGACAGGAATAATATGCCGGTGTTATAGCGCCTCAGAGCGTGATTTACGCGGCGCCTTTTGATAGTGTGGAGGAAGAGAACCGCATGAAAATGTTGTATCTAAATGTGACAGCGAAGTTGAAATTTATGGGCATTTCTGCAGTAAGGAAGACCAATGTACGACGTAAACCGATACGAATATCTTACGAGCACAGCATGCAGAGGCGGCGTCAAAGAGGAAGGCAATATCCCTGACCACTGTCGGAAATACGCCTCGCATTTTCCTCCCAGACGGGGCGACCTATTGCTTTCCAGCGTAGCGCCGATGAGAAAGGATATAAACCACAAAAATCCGCAAAAAAACCTCGATCCGAAGCATAGGGCGAAATAATGGAAAGATGAAACTGAGGCAGAAATACGCTGGCTGAACTAAGAGCGTTTGATGTGGCAGCACGCGAAAGAGGAAAGAATGACGGGAAAAGGCGGGAAACGCCAGTCGTGTTGGGGGTGGGGAGAAGAAATAGTGGGTAGGGGTGCTTTCTGTGGGGAGGGGGAGGGGGAGGAAGGGGACAGAAGGCGTTACAGAAAGCGTAATGGACGCCAGACACCCGAGCGACACACGGAGGCTGTCGTAAATCGTGCCGGGTGGAGGGGCGCGAGGGGCGAGAAGGGGAGGGAGTGGATGGGGGGTGGGGGAAGGTCGCGAGTTTCCGGCAGCTGGCGATGTTCTATATTGTGTGAGCCGCTGAAAGCTCCTGCATTTTATTCGCTGAGGAGCCACAGGCATGCGTATGTAAACACAGAGGTAAACACTCGGAGGACGGCGCTGCAATCGGCAACGCCTATGTTGTAAGACAACAGGTGTCTGGCGCAGACGATAGACGGGTTAAAAAATATATATGTTCACATGTTTGTATAGGTTATGGGACTTAACTACGGGGTCATCAGTCCCTAAACTTACAAACTACTTATGAACTAGCTAATCCTAAGGACGGCACAAATATCCATGCTCGAGGCGGGGAGTCGAACTCCCGACAGTAGTGGCCGTTGAGACCGTGACTGGAGCGCCTCAGTCCCCTCGGCCACCGCGGCCGGCTAGACGGGTTACTGCTGTTATAGTGACAGTAGTTTTACTCCATGTACAACGAAAAAGTAGTAAGCGAGAACCTGTGACTTTGGCTTTTATATCTCGCTGATTAAAGGCAATAAGGCTCGGTAAATATAAAACTTTGGATTAAATACACTAGTATGGAAAAGGTTTTAATTTAATATATAATTCACGTAATGCTAATATCAAATACAGTTAAAATTTAATTTCAATAAAAATTGCAAAAATATTTACATTCAGTCCACTTTTACAATATCTGTTTTGCATAACTCATTTCGAATTAATCTCTAATGCATAAACGTTGTCATCAATCATCTAAAACAATGTTCCATTTTTCAACTTACGCTAACAGTACCAGAAAATGATTGACAAATTTTCAGTAATGTGTCATGGCAACAGGATACACT
Organism: Locusta migratoria; assembly: GCA_026315105.1. NCBI lineage: Eukaryota > Metazoa > Arthropoda > Insecta > Orthoptera > Acrididae > Locusta > Locusta migratoria. Next base: position 316,883,359 of record CM048751.1, read on the forward strand.
TCCGGTACCTCTTGATTATATTTCATGGGATTTTAAATTTTGAAATTGATAAATAATGTTACTGTATTGTGTTTGTCCATGGCGACAATGTCACAACCGGTTCGACAAACGGGAAACCCGTCGCCTTAGAGGTGACAGTCAATAGACGTGGAATACCAGCCACGGGTGGGGTTCTCTATCCAGGTGCCCAAGCCTGTAATGCGGTTTCTAAATGACCACCCATAGATTCCTTAGAACACCACTAAGCACTTAAAATTTGGCTGTCACAGGGTGACGTCTGAAGCGCATAACAACTCTAAAGTGCATTGTACCTAAAGGGATAGAGAAATATGTGCCTGTAAAGTCGATTAAGGATGGAAAAGAAAGCTTCTGAGAAATGAAAGACTGTTGCACTCTCGGTTCAAAATAGAAGACGCAAATTATGACAGGCAAAAGTTAGTAGAGATTCTTGCGTCTATAAAAAGATCGATGCGCGAAGTATACAATAATTACCACAGCCATACATTAGCAAAAGATCTTTCCGTGAGCCCCAAAAAATTCTGGTCCTATGTTAAATCGATAAGCGACTCAAAGCCTACTGTCCAGTTACTCGGTGATCATTCCGGGACAGTAATAGAAGAGAGCAAACGGAAAGCTGAGATTCTAAATTCAACCTTTAAAAAAAACTTTCACGCAGGAGGACCGTACAAATGTACCATCATTTGATCCACATATTATTTCCGAAGTGGAGGACATAGCAATAGGAATTTCCGGTGTATGGAAGCTGAGCAGCTGGCAGCTGGCAGCTGAGAGAGCTAAATATGATAAAAGTCTGCTGGACCGGATGGAATACCAGTTCGGCTTTACAAAGACTATTCTGCGGCGTTGGCCCCCTACTTGGCTTGCACTTATTGCGAATCTTTAATTCAGCGCAAAGTTCCTAGCGATTGGAATAAAGCGCAGGTGACTCCCGTTTATAAGAAAGGAAAGAGAACCTACACACACAATTACAGGCCAATATCGTTGACTTCAGTTTCCTGTAGAATTTTGGAGCATATTCTCAGTTCCAATGTAATAAATTTCCTTGAGACAGAAAAGCTACTTTCTATGAATCAGCACTGGTTTAGGCAACATTGTTCATGTGAAACTCAGCTTGCCCTTTTCTCACATGATATCTTGCGAGCCATGGATGAAGGTCAACTGGCGGATTGTGTTTTTCTCGACTTCAAAAAGGCGTTCGACGTGGTGCCACACTGCAGGCTGCTAACGAAGATACGAGCTTATGGAATAGGTTCACAGATTTGTGGCTGGCTGGAAGACTTCCTAGGTAATAGAACGCAGTACGTTGTTCTCGACGGCGAGTGTTCATCAGAGACGAGTGTATCGTCAGGCGTGTCCCAGGCGAGTGTGATAAGACCGTTATTATTTTCTATCTATATAAATGATCTAATGGACAGAGTAACTTTTAAATTGCGGCTGTTTGCTGATGTGGTGTATGGTGTGGTGTATGGGTGTAGTCTTCAACTGACTGCAATAGCATATAGGATGACTTAGATAAAATTTCTAGTTGGTGCGAAGAATGGCAGTTAGCTCTCATTGTAGAAAAATATAAGGTGATGCGCATGAGTAGGAAAATCAATCCCATAATGTTTGAATACAGCATTAGTAGTGGGCTTCTTGATGCAGTCGCGTCCTTCAAATATCTAATCGTTACACTGCAAAGCGATATGAAATGGAACGAACATGTAAGGACAGTTGTGAGTAAGGGGGGCTGCCGACTTCGATTTATTGGGAGAATTTTGGAAGATGTACTTCATCTGTAAAGGAGACCGCGTATAAAACGCTTGTTCGACCACGTCTTGAGTATTGCTCAAGTGTTTGTGACCCGCAGCAGATCTGTTTAAAGGAAGACATGGAAGCAGTTCAGAGGCGAGCAGCTAGGTTTGGTACTGGTAGGTTCGACCAATGAGATTGTCGCTACGGCAACTCAATTGGGGATCGCTGGAAGAAAGACGTCGTTCTTCTCGTGAATTTCTGATGAGGAAATTTAGAGGCCCGGAATTTGAAGCCGAGTGAAGTACGATCTTGCTGCCGCTTACTTATATTTCGCGTAGTGATCAGAATGGCAAGAGAAATTAGGGCACGTACGGAGACATATAGGCGTTATTTTTTTCCTCATTCTGTTTGGGAGTGTAATAGAAACGGAAATGCCTAGTAGTGGTACAGTGTACCCTCCGCCACGCACCTTACGGTGGTTTGCGGAGTATTTATGTAGATATAGATGTAGACGCCGACCCGGTGGAATGACCGGGCGCACTAAGGAGCCTAGCCGCGGAGCGCGCTGTTGCTCCCCGTCGGAGGTTCGATTCCTCCACGTATGGTTGTGTGTCTTGTCCTTAGGTTAGTTTATGCAGTTTGTCATCGTAGGAACTGATAGCGGCAACAGGTAAGTCCCTTAGATTCAGCAGCCTTTGATTCGATATGAACGCGGCACTGCCCCTGCGGTCGGCTGCCGGGCGTTGCAGCGTTTCGCGGGTTGCCTGTGCTAGGAAACCGCAGGCGCAGTGGATCAGAGCCACCGAGTCTGCGGCTGAACGCCATGGAACACCGCGGCCACACAATGCTCCTTTAACCGCCGCTAAAATTGTAACCGATCAGTATTGTTACCTCATTATCACGCATAATTTATCTAGACTGTAATACGACAGCACATGCTGACGTGTTGAGCGACTTCGCACACACGCAGGGTGCGGAAGTGCGAGGAAAGAGGCGCATAGTGCTACTGTTAAGCGAAAGAAATTGCCTAATACCACAGTCTAACATATACAGTCACGACACTCCTGCAGATTTTTGTTACGCATTACGACTACAGCGCTCCAAGCGGCCGGTAATACGGTATCGGATGAGTGCGAATAGTATCGTATATATTGATTTTTACAGACTTTTCACTCTAGGGAACGTATGTAGTGCCATAAAAATAGGTACTAATTTAAAATTAGCTCCACCTTTGTCTTTATTAGGTTTACTAGGATCACTGATGAGGTACGAAACGGTACATTGCAGAACAGTTTATTTACATTGATCTTGTAACCTACAGCCTTTTGCTGAATAATAAATAGGAAATGACTAAGAAACAACAGAAGACCTGCCTTTGGCAAAATGTTGGCGCTTTTCTACCCAGGAACGTTATGGTTTCTTCGCTACATTTCCAATAAATTCGATTAGAGTGGAACGTAGGAAACGCATACAGAATGCAATAACTGCAACATTTAACGTACCAAGCAGCCACCACAATTGTAGCTCAAGGAAAAACGTCACAAATCTGGCAAGAAAAAGGAAAAAGCATCAAACTGTTTTCAACAAAGAAGAACCCAATCCCACAGTTATTTCTACAACTGAACCACAAACGGCAAATTTATTCAAGACATAGTCTTCTTAAGCTAATGTAATGACACTCAAACGAATATGCGCTTACCATAAATACGAGTGAAGCCTACAAATGTTCGCATCATTAAACTACACACCGAACTGATACGCGTAGAAAAACTCTTGTCATAGTAAGAACACACCATAATAGAAATTTATGTTTCTCTTATGTTTATATTCTACTTACTTGCAGCCGAATAAACTGCAAAATAACACACATTCGTAAGTATTTGTTCATGACGAAGTTGTTCATAACTCCTCTGAATCAGTTATATTCGGCTGTGTTTCCATTAGTTTCCGTGTTATATATGTCTCTTAATATTTTACTAATGCTTGTAACGCGAAAACTATACCATCTATTTCGTTAATTACGTACAAATATAATTGTAAACAAACATCACTCCCACGGTGGCTTGCCCACCACTAGGAGTGCTAGTGTCGTTGCAACTGTCAGTTGGTAACAACTTTCACAGCAATGAGTGACGCGTCTTTATATGTTAGACTGTCCTAATACCATGCAGGGCCTCCGCGCGCGCGCTACACGACTTGATTAATGTCTCAAGTAGTGCTGTAGGGAACTGACACCGAACAGCGCAAACTCTTCGAGCGACATCGCTGCCGAGCACTTCCTAGCGATGTGAGCTGTAAACTAAAACTGAGAGTGAGCGGCCGATTAACACTGTGAAACTCTGAAGACTTTATAGAAATGGTTGCGATGGGGGAGAGTATGTGCTACGTGCGGCTATAATAGCTAACTACAAAAAGCCTTGCACTCCAAAATCTTTCTTCAGGTTTCCGAAAAAATAGAGACTTCTAAATATGATAGCTTAAGGAGGCTACTACTAGGCCTACTGAGATAATTTACGTCTGGTTGACGTTTTAACGCCTTCATTTACCCATTTTTATAAGTTCTTCCTACAGCACGACAGTTGCATCATGGTGGGTAAGCGAAGAGCAGACTTTGATACAAGTTTGAGAAACAAGGAACAAAGCATTTGAATAAAAACTATGTATTATACCCAGACTACTTTGTGGAGATAGATTTTATAAATAAGATTTTGTAAAGTCAATGGCAGGTGTAATTTGTTCATTGAGTATAGGTTTCCTTTACTGTGGTTAATGTATTATAACAACAAATGTAAAAACAGTAAGTTTAATTTGAATCAATTGATTTAAAGAGTAGTCGAGGATTTAGAAACATCAGCACAATACCTTCTCTGTCAGCTATTTGTATTTAAGCAAAAGTTGTGTTGTTGTGGTCTTCAGTCCGCAGACTGGTTTGATGCAGGTCTCCACAATACCCTATACTGAGCAAGCCTCTTCTACTAAACATAAGAATAGTAACCTACATCTGTCTGAATCTGAGTACTGTATCCATCTCGTGGTCTTCCTCTGCTGTTTTTACCCCCCACACTTCCCTCCAACAGTAAATTCACGAAACCTACCAATCGATCTCTTCTTTTAGTCAAGGTACGCCAGAAATTTCTTTTCTCCCCAATTCTGTTCAGTACTTCCTCATTAGTTACGCGATCTACCCACCTAAACTTCAGCATTCTTATGTATCACCACATTTCAAAAGCCTCTATGCTCTTCCTGTCCGCACTGTTTATCGTCCATGTTTCTATCCCATACAAGGCAACACTCCACACAAATGCCTTCAGAAAGGACTTCCTTAGACTTAAATCAATATTCGATGTTAACAAATCTCTCTTTTTCAAGTACGCTTTTCTACCCATTGCCATTCTGCTTTTTATATCCTCTGTACTGCAACCGTCATTTGTTATTTTACTGCACAAGTAAAAAACTCATCTGTCTCCTTTATTGTTTCTTTACCTAATCTAATTCCTTCAGCGTCATCTGATTTTCTAGGACTGCAATTTATTACCCTAGTTTTGCTCTTGTTAATGTTCATCTTATATGTACCCTTCAAGGCACTGTCCGTTCCGTTCAACTGCTCTTCCATGTCCTTTGCTGTCTCTGACAGAATTACTATGTCATCGTCAAAACGCAATGTTTTTATTTCTTCACCCTGAACTTTAATTCCTTCTCCAAATATCTCCTTCCTTTTCTTTATAGCTTGCTCAATGTACAAATTGAATAACATTGGAGAAAGGCTACAACCCTGTCTTATTCCCTTCCCAACCACTGTATCCCTTTCATGCGCTTCAACTCTGACAACCGCTGTCTGGTTTTTGTACAAGTTGTAAATAACTTTCGGTTCGCTATACTTTACTCCTGCTTGCTTCAGAACTTGGAATAGTTTATTCCAATCAACATTGTCAAAAGCCTTCTCCAAATCTACAAAAGCTAGAAATGTATGTTTGCTTTTTCTTAATCTATCTTCTAGGATAAGCCGTAAAGTGAGTATTGCCTCCCATGTTCCTACGTTTCTCCTGAACCCAAACTGATCTTCCCCGAGGTCGGCTTCTACCAGCTTTTCCATCCTTCTGTAAATAATTCGTGTTAATATATTGCAACCATGAGTTATTAAACTGGTGGTTCTGTAGATTTCACACCTGTCTACACCTGCTTTCTTTGGAATGAGGATTGTAACATTTTTTTTAAAAGTCGGAAGGTACTTCGCCTGTCTCATACATCTTACACACCAGATGAAAAAGTTTTGTCATGGCTGGTTCTCTCGGAGACTTCAGTAGCTCTGAGGGAATGTCATCTACTCCAGGGGCCTTGTTTCGACTTATGTCTTTCAGTGATCTATCAAATTAATCTATCAGTATTGTATCTCCTATTTCATCTTCATCTACTTCTTCTCCCCTTCCTACAACATTGCGCCTCAGTTTATTTGCTTCGTAGAGCCTCTCTATATACTCATTCCACCTTTCAGCTTTCCCTTCTTTGCCAAGAACTGGTTTTCCACCTGTGTTCTTGATATTCATAGAGTTGTTTTTCTTATATACAAATATGTATTTTATTTTCCTGTAGGCTGTATCTACTTTTCCCCTATTTATACATTCCTCTAAAAATGTTTAAATGTTTGTATAGCTTATGGGACATAACTACGGGGTTGTCAGTCCTTAAACGTACAAACTACTTATGAACTAATACTAAAGACAGCACAAATATTCATGCCTGAGGGTGGGATTCGAACCCCCCGACCGTAGTGGACGTGCAGCCTACAATTCATGATTAATAAGTGATGGTCAGAATTTATATTTGCCCCTGGGTATGTCTTACAGTTTAAAACCTGGTTCCAAAATCTATGTCTCACCATTATGAAATCTATCTGGTATCTCCCAGTGTCTCATGGTCTCTTACACGTATAAAACCTTCTTTCGTGATTCTTAAACCAGGTGTTTGTTATAACTAAATTATTTTCCGTGCAAAATTCTACCAGGCGGCTTTCTCTTTTATTTCTTTTGTCCAGACCATATTCACTATCATCCCTTCCCTTCCTTATCCTACTACCGAATTCCAGTCTCCCATAACAATTAAGTTTCCCTCTCCCTTAATTATCTGAATAATTTCCTTTAGCTCCTCATATATTTCTTCGATCTCCTCATCATCGGCAGAGCTAGTTGGCATATAAACCTGTACTACTGTGATCGGCGTTGGATGCGTATTTATTTTGACTACGATAATGCGATCACTGTGTTGCTCATTGTAGCTTATCCGCATTCCTATTTTCTTATTCATTATCAGACCTAATCCTGTAATACCCCCAACTGATTTTGTATTTATAATCCTGTACTCATCTGACCAGAAATCTTGTTTCTCTTTCCACCGAACTTCACTAATCCCCACAATAACTAACTTTAACCTATCCATTTCCCTTTTTAAATTTTATAATTTTTCGACACGATTAAGGGATCTAACATTTCGCGCTCCGATCCGTAGAATGCCAGTGTTGTCTTTCCTGATGATCACATCCTCCAGAGTAGTCCCCGTCCGGAGATCCGAATGGGGGACTATTTCCCTCCGGAATATTTTACCCGAGAGGATGCCATCATCATATGTTCATACAGTAGAGCTGCCCGCTACCACTAGATATTTTAATTATTTATTTATTTTTATTTGTTTTATGTTTTATTTTTCCCAGCTTTTGACGATTTAAGTCCACTGTGCGGCAATTCAAGACGGCAGCCATCCAGATTAAGATTTTTTTTTATAATTGTACTAACTCGCTTCATGAAAATTGCGGGACGGCACCTTTCAAAGGACTCGAACGATTTCCTCCCATTCCTCACAGAACTCTCACAAAATTTTGTATATTTACCGTTCACTGAGCACACAATATACATTTTCCCTGCAATAATTAATGGAAGTGTCCAAGACATGGTGTATAACCTGAATTGTTCTACTCGTAACGACGTTTTAATTCAATGGCCAAACATTTTGAGGAAAATTACTGTAATTTCTTCTCACACAACGACGACTATCATTGTAATAATCAATCCCACCAAATAAACTATGAAAGAGAGTCCAAACTGGTGCAAAATTTGAATAACTCGAGATGGGAACCCCGAGGACTTACTTTCTAAGTACAGTGAAACTATACCAGATATCTCATAAATCCATCCCTACATCCGTTCAGATTATAATGATGTCTAGATTGCATTAAAGTATAGGACAAAATAAGAGGATTTGAATGGGCAGAACTTAGTCTAAAAACGCGTTATATCTTTTTTTCTTCCAGAGGCACTTACAACTAACGACTTTGACAAGAGAACCTGCAATTAGTGACCGAACGATGATTAAAATCTTTTTACTTGAACAATCTACACAAACATCGTCAACACCTGCTCATCACGCGTGTCTTTGTCAAGGATCCCCAGTACATTGTCCAAATCCGTTGCCTGCAACGCGAAACCGAATTGTTTAGCCGTTCAGCGCTCTGATTGGCCTTCAGAGACCCTTGGCATCGCCTCACCGCTCAGGCTGTCGACTAACCCAGTGTTTTACAATCGTTTGGAGTTGCGACCCCTCTGTTCCAAGTAAAAATAGTCTGGCGAACCCCATCCCACACTAACGTTACTGTAACGTAACTGTGGGTGAATTCAAAGCCGGCCGCGGTGGCCGAGGGGACTGAGGCGCTCCAGTCACGGTCTGCACGGCCACTACGGTCGGGGGTTCGAATCCCCCCTCGGGCATGGATATTTGTGCCGTCCTTAGGATTAGCTAGTTCGTAAATAGTTTGTAAGTTTAGGGGCTGATGACCCCGTAGTTGAGTCCCATAAGCTATACAAACATCTGAACATCATCTGTGAATTCAAAGACAGAGAATTTTATATTTTCATCTGCTGCTAAAACACTACAGGGTAAATTTTTAGTGTGTTTATACGAATGGAACACTTTGTCTTATTTTTACATTCATTTCAAAATATAACTTTATGTGGCATGACAAGTGTTTTGCGTTGAAATTAAGATTCGGAAGCGAATTATGTTCGTTAATCCCAATGTACAGGCAATTTCTAAAGAAGCTGATTTTTTTTTTTTTAAATATCTCAATATTACTTATTGCTTTTCGTTAATTTCGCTATTCATTGGTTCTTGAAGAAAGTTTTCAGGATTGTCGTTTATTCATCTTGTCTTCTATTCAAACCAAAATATTGATAAAAAGGAATGCGAAATTTTAGTATAAAATAAATTTCACTTTTCTTAGGCACTTTTGGTGTTCCTGAACATGGACTGGATTGGTTGTCATACCATGAAAACTTTTGACCGCCACTCTCTGATCAAGACTTTCATCTATATCTACATCTACAGAGATACTCTGCAAATCACATATAAGTGCCTGGCAGAGGGTTCATTAACCACTTTCATAACATTTCTCTGCCGTTCCACTTTCTAATAGCGCGCGGGAAGAAAGAACACATAAATCGTTCCGTTTTCTGATTTTTCTTATTTTATTGGTATGGTCATGTCTCCGTATGTAGGTGGGTGCTAGCAAAATATTTTCACATTCAAAAGTAATAGTCGCTGATTGAAATTTCTCAAACAGATTTCGCCGCAGCGAATAACTTCTTTCTTTTAATGATTTCCATCTCAAATAGTGCAACATTTCCGTGACGCTTTCCCCCCTGTAACGTGATAAAACAAAAACGAGCTGCCTTCCTCTGAACCCTCTCAATATCTTCTGCCATTCCCACCTGGTGAAGGTCCCATACTAGCCAACAGTACTCCAGGAGAGGACGCACAAGTGTGATGTAGGCAGTCTCTTTGGTGGAGCTGTTGCATCTTCGAAGCGTTTTGCCAATGAAACGTAACCTCTGGTTCGCCTTCCCCACAATTTTTTCTGTGTGTTCTCTCCAGTCTAAGTTGTTCGTAATTGTAAGTCGTAGGCATTTGGTAAAATTTACGAGTTTACGGTTTGACTGATTTGTCGTGTAATTGAAGTTCAGCGGATTTGTTTTAGGGTCCCTAACTACAGGTTGGACTACACCAATCCAGTTTCCATCGTACTTAAAGAAACATATCCCACAGCCCTATATTACCAGTTCTTTGACAATTTTACCATCACCACTACACCTTCTAGCGTGCACTTCTTTCGTCTAGGGAAAAGAAGTGACGGAAAAGTAAATCATGTAACAAGAAAAAATATAAAATAAATGAACAAATTACCATTAAATAACAATTAATTCAGTGGTCTCCTCAGCAGCCACTAAGGCGATCACAATCGATGATTTTGAAATAATTGATTTGTGAACCTAACAATAGTTTTCGACTTTCGACCAGCGTTTCGAGATTTCAGACGATGATGCGCCGCACTTCCGAATTCGAGTCTACAGTTACAACCACGAGACCAGTCGCGCGGTTTGCCTGTAATATCAATCGTTGGAGTTTCACTTTGATAACAGTACACTATTGAGAAATATTTTTACCACCGCCTTGCATTTACATCTACATCCTTACACCGGAAGCCATCGCACAGGGTGTGACAGAGTGTAGTTCTTTGCCTACCATCGTCGCTTCCTCCTCTTATTCCATTTGCCGATATGCTTGCGTGTGGATCCTAATCTTTCTGATCTTGTCCTTGTTGTCCTTTAGCGAGTCAAACGTTCCAAAAACTTTAACAGGAGTCAGTACGGCGATACAGAAAGCCTCTATTGCACCGTCTGCCACTAAATAGAATTTCCTTTTCAATCAGTTGCGGCGCGCGAAGTGTACACAAGCCAACGCGGCCTATTCGTCCGATGCAGAGCTCGCACCGACCACGGTCGTCAGCTGCGCGCAGTACAGTGAGACAAAGGCAACAGAAGGAGGCGGAGGTTATGCAAACGTACGTCACTTGCAGACCTCTGTGTCAGTAGGACGAGCCGTGTGTACCCCCACGCATCGGACAAACCGACATTTCCCACCGACAGCAATGATTCCTAAAAATATTGTTCAACCTTGGCAAGCAGCGTTTGATCAAATGCAAAATCATTTTGTTCCTGTTATGATTGGCGCAAACATTAATTGTCCATAATATATTTTCAACGAATATCTTGTATGCATAAATGTCAAAATCAATTTAATAGTCAAAACGGCAATTTCTAAAATGATGTAATAATAAATAACAATATCGGCTGACCAAGCGTTGTTCGTGTGGTGTCGCACAAGTACAAAGTGCGCGCCACCTACTTTCACCGCGCGCCGCCATGCACACACGGCGCGGCGTTCTCAGGACAGCCACGAGCGCCCTCTGCTGCAACCCCGCTCGTGGCCACCACGGAAAGAGATCGGGCACTTGGGACTGAGATAGCAACCAGTTAGGACCTTCGTAAGCAGATAGGCACCAGTGAAGACTTTGCTATTGTACAGGCACTAGGCAGGCCTCTAACAACTATGTATCAACATTCTGCAGTACTATGTAAAAGTTAAGTATTGTTACATTCTGTGCAATATATATCTCTTTCTAATTTACTCGAGTGTTTATAGTTTCTGGCTGCTCCCCTCCGTACCTGCACCAGCGGGCTATCTTTGTTCCTGTGTCGGTCTCGTTCCACTCGGCCACCGACACCTACGAGACACAAAAGCGGCGACGAAGTTGGGACACAAAAGTGGCGACGAGGATGGGATACAAAAGTTCGGGAAGTTGTTTTTCTGTTACATAGTGGTACTTTTTGTGTAAATATTTTACAACACTACCTACGCAGTAATTGCAACCGTTAAACGAAAGTAATCATAAATGTACCTCGTTCAGTGTCACAGTAAATATTTTTGTCCAAAATTTCCTAGATATTTCGAAGCGCACAGGTTGGCTACAAATGCAGAAACTGTTTCGGTATAGCCTAAAAGAACCGTATCTAATCACACTTTTACGAATAATCTACTATGTAGAAAAAAAACAGTGTAAACACAAAATTACATCGAAATCGTAGGAGCCGTTTGAGAGACAGATAAAAAATATATACAAGAATTGCTGGTTTAAAAATATAAGATAAACGAAATAACCACACACAAAAGTAATATTAGAACGACAGATACATTAATAATAACATGTACTCAACAATATAAGTTTTCATGACGTCTTTGTACGCGTTCAAGCAATGAATCTTGTTCTGACACACGAAAGGAAGATTGTGCGAGACAAAGGAACTCACCCTAATGAAGCAGCGGGAAGAGATGTAAATCTAGACATGGGACCTCTACGCGTTACATCACGTGTAACGCTAATGCAATAAACATTTTAACGTTTTATTCACTTTCATTCGCTATTATTTCAAAACTACATTTTACAATATTTTGTAAATGTCGACCTACTCTCTATATAAACATTTTCTTCTATTTTTCCTCCGCTTTACTCGATCGGCAAAAATGCAATTATGAAAATCTGATTTTATATTCCACTCCAGGTACTATAAGTACTGATATATTAAAGAGATGAAAAAGGACATTCATGGGCAGAATCAAACGAGAGTGGCAATATAACGGTTGTTTACCCCTCATATATATATATATATATATATATATATATATATATATATATATATATATATATATATATATATACCCCCATGAACCACAGACATTGCCGAGGTGGGGTGGCTTGCGTGCCTCAACGATACAGATAGCCGTACCGTAGGTGCAACCACAGCGGAGGGGTATCTGTGGAGAGGCCAGACAAACGTGTGGTTCCTGAACAGGGGCAGCAGCCTTTTCAGTAGATACAGGGGCAACAGTCTGGATGATTCACTGAGCTGGCCTTGTAACATCAGCTAATGTGGCTTTGCCACACGGTTACTGCGAACGGCTGAAAGCAAGGGGAAACTACAGCCGTTACTTTTCCCGAGGACATGCAGCTCTACTGTATGAAAATATGATGATGGCATCCTCTCGGGTAAAATATTCCGGAGGTAAAATAGTCCCCCATTCGGATCTCCGGGCGGGGACTACTCAGGAGGATGTTATCATCAGGAAAGACAATACTGGCATTCTACGGATCGGAGCGTGGAATGTTAGATCCCTTAGTCGGGTAGGAAAATTAGAAAATTTAAAAAGGGAAATGGATAGATTGAAGTTAGATATAGTGGGGATTAGTGAAGTTCAGTGGCAGGATGAACAGGATTTCTGGTCAGGTGAGTACAGGATTATAAATACAAAATCAGTTGGGGTATCACAGGAGTAGGACTGATAATGAATAAGAAAATAGGAATGCGGGTAAACTACTATGAGCAGCACAGTGATCGCATTATCATTGTCAAGATAGATACGAAGCCAACACCGACAACAGTAGTACAGGTTTATATGCCAACTAGCTCTGCCGATGATGAGGAGATCGAAGAAATATATGAGGAGTTAAAAGAAATTATTCAGACAGTTAAGGGAGAGGAAAACTTAATTGTGATGGGAGACTGGAATTCTGTAGTAGGAAAAGGAAGAGAAGGAAAAATAATAGGTGAATATGGACTGGGCAGGAGGAATGAAAGAGGAGGTCGCCTGGTAGAATTTTGCACGGAACATGATTTAATCGTAACGAACACGTGGTTTAAGAATCACAAAAGAAGGTTGTATACATGGAAGAGACCAGGAGACACCGGAAGGTATCAGATAGATTTTATAATGGTAAGAAATAGGTACCGGAACCAGGTTATAAACTGCAGGACATACCCAGGGGCAGATATAGACTCTGACCATAACTTGTTAGTCATGAACTGTAGGCTGAAGCTGAAAAAGCTGCAGAAAGGTAGGAAAATAAGGAGATGGGACTTAGATAGATTGAAGGAAAGGGAAGTTCTGGAGAATTTCAGAGGGAGATTTAGGCAACAATTGACAGAAACAGGGGGAAATAAAACAATAGAAGAGGAATGGGTAGCATTGAGAGATGAAATAGTGAAGGCAGCGGAGGACAAAATAGGTAGAAAGGCAAGACCTACAAAGAATCCATGGATATCACAGGAAATACTAAATTTAATTGATGAAAGGAGAAAATACAAAAATGCAGTAAATGAAACAGGCAAAATGGAGTACAGACGACTAAAAAATGATATTGACAGGAAGTGCAAAATGGCTAAGCAGGAGTGGCTAGAAGCCAAATGCAAATCTGTAGAAGAATGTATAGCAAGCGGAAAAGTAGATACCGCCTACAGGAAAATAAAAGAGACATTTGGGGACAAGAAAAGCAACTCTACTAATATCAAGAACTCAGATGGGAAACCAGTTCTCAGCAAAGAAGGGAAAGCTGAAAGGTGGAAAGAGTACATAGAGCAGCTCTACAAAGGAAATGAACTTAGAGACGATGTTGTAGGAAGGGAAGAGGAAGTAGATCAAGATGACATAGGAGATATTATACTGAGAGATGATTTTGATAGAGCCCTGAAAGACCTCGGTCGGAACAAGGCCCCAGGAGTAGATGATATACCCTCAGAGCTACTGAGGTCTCTGGGAGAGCCAGCCATGACAAAACTATTTGAACTGGTGTGTAGGATGTATGAAACAGGCGAAATGCCCTCAGACTTTAAGAAAAATGTAATAATCCCCATTCCAAAGAAATCAGGCGCAGACAGGTGTGAAAATTACAGAACCATCAGTTTGATAAGTCATGGATGCAAAATTTTAACACGAATTATCTACAGGAGAATGGAAAAGCTGGTAGAAGCTGACCTCGGGGAAGATCAGTTTGGATTCAGGAGGAACATAGGAACCCGGGAGGCAATACTTACTTTACGTCTTATCTTAGAAGATAGATTAAGGAAAGGTAAACCTACATTTTTAGCTTTTGTAGATTTGGAGAAAGCATTTGACAATGTTGACTGGAATACACTCTTTCAAATTCTGAAGTCAGCAGGGGTAAAATACAGGGAAAGGAGAGTTATTTACAACTTGTACAAAAGCCAGACCGCAGTTATTAGACTCGAAGGGCATGAAAGGGAAGCATCAGTTGGGAAGGGAGTAAGACAGGGTTGTATCCTTTCTCCGATGTTATTCAATTTGTACATCGAGCAGGCGGTGAAGGAAAGTAAGGAAAAATTTGGAATAGGGATTAAAGTTCAGGGGGAAGAAATAAAAACATTGCGTTTTGCTGATGACGTTGTAATTCTGTCAGAGACAGCAAAAGACATGGAAGAGCAGTTGAATGGAATGGACAGCGTGTTGAAGAGAGAATATAAAATGAACATTAACAAGAGCAAAACAAAAATAATGGAATGCGGTCTTAGAAAATCAGGCGATTCTGTAGGAATTAGATTAGATAACGAAACAATGAAGGTGGTAGATGAGTTTTGTTACTTGGGTAGTAAAATAACATGCGATGGTCGCAGTACAGAGGATATAAAATGCAGAATGGCAATGGGAAGAAAAGCATTTTTGAAAAAGAGAAATTTGCTAACATCGAATATTAATTTAAGGGTAAGGAAGTCTTTTCTGAAGGCATTTGTGTGGAGTGTTGCCTTGTACGGGAGTGAAACATGGACGATAAGCAGTGCGGACAGGAAGAGAATAGAGGCTTTTGAAATGTGGTGCTACAGAAGAATGCTGAAGATTAGCTGGGGAGATCGCATAACTAATGAAGAGGTACTGAACAGAATTGGCGAGAAAAGGAATTTTTGGCATACCCTGACTAAAAGAAGGGATCGCTTGGTAGGACACATTCTTAGGCATCGGGGATCGTAAATTTAGCATTGGAGGGAAGTGTGTGGGGTAAAAATCGCAGAGAGAGACCAAGAGACGCGTATAGTAAGCAGATTCAAGTGGATGTAGGTTGCCGTTCTTATGAGGAGATGAAAAGGCTTGCTCAGGATAGAGTAGGGTGGAGAGCTGCATCAAACCAGTCTCCGGACTGAAGACCATAACAACAACAACATATATATATATATATATATATATATATATATATATACGCGTCTCTTAATTAACCATCCTTATACGATTTTAATAGATTAAACTTCGATTAAATCATAACCCCTATATACGTAGGACGATTTTCGTCTTTTATCGATAGATACTTTATCACAAAAATTATTAAACTTGTTTCACTAAGTTATAGTTTCTCCACTTTTGCCCCCATTTCGGAGGGACCGATTCACCACAAATATTTTTTAACCGCCGTTCGAAAAATACGTGTCTCTTACTTGCTACTCAACTTTTGCTAGAAATTCCTTCTCTCCTCACTTGTGTTCAGTAGCCCTTCATTAGTTACGCAATCTACTCGCCTAAACTTCAGCATTCCTTTGTAGCACCATATTTCAAAAGCGTCTCTGAACAATTTATACTGGAACTTTTACTATCGCTCATGACAACACAGATGCCTTGAGAATCGATTTGTTAACACTTAAATTCATATTCTATGTTAACAAATTTCTCTTTTTCAGAAACGATTTTCTACCCATTACCATTCTGCATTTCATATTACCTGTACTCCGATGATCGCATGTTATTTACTGTCCGAGTAACAAAAATTCATCTATGACCTTCACTTTTCCGTTACTTAATCTGATTCTTTTAGCATCGCTTGATTTTCTTACACTATTAATTTTATTCCTTCTAAATACTTAATTACTCGAGCAGCTAGTATTACTTTCATTCACTGGTTTAATTTGCATTTCAGATTTTTTAACAATATGACAGAAGCGATAAAGCGCTCTAACACTAGCGTTTTGTGTTGATTTTATCTCTATTTATGCAACCTTCGCTGTTTTAAAGGCAAAAGGGATGTGCTTTACTCCTGTTTGCCCGTTATTTGCCTTTGTTACCTATATGGGACGCACATAATTTATTTATTTCTTTGTGAGTAATGGAACATTTATCTTTAATTGTTGTACCTGAATGATGAATTGACTGCTGTAATGCGTGGTTTTAAATAAATATTTTTTCTTTATTTACTTAACGGTAGAAAAGTTATCACTTTGCCTATTTTCTACTTTCGCGTTTAGATACACTACTTGTCTGATTGTAGTTGCTGTTGAACAATAAATTGTGATCTAGCTATTTGTTTATGAACATACCGTTACCCATGCCATATTCGGTATTTTTCAAATTTCCTGAAATAAGTGCAAATTACATGTGTCCCAATAACGGGACGGTAGCAAGTTACATTATCAATCTTTTGTTGATGTGCCCTATTAAGATATGAACATCTTAAAAAGAGAAATTACTATTTACATTCTTGAGCTCTGTCTAATTTATGAGAAATTCCCTCTTTCACATTTTACCTTTCCGAGATCATAAAAATACACCGCATGTACTAATAGTTGCAGAACTATGAAGTTTATGACTTTGAACTCGTAATTACTCCATCGAATTAAGATAAAAAATCGATGAAGATTTTAGGAAAATGTGTTAAAAATTGGACGATATGTAATTTTTATTATAAGGTACAGACCTTTTTTCAAAGCTCTTTTCCTTTATTTGTCAGTTAAGGTGTCATATTAATGTAAAATGAAGTTGCAAAAAATTACTAACAATGTTTTGGCAAGTATTGACATAAGTAACTTACTTTATAAATGGTGCTACGCGAGAACATTAAGAATGCGTTTTGTAACAGCAATTGTATATTATTTACAGATATCCTAATCTGAAGATGAGCCACGAGCGTGAAACGCAATACTGCTAAATAAATGTTAGTAACTGTGAAGTTGGTGAAGTTATCTATTTCATTAACTGAAAATACCGTTGCTGTAACAGGCCGTGAAGTGGAGTAATGTTTATGAAGGCTGGTGGACTCTAACAGTCTCCTCATTAACGTATAAACGTTACACAAAACTGGGGCCACCGTCCGCCACATAAATTGGCTCAAAACTTTTGCAGCTTTTGAATCTTAATTTATGACGTGTGAACTGTTGTTTTCAGTATTAAGTATGACAGAGTTTAAATGTGTAACATAAAGATAGAAAGGGACCTTAGAAAATTTTCTGGTTTCGAATGTGTAACTCATCCAGTAATACTATACATTTGACGTCTTTCTTGTTACGTTTTTGTTGACAAGTTTGGAGAAACTAAGAAATTCGATACGTGACGCAAAAGCCGAATTATTTGCTAGCACGTTGTTTGTTGAATGTCGCTGTTTGAAACATTACGTCACATTTTTACTAACATTAATTACGGGCTTTTCTAAATTGATTTTTTCCATATGGTCAGCCGTTGGCAGCCAAAGAGCATGACCGCTGCGGTGGGGGACAGATACTCGATTGTACCGTGGAAAAAATCTGCTGTTCTCTGCGCAGCGTATGCGAAGAGGGATTTCACTTTCATCCTATATGGCAGGAACCGACACAGTACGACTGCAATTTTTAACTATTTTCCAATAAATTCAGCATTACTGTAGAACAGTGTTTTGCAACCTGTGGGTTGCGACCCGAAAAGGGGGGGGGGGGTCGCAATGCCTGTTTCTGTGGTCGCCGCCACAGAAGGAGGCAGTAGCACCATAAAGCAACCAGTGCAGCATAACTGAGAACTAGCGGTTCCATAATGCAACAACACAGCACCAGGAAAATTGAAGTGTATTTTATATTAAAATTACGCGGTTCCTGATTGATCATCAATTCTCAGTTGAACAGAACAAAGGTTGTCTTATGTCAAGTATGAATAAAGAAAATGCAGGAAAACTATTTTCACTTACCAGGAGATTGCTAAATTTACAAGAAACAGTAAGAAATTTTAAGAAATTCGATTGTTTACAAACTAACTATACAGTGCGACAGTGCTGAAGGAGCACATAAATCGCTGCCGAGCTTTAGCTGCAATGCGAAACACTGTTATGCAACATACATTGGTCTGTCGGAATTCATGTAATAATTAGATGTATGACATTCAAATAAATGGACGGAAAAATTAATCTATAACATAAAATACTGTATTTTTAATCTATTTTTGACAAGAAATTTGTAGGGACAATAGAAAATTAAATTATTTGCCATTGAAATTACCCACATAGTTGTGTTATGTTTGTGTGAGGGGATGAGGGCACGCTAAAATATTTTTAGTTGGAAGGGGGTCGCGTATTGAAAAAGATAGTGAAAGACTGCTGTAGAGCGTAGTCGTGGTTGGAGAACTGATTTTCAATTATTTAAAAAACAACATTAACTAAAACATTAACTGAATACATGAGACATTCTTATTGGACACTGAGACTCAGCCAATGGCGGGCTGTCTTCTTCAAATAGGCGACAAAACGTTATAGTCAGCGAGGTACCGTTCGCTGGTGGGTCTCGCTGAAGGCGCCACTTAGTTCTGTCTTGTTGCTCGTGAGTGTTTAAAGAAGTGATGATGACTGAAAGAACCGCTATGTGGTGATAAAGAGCAAGCCAAAATAGATCAAGTTAGTTGTATGTTCTGTCTGCGAAAATATTGCGCTAATTTTGTGCGAGTTATAGTTGGTGATTGTACGAGAATTTCCGACTGGATATATTTGGAAGTTGATTCTGATAATTTTATTTGCTTCATATATCAGGTTCTCAGCAAGAGTCATTATTTGACAACGCGATATAAATACAGGTTGTCTCACGAAAGATGCCGCTAGGCGTCCGCGGATCGCACGGTACGGCTCCCGGCCGCCGCCACCGCATCCGCCAGTCGTGGCAGAGCCCGATTCTCGGACTCTGTTGTGCCGCAGGCGCATACACTGAGTTAAAGTCTAAAGACCATTGCCATCTGAGTTACCTAAGCTTACCTTTATTTACAGTACATGTTGAAAATGATGTCCCTCTATGGAAAGAGCGGCCTGACATCTCTTGAACACATTTGCGAACACTTCGAGTGTATGGGGATTGCTTGCATACACCTTGTCTTTTAACATTCCCCAAAGATAAAAGACAGAGGGATTTAGATCTGGAGAACGAGCCGGCCGCAGTGGCCTATCGATCTGCGGCGCGCCAGTCACAGTCTGCACGGCCGCTACGGTCGGGAGTTCGAATCCCCCCCTCTGGTTTCAGATTCAACCACCGCGCTGATGAAAATGAAAAAGAATGTTATCAAAAAAAAGCTTTTATCCCGAGTAGGTAGAACTATTTCCTCATTGTGCAATTTTCTCGCAACACGCGCTGTGCGCTGAAAATCGTCAGAACTCTCATTGTTCCAATGGGACAAATTAAACTGGCAGCAGGTAAGCAATCGTGAAGTGCATTGACGAATCACTGAGAGGGAGAGGGCACACGCCACGGTCAGCTGGAGACAGTTAGTGACACTGATATTTGTTTAGTGTGTGTTTGCAATATAAGGAAACGCGGCAAACATATAGGAACTATACGTTGCAGGTATAAGTATTATTATATTGACAATATGATAAGCAGGTCATCAGGTGGGACTCTAAAATTAATTAATGGAAAAAGCGTTATAGCACCACTTCAGGACAGCCGCCTGCTCGTTATAAGTTACTTAATTGTTTCGTTTGTAGTTTTATGAATTGTTATCATCGTTCAGTAGTACGCCTCCGTAGCTCAGTGGCAGCATCGCTGACTACCACGCAGGGGACTCGGGTTCGATTCCCGGCAGAGGACTGGGTGTTGTGTGTGGTCCTAATCATCATCATCTCATCATCATTGGCACGTATGTCGCCCACGCGACGTCAAATAGAAAGACTTACTCTCAGGCGGCCGAACAATCCCGTCAGGGATCTCCCGGCCAAGAAAGCCATAGGCTTATTTCCATTTTTCCATCGTTGTGTAAATCAGTTTTCACTCGCAGTGGAACAGACATTCGTGGAACAGACATTCAGAATTGCATGCCACGGTGGAGTGTGCGCTGCTCGCTACTGCTCGCCGTCGGAGGTTCAAGCCCCCCTCTCGAGCATGGATGTATTTTTTGTCCTTAGCCTATGTTAATCTAAATACTTTGTAAGCCTAGGCACTGATGGCGAGAGTAGTTAAGTCCCTTAGATTTACAAACATTTACAATAATTGGATGCCTCATTCAACATACACGCTAGAAAAAGGCAACGACGTTAAGAGTTTTGCAAACGTGAACAAAAAAAAAAGTTTTGTAAATGAACTTAACGTTGAAATGCCGTAACAGAACGAACACTGATTTCGTACTTCCAGCAACATCTGATATCAAACAGTTTCGGTAAAACTGGAATTAAAATAATTACGAAGCTACCTACATACATCATACATCATTGGTTATTGGAATGTATAGACAAGAATAATCACATCATAGACGCCTAATTTGACGTCGTACTGAATGAAGTAGACGTTCAAGACCAGAAGATACGTTTGAAATAGTTTTCTTGGCACTTTATTATTCATGTAAGCACCGTAAAATCCAGTACTTTAAACAGTTGTTACCAGCACATAACAGAAATTAAAAACAAGAAGGAATAGTAGAAAATACTGCACTGCTGTCAGTATAAACTTAGTAGGCACCCAGTGCGATGGCTGATGGTGTAGACCGTTAATGCATTTCTGATTTACAGCTGCTCTCTTCATCCACCGCACCAAGCTTAGTTTGGATGAACAAAACCTTTTGAGTCATCAAAGATGGCGGCGGGCTCCGCCCACCGGCTTTAAAACAACGTACAACGAATGTCTGTACTGCCGTCTGCCGTCCTCGTTGCTCCATGAGTCTCCCTCCCCCCCTTCTCTGCAGCTGAGACAGAGAGAGAATAAAAGAGAGCGGAGTAAATGAGACAGTTTACGGGTGAAATCCATTACTTAATGCGACTCGAATGTTCGCCGAAAACTCCAAGACGCATGCTGGAGTCGTTAGCGAAAAGTCGCGCCTTCACGCAGCTGTCGCCCGGCGCCTCGTTATGGAGACGGCAGCCATTAAACGTAACGAACGCCGCATTGTCCTGCTGGACTGTCGCTCTGCTCTGACTGGATAGTGAAGAGCAGCGTACGGGCCGAGCGATCGCCAAGCAGAACCACTCCGATCTCTTCTCGCCTTCTAAAGTTGTGCGGGATAAGACAGTTCACGTTCTTGAATTCCTAAAGCTGTGGAACACGTGGCGGTACTAGTTTGTAAGCCAGCAGCAATTTCTGTATTTTATTTCATAATTTCATTTACTTGTATGGAATAGTAGAAAGTAGCGTGAGCAACATAGTAGCCAGATGGTACTGTAAGTACTGTCCCGAGAGAAAACTCTGCCCCTTTCCCTAAGAGTGATCTGATTGGCTGTTGCTATATCTTTACGCGCCACAACCTCCC
Source organism: Locusta migratoria (assembly GCA_026315105.1). Taxonomy (NCBI): domain Eukaryota; kingdom Metazoa; phylum Arthropoda; class Insecta; order Orthoptera; family Acrididae; genus Locusta; species Locusta migratoria. The sequence continues at coordinate 316,905,280 of CM048751.1, forward strand.
AGCCATTTTATTAATTATTTCAGTTATTAATTTTATTACTATAATGTGTGTTAATTAATTGTTTATCATTACACTATTGGTTTTGTAGATTTATTAAATTAAGGATTTTAGGTAAAGAGTGAGTGTGGCGTTCTAGAAGTGTCGGTAGGCGCTAGCGTGGAGCCTTGCTCCACTGCTAGTACGTTCACTGCAAGCCCCGACACGGTAAACATCTAGCGGCACTTGCGATAACCAGCCTTGTATTAATCGGTCGATAATGGGGCTATAATATTTGTAAAGTGCGTGCAATGTATGACAAAGTGTATTATGACTTTTAATTTTGTAAACTAATATTGACGTCAACATCCAGTTTGTGACTTCTGTATTCGTGTGATTGGTAAAAATAGAAGAGCCACCGGCATCTCCAAAGGAATTCATCGACTTCGTTAATGGTAGTTAGCAAGCGACAGCATCCACCACTTTGAATTTCAGCCTCACCACAGAAAACTTCGAGTCTACGACCTGTGTGCTGCTTCTGCGCTAGAGACATCTACGAGCGAGAAGACACCACGTTAGTCAAAATATTAAGTGACAACCACTTACGGGCCTCAAGTGCAACGTTCGGTCTATTACAACTAGACGAGTTAGCACGCTGCTCGCGGTAACGTGAGTGAGGTAAAGGGAAGATAGGAAAGTGTGAAGGAAACTGTCACAAGTGGACTTGATAACAAACTTTAACCATATCACTGAAAGGTTTAAAGAATTTTCTTTCTATCTCCACCCCCGCCGTAAACAGTGCTGCCGAAATGACGAAGACACGCTAAACCATTTCACCTATTAACGAGAATATTTTGCTCTTCACCAAACTATGGGTCGTTAGTATCTATTTTGTCGCATGTACGATTAGCTACTGCTTTGAATGTTGTAGCAAAATACACTTATTACCCGTTCCGTACTCTGGAACTGGTGGCATTAAAGCGGCCCTGATACCCTGATGACGATGCACTTTCGTACTGTGTCTTCGAATGTAGACGCACAATCAGCATTTCAGTTAGGCAGGAAATTGCTTAAAACTAATGCCGTGACCAAATTATTTGGTCGTGTGTCACTGGTTCGTCATTCCTGTGTTAAACTGTGCTTCCGATTTGTACAGAAACAGAAATCCGACAAATCACTCCTTTACATTTCAAAAGAACGTAAACAGACTTCTTTTAGGTAAGCCTATCATGGAACAAACTCGTATAGTGTTTTGCATGACCCCTTGCATGAATGCAACCATGCACTACAAGAAGAATGCTATAGTCGGCGTCATGTAGGAAGGAGCTTCCGCACATAGAGGCGCAGCGATAGGGGAAGCGTGGAGGGGAGAAGCTACGGCCGAGCGCCAACGGTGGAGCCTGCGAGAGAAATACTGCGCAGCTCTCGGCCAGCCACGCGCCTACAGAATGAATATTATTGGCTGCCAGTGCGGTAATGGAAGAGGATGCGCACAACGACTGAAAACTAGGACGCCTTCCTACGTGACGTGGACTATAGCTACGAGTTCATTAGCCCTTAAGTGGTTGTGCAGGGTGTTCACAGCGCCCGTCAACCTAATCAAAGGTTTATTACAGGTTGCAGCGCGGTACACAAATTTTTTGAAATGTACATGTGGTGCTACTTTTCGTCGAACAAAGAGGACCAGTAGGCATGGTTTACAGTGACCGACGGGAGGTTTGTATTCTGTTGCCATTCAGTTGCAATAAAGTATTCGACACATGAGGAGCGCTATTTTCTGTTGGAGTGTGTTTCTCCAATACCAACTCGATCGTTGCAGGGCAACATGCTTTTGGTTAGCGATTTGCAGTACTCCCAAACCAGCACCACCTAGAAGACAAGGCCTTACAACAGGCCTTGCCCGCGTCACACTTAGAGGCACCGGCCGCCATCTGACTGGCCGGTCGCTGCGCGGCGGTGGGCGTGCCCCAGCCAACAGCCAGTGAGGTGGCGGCCACGGCCTCTAAGTGTGACGTAGGAACGGCTTGTTGTAAAGCCTTGTCTCTAGGTAGTGTTGCCCAAACTGACGTCTTGCTGGACCGCGATCAGTATTAAATTAGGAAAGCCCATTCAGAACAACAGGGGATGTGTCACCTGTACGGAGAGGACCTAAGGGCAGTGTTATTACCCCACAAAAGTGCAACGAGTTAGAGCAGTAGAACTGCATTCTACAATCGCTCAGTTTGAAAACATGCAGTTGCTTTTGGCATTTCAGGACGTGTGCTAGCTGAGACTGTTGAACTTCACTATATGTACAAGTACCATTTGGAAAATCTCCATATTTATTACGCGTGATGGTCTGAAATTTTGAATTTCAATCTTCTTTTGTGTGTGTCTAAAGAACATTTTTCGTTGACATACGCTACATTTAATAATTTCCTCTCAAAACATTAAGTTTTGCTGGAAAGTGAAAAGCTGCACATTATGAGATATTATGACTTTGAGGAAATATTGTGTATTATTAAAAGTATATATAACATTACAAGGAAGAGAATAGAGGAAAACGGAAAAGAAATATTGATATTTTTGTGAACGTTATGAAGCTTGGAAAAGGCCCCGTGTGACGATGTATGAGACGTTTTTTGAACTATTAGTTTACGATCCGTATTGACTCTATGTTTACACCTCAGCACATTGAAACCGCGTCTCTGAAGTAAATACAAAGTTTTGTTTTGTTTAGACTTCCAGGTGTCTATAAATTCTGAATTTGTTTTAACCACACTGACCACTTCATCAATCGAACGATCATTATACGCAACGAAGAATTTCTACATCTCTATCCATACTCCGCTAGCCATCCGACGGAGTGTGGGGGAGGGTACCTTGAGCTCCACTATCGGTTCTCCCTCCTATTCCAGTCTCGTACTGTTCGCGGAAAGAAAGATTGTCGGTATCCCTCTGTGTGGGCTCTAATTTTTATCCTCAAGATATACGTAAGAGGGTACGGTCTCTAAACTTCGACAAAAGCTCGTACCGAGCGACAAACCGTCTCTCCTGCAGCATCTTCCCCTAAAGGTTATCGATCATCTCCGTAACGCTTTCACTATCACCAAATGATCCTGTAACGAAGCGCGGTGCTCTGCATGGGATCTTCTCCACTTCCTCTATCAACCCAACCTGGTACGGATCCCACACCGGTGAGCAGTATTCAATCTGTGGGCAACAAGTGTACTGTAACCTACTTTGTTTCCCTTACGATTCTTCCAATGAATCTAAGTCTGGCATCTGCTTTACCGACGATACATTTTATATGGTTTTTCCATTTTAGATCACTCCTAATACCTACTCCCAGATAATTTATGGAATTAACTGCTTCCAGTTGCTGACTTGCTATAGTGTAGCTAAATGATAAAGGATCTTTCTCTCTATGTATTCGAAGCACATTACATTTGTCTACATTGAGATTCAATTGCCATTCCCTGCACCATGCGTCAATTCCATTCAGATCCTCCTACATTTCAATTCAATTTTCCATTGTTAAACCTCTCTATATACTACAGCATCATCCGCAAAAAGCCTCAGCGAACTACCGATGTTATCCGCAAGGTCATTTATATATATCGTGAACAGCAACGGACCCACGACATTCCCCTGTGGCACACCTGACATACTCTAAAATCGGAAGACCTTTCTCTATTGTGAATGACAGGCTGCATTCTGTTATGTAGGAACTCCTCAATCCAATAACACAATTGTTCTGATAGACCATATGCTCTTACTTTGTGGGTAACTGTATTGAATGCCTTGCGGAAGTCAAGAAACACAGCATCTACCTGAAAACTCGTGTCTATGGCCCTCTGAGTGGACTAATAGCGCGAGCTGGGTTTCACACAATCGCCTTTTCCCAAACCCATGCTGATTCGTACAGAGCAGATTTCTAGTCTCCAGAAATATCATTATACTCGAACATAATGCATGTTCCAAAATTCTACAACTGACCGACGTTAGAGACATAGGCCTATAGTTCTGCACATCTGTTCGACGCCCCTTCTTAAAAACGGGGATGACCTGCGCCATTTTCCAATCTTTCGGTACACTACGCACTTCTAGACACCTGCGGTGTACCACTGCAAGAAGGGGGGGGGGGGCTAGTTCCTTCGCGTACTCTGCGTAAAATCGAACTGGTATCCCACCAGGTCCTGTAGCTTTTTTCTCTTGAGCGATTTTAATTGTTTTTCTATCCCTCTGTCAATTATTTCGATATATGCCATTTTGTCATGTGTGCGACTATCCAGAGAAGGAACTGCAGTGCAATCTTCCTCTGTGAAACAGCTTTGGACAGGTTTCGTTTTGTCTCGGCACAGGTGAGTCGCCGTCAGGTGTTGAAACGGGGAGCAGCGAGCGTTTGCCGCTGAGGCCTGCATTTCGAGCGGTTTTTCTGCGATCGCAGATTGGTCACTGTTCGGACAACACATCACGTGGCTCACCACGCCTAGACAAGCGTGACAAGACCAATTAGATCGCATGTAGTTTTGCCATCACCACTGCGTTCTGCGCGCAAATATGCGTCTGACATCCGACTGTGACGAGAATTTTTCCTTGCACGAAAGCGATTGTCCAGGAACTTTCTAGCGGTGGCCTCTGTTCTCTGTTCTCGTCAAGTTCTTCTCGAAGTTGTTCCGCAGAATTTTTTTTTCTTTAGTTCTAGTGGTGAAGCCCATTTTTATGTGTGTGGGTCTGTCAACAACAAAGCCATGCGCTATTGAGCTGACGTCAATCCTCGAAAATTTCGTCAAAGTCCTTGTCATTCACCTAAAGTCGCAGTGTGGTGTGAAGTTTTCTGATCTGGAATTGTTGGTCCCTGATTTGTTTTGATTGTTGTTCCCTGCTTGTTAGACGAAAATGAAGTGGCAGTGATACTGAATTCGGTTTGTGAACATGTTACAGTAATCTTGTTTCCACAAGGCTAGATGAGCTGGTTTCAACGCGACGGTGCAACGGCACACACTCCAGGAGGGGTGGCAGTTCTGAGGGGAAAAACCAAAAGAGCGCCTCGCCTCAATTACGGGCGGTTTGGAGTGGCTGCTCCATTTTCTCGATTTGAGCCCTTGAGATTTTTTCTATGAGATTTTTTAAATTCCGTGTTTGTGTGAATCGTGCAAGGATCTTACAAGAGTTGAAGACCCACATCCAGGAAGAAATTGACAACATAATGCCTGCTGTGCAGGAAAGAGTCATGACGAACGAAAGAAATAGATTCCCTCTGTGTGCAAGTTGGGGGACGTCACCTACCAGATCTGATCTTCACACCTGTTTGAAACACAACTCAAGTTACGAGCCATCATTATTAAAAACAGGGCAAAAAGGTTTCGAACTCATACAATGCATTTTATTAAATTTTGGAAAAGGTAGTTTGTCGGTACATAGTGTACATACATGCACCAGTCAATAGGTTCTGACAAAAAAGTGTTCAAATGTTTGTATAGCTTATGGGAGTTAACTACAGGGTCATCAGTCCCTAAACTTACAAACTACTTAGAACTAGCTGACACTAAGGTCGGAACAAATATCTATGCCCGAGGGGGGATTCGAAACCCCGACCGTAGCGGCCGTGCAGACTGTGTCTGGCGCGCCGCAGACCGCTCGGCCACTTCGGCCGGCACGCCTTGTGGACAGCCACCCACACGCTGCCGCATGACGGCGTATACTTGCACAGACCCCACATGCTCGTTCAAACAGGTAGTCAGCGTTGTCGGTATACACTATCGCCAAATTTGATGCAGCTGCCGGAAGCACCGCTGACAAGAGATGGCAGTAATGTCCCATATGGCTCCTCTTGTGACCGTCATGACCTCTTTGAACGACCAAACTCGAGCCCAAGTAGGAGTTCTTTCAGGCGAGTACTGAGAAAAAAGCCGCACGGTGCGAGATCAGGCGTGTACGGAGGGCGTGGCAAACCCGTCGCCAGTTGCCTTGCAAGTTGCTCTTGGACAATGGCAGAGCGCAGTGCAAGGCGTTCTCGCGCAACAGCTGCCAAATCTTTGTACGTCAAAGGCCAGGGCATTAATGACGCATTGTATCGCGTAAACGACAAAGTATCTCCTTATAGCCGGTTTTGTTTGCTGATGCACAGTCTGGGAGCAGTGTACGTCAATAATTCAATTTCAACAAATAAAATAAAAAAGTTCCAGCATAACTTTTCCTTTTGACTTCTCATGGCGTGGTTTTTTCGGTTGTTTTGATACTCGAGTTTTCCAGGAGTTTGATTGTCGTTTCAGTTGCGGATCGCAAGTAAAACATCATGTTTCATCTCCATTTATTTTCCGGTTGCGAAACGTCGGCTCATTGTGCGCGCAGCTGATGAGGTCACCACAAATCAACATTTGATGATTACGTCGGTCTTGCTTCAGAATTCGTGGCTCACTGTGCTGGGTAACCTGAAACGTGATGAGGTCGTCCATCAGAGTGTTGTGGCAAGGATCGTGGCTGACCCGGCTGCTGCTGCGACAGCGTCTACCGTTTGGGAGCGGTAGCAAGCACCAACGTGCAACGTCCTGGACCTGGCGTTCTGTTGTCGCTGTGGAATGGCCGAGCGCTCTAAGGCGTCTTGCTGCGGAGCTCGCGGTTGCCCGCCGTCGAAGATTCGAGTCCTCCCTCGGGCATAAGTGTGTGCTTGTGTTGTCCTTACCATAAGTGAATTTAAGTAGTCTGTAAGCCTAGGTACTGATAACCGCAGCAGTTAAGTTCCTTAGGTTTACAAAAATTTGAACATATAAAGGCTCATCCAAAATATCTCTGTAACAACGGCAGCTATTGTTAAAAGTTTTTCGCCAGTATCAATGCAAGGCTGGGGGTGATGAACGTAAATATTTTGAAACATTTTAAAACTAAAGTGCGTGTTTTTTACACAAAATTATGTTTCTTTTTTAAACGAATACCCTATATCATTCCTTCAGCAATATATAGCATAACAAGTCACATAAACAATGGCATTCATTACATCGCCATACGCCAGTTACATCCCGATATATTACGACTCAGGCGAGAACGTCATGCTGCTCAGGACATGCGTTAGCCGCGCATTTCGTGTATTCCAAGCATCAACTTCGCGTTGTAATTTATCGGGGTGTAATTGGCGTATGGCGATGCAATCAACGCCATTGTTTATGTGACTTGTTATGTTATATATTGCTGAAGAAATAATATAGGATGTCCATTAAAAAAAAAGAAACAATTTTGTGTTAAAAAAAAACACATACTTTCCTTATGAAATGTTTCAAAATATGTACATTCATCAGCCCCAGCCTTGTATTGATACCGGTGAAAGTGGTTTTACAATAGCTTTTGTTGTTCCAGAGATATTTTGGGCGAGCAAGATAGCTGGGACACCCTGTATACATACACAGACGATGGCTCAAACTTACACGGTTGAAAGTAGAGGATAACAGAAGCAAAAATGTCCCAGCAAAAATAGGTCTGCAAACGAGCCGTTTGTGAAATAATTACGACCTGTGTAAAAAAAGAAAAGAAAAAACAAGTATTTCACGCAACACGTAGGTCATGAATAAGTGAAAACAAGGTCGGGAGCAAGAATAGTCTGCAAGAGATAGCTCTCGATCGCAGTCAGACTGTACAGAATGTGTCAATTAAGTCGTCGGCGGGTAGCGCTCTTGCACGCACCGCGGTGTCGCTCACGTGACGTACGCCTGTTATTATATCCACTCCGCCCTATGCTGGCCTGGGCTGCGTTACGTCACGTGACGTCACGACACGTCACGCGTCCCGTCGCTTATCTGTGCGAGGCGTCGCTGGTCGATGCAGCTCCACCTGAGCCGGCCGCGGTCTCCACCACGGTGGTAAAAGGAGGGAAGTCTGCTCTACTGATGTTTGAGGCCGGTCGGCAGCCATGTTCGTTTCCTGAAAAGACGCACGTGCTCGACTGGAACGTGATGCCCTTCAACTTATTAGTGCCGACAAACGGTTAGTACAACCATAAACGACGCACACAGGGATTATCAGCTACAAATCTTCGACAACTCTATATAGCAGCGCGGCAGAAAAGTAATGATCCAGTGGCGTTTCCAAGGGGGGGGGGGCTGTCAGGCTGCAGCCCTGCCTCCTCCCCTCAAACCCTACTGGACCCCCCAACCCAACACCTTGTGCAGCCTGCTACTTTTTTTTTATTTTATTTTTTTTATTTTTTAGAATTCACGTCAACTCGGTGATTGACCTCAGCCCCTCCCCCCAGACCGCGATCCTGGATACTCCACTTAATGTTTTGAACAAATTGTAATGGCGGGGCTAGGTTTAGTCAGCTTCAAGCATGGCTTCATGTTTTTGACGTCATTCCCTCTCCGCTCTTTTTAACTCCGCGGTTTTCACGGACAAAACTCTCCACGGCGCCATCAGTTCTGGGCTCCATCAGGAAGTCTTACGGCCGAAGACTGTAAAACGTAAATACAGTCGAAACATCGCATTTCACGATGTGTTGGCTATAGCGACGAAAGCTAATGGTCCCGTCTAAATCCTATGTAATCGCTATATTTCGAAGTCGCTTACGAGAGGAATGCCTCAGACACGGCCAACTGATTCGTCTCAAGTCTGTCAGATCGTTTGTGTACAACAAAAAACAGTCAATAAGTTCCGACAAAAAAAAAAGTTCAAATGTTTGTATAGCTTATGGGACTTAACTACGGGGTCATCAGTCCCTAAACTTACAAACTACTTATGAACTAGCTAATACTAAGGACGGCACCAACATCCATGCCAGAGGGGGGTTTGAAACCCCGACCCTACTGGATGTGCGGACCGTGACTGGCGCGCCACAGTCCCCTCGGCCTCCGCGGCCGGCTGTGTACGACATATAACGAAGGAATCATAGATATTTTGGTCCATCACTTCCAAGTTCTTGACAGAATCACCGCTATATCTTATGAAGCAGTCGACACAAAATTGACGGGATTGATAGACAATTGTAAGTAGACCATTTGTAATCAACATGTATGGGGTCAGCACAGTGGCGGGCTAAGGGAGATACCTCGAAAGTACTTTTTTTTTTTTTTTTTTTTTTTTTTTTTTTTTTTTTTTTTTTTTGACTGTCCAGTGCAGCACAAGGCTGTCCAGTGCAGCACAGTGCGGCCAAGGTAAATGGCTGCGAAGTCAAGATTTCGAGAAAACTGTACGGTTTTCGTTTCTTAAATTGTAGTAACTAAATAAATAAGTAATGATAACAAATTTCTCAGACTACTCGGGATAGTGAACAACTAAAATATTTATAATGTCTCTTCCACTGATTGTATCGCGTCCTCGCTTTTCTTCGAACAACGAGATGGATGCTACTTATCGCGCGCGCCGCGAAGAACGTATAATGAATGCAATGTTTAGACAACTAACTGTTCGTTCCGAAGAGTCATCAGAAAACTGACTTGTTTCATAAAGGGAAATTTGTCGTTTCGTTAATTAACTTTGATCTCTACCACTGAGATGTTATCGGATACTGAATTTCCTAGCCAGTTATCTTTGGCGTTGCGCTTTCAGCGGTCTCGGTGAAAATCGATGAAGAAAAATGCTGCATTAATAATTATCTAATAATGCCGTCAACGTTGAGTTGATTGCGTGTCATAACTTTTAGGGGTGGCGACCTTCCAAATTTGAGGCGAATCGGTTGGCCGTGTTTGCGACGTATAGTATAAAACGACAATTTATTATTACGCTTTCAAGGAAATATATCGGCTACAGCGCCCAAAATTTATTTTTGTTATGTACTTGGTGATTACGAAGAACAATGGCATGCTTATTTTGAAACTCTTCATTTCTCTACACTGTTATCTGCTTTGTAACAAAGCTGTGCTGTCCCTATGACGCTATTTGTATCTCATCCTATTGTTTTTCATTGTTTTTTATTATTTAACGTGTCATTAAAAACGGTAAACTCATTTCGAGAAATCATTTAACTGCTACATCAGTTGTAGACATTGTTAAATATGTGGAAGCTCAAAACAAAGGTCTGTGTTGCCTGCTCTGAGAATCTCTACCCCTATCCACAAATCCCGTTCGATAGATGTCAGGTTAGTTCGCTTATTAGGTGTGTTGAATAATTAATACAAAAGGAAAGTATTTAATAATGACAAAAAGTCACACATAATATGGCGATAAAGAAAGTTGGGAATCAAACATCAGCGTAGCCAAGGAATACGACTGCTCACTCTTAACAATATCTACAATATGGAAGGGCAGAGAGAAAATTGTCTATCATTTGTAGGGTTTCAAGAAAACTACAAACATTTCATCGACGTTTCGATGCCAGTGTGACATCACGGAGACTGCTTGGTAAGTTTTTTTTTTTATTTTTTATTTTCCTTTTTATACATATCTCTTTAGCACAAAATAGCTACATCCACAACCCTCTATCACTGTCCTATCGGTCTAGTAATTCTTGCATTACTCTATCACGCCGATAATCTGATGATGTTGCGCTGTTAGGGCGAAACGTGTTATTGAGGATGAATACACTTGTATACGCTAAAGGTGTACTGTATTTCTGATAATTTATGAAGTCGTTACCATATGGCAACCTAAAATTCACAGATACATAATTTTATCAAAAATCGAAGCAAAAACCAGGTTTGTCCAACTATGAACTATAACGACCTTAAAGAATCGGTCACTTCGACTGGGTTTGATTGGAAATAAAAGCATGTTTCGTTACTGGATAGAAGTAGACGAGCTGAATTAGAATTTGTAACATGGCCGGGATTACAGGTCCGGAGCTCCTGTTTATCAGGCAGTTGCTTTATCCACTTTTTTCGAACTGAAAATAACTTAAGTTTTTCTAATTCATACAATAATACACATTTCATACGTGTAACATTTTTGTATCGCGTAAATTTATAAGCTGCACTAAGCTTACGCAATTCCAACGCAAAAACACTTCCATCAGAATCAGAGGCTGGCACTTATCACTTAACGAAAAAAAAAAGGCGAAAAGATATACACAAATGCACAGTTTTCTTCTCTTCCCTTCAAAATTTGATGTACACTTGACACTGGTTATATATGTTCTGGACATACGTAATGGAATGTACGTTGCGTGCACAATTTGGAATGTCACCATACTTTTTGAACAGCCCTTGTATTGAAGTTTTCAATGAATAATAGTTATAGGCAGTGGTAATGACGTAATTATTACCAGAGTGTCATTTGTGCGACAACTCTACCATTTCTGAGCTTTTACATCAGGGGAACTGTTCTATAGCCGGTCTAAAACAGGATGCTTCAAACAGAAAAGCATTCCCGCTCCGGAGGTGGTGTGGTGGCAGCACTGCGTCAGGAGACCACAGTATATTCTTGGTCAGAAAACCGGATGTTTCCGAAATATCCTGCAAAGATTCCAATATTGCCCATAGAGTTGAAGTTTATACTAATATTACAACGGACGTACTGTGCAGCTATCTACCTCATTAACCACAGATAACCCGCAGATATCCGATCACGATTTAATTTGCAACGTAACAGATACTGTTGATATCCCCATTCACACAGCCTCTTGTTATTACCTAAAATGTATCTTATGATACCTAAGTATGAGGTGGCAAACAGATGACTGGAGAATAATGAGAAGTATGAAGTCGTCCACATGAGTACGAAAAGAAATCCGTTAAACTTTGTTTACAAGATAAGTCGATCAAAAGTGAAGGCCGTAAACTCCACTAAATACCTAGGAATTTCTATTACATCAAACTTAAACTGGAAAGAACACGTAGATAATATCGTGGCAAAGGCGAACCAAGGACTGCGTTTTATTGGTTGCAACGGAAATACTACAGAAACTGCATACACTACGCTTGTCCGTCCTCATTTCGACTATTGCTGCCCAGTGTGGGATCCTTATCAGGTGGGTTTGATGGAAGCCATCGAAAGACTCCAGAGAAGGGCAGCTTGTTTTTATTGTCACGAAACAGGACAGACAGCGTTACGGAAATGATACAGGATCTGGGATGGGAATCATTACAACAACGGCGTTTATCGCTGCGGCGTGGGCTACTTACGAAACTCCAATCGGCAACATTCTTCTCCGATTGCAAAAATATAATTTCGACTCCCACTTACATAGGTAGAAATGACCATCAGAATAAAATACGAGAAATCAGAGCTCGAACTGAGAGATTCAGATGTTCTTTCTTCCGGCGCGCTATTCGAGAATAGAATGGTAGATGAATTGTATAAAGGTGGTTCGATTAATCCTGTGCCAGGCACTTAAATGTGATTTTCAGTATCCCATGTAGATGCAGAATAGCAGTACTTTTCTTGTTCAGAAAGAGTCAGTTTTACGGGAAATTGAAATCCTTTCAAACAGTAATTCAGTCATCCTTCTACAATTTCTTTGTATCGAGGAAAATAGATGTTGACTACGAAAACAATCGCACAAGAAATAAAATGAGTAGGCTCAAAATTTCCTGTGCCGACCTGTTTAAAAAAATTAAAAATGGAAACAATCAAAAATAACTGATTGAATTAAAATTCATGTACTGTCCAGGATTCGAAACACGAGGCCTTTTTTATTTATATTTATTTATTTTTGTACACAAAATGAACGCATGCGACAGGATTCGAACTTACGCTCCCAGAGCGAATCTTATTTACAGTCAGACACCTTAAACACTCTTGTTTGTGTTTATTTACTAATTAATCTAGCTTTTGGACCTCGTTTCCATCCCTTCATCCTGGCCTTACACTCACGAATTTTCGCCTTCCTCGTCGTCGACTTTACATGCCTTGAAAGGAAAACAAAATAGCCTACTGCCCTGTAGATTTTTTTTTTATTCATATATCTGTAGATACATTTGCGTGTCTATTTAGGGCCTGACGTTCGTCTTCTCCAATTTTGTAAAGTTTTCCTTGTCGCTCGGTTCATCTTACTTCACCCCGTCCCAAATGTAGTTCGTTGTTAATGGGTCTTCACTTGACTTCGGGCTTTACTTGGGAAAATGCACACAAAAATATTTCTATTGCTCAGGGCTCTTAGCCCCTCCTTCATTCCTAATCCATCACTAAAATAATTCGCCTCTTCCGATCTGCAGGCTTCAAGATATGCATATCACTCATTGGTAATGCGAGGGTGAAGGTCGGGGTGAGAGTTTAAATTAGAGAAAGTTTAATTTTTTCAAACTCACAACCACCAGCTGCGAACCAAATTCCTAAACATCTAAACATGCAAAAACACTGGAACTGTGATTGCGATTGACTCGTTTTCTAGGGGATGATATCACACGTTCGCAGCTTTCCTACCCTGCATATGATTAACAAAACAAATTCATAATAAAATCAAGTTCATGAGAGAAAAGGGTGTACTAACTACTATTTTTTTGAAAACACGTGAAAGTTCATTTTATGTTGTTTATTTCACAATATTTGAACCCTGTGGCTGTCGCGTCTGTACGTCGGTAAATGTACCAAATAAAGTTATAGCTCGTGAGCCCCCAGACAAAATGAATATTTGTCGCGAATTGATTTCACACCACGTGGCTGTCTCAAACACCGTTCATGCCTATGTGACGACACGTGTTACATTAACAAATCACAGTCACTTTAATTCAATGCGATGCACACCTTGTTGCACCGGCTAAATATTCACAAACACACAGTAGCACTCGATTTAACTTGGTGCAGTCTACGACGAACAACCACACGTGGCGATTGCCACACACAAAACTCAAGTCACCACCTCGAGATCCACATGCCGACTGTGGCAGAGCGACGCCGCCCACACCACGTGCTCTCTGGAGTCCTCACTTCCTGCCCTCGCGCGCGCGCGCGCCAAAACTCAACTGCCGGGGTTTTTTCCACTACGTCATCAACTTCCCCATGTAAGCTGTTGTAACCGATTTGCCAACGTACAGCGCTCAGCCAATACATTTCTAAAACTTTACTTAAAATCAAAATAATTACACTACACATTAAACAAATATTTTCTTACGTTTTTATATTAGTATAAACATTCTTTGTACTGTTTATCATAATCGTGCAGTTTCTTATACCACAGATAAGTGATTTAACTGAATCTTTCAAGGTAAATTACACAAGATTAATTGAAAATAAAATGAGAAATAGTTAATATATTATTTTTATAAACAAACATTGCCATGCTAGTTGTGTAACTGTCTTGTATTTATTGGTAATTTATTACTTTTCATTGTCAATTAAACATATTACGTCAGATGTGACTATATCAGGTAATGTATTGTTTATTTATCAACAGGCTATTTTGTAATGAGGGCCTTAAAGGTTCCTAACTGCATCGTATTACTTCAAATGCCAGTAGTATTACAATATTTGTGCATTGCACTGTGCCTGGCACTCGCCATTGTCCCTCTCCCCTCACCGGAAACGAACTGGAAAATCCTAAGTTGGAACAAGCCACCAACGTCGGCCTGCTTGCTGGCCTCCCGTCAGCTACAAGCACACAGCAAATCTCAATGTGGAGAAATTCTACCTTTGGCCTAACTATAAATGTTGTCACCCAACTGCGTACATACATTGCTACCATAATTAATAAGATTAAAATTGTGTAACATTTAGTGCATTGGCATGGTCAATGTTTGCAGTGAACTTCATACTGTTTAATTATCAAATGCTATTAATTACCAGTATTTCTATTGGGCTGTAATCTCACAGTAATGTAGTTTCTGGTATTTAATAGCACACTGGTTCATAAACCAAACTATGCCACGCACACCGTGAAGTCTGTCTTTCTCGTTGCAGTGCAGTTCTGCTGGGCAAATTGGAACATAAAAAGGTAATTTTAATAAGAACGTTATCTACCTTCTTCTACACACAAGGTATAATACACTAGCACTTGCGTTTAAGATCTCGCCATACAAGGAATAAAGTTTCATTACCAGTGAGATAAAGAATTTTGCGAGATTTCGGAATTAATGTGATTTCTCGTTTCCACCGTTACATTTCGTCGCGTATGCTTCATTTAAACCATATTCTTTGTAGGGAGACGTTATACTACCAAACTGTAGCATTTATCATAGTTCTTCAGTCTTGTTTAGTGTCTATTGAGCTTTGCATGTAGTGGAAACTTGATCTCCTACTGTAAAGCAATCATTAAAGAGTTCTGAAAACGATTTCTATATTTGGAATATCTCTGCATCTAACGATGTTCACGAACCAGACAGCAACTGTGACATTATGGACAATACGAATGCACGGGCTGCCTAAGACACGCGTAACTCCACAACACAGACTTTAATTCTGCGTCGATGGTGCCCTGTCTAATACGTAGTAATGTTTCGAGGATCTCCAATAATGGAATAGAGCCCCAGCAATGAACGTTAATGGGAAGTATCCTGGCTTGTACCTCAGGTGTAGGTGATGTAAGTATCAAATAATAATTAGATTTCCACACTTTTATGTTGCCTCAACGTATCAAAGATATTGGATATAAGGAGACGCAAAGAATTAAAATTTGTACTACGGCTCAAAATCTTTTATATAATTAGCAAAATACTGTACTTGCCACTGGAAATAGAATTATTGTTCATATTTATATCACTTATGGCTAAGATACAAGTCAGGATCACTGCTGGGGTAGTATTCCGCTATTGCGGAGTCTCGTCAATGTTGAAACGCATTTGTACAGGGAAACATGAAGTTTGTGTTGTAGGGAAGACGTGCTTCGAATGTTCCGAGTATTCGTATTATCCGTAAGTACGCGGTGGCTAGAGGAAGAAGATTTTATGATATACTAGCTGAAAACCCGGCGGTTGCCCGGTTGTTTATTTATCCTACACTCATATAGTCCACATCCCCTTCCCCTCTCTCTCTGCAACTACCTCTCTCTCCCACCTCTCTGTTCGTTTCCATCTTTCCCTCTCTCGGCAAAGTTTTCTGCAAGGTACCATCTGTCATGTACCATACAAACAATCATGTACCCAGTGATCTTCCTCTTGGTTTATAAGTCACGTGTGCAAAAATTCATTAAGATTGGAGCAAAACTATACATTTTGAAAAATTCCGTAAGTTAAGTACCCTCCACCATGCACCGAACGAAATTCTATACAGACAGTGAACTTCCTTTTGTTTTTAAGGTAGAATGTGCAAAATTTCATCAATATCGGAACAAAACTATAGATTTCTGTGCAATAAAAACGCAGGGTCACATTGAAAAATGTAGTTTGTCGTTCTCAAATATTCCAGATTTATTTCATAGAACCTTCTCAGGTTATGGCGAGACCAAAATAATTAGGGATACATTTTTATGTTGAAAAGTACCCTCCCCCATCGACCGTATGAAACTTATGGTAGACGGTGATCTTCCTCTTGTTTTGAAGCTCAAGCGCGCGCAATTTCGTGAAGATGGGAATGAAACTGTATAATTCGTGAGTGTGTAAGAGAAGTATGCTCCGCCATGCACCTATCACAAAATACTTTCTTAGCTGAGGTTTTCTACCTATAGACTACATTCCTGCTAAATTGCAGCTTCATGAGTGAAGTAGTTTTCGAGATATCGTGTTTAGTCAGTGAGTGAGTGAGTCTCCTGTCGCTTTTATATAGATTAAGATTAAGAAAACAGATTGCTTAATTTTGGATGCAAGAGAATTAATGGGGACTTGCAGACAACAATAAATAGCAACATGCAAATCTTTAATGCTAACTTTATTTTGTACGAGGTCATGCCTGATATGAAAGTTTTACGGAATATACAGCGAAACTGTTGTGAGCAATGGACTTCTTTTCGTTTCATCATTTTGTGTGTGTTGTGTGTGGGGCGGGGGGGGTTACAAAACGCTTCATAAACGTCCGAAATTCCATGCAAACTTTGTTGCAGAACCCTACCTACTCCCATTTTTCAACAATTGACGCATAAATCTGGGTAATCTCACGCGGTGGTCTCTCATTATTTATGACGTCACATCTTCTGAGCCATGTGTCGTGCTCTTTTGTTTTTGGATCAAGAACGTTCGAGGGAAGACGGTGAAAAGTTCACCAAAGTTTCATTGCAATCGAATGAATGGTTCATAAACACATAGAGGACATACAGACAAACATTCATTTTTATATATATGGACCAGCTGAAAACCCGTCGTTGCCCGGATATTTATTTATTTATTCAAGACTTCTCTGTCTCCTTCTTCTGATAACGTATTCGGAGTGAAACAATCCCGTAATGTCCAAATACAGCGTTAGTAGTGTGCTGCTTGACAGTGTCGCATCAATTAAATATCTAGGCGTAATGCTGCTCAACGATATGCAGTGGAACGATCTTGTAAGGAGAAGCCGGCCGCGGTGGCCGAGGGGACTGCGGCGTGTCAGTCACGGTCTGTGCGGCCACTACGGTCGAGGGTTCGAATCCCCCATCGGGCATGGATATTTGTGCCGTTCTTAGTGTTAGCTAGTTCATACATAGTTTGTAAGTATAGGGACTGATGACCCCGTGGTCATATAAACTATACAAACATTTGAACATTTGTAAGGAGAGTCATGGAGAAAGCCAATGGTCGACTTCGGTTTTTTGTAAGAATATTGGGAAGGTGTAATTCGCCTGTAAAGGAGACCGCATGTGAAACTATTGTACGACCATGTCTTGAGTATTGCACAAGTGTTTGGTTTAAAGGAGATAGAGGCAGTTCAGAGGCAGGCGGCGAGCTTTGTACCTGGTAGCTTCGATCAATGCGCGAGTGTTACTGAGATGTTTCGGGAAGAAAAATGGCAGTCGCTTGAGGGGAGACGAGGTTCTTTTCGAGAAGCACTGCTGAAGAAATTTAGAGTGTCGCAGTTTCAGGCAGACTGTCAACCTGAATTTCGCGTTATGACCACAAGGATAAGACAAGATAGATTAAGGTTCGTACGGATGCATACAAGTATTCTTTTTTCCCTCATTCTATATGGGAGTGGAACACGAAAGAAAGTCAGTAGTACTGGTAATGAGTACTCTCCGCCACGAACCTTTGGATGGATTCCCGAGTATGTATGTAGATGTACAGAATTTATAAGAAACAATGCTGTTTTGCATAATGTTCAAAATGTAAAGGGGCTCGTTGAGCTGCTGACAGGCACGAAAATAGATAATCACATTCACATTCCAATCGGATTTTTCATTGTTTTCCTAACGTGAAGTATCTAAACAAAGAAAGTTACCAAAATACAACAGTTATCAAAATATGTAACATTCATACATTCAATTAATTCAAGACTTTGACTTTGAATTATACTTCTTTTTACTTGTCCAGTAGCTAGTACGTAAAAATTCTTTGGTGAGCCTATCCTTGAGCAAGCGCCAAAGTTATCCACGTGAGAAATATGGACATATGTAATTCGCTCCATAGTATTTAATAGATTGCCCTGTGATTCATTAATCACAATAGAAAATGCAGGTCTCACTGCAAACGAAAGCCTCTTCAAGTAAAAACGATATACGCTGCTTCATTCTCTTCATTTCCGGGTAACTCCTTAGATGTCTACTGGTATTGTCTGAAGCCATGTGCGCTTCACAGGTTAAAGTTGTCAACAGTACTGTCAACGTCCAGGAATTTCCTTATGCTGACTATAATACAGGAGTGTGTTGGTAATGAATAATAAATATATTAAAAGTGATGCATGATGTGACAGATTTTTACCCATCGTAGTACATATGAACTCATATTTATTGATTTAAGTTATACAACTGTAAAATTTAGCAGCTATATATTCATTTGTATAACTGCTGTATATCATAAAATCTGTTGCGATTACAATTAGCTGTAAAGAAGTAATAGATTGAAACCTGATGGGCGATGGGGCGGTTTTCCTTAAACGTTACTGTTTATGATTTGATATCTCATGCACTACGTGTCGTACTGTGATACAATTCCGAAGGTACAATCCGCTGTATATGCGCGTATCTCTGTAAAATTTCCTGCTTGTGCGATATGTAGTGTAGAAATTATAAAATGTACATCATACCGAAAGCCGTAGTTTTACTTCATGAACAGCAGAAAAGTACTAAGCAAGAAATTTTTTCCATTCATCATCTTGTTGTGGTTGTCAGCGAGAAAAAGTATAATAAAGGTTTGAAATTATGATTAAAGTTTGTTGGAACTCGCTAAGTATTCTCATTTTCATGTAGTGCATTTATAAAATCTCGTCACATTATGTCGCAGTTTTTTGCAACTTCTATCGTTTATGACATTATATCTTCTGAACCACGTATGTGGTTTTTACCCTTAAAGGAACTGTTATCTCACGGCAGGAAATATGTGTGGCATGATTTGTTGAAATCGGTCCAGTGGTTTAGGAGGAAATACGCAACATTGTAGAGTGATGCAGCAGTTTTCCGCGAATCTAATTGTTTATGACGTCATATGTGGTGAAGAATATGTCGTACATGATGCTTAAACTTACGGCGACTGTTTGGAGGTCATGTGTGCAAAATTTCATTGAGATTGGAATAAAACTGCAGATGTGTATACTATATGTACACACAAACATACGGACACACTTCTTCGTATATAAATATCTGATCACGCACTATCACATAATAGAAGGGAAACGAAAATATTAGAAAATGTTCCAAAATTTCTTGAACAAGACCATTATTTGTAGTTAGTCATCCACTTGTTCTTGCCCCTGATAACAAAACGGAAAGTATCGTATATCAGAAGGTCCTTTAGTGTAGAGAATCAATCCGAGTGCAACCGTCGCTGAAAAATTCGTGGATTCATTGAAGCAAATGTCTTGCTGAAAAGCCACTGCAACTCGTCGGCCAGAATACTGTTCTCTCAGTCACTGAGTCGAACCATTTTTGAGCTGCTCAGCCCACTTGTAAAAATTTGCGCGATTCATACAACATTCACTGGATTTTCACTGGCTTTTCGCCTTCAGGAAGTAAAAAACGAATAACGAAATGTTTAAGGCCATACTGACTTTTTGTCGACCGTGAACATCTAAATTATTAAAAGGTTGATTGAAATCACCGCTACCTGTCACAACTATGATTTAAGTGTTAGAAAGTATTTAATGTTTTGATACTGTGCATCATCATCATCAGGCTATAGGAATAAAAAATAATTATATTACTAAAGTTGTACATTAATATATATTGACAACATCGTGATGTTTGTGGCATTGAACCTGTTAGCCACAAACATCAAGATGTTACCAATGTAGAGTAATGTACAGCTTCAGTAATATATTTTGTATGCCTATAGCCTTATGATGATGCAGAGCATCGAATCATGTCGCTAGTAAAAATTTTTTAACACTTAAATCATAGTTGCAACTGGAAGCGGTAATTTCAAGCAACATTTTAATTAACAGAACGTTGTTTAACTAATATAGAACTTTCAAGCAGACCCGCCATCTTGAAAGGTATTTTTGAGCTTATAAACAAAACAATGTTTTCATTTCAGCTGATCAGGTCTCATCCCAGTGATGGCAACTTAAAGCCATAAAAGTAGCAAACTTGCCCTAGCAATAGTTTCTCTCCCCACGACAATTTGTCTCTTTAATTATTGAATAACCCTCGTACATGGTGACATAAAAAAGTAAGCTTTAAACTTTATGGGCATATTAAAAGAATAACACCAACTAGGTTGGCAGCGCAAATGGTAGAATTCTACAAAAACAGAAATGCGGCTAAAAATGAGGCAATAAAATGGATCGCTACGATTAAGCAGGTTATTAAAGTAGCCATTATAACTCAGGCAGACGTCACAGACAGAAAAAAACATTCAGACAAAAGACACGAGGCGTGGTCTATGTTTCTTACGGTCGTAATTTCCTGCGCTAAAATTTAATCTCATGGTATTCTGCTAGCTTAATGTGAAACAATGAAGCCGTAGTAATTTAATTGTTGGCACTCCCGTTTCCCGACTGTGAGAGGCAGGGGACTTCAGGCATTAAACCAGAATGAAATTATAACCACTGAAATTAGGCCAAAGCTCCGAGGGAAGAACTAGCAGAAATTACAAGAACAACATAAAATAATGTATGAAGGGAAGGCACAATATTTCCAGTTGGGATGTGTGAAGATCCCTGAGTTTAATACCCTGAAAACAATCACATATTGCAGGATATTCGTGAAGAGCTATGTATTCTACATGTGCAACCTAAGGGGCTCAGACTCAACATCTTAGAAGAAATCGGCATCATGAAATGCTGGATTAATTACCCAGACAGTGCATTGAATAAACAAATTGCTTTAAAGCGTAAGTAACTATATAGAATGTTTTCAGCAATGGCGGCTGGTAATAAAGTGCTAATATGCTGCAGCACACTGTAAATATAGTACTAAAATTATGCCATTTCTCTTCGAAAGCAAGCAAGAAATCGCTGTTAAATTATATCCTTTCTCTTGGAATGCGAGCCAGATATCACAATAAAATTATGCCAATTCCCTTCCAATGCGTATTAGAATGCTAGTAATAAGGATGAAAATGCATTCTGGAGCGCACTCGCCGCGATAGCTGCAAACCAGCTCTGTGTGCTGAAGTGGGATTCAGCCGCGCTGGTACGTGCTCAGAGAGGCGGCGCAGTCGTCTGTCCGCTAGTGCGAATGCGCAGACGTGACGTCAGGCCTGGCGGCTCATGTGTGCTGAGACCGACTGCAGCACCAGATCAACATTTCTCTTCGCGCTGCGTTTAACGATTGCTGAAGAATAGTATATGGCGAATATTGCGGCATACAGAGTCAAATAGCGCGCTGGCTCAGGCGTCTTCCGCGTTGTCTGTCAAACCTACTTGTGTGATGCTCGTATTCAAATACCTTGAGACTAAATTTTTAATTTCTATAAATAATTAATATATTTTAAACGTTATATTTACTAACTGCAGTAAATACATGCAATTGGCAACACTGATATAAATTACCCTGAAGGTCTTACTGTCAATACAGTATTAATTCGTATTTAATTAAAGGCAATCATACAAAGGTTGACGTGTTTGAGATAAAACTTCAATCACAAACAACATTAGTAATGTTTAGTCAACATGCGAGTGAAACTGCGCTTTTTAGCCAAGCAGTTTCATTGGTCGCTTGTGTAGAATGCAGATGACGCGGTGGGGATGTTACTATGCTCCGTTATTTCCATTGTCAGTCACGCTTTGTGCGTTCGCTGAAGAAGTGTTTGACGTTGTATTTCTTCGTGAATGTGCGCGTTACGTACTGTGCGAGCAACATGGCGAATTCTGTCGATGATCTGCTACAGAGGCCATTTTCCAATAGACCTTTGGAAGAGCAACTGAAAGTAACAGAGTTAGGTATACAAACTCCAGTTTTAAATCCCAGTCAAAAGGCTATAGGAGGTTCGAATGTTCGAATGTTTGTAAAGCTTATGGGACTTAACTACGGGGTCATCAGTCCCTAAACTTACAAACTACTTATGAAATACTTACGAACTAGGACGGCACAAATATCCATGCCCGAGGGGGGATTCGAACCCCCGACCGTAGTGGCCGTGCAGACCGTGACTGGAGCGCCTCAGTCGCCTCGGCCACCGCGGCCGGCGCTATAGGATGTGGCAAGAATAGTGAGTACATGAGGAAATTTAGAACGAAAATGTATGAAAACAGTTGGATTTGCGGATGTGATATTCGCAATGCACTTTTTTGCTTTCCATGTTTGTTGTTTGGGAACAGTGATGCGTGGAGTACAGGGGGAGTGAAAGACCTCGGACATCTTAATGCATTAATAAAAAATAAATAAATAAATAAAAACAGAAAGGAAATCATAAACACATAAATAACATACTTGATCTTAGTTCATTAGGTAAAGCTTATAGCACAACAATTTTAACTCGTGCTTTTTATTTTAGTATGTTTTGTTTCCTGTTTATTTTTGTAATAATGTAGCACACCGGTCAAATTTTGTACGAGACGGCACTGGTTTTCAGGGTATTAAAACCCAGGGATCTTCACATATCTCAACTGTAGGTACTGTGCCTTTCTTTCGTACATTATTTTATGTTGTAACTGCAACTTCCGCTAGACCTTTCCTCGGAGCTTTGGCCTAAGTTTAGACATGTTCAGTATCGCCTATCGCTGCAATGAACAATACGCGCAAGGAACAATTCGCGGCTTTGAAATTCTGCTTTCGTCTCAAGAATTCTTCAGCTGAGGACTATAGAATGTTACAGGAGGCATAAGGAGAGTCTGTTCTTTCCTACGGCACAGCCTGAAGGTGGTTTAAAATGTTTGTAGAGAGGAGACTATCAACTTCAAAGGATGGTGGACCCTGTGCTCGAGTTACTGCTATAGCGGAAGAAATTATCAACATTGTTGCTGTCATTGTGAAAGACAATCGACGAATTACCCTAATATCACTTTCTGAAATAATGAGAATTTCAGTCAATTCCACCCACACATCGGTGGCAGGAACATCATTACACATGAGACGTGTTTGTGCCCGATGGGTTCCAAGACTGTTGATTCCCGAACAACAGGTCATTACCGTGTAGATCTCCATGCAGTTTAACGTGATGTCAGAGGAAGATGCGGGGTTCCTTTCAGATTTTACCACTGCTGATTGAACCTGACTGAATCATTTTGATCCATAGCAAACACCAAAGCTCAGTGTGGAAATCTCCTTCATCGGAAATACACAAGAAAACAAAATTTGATGCTTCTGCTGGAAAAGTTATGGTCATCTCATTCTATGGTATTCGTGGAAGGTCAGAATCTGAATTAGCGGAATGGTTTATCAGCATGTCGTACCAGCACACACATCAATAACTGGACAACATTATAGGGCCGTCCTGAAACCATTGGTCCATATCAGGCGTAAAAAAACACATTTCCGTGAAGCAGGCTGAATGTTGCACTGCAATAATGCGCCCCAGCACGTTGCCAATGTTTTTTTGATGAATATCTTGGTAAAATTACGCGAAGTTAAAAGTGGGCCACTGTACGAAATAAAGGCTTAATTCTGGTAGGAGGTACCCAGATAAGAGTTTACTGTTATACAAAAGCTTAATTTTACCAGTATAATTATCAAAAGGTCCGTGTCAACAACCGGCTATTCCCTGCTGCAACACCTTGTTCCCAACCCTAAATTGAGAACTGACTTGGTTCTAATTACT
Organism: Locusta migratoria; assembly: GCA_026315105.1. Taxonomy (NCBI): domain Eukaryota; kingdom Metazoa; phylum Arthropoda; class Insecta; order Orthoptera; family Acrididae; genus Locusta; species Locusta migratoria. The sequence continues at coordinate 316,929,294 of CM048751.1, forward strand.
CTAACAACAGGAAGTCAACGATACAGTGGCCAATATACGTAGGAGCTCACACGAAATTACACACAGGCATTAATAAACAAGCCACCACAATTAAAATTATTTCATAAAGGTGGCCAAAGAAAAACATTTATGGCGCAACGGAACTGAAACATAAAAAATTGCATCTGAGCTTGTTCTCAGCACTGCTGAAAAACAATATTAAATAAAATGGGGAAGGTGCTCGAACACTACAATTTATAGGCAAGTCAAAATTACACTGAACTTGTTTATACAGGTCGAACGCAAGCAAAATGAGGAACCAATTTTGTTAATTCAATAAAAATGCATCCCATTTACATGATCTAATGCCCAGCATTGAATTTAACATAAATTACACAGAACTTAACGCTACTTGGGGAGGGAGGGTTGGATGTACAAACAACACTCACTCACTCACACACACGCAATGCAACAGCGAAACTCACCAAGGTTAACGTGCTGAAACGAACGAGAAGCAGGCGCCGCTATTGTAGGCGAAATTCAGCAAACCAGGAGGTACCGCACAACACAATATACAATAAAACTGCGAAGATGGCTCTGGTCTGTTGTGTCTGATTTGAGATGGTGCGTGAGTATAGCAAAGTTGCATGTAGATTACACCGCGAGCAAACACGCTAACAGCGACACACGGATACATTACACGATCGCACTCCACTGAAGGTGAAATGGTTAAAAATCGGATTCATTGCACGAAATCACGGCGGACGGTTGAGTAATGCGAGAGTAAAATATCTAGGCACTGGTTTTATGAGAAATGGCGTGAATTCAGATTACTATCTGCAAACCCCTGAAGTCGGAGTTCGGACCCACGTGGTTCCGAAAACCGATAAAAATGTATGAATTCAACTTCCGAAAAATAAAGAAAATTAAATATGGCATTCAACCCTCAGAAACGTTTAGAATTTCAAAAGCAAGCAATTGAACGAGGTTGTACAAGGCTCGGAGAGAATTACTGGCAAAGACTAAGTGCACACTACAAGTTCAGAGAAGAAACTGCAAAATTAAAATAGGCGGGGAGAGAAGATCGCGATAAGTTGGTGGAAATCAGAAGGATACACGCATAGTTACTTGCCTGATGGGCATGGAAAAAACAATACTGGAAGCTGAAGACCTTGTTCTAAGAACCAACCACGTGGAACACATATCCCTCATGGAAGGAAACGATAAGAACGTTTTACATGCACTGTGCAAAAATGAACATATCGTCTGTTAGAAACCGGGCCCCACAAAGCTAGAAAGAATTTACACAGTGTTTGTACACCGCCACATTATCACAAAAGGTTTGAATATACCAGGCCATTATCAAAATGCTACTAGTAACACATACACCTCATTTATCTGTTGGAAATTACTGAATTGAAAAAACTAGAACACATTTCCAAGCACGATCGGGAAGAATATTCCAAAAAATGAATCTAAGTTCAAGAGTCTAAGTTAAACATTCTAGACAACGAATCGCTACAATCTCCATGGGCACAAGGGCAGAACCAATCTTACCTCACCACAGTCCGAGCACAAAGTGAAGACCGAGCGGCCACCAGGCGGGAAAGCTACCGGAAGCCGGGAAAACAACGAGTACAGCGGCGATGGGGAGAGAAGATCGTGTGACTCGCCCTGGAGAAGGCTCGTCGGCTAGCTGGTAACCAAACGGTGTAGAAACCTCTTTGGTCGCATCAGCAGCAGGGGTTCCTAACGACTAACTATCGACTCTGAACCATGAAAAGCGACCTATCACTACCCACATTAAGACAGCCATTAGATTCTCGCACATCCACTTAAAAGTGAAACAAGTACACATTCTGACAGGGGCAATAATAAATTATTAAAATAACAAAATCCTAGGAATATTAACTAACATTTCAGAAACTAATATTTTAAAACATGAAATAAAAATGGTATTCATCATGCCGCGAAACGAGTGAAATGCTAATCTAGCGACATCAAATAAATTACAATTTTATAAGAAATATATGGAAGACGACAGACAGTCGTTTTTCAAGAAGTGGTGCGGAGAGTGGATGTCGTTGCTCCCCAGGTGGTGCCACAGGGAGTTTCAATAATGTTGTTTCTTGTCTTTAATTTTTCGGCATTCTTTATGAGTGTGTGTGTGTTCTGTCCAGCGTCATGCCTAAGTACTTTGGAGTTTTATTGTGCCTGAGAATGGTGTTTTCAAATCGAATGTTCGGTACCTTTGCAGGATGTTTGTTGTTGAGATCTACATTTACATTTAAGTGCCTGGCAGAGAGTTCATCGAACCACCGTTATACTATTTATCTACCATTCCATTCTCGAATAGCGTGCGGAAAGAAAGATCGCCTGAATCTCGCCATTCGAGCTCTGATTTCTCCAATTTTATTTTGATGATCTTTTGATCTATGTATGTGGAAGTCAACGATATATTTTCGAATTCGGAGGAGAACATTGTTCTAATGATTCCCATACCAGACAGATCCTGTATTATTTCAGTGACGCTGTCTCCCCTGTATCGTGACAATAAAAAACGAGGTGCCCTTCTTTGGACTCCTTCGATGTCCTCCGTCAAACCCACCTGAAAACGACCCCACACTGGGGAGCTATACTCCAAAAAACGACGGACAAGCGTAGTGAATGCAATCTATTTAGCAGTTCTGTTGCATCTTTTAATCTTTCTGTCAATAAATCAAAGTCTCTTGTTCGCCTTTGCCTCGACTTTATCTACGTGTTCTTTCCAGTTTAAGTCTGAAGTAATAGTAATTACTAGGTATTTTGTGGAGTTTACGGCGTTCAATTTGGATTGATTTATTTTGTAAACAAACTTTAACAGATTTCTTTTCGAACTCATGTGGACGACTTCACACTCCACGTTATTTAGAGTCAATTGCCAATTATTACACCATACTGATATCTTAATTAGATCTTTTGCATTTGCTTTTGATCTTCAGATGATATTAATAGACGGCAAATGGCGGCGTCATCTGCTAACAACCTAAGATAGCTGCTTAGATTTTCTACCAAATCCTTTTTGTAAATAGGGAATAACACTGCCCTGTGGAATGCCGGATAACACCTCTGCATTAGTCGATGCCTTACCATCGATTACTAGATTACCTATATGGAAGGAAATCCCGCACCCAGTCGCAAATTTGACTAAAAGCCGTTTGTGAGGTACTGTCTCAAAAGCCTTCTGGAAATCAAGATATACGGAATCAATTTTAGATCCCTTGTCGTTAGCACTCAAACATCGTGTGAGTAAAGAGCTATTTGTGTTTCGCATGAACGATATTTTCTAAATCCCTGTTGACCTTGGGTCAATAGATCCTTCTGTTAGAGATAATTTATAATATTTTAATACAGGATATGTTCCAAAACCGTGATGCAAATTGAGAATTTAGATGCGATCTGTGAAAATGTCCAGTCTTTTGGTACAGATTCTACTTTGAGCGAACGGTTGTATATGGCTGTTAAGTAAGGAGCTATCGCTTCAGCATAATGAAATAGAAATACAATGGGTATACAGTCTGCACCAGAAGACTAGTTCTTGTTAAGACGTAAACAACTAACCTATGTTTTGGAAGCATTTGGTTAATGCTAATTCGCGTCCACAGTATAACACTACACGTACACCATGGGTAACGCTAAATGAACTAGTACATACTGCCAGGATCTCCCGACTATAAGGCAATTTAAGAGTTGTGCTGTCAAAAAAAGTTGTGATCATTCATTACTGAACAACCGTCGTATTTGACTGGAAAGTTGGTCGGAGGGAAATTAAAAAACGGAATGGAATACCGTGGTCTAATATTAGAAAGTGATTTCATTCTGAAAGGATGAAACAGATTTGCGCAGAAAGGAAGGCCACACTGACTGATTGTCCTTTCGAGGTCTTATTGAGCCCTTACGTGAGTGATAATAAATAGTAAAAATTATTTGACGGAACAGATCTGGAACCTAAATACGATACAACAAATGAAAAAATGGAGGAATACAGTAATTACATTCATCGATTACAAGAAAGCATATTATTCAGTAGACTACGATAGACTCTTTAAAATCATGAAAGATTTCGGAATCGACCGAAAGACCCGGAAAATCATAGAACTGGCACTTACAAGAAAAACATCCAAAGTGAAATTCAAAGGCATTGGTGAGATATCGGAACCATTTGAAATTAGAGTGGGAGTACGACAAGGGGACGGACTATCCCCGATTCTTTTCAATATTGTTCTAGAAAATGTAAAAGTTGTCCAAACTGGAATCAGAAAAGGGTACCGTACTATAGTAAAATGGCTTGCTTTCGCGAACGATATTGCGATTATCACAAACAACAGGACAGAAGCGATTCACGCAGTTGAAAAACTACAGGAAATTGCACAAAAACTGGATTGAAAATTTCGCATGAAAAAACACAGTATATGAAAAGACGGCCGGAAAATAAGTCCCCGCTAATCACGAAATATGGTAAAGTCACACAAGTCAGTCACTTTAAATATCTTGGAGAAACTATACAACCAATAGGACTAAACAGAATCGTCAATGAACAAAGGATCACCAAGTTACAATAGGCGTTTAAATTAACACGGGCCCACTACAACTTGAAATACATTTCGACAGTCGCAAAACTGAGATATTTCAAAACTGTGATTCTTCCAGAAGCAACATACGCAGCCGAACCAATGGTAATTGGCGGACACTCCGAAATTAGCAAAATTCACTACTGTCCATTAAAATTGCTACACCAAGAAGATATGCAGATGATAAACAGATATTCATTGGAGAAATATATTATACTAGAACTGACATGTGATTACATTTTCACGCAATTTGGGTGCATAGATCCTGAGGAATCAACACCCAGAACAACCACCTCAGGCTGTAATAACGGCCTTGATACGCCTGGGCATCGACTCAAACAGAGCTTGGATGGCGAGTGCAGGTACAGATGCCCATGCAGCTTCAACACGATACCACAGTTCATCAAGAGTAGTGACTGGCGTATTGTGACGAGCCAGTTGCTCGGCCATCATTGACCAGACGTTTTCAATTGGTGAGAGATCTGGAGAATGTGCTGGCCAGGGCAGGGGTCGAACGTTTCCATATCCAGAGAGACCCGTACAGGAACTGCAACATGCGGTCGTGCATTATCCTGCTGAAATGTAGGGTTTCCAAGGATTCGAATGAAGGATATAGCAACGGGTCGTAACACATCTGAAATGTAACGGCCACTTTACAAAGTGCCATCGATGCGAACAAGAGGTGACCGAGACGTCTAACCAATGGCACCCCATACCATCACGCCGAGTGATACGTCAGTATGGCGGTGACGAATGCACGCTTCCAATGTGCGTTCACCGCGATGTCGCCAAACACGAATGCGAGCATCATGATGCTGTAAACAGAACCTAGATTCATCCGAAAAAATGACGTTTTACCATTCGTGCACCCAGGTGCGTCGTTGCATACACCATCTCAGGCGCTCCTGTCTGTGATGCAGCGTGAAGGGTAACTGCAGCCATGGTCTCCGAGCTGATAGTCCATGCTGCTGCAAACGTCGTCGAACTGTTCGTGCAGATGGTTGTTGTCTTGCAAACGATCCCATCTGTTCAGGGGTCGAGACGTAGCTGCAGGATTCGTTACAGCCATGCGGATAAGATTCCTGTCATCTCGACTGCTAGTGATACAAGGCCGTTGGGATCCAGCACTGCGTTCCGTATTGCCCTCCTGAACCCACCGATTCCATATTCTGCTAACAGTCATAGAGTCACTGGATCACGACCAACGCGAGCAGCAATGTCGCGATACGATAAACCGCAATCGCGATTGGCTACAATCCGGCTTTTATCAAAGATGGAAACGTGATGTTACGCATTTCTCCTCCTTAGACGAGGCATCACAACAACGTTTCATCAGGCAACGCCGGTCAACTGGTGTTTGTGTATGAGAAATCGGTTGGAAACTTTCCTCATGTCAGCACGTTGTAGGTGTCGCCACCGGCGCCAACTTCGCGTGAACGCTCTGAAAAGCTTATCATTTGCATATCACAGCATTTTCTTCCTGTCGGTTAAATTTTGCGTCTGTAGTACGTTATCTTCGTGGTGTAGCAATTTTAATGGCCGGATGTGTAGAAAAACAGGAACGAAAAATTCTCGGGAAGATTTATGGAGCAATCAACAAAAACGGCATTTGGATGAAGTGACCTCAGAAAGAACTCTAGCAAAAGACCAACACAATAACCAAAGAAATCAGGAAACGTCGAGCAAAGTTCTACACAGACATATACGGGATGGATAACACTAGGACAGCAAAGAAAATACTCGATATGATAACAAAGAGTAAGTGCATCACGGAGTGGCTAAAGGAGGTGCAGAGGGACAGGCAGCAGATCAACGTGGAAAATGTCGAAGAACGCAACGAGTGTCGGAGTAAAATCATGAATCCTGGTAATAAATGGACAGGTGAACGGAATCCAATACATTCTGAGAAGATTAAGAGTTTCTGGTAGGGGAATAGGGAAAACATCCAAAAATAAAATCATGTATTCAAGTTCAATCGCTCTCCTAAAGGGGAATATTCGATTAAATAAATAAATAAAAATTGTGGAAAGATAGGGGCTTTGGGCAGGGAGAAGACAGAGCAGGCTGGGAGGCCGGCCGCCGAGATGGATTGCGGGGGTGGTTGGTGGGGGTGGGAGGCGGCGCCTTATCGACCGCAGCGCCTCTTAGCGAGAGCCACGGTGCGTAGGGTGCGTGAGGCGAGGCGGCAGGCCGTGCGTGCACGCATCGCCAGCGCTCTGGGCGGAACCCACAAATCAGGAAACAGTCCTGCCTGTAGCGAGGGCAGCAAAAGGCCGTCTAAATGCTCGCACGGAAACAGAGGGGGCAGTTATAAATGACACCGCAGATAACGTCCAAAGTACAGAGCGGCTATTAGCGGATGACAGGACTCAGCACATTTGTACATCACGGACGTCCTACCTTTCAGCTTACCTCGGCCGCAATGGACGAAGGCGAGGATTTTGGGAGACGCACTATACTTCACAAAACTAGGGGAAAAATAGTAAGAATAAAAATTTAAAATATTAAAAACACGAACTAGGGTGGTCAGAGTTCACACATGTCTACATCTATATCTACATGGATACTCGGCAAATCAGATTGAAGTGCATGACAGAGGGTTCATAGAACCACTTTTATGATATTTCTCTATAGTTCCACTCTCTAATAGTTCGCGGAAAAAGGAACACCCAAATATTTCCGTTTTCGATCTGATTTCTCTTATTTTATTATGATGGTCACGTTTCTCTGTGTAGGTGGGAGCTAACAATATATGTTCGCATTCTGTATAGAAAGTTGATGAAAGAAATTTCGCAAATAGATGTCGCCGCAACATATAACGCCTTCCTTTTAATCATGTCCACCCCAACTCGTGCATCATTTCTGTGACACTCTCTTCCCTATATCGCGATAGGAAAAAACGTGCTCCCCTTCTCTGAACTTTTCTAAATCGTCTGTCAATCCCACTTTGTGGGGGATACCACAAAGCGCAATAATACTCCAAAATATGACGCACAGGTTTAGTGTAAGCAGTTTCTATAGGAGAACTCTTCCTTCTTCTAAGTGTTCTGGCAACGAAGCGTAGTCTCTGGTTCGCTTTCTCTACAATATTTTCTATCCGTTCTTTCCAATAGCCGGCCGCGGTGGCGGAGAGGACTGCGGCGCGCCAGTCACGGTCTGCACGGCAACTACGGTTGGGGGTTCGAACCCCCCTCCGCCATTGATGTTTTTGTCGTCTTTAGTATAAGGTAGTTTATAAGTAGTTTGTAAGTTTAGGGACTGATGATACCGCAGTTAAGTACCTTAAGCTTAAAAAACATTTGAACATTTTTTTCTTTCCACTACAGGTTGTTTGTAATTGTTACTCCTAGATATTTAGTTGAATTTACGACGTATAGTTTTCACTGATTTATCGTGTAAATGAAGTTTAACGGGCTTCTTCTAGTTGTCATATGGATCACTTCACACCTCTTATTATTAAGGGGCGATTGGCATTTTTTCTACCATGTTGATACCTTAACTAAATCATTTTGCCGTTGCTTTTGATACTCTGGTGATTTAACTAACCGATAAAAGACAGCATCATCCGAGAACAGCCTAAGAGAACTACTCAGATTGTCTCCTAATCGTTTATATGAAATAAGGAACAGTAGTGGCCCTGTAACACTTCCCTGGGATACGCCAGATGTCGATTCGGTGCTACTCGATGACTTTCCGTCAATTACAACGTACTGTGTCCTGTCTCACAGGAAATCATGAATTCAATCACACAATTGTTACGATATTCCATGAGCATGCAGTTTGATTTGAAGACGCTTGTGAAATATATTGTCGAAAGCCTTCCGAAAATCTAGAAATACGGAAACTATTTGACATCCCTTATCGATTGCACTCATCACATCATGTGAGTAAGAACTATCTATGTTTCACGAATAATGATACTTTCTGAATCCGTGTTGACTGTGGGTCAATAGGTCTTTCTCTTCGAGGAAGTTTATAATATTTTATGTTCTAAAATCTTGCTGCAAAACCGACTTCAATGACATAGGCTTGTAATTGTGCGGATCACTCCTATTGCCTTTCTTGAATATTGGCGTAACCTGTTCAACTTTCCAGTTTTCGCGTAAGTAACGTTCGCTGAGCGAGCCGTTGTATATGATAACTAGGTATGGGGCTATTGCTTCAGCATACTCTGAAAGGAAACTAATTGGTACACAATCAGGACCGAAAAGTTACTTTTGTTAAATGATTTAGTTGCTTTAATACAGCAGGGGTACCAACTTCTAAATTACGCATGCTGGCAGCTGTTCTTGATACGAATTTTGGATTATTGGTTTCGTCGTCTTTCGTGAAGGAATTTCGGAAGGCTGTATTAAGTAATTCTGCTTTAGCGGAACTGTCATCAGTAGCATCACCGATACTATCGCGTCGTGAAGATATTGATTGAGTGTCACCGCTAGTATACTTTACATACGACCAGACTTTCTTATGATTCTCTACTAAATTACGTGACAGGGTTTCGTTGTGGAAGTTGTTGTAAGCTTCTCGCATTGAAGTTCGAGCTAAATTTCGAGTTTCTGTAAAAGACAGCCAGTCTTGAGGATTTTGTGTTTGTTTAAAATGTGGCATGCTTTTTTCTTTGCTTTTTAAAGAGTGATCTAACCTGTTTTGTGTACCACGGCGAATCAGACCTCTACCCATGCCAACTCACAGGGAGTACCTACTTCAATTACGCTTCAAGATAAACCGCTAGTGACAGCAAAAAATACGCCACCACCACTCAATCTAACCTTTCTGGACACCATTTGCCCCTTAGTAAAAATTTTAGGTGAAAATATATCCGGCTTCAACCATCTTTCGTAATTACAATGATCTAATCTAGCTAAATGAAAGATCTGAGTCCAGGAGATCCGCAACAATTTCGGAACTTCGTAAGAAAGGACGTGACCGGTTTTGAAGAGCTGCCGTCTGTAGAGATGTAGGTAAATAATTGGGGATTAAACGATTGCTGACAATTTATTATGATAGAGGGATTGTGGGCGTTTAACAAACAATTTTCCTCCCTTTCGCCTGAATTATGACTCAACGGCTCTAAATTCCATTTCGTTTCTAAAGTGTGAGGCGGCCAATACGAGAATTCGTTTCCATGGGCGCCTGGTATAGAAGTCTGCTGGCAAGCAAATATTGCTTTTTCAATTTTTATTTTTTTATTACTGCATTTTGAAAGGCAAGTAACTGAAAAAGGGGCAAAATCCGTACAGTAACACGAGTCTGAAATCTGTCCTAACCACGAGTGTCATATGTAAATGGCAGGCGGGAATTATTAACTCTTTCAGTCACACTTTTACAATAGGAACATAATTACCAATGTCTGTTCACACTTCTACAAGAGGAACGTAATTATCAATGTTTGTTCCTTGAAGCAACTGTTACAAATGAAATATCACAGACAATATAGGAAACATAATATAGGTATTCAGGCTTTCAAATACTGAGGTTGTCACTACCGCTAACCACCATGAATATTGCTATAAATAATACTAGGATGATTGTGAACGTTATTTATTAGACGAATCACCATTACAAACGTACAAAACTAAAAAAAAGCAAATCATTTTTTTTTATTAAAATCTGCAAAACATGTTTTACCTTTGCGTAAGGAAAGAGGCACTTTACATGTACTACACTGCCATACAGTACGCACGGGAGATATTTTAGTGCTAAAATTGCAGCATCTTCTTGATGTGCTTCTTTCAGGTTGATGGCGACTGGATTCTAGACGAATTTCTTGCGGGACTGTAGGTTTGTGGCGTTTTATAAATGAAGGTCCTGGAGATGAGGCCGCGGAATTACGGCTGCTGTTCACTGAATCATGCCTGTATATGACACATGCTGGTGCCAGTAGGCCCCGATATACTTCTCTCCGGAAGTTTTTCAGAATCAGCTTGTCGAGGTCTGGGTGTGAAGAGGACTGCAGTTCCCAGTTTGCTTACATTCCCTTTGTAACTACTCAGTGAAAACACAAAAGTAACAGTACCTGCATGCCAACACACATAAAATAGGTCTATGAGAATACGTTCAATAAAATACATTACAGAAAACATGTTACGTACCCGTTGTATTGATGTTTTTATCAGACACTCGAGACAAGGTACGTTAGCGCTATATTCAATGCAACTGGTATGCACTGACATTCATGCAATGTACCCGGAATCTGTCATTTGTTTTGAAGCACAGTCCAAACGGACATACTAATTCAACCGTTTATCGCTAGATGGCGTGGAATAGAAGAACCGTGATCGACAAGAGGTGGTTAGTGACACTAACCTCCAAGACTGAAAGAGTTAATTCAAGGAATTATTAATTCCAGGCCGCGACGTGTACTGCCATGTTGCTTGAATTAATAATTCCTTGCAAGTTCGCTGTTATCCATAATGTTCTCAAAAATAACGAGCAGGAAGCTTACTCCTGCTACTTCTACACATGCGCGCATTAGCCCTGTCTAATGCGCGTGCGCGAATTCACGGGTGTTTAGAACTAGTCCCTATTCCGGCGTGCGGATTAAGTGTTAATAACAAAGACCTTGTACAAATAAGGGTTAATAAGCTAGAAATCACGGTTCCGTGGTGGTTCCATCTGTCCATCTGTCACTGGATGCCTGTCAAGTGTCGCGCTATACCAATGACTTTCCTGGCGAATCGTCGTGTAAAGGGGGTATTACACACAGACAGATGCGGCTGCTGGGTTAGTGCCGCTGTACCATGGCAATAACTGACACGTTCCACATCATTACGAAATGTCGTATTTATGACCTATGGAACAAGTATTAATCTAATCTAATCGAATCAGATTTAGTACTTTCTATTAGTGCTTGGAGCTCTGTTAGTTTCCCTACACAGCTACGACAATTTACAACTTTTAGGCCATTGGTTTTTAGATCTGCTTTCGGTGCACATTACTCTTCATATGCAATGCGGACACTACGGTCGGGGGTTCGAATCCCCCCTCGGGCATGGATATTTGTGCTGTCCTAGTTCGTAAGTAGTTTGTAAGTTTAGGGACTGATGACCCCGTAGTTAAGTCCCATAAGCTGTACAAACATTTGAATATTTTACAATGCGGAGGAAGTTGAGTTTTTCTCCCAACACTAAATGACTTTAACTCAAGCTGTAGTCGGAAAGTTATTGAAATATCTGTTACAGTCTACGAATTACAATATTTTGCCTAATAGGTGTTTTTACACTAAACGTTCATATTCTGGAACCATCTTCTGGTGCATAGTCAGTGTAATATTATTTTCACTGTGGCAGACTGTTAACGTTCGTAGGAACGCATTATGCCTCTTGGTTTTTAGTTTGAAGTATAATGAGGAAATAGAGAAACCCATATTACACCAGGTTAACTAACCTAAGGACAACACACACACCCATGCCCCAGTGAGGACTCGAACCTCCACGGCGAGCAACCGCGCGCTCCGCATCGAGTCGCTTTAGACCGCTCGGCTACTCCACCGCGGCAGTCATGATGTAACGATCATTCTCCCAAATGAAGAACGGTAATTTCCAGACAAAATAGGAATGAAGTGTAATATGGGTTTCTCTATTTCCTCACTATACTTCAAACTAAAAAACAAGAGGCATAATGTGTTCCTACGAACGTTAACAGTCTGCCACAGTGTAAATAATATTACACTGACTATGCACCAGAAGATGGTTCCAGAATATGAACGTTTAGTGTAAAAACACCTATTAGGCAAAATATTGTAATTCGTAGACTGTAACAGATATTTCAATAACTTTCCGACTACAGCTTGAGTTAATGTCATTTAGTGTTGGGAGAAAATCTCAACTTCCTCCGCATTGTAAAATGTTCAAATGTTTGTACAGCTTATGAGACTTAACTACGGGGTCATCAGTCGCTAAACTTACAAACTACTTATGAACTACTTACGAACTAGGACAGCACAAATATCCATGCCCGAGGGGGGATTCGAACCCCCGACCGTAGTGTCCGCATTGTATATGAAGAGTAATGTGCACCGAAAGCAGATCTAAAAACCAATGGCCTAAAAGTTGTAAATTGTCGTAGCTGTGTAGGGAAACTAACAGAGCTCCAAGCACTAATAGAAAGTACTAAATCTGATTAGATTAGATTAGATTAATACTTGTTCCATAGATCATAAATACGACATTTCGTAGTTTAAGTAGTTTTCTAAGCTACGGACTGATGACCACGCAGTTTGGTCCGATAGATTTACAAACATTTGAACATTTGAACACCATGACTGAAACAGATAACAGCATCGACAACACTTATTTTGAGTACTGGCCATCCAACCAACACCGTTTACGGTACTCGTTGACACACGCAGTTGTTGAAACTCTCATTAGGATTTTGTGTACGGCTATGTAGAGATTTGCTATGTAATTTTTTTTATCTCCTTAGTCCCACTATATTGGATTCAATGTTTCGATGACTGTGGCCAGCATGGAATGTTTGTGGTGATATCCATTGCCTGAAGGTTCAGCTTGGACAGTGTATAGACATTTGTTTGAAGACCGTTTAAGAGTGTAATAACTAATTAAAAGTAAATAAACCATAGATTTTTGGAAATTTGTCTTTCACGTAAGCAATTTATTTCAATTTTTCAGTCATTTTCACGTCCAGGTCCCCTTAATTTGATACATGAGATATCATTATTGTTATTGTGGTCTCCATTCCGGAGACTGGTTTGATGCAGTTCTCCACAATACCCTATCCTGAGCAAGCCTCTTCATCTCCCCATAAGAGCGACAACCTACATCTGTCTGAATCTGCTTACTGTATCCATCTCTTGGTCTTCCCCTGCGATTTTTCCCCATATACTTCCCTCCAACGCTAAATTCACAATTCCTTGATGTCTAAGAATGTGTCCTACCAATCTATCCCTTCTTTTAGTCAAGGTATGCCAGAAATTCCTATTCTCCCCAATTCTGTTCAGTACCTCCTCATTAGTTACGCGATCCACCCACCTAATCTTCAGCATTCTTCTGTAGCACCATATTTCAAAAGCCTATATCATTATTACCTTTATGTATTAGTAATTATAAATCATAGAATTAATGCCATTTTCTTTTTACTTTTAATCTGAGAAACTAATGTATTAATAACAGATTCGATCGAAATCTTTGCAGTTATCAAGGTGTTCATCTGGGAGTTTGGTCCTATTTTCACTCTTTGTGTGTTTTACTATTGAAAACAGCTGTTCATAACGGCATGTGATCCCACACGAAGATGAAATATTTAATGCATGACTATGCTTCTGTGCTTCTAGGGATATCCGTCTCTGGGTAGGTAACACTTGTGAAAGTACGGTGAAATAGGTCCTTTATCGCATTTGTACATGAATCACTCAAAGTTCCTTTTTATTTCCATGACCCAATTTTATTACGCTTTTCTGAATCTCTAGTTTCACGGTTGAAATTAAAGTATCCGTAAGATAACAGTCCAACGTGTCTGACGAAAAGTTCAAACTGAAAATACTTAGTTTATTTTACCGATTGTGTGTCTGATACTTGATGGGCCGCTTTTGACCCGCGAGTCATGGTCTGACACCCCTGTTCTAAACAGAGAGTCTAATCTCACTCGGGCCCCGATATATTATCGAAAATTGCTATACCACCCATCTACTTTGACTTGTGACCAACATTTTACGTGTACCAAATATGATCATGATCATAATCATCACTCGCAAACAAACTAACACGACAATTATTGATCTCCAGCTAATAGTTCAACCACCATCTACAAAAACGACCCACGGAAACACGACTTACTGTTGCTTTCACAGAGTCTCAGAAGAAGAAGAAAATTACTGCGAAATTTATTCGTGTTTAGCTAATACAAACACAATATGCAGTGAAAACTTCAGGTACACTATTAGTTTCTAGCTTTTACCCGCGGCTTCGTTCGCGATGATGTCCCTGCATACGTGTCAAAGACCATCGAAATTACAACAATTGCGCAACTTTGTTCTTAGTTTATAACCAGGAGTCGGCCGAGGGGACTGAGGCGCTCCAGTCACGGTCTGCACGGCCACTACGATCGGGGGTTCGAATCCCCCCTCGGGCATGGATATTTGTGCCGTCCTAGTTCGTAAGTAGTTCATAAGTAGTTTGTAAGTTTAACGATTGATGACCCCGTAGTAAAGTCCCATAAACTACACAAACATTTGAACATTTATAACCAGGATCATTAGTATAAATGAAAAATTTCCAATTTTCGCTTTAAATATAAGCCGTGCGTAGAATGACGGTAAAGACTGTCCTTTATCGAGATAAAAATAAAGGGACTATTAAATACGAAAAAAATCTGTTTGTTAAATCTTGACTAAACCGCTGACTGAAGTAGCTATACCTCAAACAGCGTGTAAATTATGCAGGAATCAAATGCCATCGAAATCGGTTAGGTGATTTTAAGGCGACGACGTCTTGTGTAAGCATTGCACTTATTAAGTTGAATGGTATTACATACAACATATCGACTATTAAATAAACGTGGTAAATTTGAATCGAACATATCAACCATTAAATAAACGTAGTAAATTTGAATCGCCCAAGAATAAATACATCTTCTAAGTCTTTTTGAAGCTTTTGTGAAGTCATAAGAGAAATGTGGATGCTCAGTTGTTCGATATTTTGACTTTGTGGTGTCGCACAAGTATGAAGTGCGCGCCACGTACTTTCGCCGCGCGCCGCCATGCAAGCTCGGCGCGGCGTTCTTAGCACGTTATGCACAAGCGCCCTCTGCTGCAACCCCACTCGTGGCCACCACTGAACTACATCGGCCACTTGGGACTCGGACAGGCACTAGCAAAGTCATCAGTAGACAGGCCATTACCTAGTTCAACTATGTATCAGCATTCTGCAGTCATGATACTTGTAAAAGTTAAGTGTTATCCGATTGATACGAAATACATATCTTGTTCTAATCTAGCTTAGTGTTTCTAGTTTCTGCTGCCTCACTGGCTGGTCACCTCAGACTCTGTACCTGGACACGCGTGCATCCTATTTCCCTGTGTCTCTCTCTCTCTCTACTCGGCCACTGACACCTAGGACAACCAACGGAAACGAGACACAAAAGTGGCGACGTGGATGGGATATGTGGTGTCGCACAAGTATAAAGTGCGCCGCCACCTACTTTCGCCGCTCGCCGCCATGCACGCACGGCGCGCCGTTCTTACGAAGTCAACCACGAGCGCCCTCTGCTACAACTCCGCTCGTGGCCACCACTGGACGACATCGTTCACTTGGGACTGAAATAGGAACCAGGTAACACTTCGGAATCAGATAGACCCCAGTGAAGACTAGGTTATCGGACAGGCACTAGGCAGGCCTCTAGCTCAACTATGTATCAGCATTCTGCAGTACTGAGCAATGTAAAAGTTAAGTATTACTAATTCTCTAAGAAATATATATCTCGTTCTAATTTACTGTAGTGTTTCTAGTTTCTGCTGTCCCACTGGCTGCTCCCCTCCGTACCTGCACAAGCGTGCATCCTTTATTCTTGTGTCGGTCTTCCTACTCAGCCACCGACACCTACGACGGAAACGAGACACAAAAGCTGCGACGAGGCTGGGACACAAAAGGATACAAAAGACTTAAATACTTAAATTCGATAAATATTTTGAATTGCACTGTTCATAAAATAAGCAATGTTCTTCTTCAGCGCTCAAGCTATTTCCATATCCAATTTCATCAAATTCGGTTAAGCAGTGTATTCCTCAAACCCTAACAGACAAAACTTCTTTCGCATATCTAATATTAGTAGGGATTAGTACACTTCTGGTGTTTGATATGAAATTGTCTTTTGAATTCAAAATTTTCTCTAACTGTGACTCCAACTTAGTCTGTTGTATGAATAAAATTTACCTGACAGTTTGTCATTCAAGGTATTTCTGTACTTACGTAGGGTAAATTTGAGCAAAGAAAATATATGTTCACAGTCTCAGATTTTACAAAATACATATAAACTTCCTACAAAATCATCGATATCGGGGTTGTTTTGTTGTTTTCATCTAGAAGAAACTTTTTGAGCCCTCTGATGTAGTATATCGACAAGTTGTGAAACTGGAGAAGTGCAGCGTCTTGACGCATGGTGCGGATAATGGCAACTGACAAGGGTAAAGTACTGCGTTTATATAGAGAGAAAGAGCCATTATACAGGATGAGTCAAAAGCTGCAGTACACGCTCTTATTTCGAAAACTCTACACGCACTGCGAAACCTGCATGTTCCAATCAGGTATGGCGGAGGAGGTCTATATTTTACGGTATGTGCCGCACATGGAGGCCATGTTGAACATGTGTAGGGTAAATGTTTTTAAATGGAATGTGGTTCGCCTGATATATCAAACAACATGGAACATTTTCTGATAACTTCATTCCTGCAAAAAGATTTGATGTAATAGTTCTGCTTCAAAACATACAACAAGATCCTTCTATTGCGCAAGGTAGTTTCTTCAATCATGAGGCAAATATTTTGGCCAGTGGTGAGGTCGACCGTCATAACCACAAATTGTGGACTCCCCAGATTCCACACCGGATGGAACCATCAAAAGTAGTGGTGTAGTGTGGAATATGGGGTGTTGTTGTTATGGTCTTCAGTCCGGAGACTGGTTTGATGCAGCTCTCCATACTACTCTATCCTGAGCAAGCCTTTTCATCTCCTCATAAGAACGGCAACCCACATCTATTTGAATCTGCTTACTATACGCTTATCTTGGTCTCCCTCTGCGATTTTTACCCCACACACTTCCCTCCAATGCTAAATTTACGATTCCCCGATGTCTAAGAATGTGTCCTACCAAGCGATCCCTTCTTTTAGTCAGGGTATGCCAAAAATTCCTTTTCTCACCAATTCGGTTCAGTACCTCTTCATTAGTTATGCGATTTACCCACCTAATCTTCAGCATTCTTCTGTAGCACCACATTTCAAAGGCCTCTATTCTCTTCCTGTCCACACTGCTTATCGTCCAAGTTTCACTTCCGTACAAGGCAACACTCCACACAAATGCCTTCAGAAAAGAGTTCCTTACACTTAAATTAATATTCGATGTCAGCAAATTTCTCTTTTTCAAAAATGCTTTTCTTCCCATTGCCATTCTGCATTTTATATCCTCCGTACTGCGACCATCGCATGTTATTTTACTACCCAAGTAACAAAACTCATCTACCACCTTCATTGTTTCGTTACCTAATCTAATTCCTTCAGCATCGCCTGATTTTCTAAGGCCGCATTCCATTATTTTTGTTTTGCTCTTGTTAATGTTCATTTTATACGCTCTCTTCAACACACTGTCCATTCCATTCAGCTGCTCTTCCAGGTCCTTTGCTGTCTCTGATAGAATTACAATGTCATCAGCAAAACGCAATGTTTTTATTTCTTCCCCCTGAACTTTAATCCCTATTCCAAATTTTTCCTTACTTTCCTTCACCGCCTGCTCAATGTACAAATTGAATAATATTGGAGAAAGGCTACAACCCTGTCTTACTCCCTTCCCTACTGATGCTTCCCTTTCATGCCCTTCGAGTCTAATAACTGCGGTCTGGCTTTTGTACAAGTTGTAAATAATTCTCCTTTCCCTGTATTTCACGCCTGCTGACTTCAGAATTTGAAAGAGTGTATTCCAGTCAACATTGTCAAAAGCTTTCTCCAAATCTACAAAAGCTAAAAATGTAGGTTTGCCTTTCCTTAATCTATCTTCTAAGATAAGACGTAAAGTGAGTATTGCCTCCCGGGTTCCTACGTTCCTCCTGAATCCAAACTGATCTTCCCCGAGGTCAGCTTCTACCAGCTTTTCCATTCTATATGGGGTACCGAGTAATTGGAGGCATGCTTACTAACCAGAACGTAAATGCTCAACGCTAATTTCAACAGGACACAGGGCTCCACGACACTACGGAGTAGTTGTTGGTCAATGGGCAGATGGCCCGTTTCCTGGTCACTGGATCGGCCAGTACCTACGACACATACGTCATTAACTATGACCTCAGAAACAGTGAAATTCGTGAAAAACGGCTGCATCATGCGATTATGTTCTACTTCTGCTCCTAAATGGCAGATTTCAACCACATTTGGTACTAATACTTTTAAGGTTAGGAATCATTTGCTGTGGTGGCAAAAACCACCTACGATATACAGGTGGTCCATTGATAGTGACCTGGCCAAATATCTCACGAAATAAGCATCAAACGAAAAAAAACTGCAAAGAACAAAACCTTTCTAGATTAAAGAGGCACAATAGATGGCGCTATGGTTGCCCCGCTAGATGGCGCTGCCATGGGTCAAACAGATATCAACGGCATTTTTAAAAAAAATAGGTACCCCCATTTTTATTACATATTCGTGTAGAACGTAAATAAATATGAATGTTTTATTTGGAACACTTTTGTCGCTTTGTGATAGATGGCGCTGTAATATTCACAAACATATTGCTCACAATTTTAGACGAACTGTGGGTAACAGGTAAGTTTTTTTAAAATTAAAACACGGAACTTAGGTGCTTTTAATGTTATTTCGGTTTTTCCAATGTGATACATGTGAGACAACCTGAAAAGTGGAAAATAAACACTGAAAATAAACAAAGGTAAGACTAGCTTGTAAACTACACTGTTCTATTGTAAGGTCTGTTGTAAGAAATTATCACATGTTGGAAAGAAGATCGATGTCACATACAACGTAAGGATGTTTACGGAAAAATCTGGCGACAGTTTCAACATACCTTATGTTAATAATTTTAAACATTCAGTGCCGTAACATTTCATTTTGTATTTAAAATTAAAAAGATTATTGTGATTATTGTAGTTCTCCATTTTTCCAGTATACAATAGAGTTTAGAATTTAATATTTTCCACTTTTTGTTGATATTCCTATAATTTCACAGATTATACACCTGTAAAAGATTCGCGTCAGCAGTAAGCGAATCTCTGTGTATCAAAAACGGACATCTGGAAGCGCGTTCACATCAAAAGCGGACACCTAAACGTTTTGGTTTCAAATACGGACATCTGTATTTTAAAACACAATTTGAAGGTGTTTAAGTAATCAAATTAATATTAATCACTTCCACGTATAAATCCTGTAGTATTAAAGTTGATAATGCTGAAATCAGCTTATAAATATATTAGCTCTACGTTTCGCAATAAAAAAATGACGTTTATCTCAGTTTCTGGAAGGCGACGGATGTCTGTCGTTGATAATAGGCCACTCAAATATCCTTCAATTTTTCCCACAGAAAAAATTCTGGGACGTACGATCCGGTGAATGTGTGGGCCACGGTATGGTGCTTCTACGACCAATCCACCTGTCATTAAATATTACATTTAAGACCGCTTCAATTGCACGCGAGCCATGTGCCTGATATCCATCATGTTGAAAGTACATCGCCATTCTGTCATGCAGTGAAACATCTTGTAGTAAAAACAGTAGAAAATTACTTAAGAAATTAACATACATTGCACCATTTAGATTGCCATCGATAAAATAGGGGCCAATTATTCTTCCCCCCCCCCCCCCCCCCATAACGCCGCACCATACATCAACCGCGGTGGCCGAGGGGACTGAGGCGCTTCAGTCACGGTCTGCACGGCCACTACGGTTGGGCATGGATATTTCTGTCGTCCTAGTTCGTAAGTAGTTCATACGTAGTTTGTAAGTTTAGGGACTGATGACACCGTAGTTAAGTCCCATAAGACTTACAAACATTTGAACATAAATTAACCAGCAAAGGTCGCTGATGTTGCCCAATAGTGCATATTACGTTACCTCTGATTGTGAATGACGCTTCGTCACTAAACAGAACGCGTGAAAATGTTCAAAAAAATTGTTCAAATGTTTGTTAAGCTTATGGGACTTAACTACGGGGTTATCAGTCCCTAAACTTACAAACTACTTACGAACTACCTACAACTAAGGACGGCACAAATATCCATGCCCGAGGGTGGATTCGAACCCCCGACCGTAGTAACCTTGCAGACCGTGACTGGAGCGCCTCAGTCCCCGCGGCCACCGCGGCCGGCGAAAAATGTTCAAATGTTTGTATAGCTTATTGGACTCAACTACGGGGTCATCAGTCCCTAAACTTACAATCTACTTATGAACTAGGTAAGACTAAGGAAGGCACAAAATCGCATGCCCGAAGGGGGATTCGAACCCCCGACCGTAGTGGCCGTGCAGACCATGAGTGGAGCACCTCAGTCCCGTCGGCCACCGCGGCCGACAGAACGCGGGAAAAATCTGTTATCGTGCCCAGTGGCAAAATGGTACACGACGTTCAAAGTCTTGGCCATGTAAATCCTGGTACATAGAAATATGGTACGGTTGAAATTGATGTTTATGTAGAATTCTCAATACCGGCGTTTTTGATATTCCCGGTTCTTGCCCAATTTGTCTGCTAATGATATGCGGATTAGGAGCAACTGCAGTTAAAATGCTTACTTGTGTATCATCATTTGTTGGACAATCTGTTAAATAATGCGAAGTGTATTTGACGCCTCCATGTTCTCCTCATGGACAAGTCTATGTCGCGTGCTCAAGACTGGGCTCACCAAGGAATTATTCATACTAGCTCCTGGACAAGTTACAAAAAATATAGTTTGTAGTTATGTTTTGAATTAAATTAATGTTGTACATTATTTGTATTTTATTACTATTTTCTTTCTTTGGATACTGTACTTATAATTTTCTACGTTGTGCATATTGCATTGTTTTACTGTTTCGTAATATCTGATCTGTTTTCAAGAATACCTGAAGATGAAATCTTTTCCGAATTGTAATTTCGTTTCTAATATGGAAAAATGCATGTATATCCGGGCAATAGCGGGTTTAGCAGCTAGTAGCATACAAACAAAATTGAGGTTGCTAGCATAACTTTTAAACAAACCCGTTGATTCCACAGTCGCAGATTTTTCAAAATTCATTTTCAAATTGTGAAAATCAGGTCATTGTGGCTAAGCACTTCCTATCTCATTAATTAAGTTACTATCCGACGAAAGGTCCGAACATTTGAATTATGTCTTCCAGGATAACAATCAACATACACAGGCCCGTTGGTTCAAATGTTCAAATGTTTGTATAGTCTATGGGACTTAACTACGGGGTTATCAGTCCCTAAACTTACAAACTACTTATGAACTACTTACGAACTAGGACGACAGAAATATCCATGCCCGAGGGGGGATTCGAACCCCCGACCGTAGTTGCCGCGCAGACCGTGACTGGAGCGCCTCAGTCCCTTCGGCCACCGCGGCCGGCCGGCCTATTTTAACACGAGTAATGTATCACGTAGCAAATACCGTCCGCACTGGCGAAATGTTATACGTTTGTGACTATTACAGCGCCATCTATCACTCAGCGAAAAACGTGTTCCAAATAAAACATACATGTTTATTTACGTGTTAGACGAATATGTTAAAAAAAAATGCAGTTGATATCCGTTTGAGCTATGGCAGCGCCATCTAGCGGGCCAACCATAGTGCCATCTGTTTTCCCCCTACAAGCTAGGAAAGTTTAGTTCTTTGTAGTTTTTTCTTTGATGCTTATGTCGTGAGATATTTGACCAGATCACTATCACTGGACCATCCTGTATACGTCATACGATATCACGTCATAAAAAATGAAAATTGTCCCATTTTGCTGTGCATGATAGCGTGATTTTGTTCATCAACCATTGGACAATGAGAGTTCTTAGGAAGTTGCAATAAACTTTAAACATAATTTAAACTCTTTACGAACCAATTTCTCATTGATAATCCCAACAAAATGATGAAAGGAAAAAAGTTTATCGGTTATTACTTTTCCTATGTAAACTATGTATATTTACGGCATTTGGCATGACATTACAAGTTATTACTTCTACACTGTAAATTGTTTTCGCAAAACATTTCACATACAGTACACATACATGCCACTGAATGTTCTTTCGATATTATATCTCACTACGACATATAGTGCATGAGATATGAAGCCATAGACAATTTGATTAATGAAAAACAGCGTCGTCACGTATGACGTTTCGATTTATTACCTTTTAACTTCCAGAGACTGCAGTTTGCAGACAGATTGCTTTTTCTATTGCGATTAACAAATCACTGGGACAACCGGTTAAATACTGCGGAGTGTATTTGACATCTCCATGCGCGGAAAACTATGTCGCATCCTCAAGTCTGGGCTCACCAAAGAATTATTCATACTAGATGCTGGACAAGTTACATAAAATATTGTTTGTAGCTATGTTATGAATTAAATTAATGTTGTACATCATTTGTATTTTATTACTGTTTTCCTTTCTTTGGATACTGTACTTATAACTTTCTACGTTATGCATAATTCTTTGCTTTATTGTTTCGTAATTTCTGATCTGTTTTTATGAATACATGTAGATGGAATCTTTTCCGAATTTTAATTTCGTTTCTAATATAAGACTGGAAAAATTCATGTATATCCAGGCAATAGCGGGTTTAGCAGATAGTAGCGTACAAACAAAATTGTGTCTGCTAGCAGAACTATTAAACAAACCCATTGAAACCACAGTCGCAGATTTTTCTAAATCCGTTTTCAAAATGTGAAAATCAAGTCATTAGTTCCAAGCCATGCAATGAAATGGGGAATTATTTCCCGAAACGTGTCGCGCTAATAAATAAAAATAGACTTAAATAAATATAAATAAAATGTTTGATTTCACAGTCGCAACCTTTCAAAACCTATTTTCAAATGGTTGAAATCAAGCTAAATATTTATATTGAGCTTATTTGTTCGCGTCCAACTCGAGCACTTGTGTAACTCATCCGTTTACGAAGGGGTAAAACGAGATATTGCCTCAACCTGCAGAAATTGCCCAGGCGAGTCGCGCTCCACCAGTTCAGTGTTGTTCCGCAGTCGAGCAGAAGGCGCACCGCGTCACAATTCGCCGGCGCTTGTTTCCGCAGTAGCGCCCGAGCACGGATTGGCGACGCGAACGGATTGGGGGTCCCCCGATAGTGTTTGCTGCTCACGTACGCGGAGGAAACGGGGAAACAAAAGAGGAACGGCAACAATATTTTCCGAGCCAATAAGAGGCCGGCGAGGCGCCGCGAGCGGGGACTCATTGCGCATGCGCGGCCGCCGCTCCCCCCCCACCCCTCCACCTGCAGTGTCTGCTCGGGACTACAGCGGCTCCCAGGCGCGTTTATCTCCTCAGCCAAAACTGCAGGGAGACAGCTTCCCTATGTAAACAACTCCTGAAGTCGCCTGGAGAGCGACCGACTGCGAACGCAGCGCAATGCTGTGTAGAGGTGGACCCACACGTAACTGCCGTGCTTGCACAAGCCTGCCCGCACAAGTGTGCTCAAATTCCTCGCGCCGCCGCACGTTTATGTTTGTACAAACCTCAGTTTGTTTACCAGCGTCGGTAAGTTGGGTTTCGGAGTTTTATGTTTGTGTTACGCACAAATGAAAATAAAGAATACCAAAGCTATCCTGGTACACAGAGTGTTTAAAGAACCAGAAATAATATTAGTAACTGCACATATACTTTTTTTTTTTTTTTTTTTTTTTTTTTTTTTTTACTATGTCAAGTATAAATATGTACTTCAGTGTTTTTCCATCACGTTTCCAAGTGCGTTATTCTGCCTCAGGTGCACTGTAGTCGTCTTTTTCAGGTTATAACGCATTCGAAAAATAAACCTTTCTCTTTCCTGCGCAAATAAGGGGCGACAATATTAGCATTTCTATGTTAAGAGACGGAATTAAAATCCAGGGAGAGGGAATAAAAACCTTGCACTTTGCTGACGACATAGTGATTCTGTCAGAGACAGCAAAAGACCTGCAAGCGCAATTAAACGTCACGGACAGTGTCTTGAAAGGAAGATATAAGTGTAAAACGAAGGTAATGGAATGTAGTGTTAGAAAATCAGATGATTCTGAAGGAATTAGATTAGGTAATGAGACTGTAAAAGTAGTAGAAAAAATGTTCAAATGTTTGTATAGTCTATGGGACTTAACTACGGGGTCATCAGTCCCTGAACTTACAAACTACTTATGAACTACCTACAACTAAGGACGGCACAAATATCCATGCCCGAGGGGGGATTCGAACCCCCGACCGTAGTGGCCGTGCAGACTGTGACTGAAGCGCCTTAGTCTCCTCGGGCACCGCGGCCGGCAAAAGTAGTAGATCAGTTTCGTTATTTGGGTTACAAGATAACTTCTGAAGGCCGAAGAAAAGAAGACAGAAAATGCAGAAGCGTTTCTGAAGAAGCGAAATGTTTTGACATCCAATATTGTTTTAAATGTTAGGAAGTCCTTTGTGAAAGCATTTTTCTGGAGTGCTGCATTGTACGGCCGGCCGCGGTGGCCGAGGTGACTGAGGCGCTACAGTCACGGTCAGCGTGGCCACTACGGTCGGGGGTTCGAATCCCCCCTCGGGCATGGATAATTGTGCCGTCCTAGTTCGTAAGTAGTTCATAAGTAGTTTGTAAGTTTAGGGACTGATGACCCCGTAGTTAAGTCCCATAAGCTTAACAAACATTTGAACATTTTGCTGCATTGTACGGGAGTGAAACGTGGACGATAAGGAGTTCAGACAGAGAGATGATAGAAGCTTTCGAAATGTGGTGCGAAAGTCGGATGATGAAGATTAGATGGTAGATCACGTAACTAACGATAAGGTGCTCAACAGAATTGGGGAGAAAAGGAGTTTCTTTCTTGTTCTGACTATGAGAAGGGATAGGTTCGTGGGACACATTCTCAGACATCAAGGAATCTTTAACTTAGCATTATAAGTAAGTTCAAATACAAAAACAAAAAATATTGAAATGTTTGTAATGCTTATGGGACTTAACTGCGGGGTCAACAGTCCCTAACCTGACAAACTACTTATGAACTAGCTTATACTAAAGAGGGCACAAACATCCATGGACGAGGAGGTACTTGAACCCCCGACGGGAAAGGCTTCGCGCATCGTAGCATAGCGTCTCAACGCACTCGGCGACTCCGCTGCGTCTTAGGAGGAAGTGTAAGTGGGTAAAAATCGCAGAGGGAGATCGAGGAACGAATACAATAAGCAGATTGAAAAGGATGTAGGTTGCCAAACTTCTTCTCAGATGAAGAGGCTTGCCGGGTAGCGTGCAGAAGTGCATCAGAGACCACAACAACATCACGTCGAGAATCAAAGATACAACTTGTAAAAAAACCTCTGAAGACTTATTATGTCCGAGTTCCTAGTTGTTGTTTAACTTAAAGATACAGCAATGCAAGAGAACCGGAACACTTGTACCAGATATTTTTGTAAATTTTAGTAGCTGACAACTGAAACGCATCGTGCTCAACGTGGAGAAGTGTTTTACTGCGGTATTGCATCATTATATAAATGAAGAACGACACACTTACCAAATGTCCAAAATCTTCGATTTGCACGAATGAAATAGCTGTTTTCCTTTTTTTTTAAGTAGCATAGCAGTAGAATTTCAAATGTTTGTAAACCTATTGGACCAAACTGTTATGGTTATCAGTCCCTAGACTTACAAACTATTTAAACTAACTTACAGTAAGGACAACACACACACACACACAGACACATTCCATGCCTGAGGGTTGACGACGAGCAACCGTGCATTCCGTGGAAGGCGCCTTAGAGCGCTCGGTCTCTCCGCCGCGGCTAGTAGAATTTATACGAAAATAAAACTATATAAATAAAATCATTTTCACATACTTTACATACTTTTACAAGTCTCCCTGTTCTTGGCATACACAAGCTGGAAGGCTTGAACGGGCATGCACAATCGAAATTCGATCAAGCCTCAAGCTGCTTCTACAAGCCTGATAATTGAATAACTTTATATGTTACACACGCTTAAGCATGCTTCTGGAAGTATGCTTCCACAAGTGAGGTTGTCAAGGAAATATTTACGTGGCTGGCCACCTTAACGGCACAACGTGACACAAAGAGTCACCAAACTCCCAGACAATATTGGAATGTATATTTGGAGTGGAGTAACATATTCTAGATACCCTCGTATTTAGCAGTTTTGTGGCGCTATATATTGTAGCAGCTACCAGAAATATACGAGATGTTGTGGCGCAAAGTCAGCGCCACATGACAGCCGCAAGAGAACGATCGTACAGAAGGCAGCGGACGACCGGTAGCCAATCACACGTCGGTGCTGCGGATCCTAGGGAGTAAGCTAGAAGCGCGCCCTCTAAAAGCGGCTATATCTAGGCCGGCATGCGTCTGGAAGGGTCTAGAAAGTGCCAACGCAGATTTGTCGAAACAAGTCTGAATTAAGGAATTTTAAACAAGCGATCTTGGTTCTTCAATTTTAGCAGGTTGCCATTACAATATTGTTGTTGGCCGCAGTTCGCGAACAGCTGAGCGTGCTGTTGGCTACGGTCATCAGGCTGCTGTCTCTGGGTGCAGCGATGGTGGGGAGTCTGGTGCGTCGAGTGGGACACCTCAGGTGTCTCATGCTTCGCTCTCTGTCCCTGCTACCGAGGCACCTTCAGGTGTACCGGACGTCGTCGAACCGCCTTCTCCGCAAGGGGAATGGCGGGTTGTACGAAGTTCGCGTCGAGCGAGGCGGAAGGCCAATGTGGAGGCTGGACGTCCGTCCGCGCCCGTTCGTCCTGTGAGTGAGCATGTGGCCACTCCTTCAGCAGGGTCCGAGCAGGTGCACGGGGGGAGGGGATTATTAGTTATTGGGAGCTCCAATGTTAGGCGCGTGATGGAGCCCCTTAGGCAGATAGCGTTGAGATCCGGAAGGAATTCCAACGTGCACTCGGTGTCTCTGCCGGGGGGCCTCATCCGAGATGACTACAAGTCGACTACAAGTCGTGGCTCACGTCGGCACCAATGACGCTTGTCGCTTAGGTTCTGAGGACATCCTCAGGTCCTACGAGCGGCTGGCGGAATTGGTGAAGGCTGCTGCCTCCGCGCGCAGGGTGCAAGCAGAGCTGTCGATTTGTAGCATTGTTCCCAGGGTTGATCGGGGTCCTTTGGTTTGGACCCGAGTGGAGGGTCTGAAACAGAGGCTTCGCCGACTCTGTGACAGTCATGGCTGCAGATTTCTGGATCTGCATTATCGGGTGGGGAATTGTAGGGTGCCCCTAGATAGATTAGGGGTGCACTACACTAAGGAAGCGGCTACTCGGGTAGCAGAGTACTTGTGGAGAGCACATGGGTTTTTTTTTAGGCTAGGTGCTAACTCTGATGAGCACTCACCTGTCAGCATTCAAACAGCGAATTCAGGCCACGTTCGGAACAAAAATTCTAACATCAAAATATTAGCCGCGAACTTACAGAGTATTAGAATCAATGTTCCCGAATTTGCTGCACTGCATGAAAGTTATTGCGCTCAGATAGTTTTAGGCACCGAAAGCTGGCTAAATGATGATGTGGCAAGTTCATAAATATTTAGCGAAGCGTGGAATGTATATCGGAAAGATAGATCTGATACAACTGGAGGAGGAGTGTTCAACGCTGTGGACAAAGATATTGTTTCTACTAAGATCAAGGTTGAAAGTAACTGTGAAGTTATCTGGGCACGTATAACAGGTCTAAAAGAAGTAAAGTTAATAGTTGGGTGCCCCCCAGTGCTGCTGTAACAGTTTTAGAATCATTCAAAGAAAGTCTACACCAGATAGTGCATAGGCATCCGGGCCATGTAATATTAGTCGGAGGAGACTTCAACCTTAAGAGTATAGATTGGGACCTCGTTTGTTACATTCCAGGCGGTACAGATAAGCAGTCTTGCGAGCTACCTTTGGACACATTCTCCGAAAACTGACTTGAGCAGTTAAACCGGCAACCCACGCGCAATGGAAATATTCTAGAACTTATAGCCACAAACAGGCCTGACCTTATTAACGATGTCTGTGTAGAGACAGGAATTAGTGATCATGATATCGTCATAGCGTCGATGGTTACCAAAGTTCATAAACAAATCAAGAAGGCTAGGAACGTGTTTTTGTTGGGAAGAGCCGATAAGCAAATGTTACGATCGCCCTTAGAAAATGAATGGGCATCGTTTAATTCCGGGACTATGGATGTAGAGGAATTCAAAATGTTCAAATGTTTGCTAAGCTTATGGGATTTAACTACGGGGTCATCAGTTCCTAAACTTACAAACTACTTACGAACTACCTTATACTAAGGACGGCACAAATATCCATGCCCGAGGGGGGATTCGAACCCCCGACCGTAGTAGCCGTGCAGACCGTGACTGGAGCGCCTCAGTCTCCGCGGCCACCGCGGCCGGCATAGAGGAATTGTGGACTAAATTTAAGTGCATTGTTAATAAAGGGTTAGAGAAATATGTGCCAGTAAAGACGATTAAGGATGGAAAAGATCCACCGTGGTATAATAATAATGTTAGAAAACTGCTGAGAAAGCAAAGGCTGTTGCACTCTCGATTCAAAAAATAACACGCAAACGATGACAGACAAAAGTTAGTAGAGCTTCGTGCATCTATAAAAAGATCGATGCGCGAAGCATACAATAATTATCACAGCCGTACCTTAGCTAAAGATCTTTCCGAGAACCCGAAAAATTCTGGTCCTATGTAAAATCGATAAGCGGGTCAAAGCCCACTGTTCAGTCACTCGTTGATCATTCCGGGGCAGTAACAGAAGAAAGCAAACGGAAAGCTGAAGTTCTAAATTTAACCTTTAAGAAATCTTTCACGCAGGAGGACCGCACAACTGTACCATCATTTGATCAACGTACAAATTCCGAAATGGGGGACATAGCAATATGTATTTCCGGTGTAGAGAAGCAGCTGAGAGAGCTAAATACGAAAAAGTCTGCTGGTCCGGATGGAATACCAGTTCGGTTTTACAAAGACCATTCTGCGGCATTGGCCCCCTACTTAGCTTGCATTTATCGCGAATCCTTAATTCAGCGCAAAGTTCCTAGTGATTGGAAAAAAACGCAGGTGACTCCCGTTTATAAGAAAGGAAAGAGAACTGACCCACACAATTACAGGCCAATATCGTTGACATCAGTTTCATGTAGAATTTTGGAGCATATTCTCAGTTCGAATATAGTAAATTTCCTTGAAACGGAAAAGCTTCTTTCTATGAATCAACGCGGGTTTAGTAAACATCGTTCATGTGAAACTCAGCTTGCCCTTTTCTCACATGACATCTTGCGAGCCATGGATGAAGGGCAACAGGCGGATTGTGTTTCTCTCGACTTAAAAGGCGTTCGACGCGGTGCCACACTGCAGACTGCTAACGTAGATACGAGATTACGGAATAGGTTCACAGATTTGTGACTGGCTGGAAGACTTTATCAGTAATAGAACGCAGTACGTTGTTCTCGACGGCGAGTGTTCATCAGAGACGAATGTATCATCAGGCGTGCCCCAGGGGAGTGTGATAGGACCGCTATTATTTTCTATCAATATAAATGATCTGATGGATAGAGTAAGTTGTAATTTGCGGCTGTTTGCTGATGACGCTGTGGTGTATGGGAGGGTGTCGTCTGTAACTGACTGTAATAGCATACAGGGTGACTCGGACAAAATTTCTGATTGGTGCGAAGAATGGCACCTAGCTCTCAATGTAGAAAAATGTAAGGTGATGCGCATGAGTAGGAAAAACAATCCCGTAATGTTCGAATACAGCATTAGTAGTGAGCTTCTTGATGCTGTCGCGTCGTTCAAATATCTAGGCGTAACATTGGAGAGCGATATGAAATGGAACGAGCATGTAAGGACAGTTGTGAGTAAGGCGGACAGCCGACTTCGGCTTATTGGGAGAATTTTGGAAGATGTACTTCACCTGTAAAGGAGACCGCGTATAAAACGCTTGTGCGACCACGTCTTGAGTATTGCTCAAGTGTTTGGGACCCGCAGCAGGTCGGTTTGAAGGAAGACATAGAGGCGGTTCAGAGGCGAGCAGCTAGATTTGTTATCGGTAGGTTCGACCAATGCGCGAGTGTCACGGAAATGCTCCGGTAACTCAATTGGGGATCGTTGGAAGATAGACGACGTTCTTCTCGTGAAGTTCTGTTAAGTAAATTTAGAGGGCCGGAATTTGAAGCTGAGTGTAGTACGATCTTGCTGCCACCTACTTACCTTTCGCGTAAAGATCACAAAGACAAGAGAAATTAGGGCTCGTACGGAGGCATATAGGCATTCTTTTTTTCCTGGATCAATTTGGGAGTGGAATAGGAAAGGAAAATGCCTAGTAGTGGTACAGTGTACCCTCCGCCACGCACGGTGAATTGCGGAGTATGTATGTAGATGTAGATACAAGTCTTCCTCACATCTAACGTCTAATCTCATATATAAAATTTTTGTTTGCGTGTCTTTTTGTTCGTATTTTATGCACGGCTATAGAGTACATTTCACTAAAATTGTGTCATCGCATTGCTTGCACTCGCGCGAAGGTTATAGGCATAATAAAATTAACGTCGTATGTTGCATGGCGGAGGGTGCTTTACAGTTAGTTCATTCGTTTCTTAAACCTTCACACTGAATTGGCAGGTCGTATATGAATGATATTTGTAACTAATGTCACTTATACACTGATTAATACATGGGTGCCTTTCGTAAGCCATTGAATAATGCGTGGCAGAGGTAGCTTGCAATGGGTCAACATGTATACTACTCCTTCATGCTCAAAGGGATGGACAGATTTGAATGAAATTTACAATGGAGATACCTTATACCCAGCATTAATACGTCTTAAGATTAAAAATGGATATGGAACAGGAGCAAAACATATTTCTAGAAGAGTCGTTGTAGGACACAAACACACCCACGTACGTAGCAAAGAACTAAAATGTATCATTGTGCACAATAAAATAGGAAACACGATAATAATATATGTCAAACTGTCCATCCTATTTTAACTGAAATAATAATTGTTCACAATAATACATTTAGTTGTTTGCTATGTACGTGGGTGTGTCTCTTTCCTACTGCGCCTCTAATAGAAATATATTTTGCTCCTGTTCCATATCCATCTTTAAACTGAAGAAGTATGAGGGTATCCCAGATTACGTTATACTAGCGTCAGACACACAGGTATTTAAAATGTGTTGGGGCTCCCTGCACTCCTCTTGCCCCCCCCCCCCCCCCCTCCGCAACCATTCATTCCGCTCTCCGTACTTCCACTTCTCCTCCCCACCTCCCCCCCTCCGGCCCTCGCTACTTCGAGATGTTCGTGGTACAAATTTTATAACAGATTACTTACAATTTCACTGAGCGGGGTGGTGCAGTGATAACTAGAGTTGGGCAATATGATTCTTTTTTAGGAATCGATTCTTGCGATTCAATGCCACATTGTGAATCGATTCCTACAATTCGTTCACGATTCTTTAGTCTGCATTAGCACGATTCTTACTTCTACATCTTGCTCATAGATGGCAATATATGTCTGGGTCATGGATGTTGGAATCTAACCTTGTGAATCTGTTCCTACGATACGTTCACGATTCTTCCTGGTCTGCGACGGCATGAATCTTACAGAATGCCATAAAGGAGGCAATAGGATTTTTTAATATATATGGTGCATAAAGTTCATACTTAAAATAATAATGAGCCAAAGCCATTCGATTCGTCTCTAAAAATTCTCGAGAAAATAGTCTTTTAAGTTTGCGAGCGGATATAAATACATATTACGCTACCAACAATTTCTGTTGTCGTCAAGCTCATTTAGTAGCGTTGTAGGTTTACTGAACATAGGTCACTTATTTCGAATCCTGCTGTAACGTTACGATTTTTTTTTTCGTTCTGTTTGAATACTTCGTCCATTTCACTGTAAATTTCATTAAATCTATGGTAATTAACACATATCTAATCGTTATAAATTACTTATTATGCAAAATCAATTACTTTCAGGAAACACGTCTATATAAATAAACATTAAAAATAAAAATCCGTCTCTAAATATTAAATTTCTTTCCAGATACCAGATATTCGCGTTTTTATGTTAAAATTTTTCTTTTTTGTAAAATAGATTTCTTTCAGGAAAGATGTACATAAAAACCTAAGTAGAAAGGATATTTTTGAGATGGCATTAAAACATTTTAAAAAATGAGTTTTTTTGCAAAAACTACAACTATGTAGATGAACACAAAAAGCTAAAACCTCTCAAAACACAAAATAAAGTCCAAATGGTTGTAGCCACTTCCCAGCATACGTGAAATATAAGTGTGGAAGAATTGCTCGTGCAAATACATAACACGTAAACTGTATACACGACGTATAGTTGTATGTATCGGCAGTTGTCTATTTCACTGTGTTTCGTTTCTGTCATCTGTAATTCGTGAATAGGCTAATAATTAACGGCTCACGATCTTAGTTATGCGTTTCCTTTGTCCACACACTTACTGACTTTCGTAATCACTCGGCACGATTCGCCAATTGCTTTCGAATCATGAATCGTTGGATCTTGGAATCGTCACGAGACAGACGATTCTTTTGAATGACGATTCGTCCGGATTACGATTCGATTCTTACGATTCTTTATTTGTATTCGTTCAAATGACCGACTCATTCACGAATCGCCACAACTCTAATGGTAACGCACTGCACTCGCATTCGGAAGGACGGTGGTTCAAATCCACCTCCGGCCATCCACATTTAGGTTTTCCGTGATTTCCCTAAATCACTCCAGGCAAATGCCGGGATGGTTCCTTTCAAAGCGCACGGCCGATTTCCTTCCCCTATCCTTACCCAAAACTCCGAGCGTTAGCTCCGTCTCTAATGACCAAGCTGTCGACGGGACGTTAAAACCCTAACGTTCCTTCCTTTCCACTTACAATAACTATATTTTGTAATGATGTCGTTTTTACTGTGGCTGTTTGGATCTGGTATATCATGTCTATACGTAATCAGCAAATGTTCAACATCTGTCAAAATACTGATACTTTCATTTATTTTATACTTTTGTTTATTCTTACATCATGAACGATGAGTTAAAGCGATCCTCAATATTTCGCATACATAATCCTGCGTGACATGGTGCCCTGTGTGCTATACATTGCCACCTGCTGGCAAGAAATGTTTTCTTCGTTTGTGCCTACTGTAACCACGTTTGTAGTATGCATATATGTGTGTATTTTAAATCCCTGTTTGTAGTATGCATATATATCCATGTATTTCCATAAGTGTGGCTATGTCATAAAGGATGTATAACATAATGTAAATCATCACTATTTTCATATCGTGACATGTATCCTAGGCGTACCACTGTTATTTGCGTCATGTAAAATGTCTTTATTTTGATAGATACAAATCTGATCATGGTAATACGGAAACGCGTCATTGGAATAGCACTGTACATAAAGTGTGGCCTGAAATATAAAAAAAATTGCGATGTAACAAGCGTTTCGCTGCACTGCCAATTCATTTCTTAATGTACAGACTTCGACACCAATCTATATTTTTATTCTGATCTGTTGGAATTTTATCCGCTGTCATGCTATTGATACGATTCCATTTTTAACAAAATTTGGCACACATATTCCTTCCTGTGAGGTTAACAATTGCTGAATAGGATATAACCACCTGCGGTACTTAGTTCAGGAGCTATGTCGTCATAAACAATGTGATCCATGATGAATCCGATTACTGAGGCTATTACATAAAGAGAAGGTTTTGCTTAAAATTTTTGCATAGAATCTTGGAAAGTTGTTCGACCGATTTACTCCAAAATTTTACATGTTACTGTAATAAGCATTCGGAGTGCAATAAGCGATATTTTTCAAACAAATTTACTATCTGTAATTGTCACGTAGTGTCCGCATGTTTGGAATACATCCAAAACCACAGGGTTTTTTTTTTTTTTTTTTTTTTTTTGTTTTTTTTTTTTTTTTTTTTTTGTTTTTTTTTTTTTAGTCTTGATGAAATTTTGCTGATTTAATCTTCAAAACAAGAGAAAGGTCTATGTTTACAATAAATTTAGTGTGGTGCATGATGTACACACTTCGATGCTAATCTAAATTTTTTTCCAATCCTGACAAATGTTTGGACACTTGGACTTGAAAACGTAAGGAGCAGAAAGAGAAGAGGGGAGGGTACATGGATAACTGGAGTATCCAAGAAGTAAATAACGCCGGCCGCGGTGGCCGAGGAGACTGAGACGCTCCAGTCATGGTCTGCACGGCCACTACGGTCGGGGGTTCGAATCCCCCCCTCGGGCATGGATATTTGTGACGTCCTAGTTCGTAAGTAGTTCATAAGTAGTTTGTAAGTTTAGGGACTGATGACCCCATAGTTAAGTCCCATAGACTATACAAACATTTGAACATTTTTTGAAGTAAATAACCACGCACCGCTGGGTCTTCAGCTAGTTATCAAAATTTATGCCCAATTTCCCCAACTTTCGTCTAAATGTGTTAGAAAAACTATAAACTCGTCGACGCACTTATTTCGGACATATCGTCAAAAGCAGTAGCGTTATATCGTTAGTAGGTATAGTGAATTGACAAAGTGTTTATATTAACAAATTCTCAAGTCAAAACAGACCTTCGTATCAATAATATCGAGTTTTATAGTTTGTTTTTACCGCTGTTTTCTATTTTTCAGCTGTACAAATTAAGATCACTATGTAAATAGCGGAATTCAGTACAACTATTCGATGTTCTTTACATGTAATTCGTTTTACTTTGCAACAATTTCTTAATATCGCTTTATGACTACCAGGAGACAGAAGCGGTATAAGAGTACAATAAATGACTGCGATTATTCTAGGGAAGTTGCAAATCAATTAGAACTCCTGAATAACTGAACAAGGAACCTCGCTTTGTATCAGTTAATCTCAGGGGGTGTCCGTTAATTACATTAGGTGATTCTGGCGTATTACTGACCCCCTCTCCCCTGGTGAGTTTTCGTGAGATTTTGCACGATCGCCTCGCCCCCATAATGTCACGTGAGATTTTACGAACTGTATATTTTCTGGCGGAAAAAAAAAAAAATTACCTGAGATTTGCCCATACTCCCCACTCACTAACGTGTGATTTGGTGAGATTCGGGTCAACCCACCAACCCCCCTAAAAGTGCCACGTACGCCCCAATTAATGCACGCCCCATTACGGGACGATGAAACGATGCAGTTGCTTCTGTTACCTTCTTGATATATTTGAAATATGGTTGATTAAGAAAACCCATTTAGGTCTGCTGTTACCATTTGAAGAAATCCCGTAGCATCGAAATGCAGATTTATAAGCAATTGTTGTATTGGAGTTCAAAATGTTCAAATGTTTGTTAAGCTTATGGGACTTAACTACGGGGTCATCAGTCCCTAAACTTACAAACTACTTATGAACTACTTACGAACTAAGACGGCACAAATATCCATGCCCGAGGGGGGATTCGAACCCCCGACCGTAGTGGCCGTGCTGACCGTGACTGGAGCGCCTCAGTCACCTCGGCCACCGCGGCCGGCTATTGGAGTTCATCGTGTATTTCTATTACTAGAGATTGTACTCTATTTCATATTTCTTTCATAACTTTATACCACATTTTTGGATAACCTGTATTGAATCGTATGTCACTCACTGTGTGGAAATGGTTACTGCGCTGAGAAATTACTCGCACTGGACCTAGATTTTCTAGCAAAGCTATGTGCAATTATTCTGCATCAAAATTACCTCCAATTTTCACAGCAAGAAGACATGAAAAGCAATAAATTATCTAAATTGCCTTTATAACAACTCCGAAACATTCCAAGAGCAATAAACGTAACTTATATCAACGAATCGTCACATGGTTTGTGGATCATCCAAAACCGCCCCGTAAATTTTTACGATGAATTTGGCGATCTTAATATTGAAGTTTCTTGATTTTCTCTCAGAAAAGACACAGTACGTTGTGACGTAATAATAGAACTGATACGTGGCGTTCCACATGCGTTATAAGAACCCTACTGCTCCTTATTTTTATAAACGATTTATGAGACAATCTGAGTAGCTCTCTGAGACTGTTCGTGGATAAAGCTGTCGTTTATCAATTAGTAAAGTCACCAAAAGATCAGAAGCAACTGCAAAATAATTTAGATAAGATATGTACGTGGTTCAAAAATTGGCAATTGAACCTTAATAATGAGAAGTGTAAAGTCTTCCCTATGACCATTTAAAAAATTTCTTTAAACTTCAGTTACACGATAAATCAGTGAAACATACAGACCGTCAATTCTACTAAATAGCTAAGAGTAACAATTACGAAAAAGTTAAATTGAAAAGAGCACATAGAAAATATTGTGGGGAATGCGAAACAAAGACTACATTTCATTGGCTGAACACTTAGAAGATGCAACAGTTCTACTAAAGAAACTGCCTATACTACTCTTGTGCATCCTTTTATTGAGTATTGTTGCGCATTGTGGGATCCACACCAGGTGGGATTAACTGACGATTTAGAGAAAATTCAGAGAAGGGCAGCTCGTTTTGTATTACCGCGATATGAGGGAGAGGTGTCACAGAAATAATGCACGAGTTGGGGTGGAAATCATTAAAAGAAAGGTGTTACTTGTTGTGGCGAAATGTATTTGCGAAATTTCTATCATCAACTTTCTCCTCATAACGCGAACATATATTGTTAGCACCCACCTACATACGGAGACATGATCATCAGAATAAAATAACGGAAATCAGATCGAAAACAAAAAGATTTAGGTATTCCTTTTTCCCGAGAGCTATTAGAGAACGGGACTGTAGAGAAATATTGTAAAAGTGGTTCGATTGACCCTCTGCCATGTACTTCAACGTGACGTGGAGAGTATCCATGTAGTTGTAGATGTAGACAACGATGAAACTAAAAAATTTGAGTTATACGATCCTTAATGATTAGACAGTTGTCAAATTCGGAAACTAGGTTACGTGAAACCGAAAATGAATGGTTTTATCACTTCAATTCGTCCACTTGAGAGCTGCACACATTTAATTTATATTTTGGTAATCACACTGCAGAGAAAGATAAAAGTGTTTGAGCACGTCGATTTTCACAATGACAAATCATAGACTGGTTGTTCCCAGTCGATCGGAATGGCCGCGTGGTCTACGTTGTTATGGTACGGCCTGGGCGGACGTTCCCGGTGGCGGTTCGAGTCGTCCCTCGGGCATGAATGCATGTGTGAGTGGTCATTAGTGTAACTTAGTTCAGATCTATCGCTACAGTAGCAAGTTCCAATGCAAAAGCCAATCGAAGGCTTCCACTTTCACCAATAAGAAGTGAGAATGCAACCTACAGTCACATGAAAAACATCCATATTCACGGAATATATGACATCAACTGCGAATGGGCAAAGCTCAAAATGGGTACCCAGTCGGTATTCGAACCCGGGTCTCCTGCTTCATAGGCAGTTGTACTGACTGACCACTACACCACTGGGGACACAGTGATCACCGCTAGCTATACATAAGCACGCCTCCCGTCAGATACAAATTCCTAGCTCTACCCTGCCCACAGTACTCAAACTAGTAGTTTCGAAATTAATTTCCTTAAGAGTAAGGGGCCCCAAAGTTGCCCACCCCTCCCACCAACAAAAGAATATTTGCCCGTCTGCGTCATATTATATGTATACATGTGGCGTCTGTTCCGAAAGAACAGACGTCACTTCTGATCCTGCAGTTGTTATTCTTTCATATTCACGGAATATATGACATCAATTGCAACTGCAGGAGACCCGGGTTCGAATCCCGGCTGGGTACACATTTTTAGCTTTGCCCATTCGCCGTTTATACATTCCGTGAATATGGTAGCTTCTCATGTAACTGGAGGTTGCATTCTTACTTTTTATTGGTGAAAATGGGAGTCTTCGATTGGCTTTTGCATTGGAACTTGCTACTGTCGCGATAGGCTTGAACTAAGTTAGAATAAGGACAACTCTCACACACATACCCATGAATGGGGAATATGAAATAGTAACAACTGCAGGATCAGAAGTGAGGTCTGTTCCTTTGGAACAGACACCACAAGCATATACATGAAAAACTTGCCACGAAAACATCAATCGTTGACACCCATTTCCACCAATGTCGTTTACTAATATAAAAACCAATAAAGAAAGACCAACGTCTCTTATCCTCTTCCTGAAACCGCTGTTAGCACAATTATTTAAACCACAAGCTATCTCACATTCAGCAGTAAGACACAGACCCTGATGAAGCCTGCCTGCAATCGCGGCCGAAACGTTGGTAGATTTTTCAAAAATGACGAGGCGGTCTCAGTGACAACGGCCGTAAAAGCATACGCTTACATTTAGTGTAACAGGTTTACAACCATTTGAACATTTTGTCACTCCTAGTGATTTTAACGCTGTTAAAATGGCGGCGGAGTTTACAATACTTGCTGCGAGGAATTTTGTACCTCGTGTATCGGCCACTGCACGATATTTTAAAGCCCGCTGGTCTGGCCTGCAGTGTTGCCAGATGGCAAAGAGAGAAAGTACCTACAGTCTCACAAAAATGTACCTACGTTTTCCCTACTTTCTCCCTACCACCTCATTAAAGCCCCTACACCAGGATTTGGGTCTGGGAGGGACTGAATCCAGGACTCTGGGTCTCTGGCATGGAGGGTGGACATGGCGTCATACATCAAACTCATTTCTACAAAAAAGTAGTTTTATATATGAAGACGGTCCCTGCGTGATGCGTTTTTGCGCTGTGGAGAAATGTCTCAGGGGTGGGGGAGGAGAGGGGGGAGCTATAACCCACCATCCCCTGCCCCCTGGATACGCCACTGTCTGACATTGAATCTTAAACAGTATAATAAATGGAAAGGAAATTATATGTAAAAAGTGAAAACGTTTTAGAATAGGTTAATACTTAATGTAGGTTGAATGTCGTAATTACTCACCAATATAAAATAGTATTTTTGTATAAATCATTTCTGGATCGATATGCTGCAGCGACTTTTATTCCACGACTGAGTGCTATTTTCCTGAGAAGAATTTAAAATCTGGGTAACTGCCACTTTCCACATGAAATGAGCCAAGCGGTCGTAAGGTAAAGAGTTAGGCATGTGGATACAGTAACAAAATATAATTACACGGATTTTTTCCTTCTCATTTTTGTCATGCCTGTTGGACGGTTTTTTCTTAAATATATGTTTTCAGCAATTACAAAAAAGAAATATTTAGACAATAATATTATTCAAATGTTCAATTGTTTGTTAAGCTTAAGGGACTTAACTGTGGGGTCATCAGTCCCTAAACTTACAAACTACTTATGAACTATCTTATACTAAAGACGACACAGACATCCATGCCCGAGGGGGGATTCGAACCCTGGACCGTAGCAGACGGCCGCGGTGGAGTAGCCGAGCGGTCTAAAGCACCTCGCTGAGGAGCGCGCTGTTGCTCGCCGTGGAGGTTCGAGTTCTCCCTGGGGCATGGGTGTGTGTGTGTTTGTCTGTAGGTCAATTTACCTATGTTTAAGTAGTTTTTAAGCTACGGACTGATGACCACACAGTTTGGTCCGATAGATTTACAGACATTTGAACATTTTCGTAGCGGCTGGGCAGACTGTGACTGGCGCGCTGCAGACCGCTCGGACACTGCGGCCGGCAATAATTAATTTCCTTTTAGAAATTTTGAAAGGGGTATCTTACGATTATTTCAAAGTCAGCTTCTGGTAGTCCATTTTTCTCACCCGTGACTATGGAATCAACCATTCACATCTCGTTGCAGCTGATATCCACATATGTCTCAGAAACTGTTGCAGTTTAAGTTGCTGCATTTGAAATTTCAGCATATATGTAGTTTGAAGTAAGCTGTGAGTACATGTCTTTTGGAATGACGTAATCGCAACAATGTTTTCCTTGATTCTTCATGTGGAATTTCACTCTCACGATTGCTTCTAAAGTGTCTGTATCAATTCTCTTTCGTTGTTTGGTCTTAATATCTGTCACCATTAAAAAAAATCTTTCAACTGCAGCATTGGAATGTGGCAAACAAAGGACAGTGTTAGCTAACATAACTATATTCTGAAACTGTTTAATGTCATTAAAGTTCTTGTACTGTGACACTTTGTCCCAAAAGTGTGCAGTAGATAACTTTAAGAGGTTTGCCTTTTCATTTCCTGTAAAGTTATGATTTTCAAAGTGTAATGCTATGTTTACAACAAATATCTAGCGTTTTGTTCATGATATCGTTAGCTGTGGCAAATGTTTTAATGTTTTCTTGTCAACGTCTTCTCATTTACAAATACTAACTATTATATCGTCCTGGCGTAAATAAATGTCTAGTCAAGGTAATAAAACATCTTTCGTTCATGGAAACAATGATTTTTCCTTGTGCTGACATTTTCTAACACTATTTCCAAACCGACTCTCCATTCCACTGATATACTTTGAAATCATCATATTTCGCATCAATTTTAATTTGTCTGAAACTAAGTTTTCAAATTAATATTGTTTACTATGCACAGAAAAGAACTATGCCATCTGAAACATCATTCGCCACCATTTGTCGGTTTCATTCCTGCGTGTTCACTGTTGCCACCAGTACCCACTAGGCCAGTTCAGCAATTGTAAAATTTTACCTAAGTACGTACGTGTCGTGGATTTTTGGTTGAAAATTCCCTACATGTTTTTAATGCTTAAAATTACCTACGTGTAGGGAAAATTCCCCACGTCTGGCAACACTGCTGGCCTGTGAGGTTGGCTGCTAGCGCTGACAGGTGCCCCAGCGGTTCCTGGAAAATCAAATAGCGAGCAAGGGCAGGGGGGAGGGGGCGCCTGCTGTGAATAACGGTCTGCTGGCGTGACGTGGCGGTCTAATGGGGAACAGCTGCGGATTCAATCAGCCGGCCATCAATAGCCGTCAGCACGGGCTGTGTGGAGAAACCTCTGGCAGCTGGAAAGCAGCAACTCAAACACCACCACAACCACTGCTTACTGTTACTGCAGTTGTCTTTATTATTTTTTTCTTCAGTCTGTTGATCAGTGACTCCAAATTGCGGGATTTTTCCCCCCTAATTTGGAAAAGAAACTCGCGACGGAGTGGCATTGAGGCGCTATGCTCCGATGCGCGAGACCGTTCCCCGTCGGGCTTTCGAATCCCCCCTTGGGCATGGATGTTTGTGCTGTCTTTAGTATAAGTTAGTTTGTAAGTACAGTAGATCGTCGATTACTCGAACGTCCAACAACCGAACGACCGCTTAACAGAACTGTGTGCTCGCCCATACGTGTTACTCTCCCACCCTAGCTAGCGTCCGTCATCCCCGTCACTCCCAAACCAAGTTTCCCGCAGTAGTCGTCGGACTGGGCCACCGCTGGCGTAACATTACTTCTAATGGGGCCTTCACAAGGCGCTGCTGACCGGCCAAGCCGCCAGTCGCTGTGTTTCAACAATCAGCACACTTCTGTCGGCTTGGCACTGGCAGTAGAAGTAGCGGCAGCATCAAAGCTGTTCACAGCAACAGCTGCGCCAGCTTAGAGTTGAGGCGCAGTTTGAAGGATTGCGTGTCCCCAAGAAGAGATTCTCGCAGTCACCTTCTGTTCTCTGTTACGACCACTTGTGTGCTGCTGCGTGAAGAAGTGAACTTGACGATACGAAATGCTTAAACGTAAGCGTGTTGTCCTTTCTATGAGGGACAAGTACGAGATTATTAAAAGGTTAGAAGAAGATGACTCTGCAACCACTTTATCCAGTGAGTACAAAGGTGGGGAAGTCGACAATTACAGATATAAAAATAATCAAAAATTTTCAAATGTTTGTAAAGCTATCGGACCTCGTGGTCATCAGTCCATAGCTTACAAACTACATAAACTAGGTAAACTAACCTAAGGACAAACACACACACCCATGCCCCAGGGAGGACTCGAATTTCCACGGCGAGCAACCGCGCGCTCCGCAGCGACAAGCTTTAGACCACTCGGCTACCTCACCGTAGTTATAAAAGAAAAGAAAAAAGACATGTACAGTACGATTATCCGAACAAACCAGTTTTCCGAACACCCATGTCCCCCAATTATTTCGGATAATCGACGTTCTACTGTAGTTTGTAAGTTTAGGAACTGATGACCCCCAGTTAAATCCCATAAGCTTCACAAACATTTGATTTTGGAAAATAAAAATATTTTGCTGACGACATTTTGCGTAAATTCGCTACCGAGCAAATTACGGGAATACTTTCCGTTAGAGCAGTGTTATTCAACCTGCGAGTCGCGACGACTTGCTCATAGGGTCGCTGTCACAGCAGGAAGTGCAGAAGTTTCCCGTAAAACAACAGGAGTTCAGTAATACAAAAACGCAGGCCTAGGTGAAATGTATTTAATGTTACAATTACGCTGTTAAGTCCCGTAAGGTTTACGAACATTTGAATCTGCACTGGTGGACATAATTATAAACACATCAGGATATATCATACGTATCTTATGGTGAATGTGGAAGTTCCA
This sequence comes from Locusta migratoria, assembly GCA_026315105.1. Classification (NCBI taxonomy): domain Eukaryota; kingdom Metazoa; phylum Arthropoda; class Insecta; order Orthoptera; family Acrididae; genus Locusta; species Locusta migratoria. Next base: position 316,972,223 of record CM048751.1, read on the forward strand.
CTGAAGGTATACCTTCACTAGTGATGGTGCACTTTCACTGGCCCCTGTAGTGAATGTGGATTATTGCTTCCAGTTTGGCCTTACCAGTACGCATTCACTAGTGATTCTACACCGTTGCTATACTCTGATTAAAATTACTTGCTAGTTGACAGTTCACGGGCTGGAGCTCCCTTCCTTCAATCAGAGTGCTCAACGTCACGCCAAGACTGCTCCATGTTGCCAAACTGCCGCAACAGGTGGACAGCTTGCGTCCATTGTTTGGCTAGTGCTGAGTAGAAGCGTGCGTCTTAGGTTAGGAACCGTTTTCGTTGCTGTCGTTGTGCATGTGTGTTGATATCTGGTGTCGTCGTAACGTCTGGTGAAGCTTCTAGTGATTCGGAGATGAGTGGTACCTACCCTCTATCCGCTGTTGCAACGGCTTGCAGCTAGCAGTCGGTGAAGGTATGTACACACAGAAAATTGCCTTAATTTTAAACGTTTAGCTTCGTTTTACAATGTATGTGTCGTGACTGTGTCGCCTATAAGCTGTAATGCGTCAGCTCATTGAGGACAGTTTCATGTAACTAATTAAAGCGAGAAATTATAGTTTGTTTTTTGCATTGACTACTGTTTCGAATTTGCTCGTAGATGTTAGTTTTTATCGTCGAGTATTGACATGTTGGCAGTATTCTACATTCAGATGCTGAAACAGCTTCATGAACCAGTCACAGAGCGTTAGTGTGTTCACTATTTCACTTAATCTCTAAGTATAATGACTGTCAGATTCAGTTTTTCAAGGGGTCATTTAACTCTGGACAGTTTTAATAAAACTATGCAACAGTGGTCGTATTAACAATTTACAGTGGTGAACAGCCTATTCACTATGGCATCTCTTTCTTTATTAGTTTGGAAACATGGAAGTCTCTGCAGTATATATGCAACTATTCAGTGACTGCTAAATATGAATCAGCGCTATCATATTACGAAAAAATGTAAGAATATATATTTTACGTTTGTTACCTGACTGTATCGTTGCAGCCCAACTATAATTACTTCACTGGTTTTAATAACAGTTTTACTAATTGCGTTGGCTGACAATGCAGCACTAAACTTCCTGTCACCAATTACCTGAGTTACGCTACACTTAATCTCTCATCCTATTAAAGATTTTTGTTTATCGCTCATCCAATTAACGAATTTTATTGATCTCTCTCGTATTTCACATCAACATTTTAGTCAGTAAAGAACACAAAACAACTCTGTTGGTTTACATCAATTCACAGACGTATTTTTTTATCCATTTTCAGAAGTATTCCGTCTATTTCGTTGTATTCGTCAAAGCAAATATAATTGTTGTTTGGTTTTCGACATCATAGCGTTGTAAAATCGCATTGCCAGCTGTAAATGTTAAAAGTATCATTGATGTGGACAATGTTAACAATATTTAACTGTGAAAGTCATCTCAGTACATTTAAAGCTTGACTAATTAGTATCGTCAATAACTGCCGGTACTGAACGTGTGCAGATCGCTATTATAACAGAACTCGGCGCAGTGCCGCCTTTACGGAGCGCCAACTCTCAGCCGGCAGCTGTCGTGGCAACACTGTAGTCGCAGCTGACAAACGTCAACTTGCAAGTCATTTTAATCGGACTACAGTGAAGATATACCTTCACTGCCAAGAAGCAGGGAACATGGACCATGGCTGCTATAAAGCGGCAGCTGCAGCCTCCTCGCTGCTTCCCCCTCCTCTCCCCCAGTGACATGAAAGGTTCACCTGTTGTGTGCTGAACCCCATCTGCTCCCATACAAAATTAAACAACCCCCGTATTGTAAAATTGTAAATATTTGAATAAAGCACTCAAACTTTGTAAAATGTACCAGAACTGTGACTAACTGGCACATATAAAATTTCATGCAGATGTGATATATATTAACGTTCTTTCTTGGTTTAAGTAGTCTGTAAACCTAGGGACTAATAACCAACCAATTAAGTGCCATAGATTTACTAACATTTTTGGTACCTTGTTCACTCTGACGAGGCGGCTAAAGTTCATTCGGCTGGCACTCCGTATGTCACGTGATCACCCCCTCCACAATGCCTTTTCAAATGTTTGTACAGTCTATGGGACTTAACTACGGGGTCATCAGTCCCTAAACTTACAAACTACTTATGAACTACTTACGAACTAGGACGGCACAAATATCCATGCCCGAGGGGGGATTCGAACCCCCAACCGTAGTGGCCGTGCAGACTGTGACTGGAGCGCCTTAGTCCCCTCGGCCAACGCTGCCGGCAATTCCTTTTCCCCTCTCCCCAGCGCGCCGTCCATCCCTTCTGCAGTTCTACAATAATGTGGTAGCAATCTCTGCGTTTACAGTTAAATTTGCTACAATGACAAGTATGAGCGATATTAGGCGTCAGCCGAAAGATATTGTGTATAAAGTGTATAAGTTTTTCAAAGCGTTGGAAAACTGCCAAGAAAAGGTTTGTGACTCTTTCAGAGATACTCAAAAAACAACTGCAGAAGCCTGTCAGGTGTTCGTAAGAAGAGTGCAACGCATCTGTGAACAAGCGCATAAAAGTGTAATCAAAAATGAAGATATTATAGGGCAAAGCTTTTCATCTCCAAGAAAAAAAAACATCGGTGAATACCCAACACTTAAAAAACTTAAAGATGTTATAAGATAGACTATGCATGAGGTATTACATCTTTGCATAAAATTGTGATAAAACTTGGCTTCAGATACAGAAGAGCTAATGACGGTCAAAGATTTTTGATGGAGAGAAAAGATGCCGTAGCCGCAAGAGCCTCAATTTTAAGCAGAATGCTTGAAATAAGGAATGAAGATCATCCTCGACCTATCATTTACATCGACGAAACATGGGTACATCAAAACCATTCTAAAAGTGTGGTGTCGCACAAGTCCAAAGTGCGCGCCATCTACTTTCGCCACGCGCAGCCATGCACGCACGGCGCGGCGTTCTTACGACGTCGGCCACGAGCTCCCTCTGCTACAACTCCGCTCGTGGTCACCACTGAATAACATCGTTCACTTGGGACTGAGATAGGCACCAGTGAAGACTTGGCTATCGGACAGGCACTAGGCAGGCCTCTAGCTCAACTATGTATGAGCATTCTGCAGTACAGAGCTATGTAAAAGTTAAGTATTACTAAGTCTCTGTGAAATATATATCTCGTTCTAATTTACTCTAGTGTTTCTAGCTTCTGCTCTCCAACTGGCTGGTCACCTCCGTACCTGCACACGCGTGCATCCTTTATTCCTGTGTCGGTCTTTCTACTCGGCCACCGACACCTACGACGGAAACGAGACACAAAAGCGGCGACGAGGCTGGGACACACACACACACACACACACACACACACACACACACACACAAATAGTTTTATCTGGCAGGATTCTAAAAGAAACGGTGGTATAAAGGTCCCGTTAGGTAAGGGATCACGTCTGATAATCTGCGATGCCGGATCGGCCAAATATGGTTTCATAGAGGACAGAATTGGTGTTCCAGTCTAAAACCGGTGTTGATTACCACCAAGAGATGAATAATACAGTCTTTAGGGAATGGTTTACTGATCTCCTTCGAAGCCTGGAAGCAGGGTATGTGATAGTCATGGACAATACAAGCTACCATTCCATGCTTAAAGAAAAAAATTCCCAATTCAAGTTTCAAGAAAGCCGACATTTTGCAATGGCTGCAAACCAACTGCATACCTAATGATCCCACGCACACGATAGCCGAATGGCTTTGCACCGTCAGGCAACACAGAAGCAGTGTTGGGCGATATGAGCTTGATGATCTAGCGACAGAAACTGGACATGAAGTAATACGGCCTCCTCCTTATCACTGTCAGTACAATCCCATTGAACTGATATGGGCTCAAATAAAGCGAGAGGTAGCAGACAAGAATTTAAATTAGAGATGTGAGAAAATTACTGGAGGACGCCATTAAAACGTAAGAATAGAAGATTGGCAGAAATGCGTTGCCCATGCGGAGCGATTGTAAGAAGAAGACTTTGTGAAGGAAGGACTTAGAGGTGAACAAATTCAGAGCATTTTAATAAATCTACGAGAAGATAGTGACGAGATTTCCTGTGACGACGGCCGCAGTGGAGTAGCCGAGCGGTCTAAAGCGCCTCGCTGCGGAGCGCGCGGTTGCTCGCCGTGGAGGTTCGAGTCCTCCCTGCGGCATGGGTGTGTGTGTTGTCCTGAGTTTAGTTTACCTAGGTTCAAGTAGTTTGTAAGCTACGAACTGATGACCACGCAATTTGGTCCGATAGGTTTACAAATATTTGAACATTTTTCCAGTGACGACTAAGATAGTGAAGCTGATCACTGACCACCGTAGTTTCTGTTTGGTGAGTTACATATAACTTTTTCACTATTTCACTTTATTAGTTTTTTTTTCAGGTAATAACCTCTGGAGTGATGTACATTTTATACGTAACGAACGCAATGAAGGTCACTAAGATGTGATAAATTAATTTTGAAAACCGGCAGTGCTTATTACTGTTGGCGCGTTGTTTAAGCAGGCTGCACAAGGGAGTAGGGGATGGTGGATGCAGAGTGGGGATACAGCTGTGTGACCTTGAGCCGCCTTTAGGTGTGAACGGAGTGTAGTCCCGAAGTTGTGAACAGACTATAGGCCAGTAAGTGGCAGCACAGCAGTAGCAACAGGTGGAGCGGAGAGCAGGCTGCTCGTCTGCACGGACTCGTCCTGCAGGGAGGAGGCGCAAAGTGTAAACAAAAGAGTGCCAGCGGGAGACGTGGTGGGGCGGTCAGGCAAGCAGCCCAGCTGGGCAGGTAGGTGGCTGGTGGCTGGGCAATGGGGCTGGCCCGGGACACGCCACGCCAGCGATCGATAGCGTGCCAGCCGAGCCCAGCCGTGGCCACAGCGCGACACGCGCCAGCCGCGCCGTGTTCACTTTGACTGAAGACGTCCACATATCGCCGAAACTACACTGCGGATCAAAACAACATTTTGTATCGGAGGGGGACATTCAGTGCTCGTACACTCGACCCCTGTCCAACCACGTGCGTGCGTGGCGGGAGGCAACCTTGATATCGTCAGAGGCAACCTCGCACGGTAAACACTACATTCGTTTCGTCTCCAACACTTCGTGACCAACACCAAATTAAGCATAAACATCCATATTTTCATAAAAGTAGAAACATGTAATTTTGTCATTTTGGGTGGCAGGACTCGCCTCAACGTGGCAGCTTTCAACATGGGAATGTTACAATGGCGCCAAATAGCGGTACAGCTGTTTTTAATAAGTGTACACTTGAGACTGCTACAGTTCGCAACAAAACAGGGTTAAGGAGGCACCGGGGAGAAGGGAGGCTAACCAGAACCATGTCAACAACTTGAAATACGTCTGTCATTTATATCGCCCCTTGCACCATTTGATACAGCCCAATTGTGAGGTGCAATTTTGTCAGTAAAAGAACGTTTTTATGAGCGAATTGGTAATATATGAAAAATGGTCTTCATTCTACATCATGATCAAATGTTTGTATAGCTTATGGGACTTAACAACCGGGGCATCAGTCCCGAAACTTACAAACTACTTATGATCTAGCTTACACTAAGGACGGCACAAATATCCATGCCCCAGGGGGGATTCGAACCCCTGACCGTAGTGGCCATGCAGAATGTGACTGGCGCGCCTCAGTCTCCTCGGCCACCGTGGCCGGCCATTCTACATCAGATGGAATCGAGTCGGCCCACTTGTACATTCAATAATTAAACTTTCACTCTGCAGCGGAGTGAGCGCTTGTCGTGTCGGGATAGCTCAGTGGTAGAGCGCTTGACCGCGAAAGGCAAAGGTCCCAGGTTCGAGTCCCGGTACCGCCACACAATTGTAATCTGCAAGGAAGTTTCAACTTGAATATTATTTATCAAGGACAGAAAGGAAGAAGGACTAGGAAGGCAAGGATTCCCATCAGCTGCATTAGGGCACTGAAATTATACAACCGCATAATGTGAGCCGGGGCGGGAATCGAACCCAGGTCTCCCACTTCGGGCTATCGGTCGCCTTAACCTCTTGGGTACCGGTGCTCGCCTCCCGTCCGTCTCAAATTCCCATAATTAGCGCGCTATGGCTGTAGCGCCCATATAATCCATGTCATCTTACACTTGACGGTACGGATTCCCGTGCGAGAGCGAACGTATGACCGTATCTGCGGTGAAGTGAATGAACCAAACGCTGTCTTCGAGTGTAAATTCTTATTATATTGCTGTAGTGTCTGTTGTTTCAGACAGGTGGTAATGAATAGCAACATCATGTATTCAGGACACAGAGAGGAGCAATCAGTACTTACTTTCTCCGGTGAAAAGTTCTGTTAAAGATCTGTATCACGAGTAATATATTCCTCGATTTATTCCTGAAGTAAAATGCCAAACAGCACTAATTTTTAATACTTTATACTTTAGTGCTCACCAAATATTATAATTCCAATTTATCGAACAAGCACTTTTTTTTCGCAAATCTCGTATCATACTTCCGACAAAGAGCAAGTACGGAAAAGTGAATTTAGTTGTTTTAGGTCTTAAAGTGATCTTTTGATAGATCTCGAAACGTAAAAAAACAATTGATACGTACAAAGAGCAATCGATGGATAATCTTAAGGCCTACAACTTTCCACTTTAACCCTTTAATGCCTAGTGTGGCTCATCAGTCACGTTCCTTATTTTTGCCACTATCTCTCAAACTGATCAATATTTTAACACAAATTCATTTGTAGCTGCTTGTATACAAGGTGTTATATACGTCAGCAGCTACAAATTATAAATTGCAGAGTGCAACTGAGTCCACAGTTAGTTGCATTGAGTTACTCCTATCATGTGCGTTTGTTTATTTTAGTATTTCTCTTGTAAAAGTAGTCAACCATATACTAGTGCTGCAGTATGAGTTACTTTCTGGAAATATGAGAGGCATAATAGTCATATTTACTTCATTGAGTACATTATGGAAGCACTATAAGGCTGACCAGCTATGAACCTTTTATTGCTGATAGTGCATCATAATTTTAAAGAATTTTTTTTCTAATATTTTTCTCAGTATATACGCACTATACATTAATTATGATAGATTTTATAGCGTCAAATAAAAAGACATGAATTTAAGGATTGCCGTTTTGCATTTATTTAAGAGACTAAATGCTCTGTTTTCGTCACTCATAAATTTTTCCCCTTGCCTTTCTTTCATTTGTGTGTAACATGTTCAAATGTTTGTATAGTCTATGGGACTTAACTACGGGTTTATCACTCCCTAAACTTACAAACTACTTATGAACTAGCTAATCCTAAGGACGGCACAAATATCCCTGCCCGAGGGGGGATTCGAACCCCCGACCGTAGTGGCCGTGCAGACCGTGACTGGAGCGCCTCAGTCTCCTCGGCCACCGCGGCCGGCACTGTACTCAGTTTTTCTGTTTTTCACTGTAATACAATTGCAACATTTTAAATGACAGTTTCGTCTGTGGAAACTAGTCATGTTTTCTTAGTAAAGATAGTGACGGTGGCTTTTGCTTCAGTGATGAAGTAAGTACTTTATAAACTCTATACTATGAACTTTTTTTTGCGTTTTCATTAAAATCAGGACTTCAAATATTTCCTTTGTATGCAGAAAACGTAGGTGATAATGTTCGTACAATGAGCATATTGAATTCTGTACAATGTGAATTTAATTATGGGTATAGATCTTGATCTTTAATTACAACAACTATTAAAATCATCAGAAATCATAGTAAAGGCCCAAAATTCGCAACTGTAGACAGTAATTAATGAACTTTCCACATGCCAAGCGTCGTTCTCCTGTAACGTGTGCTTTATGTAATGAGACTAGACGAGACGAAAAATGGGACAAGCAACATTCCGCTCCAATTTGAAGCAGTATTTTAGAAAAAAACTAGCTGAAATCCCGGTGTTGCCTGGGTAGTTATTTATTTATTCCTGCCATTTTTCAGGTATTTATTCATTTGTATAAGGGCTGTATATCTGTAAAATCTCTTGGGAATACAATTAGTAGTAAAGAAGTAATAGATTAAAATTGGAGCTCGACAGGGCAGTTTTCCATGTACGTTTCTATTTATGTGCTCATATCTCATGAACTACGTGATACAATTTAGAAGCTACATTCAACTATATATGTGTATACTGTTTGTAAAGTGTCCTGTCGCTACAATTTGTAGTGTTCAAATTATAAATTGTAATGTCATACAGAGAGCCGTAGTTTTACTCCATAAACAGCGGAAAAGTAGTAAGCGAGAAACTTTTTTCCTTTCATCATTTTACTATGGTTGCCAGCGAGAAAAAGTTTAATAAAGGTTTGAAATTATGTTTAAAGTTTGTTGCAAGTCGCTTAGTACTGTCAAGTAAGTCATTCTCATACAATGTATTTCGAAAATCTTGCCGCATTATATGGCATTTTTTGCGATTTCTATTGGTTAAGACGTAATATCGTTTGAACCATGTGCCGTATGTGATTCTTAACCATTCAGTAATTGTTACCTCACTGTAAGGAATATGTGTACCAAATGTAGTTGCAATCGGTCCAATGGTTTAGGAGAAAATGAGCAGCATTGTCGCAAAATGCAGCAGTTTTTCGCGCATGTCATTGTTTATGACGATATATCTGGTGAACTATGTATCGTATGTGATTCTTACACATACGGCGACCGTCCTTATGGACTGAAGCTTACGTGTACAAAATTTCATAAAGATTGGAACAAAACTGTAGATTATTATGCAACATATACACACATACGGACACTCTGCTTTATATATTAGAAAAGATATTACCTCAACTGAAAAGGTACTACAGATACAAATATGTATTTTGTTTGAGTCCGACTATAACATGATTTGTGGCCGAAACAGAAACCGTAACCGAATACTCTGCGCCTCTTCTAGTTACGGCCGAAACCGTAACCGAAACGCGTAGTTACGTTAAAATTTCTGTATATTTACGTTACAACACAAATCACAAGCTTTTCCACATTTTTCAAGATCCGCTCCCTGTACCAAACCTTCTTGAGTCTAATCAGGACTCCGTAGTGGATGACATGGTGGAAGGCGAACTCGTTTAGACAAATCGACGGTACTTTTATTAAAGTACTTCCAAAAGGGATTCTTTTCTCGTCGTTGTGACATTCTCTACCGTAAAAATAAAAATAAATGGAAGTTCGATAATAAGTCAACTGAACTCGATGCAATAGAGCTTCGATACTCCGAGTCTAGGAATTACGCGTTTACCATAAATACGAGCGTCATAAAAGAAACTAACAACTGCGGTACGTTCATCTTCACAGAGAAAGGCACTCCACCAATATTGTGACGTAAATAGTGAAAATACTTTAAAACCCTTAGACTGCCAATATAAATAACTACTTACAAACTTTGGATTAGAGAAACGTTATTCTTTTCAAGGTCAATTTTCTTCTTTCCCTCGTGTAAGTTTCGATGGTTCAATATGACCCTGGTCCCGTTCACCTCGAATTAACAAGACTACTGTATAGTTACCACAAATTCCACACTCCTGCATTCGTGCTTGTACGAAGACAATAAACTTTGGTATGGGCGTAGTCAGAGACGACGTTTCTGGGGTTCAAACCCCTCCCGAAATGGCATCATTCTGTATCAGGACCAAGTCCGTTTAGATTTACCCTAGCTGGAAAGCATTTACAAATGCTCCACAGTGTCCCGATTTCTCCCAATGATTTTTCGGAGCCCTGAAGGAGGACATTCATAGGCATTAGTAGGTTTCAAATAGGTGCACACCTACGAAAAACTCAAGGTACTGTACCTAATTTGAAGGGACTGGCCTTGTTGCCTCACATTGAGTTAAATGTATTGATTACTAATGACATAATGAGTAGTTTACTAACTATTTTTTTCTCTTGTTCTTATACTTTTTCTGCTCCAGATTGTGATTTGTTTGTTTTTCACTTACCAGAAACAATTCTTCGCTCAAAGTTCCCACGGTGAATAATGGGAAAGACGGGTACTAAATGCGGCAGAGATTCAGTGTAAAAACTGCCAGTAACCCTGTCTGGCCCTGGAACTTCATTGTGCTTTAGAGATTTGAGCTGTTTTTCAACACCACTACAATGTGAGTCAGCAGTATTTCTTGATGTTCCCATGTAAACGAATAAAGGTTTATGTCTAGTCAAAGAGTATTTTACCCTTTTTTATTATTTTTTATTTCATTTTATTTTATTTATTTATTTTTTATAGTTAGGGAGTGCTCCTCCGATATTGCTTCAGAAATTACTGAAAGCTTCACGCACTGCCTTTATGATCTGTGTTTTGATCCGCATTTGCCTATCTTCATGATTTGATTTGCCTTGTTCTCGTTTTGGAGAATACGTAAATTCCTAAGGAGTTTACTTTTTTCTTCTTACTGCATTGTAACTGTCTAGTAGACAGCACTTTGGACTGAAACATACAGTATTAGTTCCGTTTGCAGTTGTATTAAGAGTAAAACCTATTACACTGTCCAACATGGCTACCACAATACAAAATACCCAAAAAGTAATCATTTGTTTGCTTCCATAAGACGCCTTTATGATTTTGTTCTTGAGATATCCAGCTTTATGTTGCCATCTTCACTTCGTTTTTCTTTTTGCAATCGACAAACAACTTTACATATCTCCTTTTTGCCATTCCTGAATGCATAGCAGCTACGATTAGTGGTTCAGGAAGTATTACGAAAAAGAAGAAGGAAAAAAAAATATTGCGACTAACAGTATAATTGTTGTCAGTGTAAATTTGCGCAAACTGACCAGCAAAAGCTGTGTACCACATGGTGAATGTTTCCTAAATACATATTATTAAGAAAAGCTACTTGCTTTCATGGAAACTCATTAATAAAACTTTACAGCATCACAATATAATAACTCGTTCCATTACGTACATTTTGATTAACCCTTTCCGGCCCAGTGGTTTCAGCCTGAAGCCACATTTTTACTTTGCGTGCATTTCAGGCGCACTGGTTCCTTCTTGAAACCACCACCACAAATTGATTACTGGTGACATCTAGCGTCAGCGCCAGATACTTGTTACAGTATCAAAGTGATTGCTGTTGGGTAAAAGCCATTTTTGTGTAGCGCTGCGACGAGTACAAGTGCTTTCGACCCAGACTTCAAAATAAAATTAGTTTTACTTCTATAGAGCAGGTAATTGGAATTCCAGGTATTGCATTGTTCTTATAAACCATTTTATGATACTTGGAAGATGTTTTCACTGACAACTGTAATGTGAAGTTAAGTTTCTTTACGAAAATGTAGGTGGTTACAGAATGAAACCACTGAGACAAACGACCTTCAATAACGGTAAATCTACAGGTTGCAATTTATTTTATTCTTTACAGCCTGACGGCATGGATGATAGATCTCCATCAAGAGTAAAGCAGGAATTCAGATCTTGTGACCTTAGCACGAATATGTTAATGTATACGTGCTGAAATTCCAAGTGATACTGAGGTAGCTGCTTCGGATATTGGAAGCGAATGAGACGAAATTGATAAACTACTTCGACTTCTTTCACCTGATGAGTATGTAGTTGAATTTGAAGAGGTTGTCAATGAATGTTTGTGCTGGAAATGTCTCTTTACGTTAGTAGCGGCAACAATGACGAGGATGTGATGGTGTGATGAGAATACAGAGCTAAAAGAGCATACTTAATGGGTGAAACAAATACTGTACTGTCAAATTAACCAAATGAGTTTTCACAGGACTATGGTTCAATTATCCCTTCTAAGAAAGCGAGACCCAATGAAAACTGTCGTAACAGCATCGTGAAATACCAATTTTATTGTTATTACACTATGTTATTGCTTTTTGATACAGTAAAAGTAGATTGTGGAAGAAATTGTTATAGTTTTCTTCGTATGTTTATTCATGGCCCTCAAAGGGTTAAGTTAAATTGATACTAAGATAGTATATCACTATCAGGTACGACTGCGTTATATTGTTCTTAACAACAAAATATCCACAATACTTAGGCGGGAGGAAAGACTACAGTTAAACGGCGCACCGTCAACTGTTGACTGACTCCATCCAGACTTCATCAGTAACTTCAGGAGAGCTAATCTCGGCCTAACCCAAGATTCGGCCGATTTCTGGCAGAAACCAAAACTGTCTGTAACCGAATAATCGATCGATCCACATATTTTGGGCCTTTGCGATGGTCTTTTGACAGCTCGAAATTTAAATGAAAATAACGGTTTAACCATTCATCTGACACGAAAATTGAATAACCGAATTTGTAGAGGAGACAATTCTCTACAACTTTGCTCTCTTATGTTTTTTTTTTTTTTTTTTTTTTTTTTTTTCACATCTTGCCTCGTTGGAGAGATATTTGCAAAAATAACGGCGATTGGACGATGTTTGTGTGTCTGCAACGTGTTCCCACATTTTGGTAGAACCGGTGAACCGATCGGCACCAAATTTTACAGACATAATTGTTGGCTACCAGAGACCAAAACCTCGCATTTTGAAATATTTCGGACATGAAACATGTTAGTAATACCAAAGAAAGCAGTTTGCAATATAATTTTAATTGCGAATAAACCGTTCATTTGACGCGAAAATTGAATAAGCGAATTTGTAGAGGATAAAATTCTCAACAACTTTGTTCCCTTATGTTTTTTTTCATATCTCGTGTCGTTTGAGAGATAGTTGCAAAAATAACGGAGTTATGACACCCTCCATTGAATTAACGAAAACCAGCCGTTCGCAGATGCCACGTGACATTCCTCGCCCAGAACTCTCTCTGGAATACGCCATCTTGCGTTGCGTATTAGATGATTTTCTTATTGTAACTTACACGTTATCATTTCATAGCAATGGCGCACTGAAGAATTAACAAAAATACGTCGTTCTTCGTACGATAAGTGATATTCTAGTGTCTACAAAGTCCATATTAGCATTAGTTAACAACAGCTATCAGTAGTATGAAATTAAAGCACGCAACTTCTAATTGTTAGCTGTAGCGTAGTGGGCAATGCGTTGGACTGTGACGCTCAGGATCAGGGGTTCGGAACACGCCACTGATTTTTTTTCTCTCCTAAAAGGTTTTCAGACACTCTTATTAATTGATTTTTTATTATTTAGATTATTATTTTGGTACAAAATGTTTCCAAAAACTTATAAAACTACAAATTTAAAGTGAGCCGTAAAACACGTCCACATCTACATGGGATACTCTGCAAATCACATTTAAGAGCCTGGCAGAGGGTTCATCAAACCACAATTATACTATTTATCTCCCATTCCATTCTCGAATAGCGCGCGGGAAGAAAGAACACCTGAATCTTTCTGTTCGAGGTCTGATTTCTCGTATTTTATTCTGATGATCATTTCTACCTATGTAAGTGGGAGTCAACAAGATATTTTCGCATTCGGAGGAGAATGTTGGCGATTGTAGTTTCGTAAGTAGCCCACGCCGTAGCGATAAGCGCCGTTGTTGTAATGATTCCCATCCCAGATTCTGTATCATTTCCGTGACGCTGTCTCCCCTGTATCGTGACAACACGAAACGAGCTGCCCTTCTTTGGACTCTTTCGGTGTCCTCCATCAAACCCACCTGATAAGGTTCCCACACTGGGCAGCAATACTCCAAAAATGGACGGACAAGCGTAGTGTATGCATTCTTTTGTAGTTCTGTTGCGTGTTTTAAGGGTTCTGCCAATAAAACGTCGTCTCTGGTTCGCCTTTGCCGCGACATTATCTACGTGCTCTTTCCAGTTTAAATCTGAAGTAATAGTAATCCCTAGGTATTTTGTGGAGTTTACGGTCTTCACATTTGATTGATTTATCTTGCAAACAAAGTTTAACGGATTTCTTTTCGTACTCATGTAGACGACTTCACACTTCTCATTATTTAGAGTCAATTGCCAATTTTTACACCATATTGATATCTTATTCAGACTGTTTTGCAGTTGGCTTTGATCTTCCGATGATTTCACTAGACGGTAAATGACGGCGTCATCTGAAAACAACCTAAGAGAGCTACGTCAGTGCGATTTTTTTATTTTGATTTTAAATACTTTCATTTCAAACACGTCACATAGCTGTTCGTAAAGAGTGCTGCTCCTTTCAGTAAAGAGTAGGTAGCGATACAGTTTTTGCATTACATTCACAGGTCCAGTGTACAGCCTCGTGATTGTTGGTTCCCTTGTAGTCTGAGCCGGTGGTTCCCCGCCCGCCGCTGCTCGCCTGCTATTGGTCGATTTCCCTGATGGCGGCCGGCGGTGGAGAGGACGGCCGCAAATTGAGCTGCCAGCCGCACCGCCGGACTGGACTAGTTAGCTAGTCGGGGCGAGGAGAGGCGATAGCCGATACCCACTCCACACCAGAACCACGCGGCGGCCAGCCAGCGAGGACGGCGCGCTATCAGAAACCGTCCGCGCTTCCAATCGACGAGAGCAGCTGGTCGTGAAATTTAAGATAATTGATGCATTAATCTGTAACAAGAAATTCTACCTCTCTGGAAAGAGGTAGCTACCAATTTTTCCTAAACTGATGAGCCTTGAAGTTCTGGAGAAACTCCACGACGCAGCTTGTACCGAAACGTGACAAGGGAAACGATTACAGAAATACACGATACCGTGTTTAAAAGCTGACATACGAGTCAAAAATTGACTACGAATAAATGTTTACGAATGTGAATTGGACTAAAATTTTGATAAACTGTTGATGATAAACAGTGCAATTCAGAATAGTTTTTAACGTTCACAAACTTGTGGAAAGCAATTGTTTATATTGTATCATAGAATGTAGGCTTTCACGGCCGGCGTCTTCATTAATTAAAACTTCCGGGCTAAGTTGCCGTGGTCCATCAATAAAACGTCTTACTCTCGACGTTTCGTTGCCTACTGTGGACAACATCTTCAAGGGTGAGTCGACGACTGCCTTCTAGGCGCTGGTGGTCCTGCTTATACAGAGGGCATAGATGGCGCCACCACTTGTCACGTGCTGCCGACTAAGAAGCTATCTTTCACCAACGTCATCTCTCTCGATTACAGGAAATCGATTGTCATATCTTTGGTTCAAAGTTGACCGCCAAATCTTATCTAATTTCAAACCTTCTTCTTTCATTATTACACACGCATGTACAGAGAAGCTATAGAAATACAGATACATCACAAAAATTTTAACAGGAAGAAAGAAGGTTTGAAATTAGATAAGACTCGACGGTCAACTTTGAACCAAAGATATGACAATCTATTACCTCTAATAGAGAGACATGAAGTTGGTCAAAGATAGCTCCTTAGCCGGCAGCGCGTGACAAGTGGTGGCGCCATCTATGTCCTCTATATAAGCAGGACCTCCAGCGCCTAGGAGGCAGTCGTCGACTCACCCTTGAAAGTGTTGTCCACAGTAGGCAACGAAACGTCGGGAGTAAGAAGTTTTATTGATGGACCACGACAACTTAGCACGAAAGTTTTAATTAATGTTAATGTTGTATTCACATATTTCCGTACTGTTGAAAATTATCGGTTTTAGTGGGCTGCATAAATATTGAATACTAGCTTTTAACCCGGCGTTGCCCCGGTGTTTATTCTTCCCACTCTCTCGTAGTCCACATCCCGTCCCCCCCTCTCTCTGCATCCACCTCTTTCTCTCCCATCTCTCTGTTTGTTTCCACCTTTTCCTCTCCCGGCAAAGTTTTGTGCAAGGTACCGACTGTCATGTACCATACAAACATTTATGTACCCAGTGATCTTCCTCTTGTTTATAGGTCATGTGCGCAAAAAGATTGGAGCAAAACTATGAATTTTGTAAAATTCCTTAAGTTAAGTACCCTCCACCATGCACCGAACGAAATTTTATACAGACAGTGACATTCCTCCTGTTTTTAGGGTAGAGTGTGCAAAATTTCATCAATATCGGTTCAAAACTATAGATTTCCATGCAATAAAAACACAGGATCACATTGAAAAGCGCACTTTCTTGTTCTCAAATATTCCACTTTTATTTCATACAACCATTGTTCTAACAGTAACGAAAAAAAAAAAAAAAAAAAAAAAAAAAAAAAAGGGTATGTGAAATCGATCGAGACATTCTCAAGTTGCGGTGCAACTAAAGTACTTAGGGATCCATTTTTATGCTGAAAAGTACCCTCCCCCATGCCCCGTATAAAACTTAAGGTAGACGGTGACCTTCCTCTTGTTTCGAAGGTCAAGCGTGCGAAATTTCGTGGAGATCGGAATGAAACTGTAGATTTCGAGAGTCTGTAGGAGGAGTATGCTCCGCCATGCACCTATCACAAAATACTTTTTTAGTTGACGTTTTCTGCCTATAAACTACATTCCTGCCAAATTTCAGCTTCATAGGTGATATACTTTTCGAGATTGTGTGTGATTGAGCGTACTTTCGCTTTTATACAGATAGGGATTAAGAAAACAGATTCCTTAATTTTGGATGCAAGAGAATTAAGGGAGAGTTGCAGACAAAAATATATAGAACATGCAAATATGTGATACAAGGTCATGCCTGATGCGACAGTTTTACGGCATCTACAGGGAAACTGTGGTGAGCGGTAGACTTAGTTTCATCATTTTCTGGCTGGGTAGTGCGGGGGGAGAGAGGGGGGGGGGGTTGTAGTGGTTCAGTTACAAAACGCTTCATAAACGTCCGAAATTACAAAATTGCATGCAAACTTTGTTGCAGGTCCCTAACTACTCCCATTTTCCAATAATTGACGCATAATTATGGGTATTCTCACGACGTGGACTCTCATTATTTATTACCACATATCTCCTGAGCTATGTGTCGTGCACTTTTGTTTTTGGGTCAGAAACGTTCGTGGGTGTACGGTGAACAGTTCACCAAAATTTCATTGCAATCGAATGAAAGGTTTATGAACCCATAGATGACATACAGCCAAACATTCATTAATACTTTGAATAAAAACTGAACTGAAATGTCTATCTTTTACATTGTAACCTGACAACTCTTTTGAAATGTAAGATAACTGCATTTAATAATTCGAGAATGAGGTAAGGCTTTTATGTGGAGAAATAGCAGAAAATGAAAGTGATTTCTCCATCTTTGTCGAATTTATGGCACTTACCTGCAATTTGGATGACGCATTAATTTCACGTCGTTTTTGCAGGAAGGCAGAGGGCGCTACATAGCATCTTTAGGAGGACTTTTTTTTTTATTTCGGTGTAACAAAACCAAAAATTTTTTGAAGTGCCTTCTTTTTCTTTTTACAGGCTGCCTTGACTGTGTCATTCCACCAAGCTGTCTGCTTCTTCCTACTTTTACACACTACTGTTCCAAGAAATTCTCTAGCTGCTTCCAGTAGTGTGTCCCTGTACCTTGGTCATTCCTCTTCCAGTGATTGTAAATCATTACATTCAAATAACTGGTACCTTTCCGAGATCACTGTTATGTATTTGTGCCTAATTTCCTTGTCTTGAAGCTTCTCCACTCTTTTCCTTCTACACATGGACCTGACTTTCTACTTTTTTGGCCTCACATAACCAATTTCACTGTAGATTAAATAATGATTAGTATCTTCAAAGAACCCCCTGAAAACACGTGTGTCCTTGACAGTTTTTCTGAATTCCTGGTCTGTTATTATATAGTCAATGACAGATCTGGTTCCCCTTCCTTCCCAAGTATAGCGGTGAATGTCCTTATGTTTAAAGTAGGAGTTTGTGATAACTAAGCCCTTACTGGAACAGAAATCCAAGAGCTGTTTTCCGTTCCTGTTGGTCTCCATATTCTCTCGAAACTTACCCATAACCTTTTCATAACCTTCTGTTCGATTTCCAACCCTGGCGTTGAAATCACCCATGAGTAAAACACTATCATTATCGTTCACTGTAACAACTACATCACTAAGTGCGTAGTAAAATCTGTCCATCTCATCTTGATCTGTCCTTTCACAGGGTGAATACACTGCCACAATCCCAATTTCCTTGCTGCAGATGACCAAAACTATCCACATTAGTCGTTCATTTACATACCTTATTGCAGTTTTGCTTGGTTCGATTGGTTTCCTGATGTAAAACCCTACACCCCATTGTGCTCTTCCTACTTTGACTCCTGACAGGTAGACCTTGTATTCTCTGACTTCGTCCTCTTTCTCTCTCCTCACTCTTAACGTCACTAACAGGGAACATCTAACTCCATCTTAGTTGAAGCCTCCGCCAGCTCTACCTTTTTCCCAGTGCAATCCCCATTGACGTTAATAGCTCCCCATCTCCTAAAAATGCGAAAATATATTGTTGACTCCCACTTACATACGTAGAAATGATCATCACAATAAAATACGAGAAATTAGAGCTCGCACGAAGAGATTCAGGTGTTCTTTCTTCCCGCGCGTTATTCGAGAATAGAATGGGAGATGGTTCGATGAATGTAATTTGTCGAGTGTCGCATGTATATGTATATGTAGATGTAGAGGGGAGGATTGAAGAACATGAGGAGGGGGGGGATGGGGCAGGAAAGGAGGAGGAACACACCAGGGGTGGAAGGGAAGATGTGGCGAGGGGGAGAAGGGGCGTTGAATCTATGGGGAAAGGGTTAGGATTGGTAGGAGGGGTAGATGTCGGGACGTAGACACATTCGTGAGTGGAGGTGGCGGAAGTTATCCTGGGACACAGGCAAATATATACAGAAGGGGAGCCTTCGTAAGGGCCTGGTCACACGCTCAGGGGTGCGGGGAGGGTGGGCCAGAGAAGTTGAGTAAGATGTCCCACGATTGCTCTGACGTCAGAAACAGCACTTTAAAACTGGCCAGAGCAGGCAGCAGGTAGCGGCTGTCCCCACCACGACCTCCTGTCAAATGCCGGCACACCGGACACAGCCGTGGCCTCGTGGAAGGCGTCACGAGCTCTCCCCTCAGCCTCCCCTCCACGCTACCCTCTGATGAGCGAGAGGCACCCTCAGAAGCGCCTCTAGTGTCGTCTACCGATACTAAGCCGGGGTACCGCCTGACACCTGCTAGCATCTTACGGAACTACGAGGGGAGAGTAGGACAGTGGTTTAGGGGAGGGAGGCTTCTTCTTCGTTATATGTTACTCTGTGCCAGGGACAGGATGTGGAGGGTGTGCAGGTGCAGGGAGGAGGGAGGGATGCAGTGGTGGAGGCGAGGCAGAGGCCCGTGATTTGTGAGGACGGGGTGGACTAATGGATTCCGGAGTTCTATTTTGCGGGAGATGTAGAGAAGCCGGAAGTATTCGAGAATCTGTAGAAGTTGGGGCAATGGGAGGAGATCGTACAGGATCCAAGTGGGGGAAGGAAGGCGGATGCGGTAGGCGAGGCGAAGGGCTGAAACTGTGGGATGGCTGGCCCTATATAGGCAACGAAATAACGAAGGTGCATGCGCTGGATACAGTGGGCACGCGTTTACTCGTAGCTTTTGCCCCCTGACGCGCCTCCAGTTGTGAGTAATGACAAAAACGATAAATCGCTGAGGATTGTCATTCGCGGCCATTTGATGCAGATGCCGATGTTTCTTCAGGTCTGACAACACAGGATTCCATGATTTACTCAGCAAGTAACCACTGTCACGATTAATTTTGTTATTTGTTATTCTCGTTTGAATGGATTCTTTCAAAACACAATCCCAGTAACAGGAGATATTTACAACAACTTGTATCACGTCCTTCTTAGAGACAGTGTTCAGCCAGTGTGGATTTGTCAGGCTGCATGAATCACGTATAGCGGTGATGTTCGACACATCTATCACTGACAGCACGAATAGTCTGGCCAGTGTATGTTTTGCTGCACTCACAGCCTTCCTTAGGCCTAAATCATCGTTAACAGATCCAACTGAGAATAGAGCATTTCTTGGCTCATGATCAACGACAAAAAAAGTTCCAGTGGTTGTAAGGCTAAGGGATTTAACTACTGTGGTTATCGGTCTCTAGCCTTACAAACTACTTAAACTAACCTAACAGCAACGCACACACCAATGCCCAAGCGAGGACTCGAACCTCCGCAGCAAGGCGCCTTAGAACGCTCGGCCATTCCACAGAGGCTATACACAACACAGACATTTGTATCGAGATAGGTTATTTTGCTGATTGTTAACACTGCGTAATTAATAATGCTTACATTATCTTCACTACAGCACCGAAGAAAACACAGTTAGCTGCTACAATAAAACAACACGATCCACACGCACAGAGTCGCACGCGCAGGCAAGCACAGACGGCAACGTAACACGACCCACAAGGCAGAGAGATTAATGTCTCTGAAGGTAGTGTGTGCCACACCAGGCGGGAAAACGTCGTGATGGAAGCATTTTATTCATCAACAACAGTGCCATTGTAAGGACTGATACGAATAATATGGCATAAATCAGCTTGTAACACGTTGTAATCTTGGAAAAACACTGAGAATGATAGGGTGAACGTAGCGCCGACCGCGTGGTCGTTAGAGACGGAGCTCTCGCTCGGATGGTTTGGATGCGGATGGAGAACGAAATTTGTCGTGCCCACAGAATGGAATCGATCCAGAATTTGCCTGGAGTGATTTAGGTAAATCACGGAAAATATTAGTGAGGACAGCCGGCGGTGGATTCGAACCGCCGTCCTTCCGAATGTTATAATTGCCCCAACTCGCTTGGTAATAAAAAAGACCCACAGTTGTAGTGAGATGTAGTTTAATAACTTTAATTAACTGAGCACAGAATGGCAGAATGAGGACAGAGGTGACTTCAGGTACTCCTAGTTCTCATATAAAAGCGGAACTGGTCCAATGAAAACCTCACGTCAACGTCGTCTTTTCAATTAACAAAACAATTGAAAGAAAAGAAAGAAATGGTAGTGTCACGGTCACATACTCTTAACAGTGCAATGAAAAAACGATAATAGCACTATAATTCCTCTAATCTTACGGTTAACTTGTAAATGGGATAAAATTCAAAAAATCGTTGAAATTACACTGAAAGTTTGTTCCATTCGATAAGTGCTTTCGTTACGAAACACCGGCTGTTTTGCTCCAAGTTAAAGACAAGCTCGTCCTTAAGACGCCTAAGCAGTTATGATGTAGCTTGTGAAGTACTTGTTCAGGATGGTATGATTTTGTGGGTGCATTCGTTTATATATAAAAATATAGTATATTGGTAGTACAGAAGTAATAAAGTGTAACGTGGCCGTCCGTACTGAGTTTTATTGCACGCCAATGTAAGTAAAGGGTAATTGCTGACGTGAGTAATGTTTTGTAACAACATATACTTTTTAACTATTTGATATGATTTTCAGATGCATTCCGTCATAGCTATAGATATCCTGTGCAAAGTATGTTGCCACTAGAGTTAGTAGTTAAAATGTAATAGATTATAGCGTCGTGACAGATGATGACGATTCGGATCTGGAATAGCGGTAATGCAGTGAATGGAAAATTTTCTCTCCTTCCATCGTTTTGCTGGTACTGTATGTGAGAAAAATTATCGCAAAAGCTTGCTTATATTTGTCAGTTTTGTTGATAGACGTTAAGTGTTACCATTTTCGAGAAGTGGACGAACAAAATTCGAATATTTGAGTGCGGTGTGTAAAGTCCCACCTGAACTGTTAAAATAACGTCTACTACTGACGCCACTACAGTTGTGTGTAAACGGAGGATTACACGTTGCACTAAGTTGTTTTACGGAGTGTCAAATCACATAATTATTCTTTTATCATAGTGGATATTAGATATGCATGATGGACATAAAAGCAGTATAGATTGTAATCCATACGTCACTTTTGATTTGGTCTCTTTGTAATAAGTCGTTGAACTGTTAACACGTAATATATGTGGAACAGATAAAGTTTGTTATTCAACAGCCATTAAGTTCAGGTCTGTAACGAAGATGGATTTTGTTTTATTATTTGAAAATACCGTGACATAAAAATATTATGCATTTAATTCATGTATTTTAGAATTAATCCAAGATTTTGAGCATTTTCAGTGTATTTGGTGCCGCTTTTTAAAATCCATTTTTGGGGGGAGACTGCCATTATTATTTTTCGAACCAACGGCTGACAAAACTAAACTGTTCTGACTATAATTACACTAAAGAGGAGAAATGAGAAACAAAAACTGATATGAAAATTATTTTCTATAGCAATTTCAAATTATTACTGCAATGATCAGTTGCGTAAGTATTGGTGTGTTGATGAGATCTCCAGTTAGTAGTGAAATTGTCTATATGACAGAAAGTGTCAAAATTTCAAAAGAAATCGCTTCTCACATTTATGACAGACCTATTCTTGAAACTTTCTGTGGTGTTCGAACTAGGTGTGTGTAGATCGAAGACTGCACAATTACTAAAGAGTCTCACAGCCCAGATTATATTATTTCAGAGCTAGCCATTGAAAGGAAATAATCCACATATTACATGAATTTAGTCTCCATATTCCATGAACAGTGTTTAAATTGGATTTTGGTGGTTAATTTTTAGTTACATGTCACAGTTCACTATGAGTGATCATTCGATGAACTGCTTTTGAGTGAAAATAGTTTAATAAAATACTGTAGATCTTCATGCATTTATGATTGAGCAGGTACACGTTAAGTACCGTAATACTTCTACACCACTACAAAAGTTTTATTCTTATGCACTAACACAAGCAACAGATGAAAAACCGCACACACGCACAGCGTATACACACGGATACTACAGGTCCTGTTCAAGAGAAACTAACAGTTTCTAATTGTACGAGGCAGCGCCTCGTGCGAAAGTTAGCGAAACATTACGTATTAATGAGTGGATTACGATAGCATTTCTTATATCCGATCACTGAATACGTGAAATATTAAAAAATTAAATTTTGGCAACCCATCAAAGCCGTCAGATACACCTTTTGCAGCAAAATGAGCAAAACACCGTAAATCGCATTTCGTGTTGTAGGATTACAACGGATAACATTGATTTTACAAAATTAATACTGACGTCCGCACTAAACACAATAGCTTGTCTGACCTGAAATGAATTGTTTACGCGACTGTGTTTCTGGGATTATCTGTTTTTAAACAAGTGCTGTATATTGATTAGATTTTATTCTTTCGTTTCCCAGACAGCTGAATGTATTTATGTGGTTAATTAATCAAAAATTATGGGGTAAGCCTTTGGTTAAGCGGAAGTGTCGAGTGGAGGGAATTTCATACTACATCTCAACAAATGTCACCAAAGGACGAAGAGCACAGTAAATATATGGCAAAGTAGCCATTAAGTTTACGAAGGGTCCCTCAGCTCAAACAAGTGGGAATGAAATGGCGTACTACCACTTTCATACTTATTTATGTATATTTATGGCAGTCTGCAGCCGACCGCGGTGGCCGAGGGGACTGAGACGCTCTAGTCACGGTCTGCACGGCCACTACGGTCGGGGGTTCGAATCCCCCCTCTGGCATGGATATTTGTGCCGTCCTTAGTGTTAGCTAGTTCATAAGTAGTTTGTAAGTTTAGGGACTGATAACCCCGTAGTCAAGTCCCATAAGCTATACAAACATTTGAACATTTGAACATTTGGCAGTCTGCAGGAGCAAAGTGAGGAGCAGGTCTCGATGCTGATGGAACGAATCAGTAAATCAGATTGTAACAAATGAGTAGTAGATGATGAAGGGCAGCGTATAGCAGTCCTATGTAAACGACAGGCCTAAGCATAAATACAAAGATCCAACAATGTAAGACATATATTAACTTAATTTTTTAATCCTTCCACGGACTCTAAATACTGGAAACGTTCTTTCGTTTCCGTTTTTGCTCCAAAGTGAGCAGGCTCGGCAGTCATCGCACACAGAGCTTCTTCATGACCAGTTTATCATGGAGGATGTAAGCCACTCGTTCAGGTGAGGTACCTACAATATGAGCTATCTCGCGAACTTGTAATCTTCGATCTTCTACTGCCATCTCGTGCACCTTATCGACGTTTTTCTGTGTGATGTCTTCAACGGGCCGACCTGATTGTGCTCCATTATCCGTGCTTCGCCGACGACATTATCTCATTGATCCAAATGTAAATGGTCTCTCCATCCAGTTAGTTCAACTACGCAGTTACCACTTCAGCTAGCAGTCAACAATGTTCAAATGTTTGTATAACTTATGGAACATAACTACGGGGTCATCAGTCCCTAAACCTACTAACTATTTATGAAATAACAGACTAAGGACGGCACAAATATCCATGCCCGAGGGGGGGTTCGAACCCCCGACCGTAGTGGCCGTGCAGACCGTAACTGGGGCGCCGTAGTACCCTCGGCCACCGCGGCCTGCAGTCAACAATGAACTAATAACAGCTGCCGTTCGAAACTCGCTGTAATATCCTTGGAAATATAAGGCTTACCGACTACAGTGCAGGTTCCAAAAATTTTCCGCTCTTTTATACAAACCACCTTCGTACACGGACAATGCTGACTGGTGCAACAGCCTCCCCCTCCTCCCCCCCCCCCACACACAAAAGGAAACACGCCGGTACGACTGTTTCCGGTGGGGGAGGGCGGGGTTGGGGGGAGCCGCACAAAGAGCTAGGAATTCATAGACCGGCGATAGGCCATCCATGTTTGAGACGAATTGAATGACGTCCGATTTTTTGTATCGGCTGACAGCTGGTATGCCACACCCACTCTAGAATTTTGCCTATTTACAATTTCACGTTTTAAAAAAATGTTCAAATATTTGTAAATCTATCGGACCAAACATCGTGGTCACCTGTCCGTAGCTGACAAACTACTTGAACAAAGGAAAACTATCCTAAGGACAACACACACACATGCCCCACAGAGGACTCTAACTTTTGTGTCCCAACTTCGTCGCCGCTTTTGTGTCCCAGCCTCGTCGTAGGTGTCGGTGGCCGAGTGGAATGAGACCGACACAGGAACAAAAATAGCACGCTGATGCAGGTACGGAGGGGAGCAGCCAGAAACTATAAACACTAGAGTAAATTAGAAAGAGATATATATTGCACAGAATGTAACAATACTTGACTTTTACATAGTACTGCAGAATGTTGATACAGAGTTGTTAGAGGCCTGCCTAGTGCCTGTACGATAGCCAAGTCTTCAATGGTGCCTATCTGATTACGAAGGTCCTAACTGGTTGCTATCTCCGTCCGAAGTGCCAGCTGTCTTTCCGTGGTGGCCACGAGCGGGGTTGCAGCAGAGGGCGCTCGTGGCTGTCGTGAGAACGCCGCGCCGTGTGTGCATGGCGGCGCGCGGCGAAAGTAGGTGGCGCGCACTTTGTACTTGTGCGACACCACACTAACCTCCGACGGCGAGCAACCGCGCGCTCAGCAGCCAGGTGCTTTAGACCGCTCGGCTACTCCACCGCGGCCACGTTTCAAATAAACACTGACTATGGAATACGGATGCGATCTGACGAGCCTGGTAGTATATTTCCTTAAAAATGTTCAAATGTTTGTATAGCTTATGGGACTTATCTACGGGGTCATCAGTCCCTAAAGTTACAAACTACTAAACTACTTATGAACTGACAAACACTAAGGACGGCACAAATATCCATGTCCGAGGGGGGATTCGAACCCCCGACCGTAGTGGCCGTGCAGACCGCGACTGGAGCGCCTCAGTCCCCTCAGCCACCGCGGCCGGCTATATTTCCAAAACCCGGCAATGAAATATCACGATCCTGCCAGTAATACTGTTCCTTTTCGAAGTATCACCTAAACGGGCTGTGAAACTTACGGTAAACAGTAATTGTTATGACGATCAATCATGACCATGGATTTGCATCTGCTGTTAATATGTTGTAACAAATGTCTAGTACACATTTTCTTATGTCAAAACGTATCAAGGCTACAAATTGTAAAATTTGGTTGTGAACTTTAGTGGACGAAATTTGAGTGCAAAGACCAAAGTGACAACAAAAAATACAGTTAAAAATGCTCCTGACTCATCGAACACAAAGGTATTACTCGTCGAAATAAGACGTCGTTAACAACTTTCCTTGGGGCTGAAACAAGTAACGTTTACTACGTGAAATTTGAGTACAAAGACGAAAGTGGTAACAAAATACTGCACGAGAAATGCGCCTGGTTTATCTGACAAAAAAGCATTTCACACTGGAATAACGCATGGTTAATAACTTTCGTTTTTGCCACGCTGAAATAAGTACATATTTGTAACTTCGTAGGCTTTCCTGGCGTGACAAATCTTCGAAGTCCTTGCGGGTTTTCCGCCAGATATTAAAATCAAAATTCCTGAAGATGACGGACAGTTGTACCGTCGAAATATTGACTCGGTTTGACTTTATTATCCGACAGAAAATCCGCAAAGTACACATTTGTTGCAAAGAACACACGCGCATACAAATTCTGACCGTCATTACTGCTTCCACACTTTCTACTGGTTCCATCAACCAAAGCAGCAACAGAAGAAGAAATATCTCAAAGCACAGCAACACTAAGTAGAAAACTGAGTATATTTTAATGGTGTGTACTGCAGGATAATTGCAGCAAACGTCGTCTGAAGCTTCGCTCTTGGGGAAGCTAAGTTAGGGTGACCAGACGTTTCGTATTTTACGGGATCGTCACTTATTTTGTCTGACTGTCTCGGTGTCCCGACAAACCACAAACAAAAACATCCCGTTTTTTGTTGACCGTGACCTATTGTGAACACTGAGAACTCGATGTCTGGTCGTACCCAAAGCCTAACGTACATGTTTAAAGCAAACTGTTCGATAACCATTTATGAATTTCTTTGTTTGGTACTATGTAATGTTTTCACTTGGCGAGCAGTTATGTATTTGTTATTGCTTCAGGACATAACATCTAGATCTTTAAATCATTAAGAGACACCAGTTGCCTTACATTTTCACATCAATGAAGAAAGGTTTTCATTTCAGAAATTACAACAGCAAAGCGGAAAATTATTTCCACCTTGAATATAAGTCTCCCGCGGCGTAACGGCCGAGCCCATTGAGGCGGATGCTACGATGCGCGAGGCCGTTCCCCGTCGGGGGTTCGAATCCCCCTTCGGGCATGGATGTTTTTGCTGTCTTTAGTATAAGCTGGTTCATAAGTAGTTTTTAAGTTTACGGACTGATGATCCCACAGTTAAGTCCCATAAGCTTTACAAACATTTGAATTAGAATTTTTGAATATAAGTCTTTCTCGGTCTATCGGTTTGACGTTGTGAAACAAACAGGGCCTACTTCGTCATAAAGTGTTTCTTTTGTTGTAAATAGTGAGAACAGTGTCATCGTAAATGGTGAAGTAAGTGTCTTGCTGCTCAAGAAGGGTTTCTTGTTTTCCATGTAACTAAACATACTGTTCACTCAAGTCAATGTAGTGCACGAAGAAAAAAAAAAAAAGTTATAAATGAATGTGAAGCGGTAAAACACGAATTTGGAAATACTGTCTTCGTGAAAAATATATCTTTCAAGTTATTTCATATCATGATATCTGCTGAATAATTTTGCAGCTAGTAATTACCTTTGAATTGCTTTATGGACTGATGAAAACAAAAGGTTTAGTATTGAAAGTGTTAAAGATATGATAACAACTAAGACACATCTTTAAGGTACTTCAAATGTTTATTTTACAAAAGTGTGTTTGAAATCATCTTACTCCTGAATGACATCATTCTTTCCAAAAATATTGTTGAGAGTGAGAAATAGGTAACCTATGTACAAAATAATAACTGTCAGTCCTAATGAAAGATGATTTATGAAATTGAAATATTTTACGCCATTAGTAACACAAGGTGTTTTTACGTGTTAATAAAAAGTTTTGGTGCTGTATGTAGCTGCAGCACGGACCAAATATTTGAACTCAAATCTGTTTAACTGATACTGTATTTAAGAAATGTTTCACAGAATGTGGCTTCATTTCAATTTCTAATTTGTGTCCCGGTTTTTGATTTTGGAAATCTGGTCACCCTGAGCTAAGTGCCATTAGTAAAGAATCTTGCTTGGATATAGTTAGACTGACAAGGAAAGTACATGGGCTCCAACCAACATATCTGTATGAACGTTTGGTTACAGGATCTCTACGTACACCTCAATGTGGTGGTGGGTGTCTTTTTTCTGCAAAGCTCTGCAACCATGCTCTAGATAGCACTGCATATGTAATTCAAAATGTTCAAAAGTTTGTAGCACCTATGGGACTTAACTACGGGGTCATCAGTCCCTAAGCTTACAAACTACTTATGAACTACCTAAGACTAAGGACGGCATAAATATCCATGTCCGAGGGAGGATTCGAACCCCGACCGTAGTGGCCGTGCAGACCGTGACTGGAGTGCGTCAGTCCCCTCGGCCACCGCGGCCGGCGTAGATGTAATTGTAGACGCCATACGTAATGCAGATATCTTAACTATAACTTATGTAATAATCATCATACATGTTCTCTAGCGAATTTTCATAAAAAGCCGTGATGACAGTTGCAACTTTAACCATCTTCCCGAAAGACTGTTGGTATTCACTGCCACTGCTTCCATCGCCTCTTCCCGCACTTACCGTAGCACTACCGTTTGCAATGAGTTGTTCGTCATTATCATCCCTATCATCATTACTATGAGTTTGTAACAACGGTATCTAATTTATGCTCATATTTCTGTACCATAACAGATACGAGAAAGCATGCGAGCCGGCCGCGGTGGCCGAGGAGACTGAGGCGCTTCAGTCACGGTCTGCACGGCCACTACGGTCGGGGGTTCGAATCCCCCCTCGAGCATTTGTGCCGTCCTTAGTTGTAGGTAGTTCATAAGTAGTTTGTAAGTTTAGGGACTGATGACCCGGTAGTTAAGTCCCTTAAGCTTAACAAACATTTGAACATTTTTTTGTAAGCATGCGAATGATTCATCTTCTACACTAATACCATATTCACGAAGTAGGGTTCTTCGTAACTTCATCCTAAGTAATCGCAATACATTAGCAGGATTGATTAGCAATCGCCGCCCCATCTGACGCTTCACCACACAAATAACGTCCCAAAACGCGACTTCGGAGGCACACTGCACCGTCCCTACTGGCGAACCGACAGGTCAAAGTGAAATGCGGCATGGCACACGCAGAGGCCTCTAATGGACGACTGCAGAGTTTTGCAGATGCGGGAGTATCACTAATGTAATAAGGGATCTTTACATTATCTCTCATACGATTTTGGTGTATATGTGTTTGTTCGAGCCCAAGTACTTTCCTTGTGAGATCAAACAAGGGAAAACATGTGGTGTCCTTGCACGAAGTACTTCTTGTTTTATAACTTCTATGAGTGCATTTAAATGCTGAACGGTCTTCAGGCATATCTTGGCAGCAAAAATTGTGCAGAAAATACTCTAAATATAACACTTCAAGCTCAACAACAACATGCGACAGACAGACTCCTCTCTAGGGTACTGTTCTCCGTAAATACGGCGGTCGCGTTTACACGGGTTGCCGCAGAGAGCGCTGTAACGCCTGTGTTTGCCACTATGAGATTTTAGCTCGTTGGGTCCCTCCATTATTCAGCTGTTCGCCGCGCTCAATCCCGGGCGACGGGAAGCATAATAATCAGGGCTGCGCCGAGTGGCCGGACAAGGGCTGCAGCGGGAGAGCAGGGCTACCAACTTCTGATCGCGGGTTTAAGGGAGATGACGGATATCTGGCCGTAATTATTAGGGTGAATAACGGAGATTCAGTCCAACGGTCAACGTCAGGTGCACATCTACCTGTAATCCCTTGTAATGGATGACAATGGCTATGTAAACATCAACAATCACACATACTTCTCTCACGTTTACTCATATACCATACTAGCTGAAAATCCGGCGTTGCCCGGGTATTTATTTATTTAAGCGTTGAGTTAGTACTTCTATCCCTTCTATCTCTGTCCATCTATTTTTTCTAATAACATGTTATATTTATCAGAGAATATATAAGAAAAAAGGCTGTCTTGCGTAATTTAGAAAATTATAACTGCAGTACCCAAACAAAGAAAGGAAGTACTCAAAATACCTATCACGTAATTATACCAATATGCTGCTATAAAGCTTTATTATAATGTTGTTATGGATCCATTTCGGCACGATTAGCCATCGTCAGACAATCTGCGAATTACACAAAATTTGTATATAGTAATCATCGTTTTTTTATATATGCTTTTAAGTTATGCCTGTTTTTTCGATATGAAGTTTTTTTACTTACGACCATGTGAGATCCTTGGCAATGTCTTGCTGTTTGTTTAATGATAACGTGAACTTTTGTGTCACACTTATGTAGTGTTATACAAATCTGTGGAGTAAATATACGAACACTATGTTATGTCCAACTGAAAGAACTGGTTATACTAACGGTTATTCCACAGTATATTTGTTTGTTAACTAAGTCTCCTTTCCCAGCTAACATCTCAGTACACACACCAACACATATCTCTTCAAGATGTACGAAAGAATTATTCTGCAACGAATACAAAACATCGTAGATTCCAAACTAATGACAGAGCGGGCAGGCTTTTGGCCACACAAATCTTGCACCAGCCAGGTCCTCAACCTAACTGAATTTATTGAACAAGGCTTTGAAAGGAAAAACGTAAAGGAGCTAGCTCTAGTTGACCTGGCAGCCACATGTGATACTATTAACCACAGCAAACTACTCTGCAAAATGTATAATATGTTGGGCGATTGTAACCTAGTAAGAGTGGTAAAATCAATGCTCCACAATAGGTTTGTGTCACTGCAAAAAAGGAGCAGATGGAGAGATCAAAAGAATGGCCTTGCGCAGAGAAGAGTGCTGGCACCAATTCTATATAATATATACACTAGCGATCAACCAATAACTGAAGGTGCCAGACACTTCCTGTACGCCGATGACCTAGTCATTGCTGAGCAATCCCGAAGCTTCCATTATATTGAGGGAAAGCCCGGAGAAATCACTTGAGGACATATCTGAATATTATAGAAAGAACTGCCTAAAGCCAAACTCCGCAAAGACGCGAGTATGTGCTTTCCGCTTAAATACAAAAAATGCACACAGAACCCTGCAAATGAGGTGGGAAGGAAGTATACAAACACCCCTAAATATCTTGGTCTAACATTGGAAACGTCACTAACGTACAATCATCACTGCCTCAACACTAGGCAGGAAGTAGACTCAGTGTGTGTTTGTCCTTAGGTTAGTTTACCGAGGTTTAAGTAGCTACGGACTGATGACCATGCAGTTTGGTCCGATAGATTTACAAACATTTGAACATTTAAACACAGTAGACTCAAGTAATGCTCTGGTTAGAAAGCTAGCGAGGAGCGCCTGGGGAACGAACCTCGAAATACATAGAAATGCCGAATACATAGAATGAAGATCCTGTATCATTTAGCTACCCTATAGCACTGCAGCAACTGGGAGCAGTTAATTCCATAAATTGTCTGGGAGTAGGCACTAGGAGTTATTTAAAATGGAACGACCATATAAAATCAATCGTCAGTAAGGCAGCTGCCAGACTTAGAATCTTTGGTAGAATCCTAAGGAAATGCAGTCCGAAAACAAATGAAGTAGGTTACAGTATAATTGTTCACCTATTGGTTGAATACTACTAATCGGTGTGGGATCCGTACGAGGGGGGGGGGGAGGGGGGTTGATAGAGGAAGTAGAGAAGATCCAACGGAGAGCAGCGCACTTCGTTACAGGATCATTTGGTAATCGTGAAGGCGTTACGGAGATGATCGATAAACTCCAGTGGAAGACTTTGCAGGAAAGACGCTCTGTCGCTCGGTACGGTCTTTTGTCGACGTTTCGAGAACATACCTTTACCGAGGAGTCTACCAGTATATTGCTCCCTCCTACGTATATGTCGTGGAGAGATCGTGAGGATAAAATCAGAGAGATTGGACCCTACACAGAGGCACGCCGACAATATTTCTTTACGTGAACAATACGTGACTGGAATAGGAGGGAGAACCGATAGTTGTACTCAAGGTACCCTCGGCCACACACCGTCGAGTGGCTTGCGGAGTTCGGATGTAGATGTAGATGACGACGTCCAAGTTCCACCAGGAAGACTCAAATCGAGGAAAAGCTTTTCGAGGAATGTGCTGTATCAGAGGCGCTCCAGTCACGGTCAGCACGGCCACTACGGTCGGGGGTTCGAATCTCCCCTCGGACATGGATATTTGTGCCGTCCTAGTTCGTAAGTAGTTCTTAAGTAGTTTGTAACTTTAGGGACTGATGACCCCGTAGTTAAGTCACATAAGCTTAACAAAAATTTGATTTTTTTTTTTTTTTTTTTTTTTTTTTTTTTTGGCGTCTGCGCAGGTTCGGTACGGCGACTCTAGCGTCGCGCGCGGAAAGACGACGCGCTACATTTCTGGGGTCGATATGTGTATCGATACAGCAGAATGTACCATTTGAACGACCTAAAAACTACCCACTGCAACGAGCACGTCCCGCCGGAAGGGAACTGCACTGGAAAGCCTGGCGAACTTTGAGTAGGATGAGAACGGCAGTTGCACCAGTGAAAACCATTAAAGCCAAGTGGAGACTGGCGGACGCTGAGGACCTTCTGTGCGAATGTGGAGAACCACAGGACGTGACACATTTCCTTCAATGTTGTAATTGATTAAGTCCTGTACCCTCGATGGTCTTTGGTTGATCAGCGATGCAGCAGTGCGCGCGGCCCGATATTGGACGAATAATGTAGGTTGACGGAGAGTCAGGTCTCTAAAAAGTAAAATTAAAGAAGTTCGTGTCCTTGTAAGTATTACAGAAACTTAAATCACTCAACAAAAGAAAGTCTTTTAATACCTTTATTTACGCCAATTAGCACAAGATTTTTCGCGTTGTGACGACCGGTTTCGGTCAGTGATTACCGTTTTCAAGTCTACAGCAAATCACAAACAGAAGGACACATTTAGCAAGAGACTACCTTATAATACGTAAATAACGCATTACAGTCATCAATGTATGTATAAAAACGTGTTTAGAACAATTATAGAGCATACCTGTTGTTGAATTTCTTAATGTCATATAGCCATAATGGCATCAAAACAGCATCAGAATATTTTCATTAATGCGTCGTGATATAACTTTAAAATAAACATCGAAATGGGCCACAGACTTGGTGACAACATGTTTGTCACGGTACGGTGCAGAACAATCTGTAGTTTAGCAGCTGTTTACTGGTAATTTGGTCGTACAACCGCTAGGTGTCGTTACTGTGGACCTTAACATATTCAGTTATAATTTAATTATACTAAAGATAAAAATATTTTTCCTGAAAGGATCTCTTATGTTAGTTTACAAAAATGTACTTCTGAAAACTGTAATAAAGTGTGTAAGTATAAATATGTGTAGACGTCTGAAATTTGAACAAGACTCGCCGCATCAAAAACGGATATACGTGCTTACATGAGGCACCTCTTTAAGGCGCCAATACAGACAACAAAACATCATATAAACAGCGGAGGGTCAGTGAAATTTGAGAGTGCCCTTGATCACGACAAGGCCAGCTGTACATAACGAGGCATCTTGTGCTTAAAGCAGGACGTTCTCAAAGCAGAGTAGGTATTGGTTACAAAATCGCCCCGTCCATGAGCAATTTCCTTGCTCTCGTTTTTTGGCTTCATAAATTGCAAGTTCTTCTCAGAGGTCGAGAGTACGGCCTTTATGTGCTTGATGCAGAATGAACGTGCTATTCTCAATGCTCCCTATAGTATGAACAGTCTCTGCTAAATACAAGCATAGAGCAGTGTTCTTGCTGGGCTGTAGATAGCTCCTTAAAGCGGATACTGAATTAACGGCCGGTTTGAGCGATTTAATATTTATCACAATTATTACAAACAATTTTGTACATTTCACAGGTATCAAATTTCTCACGTGCGTTTCTTAATTTACGCTTCACGCGAAGTTTAAGGGTGTTATCGACTTGAATACCAAATCTAAATTTAAATTTTCTAAAACATTTTTTCTGTTTGTTGGGACACCTGACCATGAAATTTCATTGGAATGGTTTTCAGTCCCTCTTTCTCAGTTTCGCAAACTGCTCGCATTACATCGTTTAGTGTAAAACCATTAGTGATCGTAATTTGTTTCCAAATGCCGAATTCTTTTTGTATTTCCTTGTTATCCAAACGTAAACTCAATAGCCTATGAATCATAGAGGTGAAAAATCTTTTCTTACATTGTGGATGGCATGAACTGGCATGGATAATAACATGTATGCAAGTAGGTTTTCTAAAACTTAAAACTTATGTTTGTTGTCGACTTTTCCTCTTCTATTATTTTGAGGTGCATGCTACCTATTGCCTCTGCGAATTTTTTAACCCGATTAGTGTCACCCTGTATCAGCAATAAAATATTGTCAATCATAACGTTTATAATAAATTGTTTCATCTTTAAGCTGTGGAAATTTAGCAAAAGAATTTGCATTCTAAGTCTTTCATAAAAATATCTGCTAAAGGGCCTGCCAGACTGTTACCCATCCCAGGCCCATCTTTTTGTGAATATACTTTGTTGATGAATATAAAAAATTTGTAGGTTAAGGCACGTTCTAAAAGTTGGATAAGTTCTGTGCATTGTGCTGTGCTAATATTTTTATGAGATTACGTCTAATAGTGTTAATTGTTTTTAATTGGGATGCTACCGTACAGATTTTTTACATTAAGGATGCTAATGTAGTGGAGTCTGGTATATCTATACTTTTGATTTCATTCGCGAGTTGAGAACTGTTTTTTACCACAAAATAGGTACTGAAGGTATACACCGATTTTAGTTTGTTGTTGAGGGATTTATTAAGTTTGTAAGGTGGTGATGACCTGTTGTTTACGATTGCGCGCGCTGGAGTCCCATCTTTGTGAACCTTAATTTGCGGTCTAAGTTGGAGAAGTTTTGCATTCATTATTTTAAATGATTTCTTCTCATAATCATTTAGCAAAAAATGGTAGCTGTTTATCTTTTTCCGCAAAGCTGTAAAACGTATCCCTTTGGTCCCTATGTACTTCTGTTATATCGTTTTGTGCAAAGAATTCTTCGGTCTTCCTGATGTAATCATGTTCATAAATAGGAACTCCGGTATTTGCTTTACCTGCACGTATGACCATTACGTTCTCTTTATGTAACTTTGCATTTAGATTCTTTAAAACGCGATTCTCGTGATTAACAATTTGAGAAGAGCTTTATTGAGTGGGTAAAGCTTTATTTACATTAAAAGGCTGTGTCAGCTACTGGAAGTTTTGACATTTTAGCCACTTCACACGCAATTTTAGTTTCCACTATTACACGCTTTATACTATCCCGATTAATTTTTTGAGTGATGTTATGTTGTATGCCTTTATTGAGGGCCGCGCTGGAGTAGCTGAGCGGTCTAAAGCGCCACGCTGCGGAGCGCGCGGTTGCTCGCCTTGGAGGTTCGAGTCCTCCCGGGGGCATGGGTGTGTGTATTTGTCTGTAGGTTAGTTTACCTAGGTTTAAATAGTTTGTAAGCTACGGACTGATGACCACGCAGTTTGGTCCGTTAGATTTACAGACATTTGAACATTTCTTTATTGAGGAAAGCGCTTTTCGTCCTCACTTAAAACAATGTTTGTTAGGTTTGCCACCTTATTATTAATGCGATGTTGCCCAATGCCAAACTTACTTTTCACAATACTTATTTTTTGAGAATTAATCAAATTACTAAGCTTTTTACTATGCCCCTTTTGGATTCATTCTACATTATTCTTAACCCTGTGAGAAATCTCACGCCACACAGACTGAAACTGAGTACTCGAAAGCTTGTTACTTAGTTGGAGATGCGGTTCGAAAACTTCTTTGCTTGAGAAGTCTTTGTACACTTCTTTTATTTGAGCCTTAATCCGGTTGATCTCGCTTTTCTCTTGAAATGCTAAAGCAATTGATGAACGCTTCCTAATCTTAACTTTCGCGTAGTTTGGTGTGACACCCGCTGCGAGGCACTGTTTATAAAATGTAATGATCATTATCTTGGTACTGGTTTGCTGCTTCACTTTACAGAGTCTTTTCACTCTGCCGTTAGTCAGACACGGCACTAGTTTCACAGGGTGCGACATGGTCGCGATTTTATATCAGTGATCCTTTCGGTAATTATTTTTATAATCTTTATTTACGCCAATGATCACAAAATGTCTCGTCGTTCTGACAACCGGTTGCGTTCAGTGGGGACCATTTAAATTTTTACGAAAAATGCACGTATTGTTAATTCGTAATTATCTATGAAAACCAACAGGATCTATTAGACCAAGAGTTCAAAAATCTAGCAAGTTGACTACAAAGCTGTATAAAGACTTTTTAATCAATTATGTAAAGCCATATGTAAAAAAACGATAGGTTTCTTTTACCGATTGATTGTTGGACAAGCCGATTCTGTGTTGCACATTGTCTTTCGAAACGACAGGTTCCTGCCTAACTGCACCGTGCAAGTAATTCCGCCAAAATGCACTCAATTGCTGCAGCCTTGTGTATTTATACCGTCAAGTAAGAAATTTCATTAAGCGCCTGCAAAACTGTGTCTACCTGACCGAACGAGGACGTGGAATTGTGAAAGAGAAGATTTCATCAAACTTTATTCAATTATTCATCACTAGCTGTCCTCATCAATCTTCGGTGCAAGGATCAGGTATGCGTGGTTCGCTTCTGAACTATGAGATACAAGGGAAATCTTCACGAACGTAAATGAAGTTTTCTTTCCAGTTTGAGACTGCAAAAATGCAGCATTTGTACGATATGCTAGAAGCCGTGAAATTTATTGATTTCCATGTCTTTACGACGTTTGTGACCCTGGCACGTGTGCGACCAGATCGAACTGAAGGATTAGTTTGTTTTTCAATATTGCCACAAGTATGGATTGTGCAATGTTTTTTTTTATTATTACAGTTAAATCAACATTATTGACAACGTTTTACGAAATACAGAAAATTACGAATAAACAGAAATATGTGAATTGTTCCTAAAAATTACCATTAGATATTAAAATAGTGTAAGAGTCTGAAAAAGAACCTACAGCAGGATTCGAAACACCGACTCTGTGCTTCTGATGCCAGCACGCTACCATCTGAGCTACACCAACACATACTGTAACTGTTGTTACTGTTGGTACGTACGTGTACTTGCAAAACTTCAAAGTCGATTTTATTGATAATTTTATAGAGTTGCGTCGAATGGTTCTGAAATCCTGTACCCATGTCATCTCCTTGTCCGTAGACAAAATTATAATGGTAAGAAATGTGCGATACATGCTTGTGATAACAGAATGACACAACAAAATTATAGTGTTATCGTCAATATTACATTTCAGTATTACGTCCAGTCGACTTAGTTTCACTGTAAGTTTGACAAGACCGTCAAATTTCTGGCCTTTCTTCTGCTGGAATGATAATTTCGTGAAAGGACACCCACTCCACTCACGCCAGCGACCTGAATCATAATCGAATGAAGCGCATACATTAGCAGATCAGTTTTCCTATTAGGCAAATAAAATTCTGGTGCTGGCCAAAGTAGAGAATACACGAAAATAAAAGCAGCAATAACGATCAAACATATATAAAAATAACATTTTCGGTACATGGAATAGAAAATTGTGTTTAGGGGTTCTCTATTTTTGAAGCTATTTGTCTGGGGTTCAGCTCTGTATTGCACGTACACATTGAGAACAAAGACTTCAGACAAGAAGTAAAGAGAAGGTTTTGAAATGTGATGCCACAGAAGACCGCTGAAAATTAGATTACAAATCTAACAGAAATCATGAATGCGCCAGGGGGGATGGTTGGGGCGTGGAAAGTTGTAGAGGGAGACGAAACCTCGATTTCTGTGAGCGTGATCAAATTGATGTTGATGGAGTATCGTTAAGAGATGTCGTGGTTGATGGCGTGGAAAGCTGACCATGCTGTAAGATATATTGGCATCTTTCTCATACTTACCAAGTCGTCAAAGTGGGGTGTCAACTGAACTGCTTTCTACGGAATGTACAGCTTACCTGCAACAACAAAATGTTTTGTTCATCATATCGACTATATTATAATTAAATATCAACAAATAATACAATTCCTTGAGACAACATTGTTTCGTTATACCAAAGGTATCAAACATAAGAAGAGGCATTGAATTAAAATTTTTGCTGTGGCCGGGATTCGAACCCGGAACCTCCTACTTAATAGTTTTTTTCTTTTTTTTGTTTTTTTTTTATATTATTAAAAAAAGGGCCCACAAAAGGAAAGGAAACTAAAGTGCCACCGCCACTTTGACCCTCAACCTCTTCAGGCGTTGGCGCCTAACTAAAACTACCCCTGGAAACTTAACTATATAAGGGAATGGAAAGTAAGAAAAGGAAGGGGAATGTGTAGGAGACAAAACAAATAAATTCTCTTTATTCACATTACTATGATTTTATTTCATTATTTTTATTTATTTGTTTTTATTTAATATATCTTGATGTTCGTTGTATAGGTCAGAAGATCTCGGTTCCCTGCGGCTAGGAAGTTCAGTCACGGCTTCTCGTAGAATGTGCATTCCGTTGAGCAGTTCAAGGAGGGACAGCAGTTCAAACATTTAAATTTTTTTTTTTTTTTTTTTTTTTTTTTTTTTTTTTTTTTTTTTTTTTTTTTTTTTTTTTTTAAGTTAAAAATTGTTTGTAAATCTATCGGACCAAACTGCGTGGTCATCAGTCCGTAGCTTACAAACTACTTAAACCTATGTAAACTAACCTAAGGACATCACACACACCCATGCCCCAGGGAGGACTCGAACCTCCACGGCGAGCAACCGCGCGGTCCGCAGCGAGACGCTTTAGACCGCTCGGCTACTCTACCGCGGCTCTTCTTTATTGACTGAACACATTCCAGCTGCGGGGAGGGTCGTTGAAGGTACTCCCAAGGAAGTTCGAAAAGTATTGTCTGTATTTAGGATGTCGTACAACTCTGTAATGGCGATCCGTGAGATAAGTCCAAAAATCAAGTTTCGATTTTGCGTTGTGTCCAAAAAGATAGTGTATGGCATGTCCGCGAATCCAATTCACCGCATTGGTCTTAGCCTTTGGAAAATACACTCGGTCCGGAAATAAGAAAGAATGAGAAGTAACACTCTCTGGAATAGTTCTCGTGAGGAAAGCTATAATATGGCGAATCAGTTGCCAAACGTCAGCAGCAGGACCGCAAACAAAACGATGTTCGTCAGTGTCAGCCACCCCACACCTGGGACAGAGAGGTGATTCGGCGAGGTGGATGCGATGAAGGCGAAATCTGCAAATATGCTTACGATTGACGGTAAGGTACCAGACCGACTGTACATCAGAATCAAGAAAAGAAGCAGATATTGAACGCCAGACGGAGCGCCAGTCAAACTGTGGAAATTTTTGTTCAATCGGGTTTGATGGTAGACTTCTTTGTAGAACATCATAGACAGCTTTCGTTTTACATAAGTACGGGTTGGACAAGTTGAAGTGTAGATAGCTAAGCTCGAGAATAAAATATCTGATATAATGGAAAGGAACTGGAATAACCGACAGCATGACCGGAGCTGAGAGCGAGGCTGGCGTATAAGTCGACAACAGAAGACCAGTAAGGCTCATCGGGCAACGTGTCCATATCGTCATCTGGGAGCTAATAAAGAGGGCACGAGCTCTATCCGGTACGTGATACAGACCGAGCCCACCACGGTCGCGGGGAAGGGTAAGCGATTC
Organism: Locusta migratoria; assembly: GCA_026315105.1. NCBI lineage: Eukaryota > Metazoa > Arthropoda > Insecta > Orthoptera > Acrididae > Locusta > Locusta migratoria. Next base: position 317,011,788 of record CM048751.1, read on the forward strand.
ATAATTAACTTTGAACAACAAGCCTTTGCTGACAAATGAGGCCATCGCTGCTAACATTCGATGGGCAATGGTAAGTGGAAAGTGGAAAACCTGTGCGACATGGGGAATGCGGGATGCGATATAGACATTGACATATCGAACTCGCTGAAGAATATCTAGGGATCTTAGCCGATGATCAATAAGACAAGCCCTCATTTGCTGAAGTAGGCGTCGGCAGTTGGTAGCGGCCGAACGCCGGAGATCAGCCGAAAAGTCAATGCCTAAACAGCGGATGTTATCTTGAGTGATGAGGGGCGCAGTGCACCCAGCAGCGAAACCTGTGCCGATAAACATAGCGTGCGACTTACGGACATTGAGAAAGCTACCCGAAGCCTCGCCATATGTCGCGACCCACGTCAAGGCTGCCCGGACTTCATCAACATCACGTATATAGATGACTAAATCGTCAGCATAGGCTGTACAACAGAATCGGTAGCCATCAATGGGTAACCCCATCAAACGTTGCCGAAGGCCACAGAGCAAGGGTTCCAAGGCGAAGGCATACATGAGCGCCGAAAGCGGGCAACCCTGTCGTATAGAGCGACCAATTACGATCGGTGGGGTCAGTCTGCCATTGTAAAGGACTCTGGATGAAGCACCCCTCAGTAGGCGCATCACCACCGTAATTATCACGTCAGGGAAACCCATATGACGTAGGACAGTCGTAAGAAAGGAATGATCTACTCGATCAAAAGCCTGGCTGAAATCCAACGACGCAAGTGCACCGGAAAGGCGTTGTGCCCGTGCCACGGCGATCATATCCCTGTATCGACATAAAGCGGTACGGATATTTTTGTCTCCTCCCAAGGATGCTTGGTCTGACGACACGACATATCGAGCAGCGTGTTTGAGGCGCGCAGCCAAAAGGCGAGTGAAGATCTTCATATCACTGTTAAGGAGTGTGATGGGGCGAAAATCACTGATACCGATACCGCCATGGGGCTTGTGGACAGGAACAATGATCCCTTCCGTAAAGGCATCTGGAATGCGCACCTCCGGAGACATCAGCTCCTGACAAATGGAAGTGAAGGTGGGTATAAGAAGATTGCAGAACGTACGATAAAATTCAAGCGGAAGACCGTCAGGTCCTGGGGAGCGATTAACGGATCCTGCCCGTATCGAATTGAGGACTTCGTCAGAAGTTACGTCCGAAACCAGTTCCATTGCCTCATCTACTGGAACAGCACCGAAGGTGAGATGTGATACTTCCTCAATCAGCTCTGGCGAATGTGGAACTTCTGCATAGAGCTGTTGGTAGTGAGTATAAAGCGCATGTCCGATGGTAGACTGTGTATCGTATCGTCTCCCTTGCTCGTCCGTTAGGGCATAAATCAACTTCCTCCGTCGATATCGTCGGTCCTTGAGTATATGGTACATCGATGGGTGTTCGTGAGGCATACTATCAGTACTACGAGATTGTACTACCGCTCCGTCCAAATGCCTTCGCATGAGATTAGATATCTGGGCTTTAGCACGTTTCATCATTATCTGGCGCTCTGGGGAGATAGGCATCAATGAACAGTCCCGTAGGATCCTGTAGTAAAAGTCCATCGTGCTTTTTCTCCAATTTGCAACATCTTTACCATATCGCATCAGAGTTTTGCGGATAGCGGGTTTTGCACACTGGACCCACCAGGAGATGGTGGACGGATACATTTGTAGGCGACGTTGACATGTGGTCCATGTGTCTTCTATTATCCGACGACATTCTGGCGAAGCAAGAAGTGCTACGTTGAGTTTCCATAATCCTCTTCCGTGCCACACAGCCTGCCGACTGAGAACTACATCACAAAAATAAGCCTCATGATCGGAGAAAGCAACAGGCCATATTTCTGCCTGTCGAGTTCCCCCTATCAGGGGTCGCGAGATGTAAATGCGATCCAGTCGGCTCGAGGAATGTGCGGTGTAATAGGTGAAATCCAGACGATCACCGTGGACATGGCGCCACGTGTCGATAAGTGATAGCCGATTGAGGATAGGTTCAAGAGCCGCGCACGGTGAGTGGTGTGGTAATTGGTCCTGAGGTCGCTGTGTAGAGTTGAAGTCACCACCTAGTACCATATCATCATGTGGTCCTAAAAATAGTGGCGTAACCTCTTCTGCGAAGAAAGTATTTCGTTCCTGGCGGTGGCTGGAACCTGATGGTGCATATACATTCACAATGCGTACAACAAAGAGCGTGAGAGCCATACCTCTGGCGTTGGGGAGGTACATAACATCTTCAGCTGGGAGACCGTCTCGAAGTATGATATCCACACCACTACCGTTGTCCGAGGCATGTGAGATATAGGTCGTGAACCCATATGGCGCGGAAAAATCGGCGACGTACACTTCCTGAAGGAGTGCGATGTCAATATCTGCACCATAAATCATATCGCGGAGTAGCTCCAGTTTGTGTTGGGCACGAATGGTGGCGACGTTAATCGTGGCAATACGATAATGCTGGCAAGGTGTTCTGGATGGTACAGGACGGGCTTCGCCTTCTGCAGACACGCGTCGCTGAACATCTGGGATTGCTGAAGCAGAGGCCATTACAGGGAGTGTTCAGTGGCAGGCGCAGCCGACGGGAATGCCCCATCAGTAGCACCATCCACTCCCATCGTCTCTATCTCTGTATCTTCTGCCCAGGATGCAGAGGCGGTGGAAAGACAGCTGCCATATGCATCGGCCGGTTGATGACAGGGGTCTCTCATCGCCTCGGAGTGATGCACGTCATCAGTCACCTGTGCTGGAGTCAGCGGCTGTACGGACGAGTGAGCGTACATGGAAAGCGCCTGGGGCGCGCCATCTGCATCAGACACCTTTCCATCGGTCAGCTGCTCGGTGTCTTCCTCGTCAGCATTTCTGGTATCCATTCTAAAAGGAGAATCATCAGAAGAAGTACGGCTGCGTTTCTTCCTCTTCCTTGGCGATCGTTGTTTACGAACGTGTTGTTCAGATTCCGACGGTGGGCGGCTGTCATCAGTCACCGGACCAGTATCTAGGAAGGCAGAGGTAGGCACAACTCCCGGATCAACTTGCATCGGAGCCACAGGAGCGTCCACTGTACTCGGAAGAGTCGACTGTGCAAGATCTGACATTGGCGGCGTTGAGGAAGGTTTCTCTTCGGTATCTGCCGTATCCCGTGTGGATGTCGGGGACAGATCAGAAATTACTTGAGAAGTAGCACCCGCATCATGGACGACTTTGGCATACTTCTTCTCCGATCGGCGTCTGTACAATGCGCCGTTGCATGCATTCTGATCTGACGTGTCCTTCCTGTCCGCAGCCTGAACATGTTCGGGGTTGACCATCGTACATAGTTATGGCTCGCACTCCACCAATTATTAAGTACGACGGCACGTGTTTCTTTAATTCAATTTTTACCTGTCGCACACCATTGAGAACACGGTATGTGCTGAAGGTTTGCCATTTTTCTTCTAAGTAACCGATAACTTTACCGTATGGTTCGAAAGCTGAGACGACGACTTCCTGTGGGAGTTCAAAAGGAAGTTCAAATACTCGAATCGTACGAAGACCGTACTCTGCAAGTTCGAGTGACACCTCTCCTACTTGTCCATCAGAATATTTGAACTTAAGTCCATTGGCATGTCTGCGTATAACGTCCTGACACACCTCGGCATTCGTCATTTTAATATAAACGACACTGCTCGTGATCGAAAAGTGGATACCAACAACATCACGAGGATCTAAACGAATTTCTTCACGTATGAACGTTTCAACTTCATGAGCACGGGGTCGCACGTGATCGGCAAGAAAGGAAACTTTAAGGGTCGCTCGGCGATATGTATGCGCCATGTTGTTCGCGGAAGACGGACACAAGACTTAATACGCTACGTCGCGACGCGACGCGGAAGTAAACAAACACACGCTAGCGGAGCAACTCGGCAAGCCGAGCCGACCCGCTCACGACCACGGCTAAACGCCGACTGAATAGGTAGGCGCTTTAGACCGCTCAGATAACACAGCATTGCAGCCATAGCGAATAAAACTAACAGTTATCAATAAATATACCTTGATGTACATGATATCAAGTTGAATATTAAGTTGAATGCTTAACATTGAGGACTATGACAACAGGACATGTTAAACTTATTACGATTTATAGTGTCTTAATACAAAGCAGTCAATTTTAATCAATGTCCAGCTCCAAAGGATCAGCACAGTTTTAACACTCATAAAATTGTCCACGGATTTCATTTTTCGGGCATCTCTGATAAGCCCAACGCTCACAGTTCGTGAACTGAATTCCTTGTTCTCTAGTTGACTGTTTCAAATGGCACTATGGCTCTTCCTCATAGTCATCGTCATCATTATCACTATCTCTTCCAGACTGTCATCTAATTTCTTTCCAATGCTTTGATCCAATAGGAAGGGTAACTCATGTTTCAAAAACAATGAAATGAACGAGATTCTGACTTCTCAGATCACTGTTTAAAATTAAAATAAAATCTACAGTTTGGTGTTTATTCAACGCTTTTTTATCTCGTGAATATAACGATCTTTAGACCTCTGAAACGTTTCAAAATATCTTTAACTTCGACATTATGTTAATATTTGATAAACTCGAAGAATTATAAACGTTGTTATCATTAAAAGTAACAAACCTTTCATCGAGTTTAGAGAAGTACAGCTCCTATAGGACGTGGCAGGTTGTCTCGGCTGGCCATCGTGCCCCGTCCTCTCTGGGCCAACCTGCTCCATCGGCATCTTTACAATAAATTCCGTTCTTTAGAAAAGTCACTGAAGCAATTAAGTGTCTGTGTCCCATATATAATTAATCCTTAAAGTATAACGTTTTATTATAATACTCACCCCGTTTCGGCTAAAGCAAGCAAACGTTAAGTAACACACATTAACCGACCACTAGAATTTTACTGAAACACGCACAAAACCAGTTAAGGACTACAACTTGTCCAAAACTTCGTCGCCTGCAAATGTTCAAATGTTTGTTAAGCTTAAGGGACTTAACTACGGGGTCATCAGTCCATAAACTTACAAACTACTTATGAACTACCTACAACTAAGGACGGCACAAATATCCATGTCCGAAGGGGGATTCGAATCCCCGACCGTAGTGGCCGTGCAGACCGTGACTGAAGCGCCTCAGTCCCCTCGGCCACCGCGACCGGCTCGTCGCCTGCGATATTGCCCTTGTATAAGGAGAGGGACAGTGCTACCTACTTTCTGATTGATTCCTAGGACGATCTGGCGTCTATTGTATGAACTAATTCGACTGGGCCATCCTGCCCTTATGGCCAACGTGCCCCGATCTCCCATATAGTTTTCTTCCGATCGTGCTGATATATTGCACATTTCACCTTCAAATTAAGAGCAACGTCGCTGTCTACATAAAAATTCGTATGCTTTAGTTATGGTTGGGACATCCGCAAGCTCTACCGTTTTATTGCGTTCTTGATGCAGTATTGCACACTTGGCCTTCGAGACGGGAGAACGATCAGTGTCTGAATATAACCTCATACGACACATGTTGGAGGTTACATAATTTGACAGAAGTCTACAACTTTATGCCGATCTTGAAGAAATTTGCACACTTCAACATCAAAGCAAGAGGATGATCATCTACACAATGTTTCATACGTGTGCTACAGACCTTGGTACAGTTTCAGGAATTAACATGGATGTCGGGACATGAATATTTTCGTGCAGTATGTTTGGGTTGATGGGACACATTCTGAGACATCAAGGAAACGTCGACATAGCATTAGAGGGAAGTGTGTAGAATAAAAATCTTAGAGGGAGATCGAGGGTCGAATACACTAAGCAGATTCAAGAGGATGTAGGTTGCCGAACTTATTCTCAGATGAAGAGACTATCACAGGACACGATAGTGTGGAGAGCTGCATCAAACCAGTTTGCGGACTGAAGACCACAACAACATTTCTTATACTCCACAAGCTATTTTACTGTGTAGGGCAGTTTTTTTCTATAGATTTGGCTTCCTTGATCACCACGAATGTTGGCAGATGTACATAATTTTTCATCGACAGGAGAAAGAGAAATGGGACTGAGGAGGTGGGGGTGAAGTTGGACAAAGAGACGAGGAGGTGATTGACACAGAAAGTGGAAGTTGGAGATGGGTAGAGACAGGGATAGGAGGAGATGAAAAGAGAGAGAGTGGATAAGGGTGATGAAGAGACTGGGGAAGGAAGGAATGGGCAAAGACAGAAGGAAAGAGAAGATGAACAGAGAGAGAGAAGCGAAGGAGAGATGGATTAACTTTTGAATAAATAAGTACCTTCGCGTTGTCGTGTATTCAGCTGGAAAGCAAAGTTTGGACTGAAGCGTGCCTCTAGCCGACGAGTTTGAATCAGTTTGGAGGGCCAGCCAGTGAGGCATTTAATTTCGCAGCGGGTGGTCGTTTTGCAGCGGAATCGGCCCGCTCGGCTTGCGGCATGATGGATGCGAGTTCCGCGTTCTGCCGCTCGGCGTTATAGAGGCGCTGCCGACAGCTGACAGAGCTCGTCCGACAAAGGGACAGGCGGGCCGATGGTTGTGCGGTTCTGCGCTATGGCGGCGGAGAGCGCGCCTGATGGATGGGCCGCCTGTGTTTGTGTTGGTGCTGGTGTTTGTGTTTGAGCTCGCGAGCGCCGGCCTTGCGCTGTTAATTGTTTCGGCCGCGCACAGCGGCGAAAATTTGGAGCGGAGCTCTGGGCGAGTGGAGAGGGGAGAGTTGGCGGAAGCGGGTAGGGGTGGGGAGAGGGGGAAGAATGGAACAGGCACAACAGTGGGGGGGGGGGGAGGAGGAGAAGCGAACAGGCAGAGCAAGAGAGAGAGGGGGGGGGGGGGCGGAGCGCGGAATGTAGACCAAGGAAAGCACGGTAGTTCCATTAACCAATCTTATTCTTAGCAGTGTGTCTGTGGGTTTGTTTGTTTGAAGCTTCAATCCATGAGGACGGTCGCCGTAACTGTAAGGATCACGAACTACACACAGTTCACGAGATATGACGTCATAAACAATGAGATGCGAGAAAAACTATTGCATTACACGATAATGTGCACATTTCCTCCCAAGACGCTGGTCCTATTTCAACCAAATTTCGTACACACATTCCTTACCATGAGCTACCAATTCTGTAATGGTAAGAACTACATACTACACATGACATAGAAGATATAACGTCATAAACAATAGGAGTTGCAAGAAACTGCCACATAATGCGACGAGGTTTTATGAATACAGTATATAAGAACGAGATTACTTACAGACTTGTAACAAACGTTAAACACAATTTCAGACCTTTATTGAAATGTTTTTCGTTTGCAACCTAACCAAAATTATGAAGGGAAAAGCATTTCTCGTTTGTTACTTTTTCGCTGTTCATGGGCTAAAACTACAGTATTCGGTATGACGTTACAATTTATAATTTCTACACTTGAAATTGTATCCGCAGTAAATTTTACAAACGGTATACACACATATAGCACCTACGAAATTGTATCACTGTACGACACGTCGTTCGTGACATATGAGCACATAAACAGTAACGTTTATGTAAAATAGCCCCATCACGCACCATCTTTTAATCTATTACTTCTTTACTACTAATTGTACTCGCGACAGATTTTACAGACATACAGCACTTATACAAATGAATGTATACCTGAAAAATTATACAATTGTACAGCATATAACTCAATAAATATGAGATCATACGCATTTTATATGTCATTTGTATTTTGATTACTATCTTTCTCTGTTTGGATACTGCACTTGTAATGTTGTACATTATGCGAGACAGTCTTATTTCTTAGTTGTTCTCCGATAAATATAGCATGTTTTTAGAAAAAAGGACAAATTGTACTCGGAGCACATTTTTAAACAGTATACACTGATACAGCTGAATATACCTTCGAGGTTGTATGACTCTTTGACACCTATTTCATGAAATATAAGCACGTAAACAGTAACGTTCATGAAAAACCGTCCCACCACGCACCAACTTTTAATCTATTGCAACTTCATTGCTAACTGAATTCGCAACAGATTTTACAGAGATACACATTTTATATTCCTGAAGAATGGCAATAATTGCTTCAAACCAGTTGTAAATGAATCTAAAACCTTGCAGCTGCTGGCTGTTTACTTTTCCAACCTAACTTAACACAGTTGCTGCAATGGATAAAACATTCAAACATAAGATTACATGGACGGTGTTATGCAACACTAGACCAAGCGCCATTTATTGATATCTTCTGATTTGAGCAAATTCTATAGAGAAACATCATAATCTATGTGGATAAAAATCACCGTTCTCGTCGTAGCAAAGGTTGCCGTGGTATATTAAAAAATACCAAGTGCCACTTCATCTATCGTTGATTTTCAGTTTTGAATCACAAGTCCAAACGCGACAAACCAAACTGTAGTTCTGCAACAGTAGGCCAAACGCCACCTGCCGGTCTTTAGTCTAGTGATGCTAGACGGAACTTGCGTCAGGGCACCGCTTTTTATCCAATTACAGTGTTTTTGGAGACGTACAGTGTGCACTGAAGCTACAACAAAGGTTGTATACCGTTGATGGTATTATGAGTATAATGAAATGATGTGGTAAAAAGAATGCTTTGGTTGTTCAAATGTTCAAATGTTTGTAGATCTCATGGGACTTAACTACGGGGTCATCAGTCCCTAAGCTTACAAACTACTTAGGAACTAGCTACAACTAAGGACGGCACAAATATCCATGCCCGAGGGGGGATTCGATCCCCGACCGTAGTGGCCGTGCAGACCGTGACTGAAGCGCCTCAGTCCCCTCGACCACCGCGGCCGGCTTTGGTTGTTCACAGAGTCTAAAATAGACTTCGTTGGAACGCAAATGCTGGAAAAACATATAACAAACCGCAAATGTGACACAGAATACCGCAAAATAAATTCACTGAAGACTAGAGAAACTAGAGTGAGAAACGACAAACCTTTAAGTATTTTTATGAAAAGCGACTCTGACCAGGAGATTGCAGTTGAAATATATATTCAGAAAAAGGAAAGAAGAGAACGACCTTCTTCTCACCCGTTAAAATTGAGTGAACACTTAAAACCACCGTTGTCAGGAGGAAAACCGATTTCTGAAGAAAAATTGGCAGACTTGAAATCTCTTCTACCGCTGATTTTTAAAGATGCAAGACAAATGTACCGGTCATTTCGAAGTGATCCCAGTGTGGAAGACGACATCGATGATTTCAATGGACACATTGACTTCGAAATTGAATGATGACAACTACCTCTATTTTTTTTTCTTGTATAAGTTTCATTATGTTTCATTTTACTGGGTTTTTACAGTAGGCCCATTGTGATATACATTTCGTTACACTTACTTCCATTTAGAATGTATGTAGTGCTGTCACAGACATTCTTAGAGGATCCATGAAGTGTCTGTAATGTTATTTGCATTGTTACAATTGATTCGTGTCTTATACAATTTTTTAAGTAAAATGTCAGTGATACAAAATGATACAAGAACTTCAGTACTGATACCTTCTGCATGTTTTTCATATTGCTTAGGTTTCAAAATGTAATTGGTTCCTGATTTAAGATTCGTTTTCAGTAACGTGACCTGATTAAGTTGTTTCAGGAAATGAAAGGCATATGGCATCCTAAGGCTTTATTTTTATAATAGGCCTAATGCACAGTTCGGTTACGCATGATGAGACCAAAGGAAGTTAAGATCTTTGTCCACTAATGCATAACAGAACTGTACAAGCAGCAGTTAAGCATTAGTAGTCTAACGACCAAATGTGATATTTTTTCGTGTTGTTTAGCTTTTAATTACGGTAATCTTCCACTAATAAGAAAACAATAATAACCCTTTGTCTGTACAAAAAATGGGAAACTTCAACAATACATACATTTTTAAGGGAACGATAACTTTGGACGCCATTATCTCGCGCCGGCCGCGGTGGCCGCGGGGACTGAGGCGCTTCAGTCACGGTCTGCATGGCCACTACGGTCGAGGGTTCGAATCCCCCCTTGGGCATGGATATTTGTGCCGTCTGTAGTCTTAGCTAGTTCATAAGTAGTTTGTAAGTTTAGGGACTGATGACCCCGTAGTTAAGTCCCATAACTTCAACAAACTTTTGAACATTTTGAACATTATCTCGCTTATGATATTCTGGCGCTTGGTCTAGTTATACATAACACCGTCCATACATCAATGGCGTACCAACTATTTCTTTAGAGGAGGGGGGGGGGGGGAAGAAAACCTGTTTACTGACTTCGTCTTGGCGATTCTAGGAATTTACTCTGGAGGGAGGGGGCGACTTATGGAACTTTCATTTAGCCAAAAATAGGTTCGTCAAGTTGCGCTTGTCTCTCAATTTGTCAAGTTCTCAGAAAAATTTAGAATAAGAAATAACGTAACAAAAGGGGACATTTAGAAAAATGGACATTTGTTGCTAGAATTATTCAGTTAGGAATCGGTAGGCAGTTGACGCCAACGAGACGACACGCTATCAGTAGAGCCATAGGACGAGTAAATATGAGTAAGCGCATGACCAGTTGTTACCTGCGACTCAGGCGTGGGCACAGGCCGGCACCAAATGTATACCTGACCAGGCAGTCCAGAACATTAACGTCAAAGATCGAGAATGAGGGGTACGTGTGCAAAGGGGAACGTATGCAAAGGGAGTCTAGAAATCGGGTATAAGAGGCACACGCCAGAGCTTCAGACGCAGTGTGTACTGGAGTCGCTCTCCCGAGCATAGATCTCACTGACCTCCTGATCTACGTGCCTGAGATTGGTGGCAAAAGAGCTAAGTTTGGTGCCTTGGCTTCGCTGAGCATAGCTCTCACTGGCCTCATGAAGTAGGTCTTTGAGAGTGGTGGTAAACAAGCTATCGACAATGCAGTTCGCCGACAGTAGTACTGAAGGACAGATAAACTTCAACTACGAGAAGGCGGTAGCATTCCGGTTGACACTGGGGTGAGGTAGAGAAGAACTTTCAATTTCCACTGGACTAGTCCTGAACAGAGTTAGTTGGTCTTTGTCTCAAATAGTCCGTAAGTAGATTTCGTTACTAATTGGGACCAAGTCTTTGGTACAGGACTACTCTCCTGAAAAAAGCGGAGAGTAATTCTGAGGTTGCAATGACAAAGAATAGTAAAGAAATATACGAGAAACTCACTGAATCTGCAGAGTAAAAGTAAATATCATAAGGGGAAAGGTTCTGATACCTCACATAAATTATGTATTTTATTCAATAAATTAGTTTAAAGCAACCCTTACTGTAACAATACTTGAAGTCTACCCATTCCTATTATAATTACTCCTCACATGTCAGAAAGAATCCCAGTTGCAATTAAACCGCTCCTCTTAGCCGCCCAGGAGATTCCCTCCCTCTCATCTGCACTATAAAGGTAGGCTACTGGAAGCACAAAACAAAAACCACTTTGTCGCCAACATCCTGACTGCACCACTCAAACCCCATTCAACTCTATATTGAAGAGCGGGAACTGTGCTGGGACTATGCCTTTTAAAACTGTTGTTAGGTGTGCAGGAGGGAAACGACAATTTATATGTATTAGCAACCTTCAATGCAGATTTTGTCCCCTATTATAAGTCACAGACTGAAGAATAGGACGAAAGGAAAGGGACAGAATGTAGTAGGTGTTACAAGATGCTTCAGTCAAAGGCAAAAATGGTTACCACAAAAAAAAAAAAAAAAAAAAAAAAACAAAAAAAAAAAAAAAAAAAAAAACAACTTGGGGGCGGGGCAAAACCCCTGTCTTGCCCCTCCAAAATTTCAAGGCTGGGGGGGGGGGGGGACTGTCCCTCACCGCCCCCCCTCTTCCCCCCACCCCGTTCACTCTTCATGTTTCACGTCAATTGGCGGGTTTCGACCATGGCCCGACGAAGTGGAGTCTAAGCAGTTGATACTGTTCCTCCTTGGACTGTCTGGTTGGTGATATTCTTGTGCCTGGCGGTGTGGATCGTCCTATAGGTGTTGTTTCCTGCAACTGATAAAAAAGATACCCTAACTGCTAGGAGCCTGCAAGCGGAATTTTCGCTTTTCGATTTTACTCATCACCCATCTTTCATGCTCGACTGCTAAGCGGACGACCATTTCCCACTGGTAAGTGGAGAAGATGGGGTAGGAATTAAGGTGGTTATAATCCTTAGAAGCGATAATCCTGATTAATGCCTCCTGTAGATCATGGCGGAGCTGGTAAGGTTTGTGAGGTAGTTTCGGATTCTGATGGCATGGAAGGAAGGGATATGGGTTGTCGAAGTAGGGGTTGAAAGACGACCATCTGTCGTCTTCCATTCAAAATGGTAATTTATTTGATGTCGCTAGATTAGTATTTTGTTAAAACTAGAACCACACCCTTTTCAAGGCATGAGGAAAAGAATTTTTATTTCACATTTTAAAATATTAGTTTCTGAAATGGTAGTTAATATTGCTAGGATTTTGTTATTTTAATAATGTATTATTCTCCCTGTGAGAAGGTGTATTTGTTTTACTTTTAAGTGGGTGCGAGAATCTGACGACTGTATGAATGTGGGTAGTGATAGCTTGCTGTGTATGGTTCTCTCTGGCTCAGAGTCAATAGTTAGTTTCTGAAATGTTGGTTAACATTGCTAGGATTTTGTTATTTTAATAATTTATTACTGTGGTTATGATTGTGACAATAAGTACGGCTTCTCCGCTATGCCACTCTCCCTGTGAGAATGTGTACTTGTTTTACTTTTAAGTGGATGTGCGAGAATCTAATGGCTGTCTTAATGTGGGTAGTGATAGGTCGCTTTTCATGGTTCAGAGTCGATAGTTAGTCGTTACCAACCCCTGCTGCTGATGCAACCAAAGAGGTTTCTACAGCATTTGGTTACAAGCTAGTCTAAGAGCCTTCTCCAGGGCGAGTCATGCAATCTTCTCTCCCCATCACCACTGTTATCATGGGTTTTGCCCAGTTTCCGGTAGCTTCGCTGTCCCCTGGCCGCTCGGTGGTCACTTTGAGCTGGAATCATGGTGAGATAAGGTTGTTCTTCTCTCATGTCGCAGAGATGGTAGCGATTCATTGTCTTGTATGTTTAATTTAGACTCTTGAACTTATATTAATTTTTTGGAATATTCCTTCCGATCGTGTGTGGGAATGTGTTCTAGTTTTTCAATACAGTGATTTTCAACAGATAAACGCAGTGTATGTGTTACTAGTTGCAATTTGATAAGGGCCTGGTATATTCAAACCTTTTGTGATTATGTGGCGGTGTATGAACTCTGTGTAAAATCTTTTTATCTTTATTCATTTTCCTAGAGTGCATGTAAAATTTTTCTTATCGTTTTTCTTCCGTGAGTGATATGTGTTCCATGTGGTCGTTCTTAGAACAAAGCCTTCAGCTTACACTACTGTTTGTTCCATGCCCATCAGGCAAGTAAATCCATGTATCCTTCTGATTTCTACTCACATTTCACGATCTTCCCTCCCTGCCTATTTTTAATTTTGCTGTTTCTCCTCTGAACTTGTAGTATGCACTCAGTCTTTGTCAGTGATTCTCTCTGAGCCTTGTACAACCTCCTTCAATAGCTTGCTTATTAAATTCTAAATATTTCTATGGGTTACATGCTGTAGTTTCTATTTTTATTTTTCTGACTTTGTAATTATTTCACTCTTCTGGATTTTGAGACTGGACTTTCTCCGTCTCTGTGAACGCTCTCAATCGCATGTTGCTGTATCTCACTAGTTTCCTTATGAAACTCTACGCACCTGTAGGGGTTACAAGCCGTAGTTAATTTCCTTTATTTTTTCGGAAATTGAATTCAAACATTGTTATCTGTTTTCGGTGGGTGGGTCCAAACACCGACTTCAGGGGTTTGTAGCTAGTCACCTGAATTCACGCCACTTCTCATAAAACCAGTACCTAGATAGTTTACTCTCACATTGTAACTTAACAGTCCGCTTTGCTTTTGTGTGATGAATCCGATTTTCAAACACTTTACCTTCAGTGGAGTGCGATCATGTAATGTAGCCGTGTGTCGCCGTTAGCGTGTTTGCTCGCGGTCTAATCTAAATGCAACTTAACTTTGCTATACTCACGCACCATCTCAAATGAGGCACGACAGACCAGAACATCTTTGCAGTTGTATTGTATATTGTGTTGTGTGGTACCTCCGTTGTTTGCTGAAATTCGCCTACGATAGCGGTGCCTGCTTCTGCCTCGTTTCAGCACGCTGATTTTGGTGAGTTTCGCTGTTGCACTTCGTGTGTGTGAGCGAGCGAGTGTTGTTTGTAAACTTTTCCCCAGTAGCATTAAGTTCTGAGTATTTTATGTTAATTTCAATGCTCGGCATCGTCACTATTAGTTCCTGAAAATGGGATGCTTTTTATTGTTTCAACAAAATTGGTTCCCCATTATGTTTGCGTTCGACCTGAATAAACAAGTTAAGTTCACTATAATTTTGACTTGCCTATAAACTGTAGTTTTCGAACACCTTCTGTGGTGTCGCACAAGAATGAAGTGCGCGCCACGTACTTTCGCCGCGCGCCGCCATGCACGCAAGGCGCAGCGTTCTTACGACGTCAGACACGAGCGCCCTCTACTACAACTCCGCTCGTGGCCACCACTGGACTGCATCGTTCACTTGGGAATCAGATAGGCACCAGTTAAGACTTGGCTATCGGATAGGCACTAGGAATCATCAGGAGGCAGGCCTCTATATAAACTATGTATCAGCATTCTGCAGTCAAGAACTATGTAAAAAATAAGTATTACCAAGACTCCACGAAATATATATCTTCTTCTAATTTAGCCTAGTGTTCTAGTTTCTGCTGTCCCACTGGCTGGTCACCTCCGTACCTGCACACGCGTGTATCCTATTTTCCTGTGTCGGTCTCTTTCTACTCGGCCACCGATACCCAGGACAACCGGGTGTAACGATACACAAAACCTTCCCCCTTTTAGTTAATATTATTTTTCATCAGTGCTGTAAACAAGCTCAGATGTATTTTTTTTAATTTAAGATCCGTTGCGCCATAAATGTTTTTCTTTAGCCACCTTTATGAAACAACTTTAATTGTGGTGGTTTGTTTATTAATGTCTGTGTGTAATTTCGTGTGAGCTGCTGCGTATGTTGGCTACTGTGTCCTTAACTTCCTGTTATTAGTGTAATTTGAACCAAGTCAGTTCTTAATTTGGGCCAGGTAACAAGGTTTTTGCAGCAGGGAGTTGCCAGTAACTCACACGGACCTTTTGCTAATTTTACTGCTAAAATTAAGCTTGTTTATAATACTTATTGTAAACACTTATCTGGGTACCTCCTACCAGAATTAAGCTTTTATTACGTACAGTGGCCTACTTTTAGGGTATAACCGGACTCGAATGGAGCTGGCAAGGTTGAAGAGGAACACCTTGACATTTCGTCTGCAGATCAGCAGAGGCCGGAGCATCGCCCGCCGATGACTCTTCTTCATCGGTCTGCGTCGATGCGTCCACCCCTGTTTTGTTCCCCGCGTATGGAAAGACAACAGGGGCGGCAGCCTCTTCTTTTGCAGCGCACCAGTTGCTCTACCTGGCGGCGCGCTGCGTCGAGTTCGGCCTAGTGCTGGCTGGTCTGCGGATGAGGTTAACTGGCGGATAAATCGAAGGCGCGACTAGTGCGCCACATACGGTGATCTCCGGTATTACCATAGGAGGCGCCAGCCTAATCGGAGGCTGGCCGGAGGAAACGGAGACGCCACGGAATGTCGCTGGCCACAAGGCGCATCCGACTAGTACGCTCCACACGGGCATTTCTGGTATTGCCGCATAGGCAAAACAAATGAGGCGGTTGTTTTGAACTTACAAGAACGTGTCCTTTTATATTTTTATATTACACTTATAAGCAGGTATTTTGAACATAATTAATGATCGCAAATTTTTCTTGATGAAAAGTCTTTATCTGAGTAAAAATTTCATTTTTAATCATAAAATAATATTTTTAGATATGTTAAAACATAGATCCAATGTCCGGTAGTTTGAGAGCGCAAATGACAATGCTACATTTAAGTTATGTGGATGACTGCACGCCGCACGTAGAGGAACATATCTATTTAAAAAGATTTCATAAAGATTCCTACAGTACCAAGGGCAAAACTGTATGATACTGGTAAAGAATGGTAAATAAAGTGTCGATAAAAAGAAAAAAAAACACGATACCTTCAACCTTGACGAATTTCATTAATTCCACAATGAAACAATTCGTAATTGTGGAAGACATGCCGAGGAAGCTGCAAAGCTTTCCTTCGAAATGTTACGGTAAAACTAGCACAAGCAAAGCGACAAAAAAACTGTGACAAAACAGAACACTGACACCACTCCGTTCTTTAGCGTCTAATACAAGTTTTGAATTATATTTGTGGACAGACTATTCAACAACGTAACAGGTCTGCACTAGTTCGCAATGTGATACTTTCGATTTCAATATTGTTATGTGTAGACGCTTGTCTCCAGTTACGCGGTCATGACATTACACCGTGTTCACTATCTTCAAATATATCATAAAAAAAGAAAAAAAATTATGAAGACGGAAGGACAATGTGTATACATTAACACATTCGAGAGTTTTTGACAGAAAGCTAATAGAACACCACTTGTTAAATATATGACATGTACAAATGTATTACCTCAACTAATAATAAACTTTTGTAGTAGAAGAAAGAAAGAAAAAGAAAGTTTGAAAAGTTACAGAGAATTAAAATGTTCGCAGTTGTTGGGAATCACTCTCCGGACCTTTTGCTCGACAAACTAACATGCTATACTGCACTCAACTACAAACGATCTAGGCTTTTGTACTTCGTTAGTCTTATAAGGCCATCGTGAAACTTTCATCAATAATTGTCCGTTTATTATAACAAACTCGTATTAGAAAACTTCGATTTTTGGTTTATATTTATGGAACTGATGCTGGGAAACAGCGTCTTTTCGTGCTACGCAAAATACACTGCCAAATCTTTTTTATCCCATCCTCGTCGCCACTTTTGTGTCTCGTTTCCGCCGGTTGTCCTGGGTGGCGATGGCCGAGTAGAGAGACCGACACAGGTAAATAGGATGTACGCGTGTGCTGGTACGGACGTGACCAGCCAGTGGGACAGCAGAAACTAGAAACACTAAGCTAGATTAGTATAAGAGATATATTTCATAGAAATAATACATTACTTAACTTGGAGAGCAGCAGACTAGTAGATTGTTGATACATAGTTTAGATAGAGACCTGCCTACTGATGATTCCTAGTGCCTATCCGATAGCCAAGTCTTAACTGGTGCCTGTCCTAATCCAAAGTGAACGATGCAGTTCAGTGGTGGCCACGAGCGGGGTTGCAGCAGAGGGGGCTCGTGGTCGACGTCGTAAGAACGCCGCGCCGTGCGTGCATGGCGGCGCGCGGCGAAAGTAGGTGGCGCGTTGTGCGACACCAAAAAATCAAATAAATACGGCAAGATTCATCTCCAAAATGGCGTCTGCTCGATTCGACACGTCCAACCGGAGGTAGCCGGAGGCTCCGAGTGAAAATGGCGCGAAACCTCCGCCTCCGGAACAACCGATACGTTTCCAGCACTAGTTCGGCCAACACCGTCTGTAGAGAAGGCCTCCGCGCTGGCGTCCCACGTCACGCAGAGCAGGCTCGGAGCAGCGCTCTCTCCTCCGCCATGGCGGTTTTGGGAGCGTGCACCGCCTCGTCATCCGGAGACGTCGTCCCGCAGCTTGATCCACTCTCCCCTCACGGGGGATGGGGCGGAGCGGCAGCAGGTTCTTCTTCCGTCGCCCTCCCCTCAGTGGCGACCTTGTCAGTGTGGCTCATCTTCCCTTCGCCACTCCAGTAACGGCGAAAGTTGGTGGCATGAAGGCTACCACAGTTGACCTGTGGTTGATACGCCATTGTCATCTATACTGCGATGGGTAAAATCTTGTTACTTCATGCACCACGTTTTAATCCATTTACTACTAAGGCCGATATTACCATATCAAATTTTCTTTGACAAAAAATCTTTGGCAAAGATAATTTGAGAGTTTAATATGGAACTATTGATAAAGTTGCCTTTCGTCAAAAGTTCTTTGTTCAAATCTAGCAGATCACTGACTGTTTGAAAACATGGCCGCATAATTCGTACTGTGTGTCGAGCAAGAACAAAATTAATGCAGTTGTATAGGGCTGAATATAGAAACCGGCTACACCGAGCCGAAAGCTAGAATATAACTGCGGAGTTCTTTAGCGACCAAGTGAGGATTCGTTGCACGACAGACGACGTAAAAATACGTAATCAGTGCCGTTTGTTGCATTGTAAAATGTCAATTACATCCGGAGATGTTGTAACCTAAAGTTGACGTTTGAAACCTCCGACGTTTAGTTGCGTGTTGTAACAAACACGGGCCACGGTCGGCGAGCAGCATCTGCAGGTACATGTTTACGATGACGACCGTTTTTACGAGTGTGGCTGTAGTACACTGTTGTGGTTTGGTCTAACTGTCGCAGTGTCCGCATGTAGCGCTTGCTGCTATTGTTATTCTGCATTCGTCTTTGCACGCAAACTAACTGCAGTACACTGTGTAACCAGACGTCTGTGATAGTGTAGTGTAGGAGCTGTGACCATGGTGTATTAGAACTCTGAAAATGCGGAGATGATACTCATCTATGGCGAGTGTCGACAAAATGCAGCTGAAGCCTGCAGGGTGTATGCAGAACGGTACCCGGACAGAGAGCATCCAACATTCCGCACGTTTCAAAACTGTATGCAAAAGGTATCGTCGTAGCACGCGGACGGGTCCATAACAGGCCCATCACATGAGAAGCGGGTGCAGTTGGTGTGTTAGCTGCTGTTGCCGTGAACCCACACAGGAGTACACGGGACATTGCGAGAGCCGGTGGATTGAATCAAAGTAGCGTCATGCGAATAATGCATCGTCACCGCTTTCACCCATTTCTTGTGTCGCTACATCAGCAATTACGCTGTGATGACTTTAATCATCGAGTGCAATTCTGTCAATGGGCATTAACAGAGAATGCGTTGCAGTTCTACCCGTTTACCGATGAAGCGGGTATCACAAACCATGGGGCAGTGAATCTATGGAACATGCATTACTGGTCCGTGGACAATCCTAGCTGTCTCCGACAGGTAGAGCTACAGCGACCGTGGACTGTAAATGTATGGTGCGGAATCATTGGCGACCACCTCATTGGTCCTCACTTCATTTCAGGGGCCCAAACAGCTGCGACATACATCGCGTTTTTACAGAATGATCTGCCAACGTTGCTCGAAATGTCCCACTGGAAACGCGTCGATGTATGTAATATCAGCAAGATGGTGCACCTGCACATTCTGCAATTAACACTAGGCTGACCCTTGACAGGATGTTCAATGGGCATTTCATAGGACGTGGAGGACGCATAAATTGGCCAGCCCGTTCTCCTGATCTTACACCTCTGGACGTTTTTCTGTGGGGTACGTTAAAGGAGAACGTGTATCGTGATGTGCCTACAACCCCCAGAGGATATGAAACAACGTATTGTGGCAACCTGCGGTGACATTACACCAGATATACTGCGGCGTGTACATTCATTACGCCATAGATTGCAATTGTGTGCAGCAAATGATGGCCACCACATTGAACATCTATTGGCCTGACTTTTCGGGACACACACTATTCCACTCCGTAACTGAAAACTGAAACCACGTGTGTACGTGTACCTCACCCCTCATGGTAATGTACATGTGCGTCAGTGAAGAAGACCAATAAAGGTGTTAGCAAATGGACTTAATGTGCTGTTCTTGTCTCTTCTGTATCTAAGGTACATCGCCGTTCCCTTTGGATCCCTATTAATTCGGTGCTCTCCGATACTCACATTCGAACAGCGGAGAAGTAGTACTCAAGTGTCAACTTTAGGTTACAATATCTCCGGATGTAATTTACATTTTGCAATGCAACAAACGGCATTAATTACGTATTTGCTTATATGTTCAGATGTGCTAACAAAACTAACGGGGTTCCATTTAAAAAACATAGGTTTGTGTTAAAAAAAACATACTTCTGTGCATTTCTTTATGGTTTGTAATAAACAATTACACTAGTCCCTCTCCTCACGTTCGATTCTTCAGTATTTGATGTGGTTTACGAAATATGTCCAGCGGTAATGTTAGGTGACTCACCCTCTATATTTATTCAGGCAAATACTATTTACACGAAATATGTTCACACAAGATATAAATATTTTTAAAAGTTTATCTTCACTGCAGGCGCGACAGAGTGCTAGCAAAAGGGAAGACAGGGCACAGGCTCCCTACGAGCCACAAATGTACTGGCCCGACCTCATGAAATTTTTAGAGCGGAATGCCACTGCAGATGCAACAGTTACCCACGTTGTCAATATTCCAAATATCTAGCCGTTGCAGCTACTGTAAGCCTACTTACAATCATACAGTATAAATAGATATTTATAATCTATGTTACCAACAGCTGTGGTTAATAACAAATATTCATACGCCATTTTCGACAGAGACTTTGTTAAAGAAAATTTGACAGTGTAATATCGGCCTAAGACCCTCCTCTATTCCTTCGGCAAATGAAAAATCTTCCGCCGTTTTTTTTTTATTTTTTTTTTTTTATTTTTTTTTTTTTATTATTTATTATTTTTTTTTTTTTTTTTTTAAATCAGTTACATGTTACGAGATTCCAATAATCTCATCTTCAGACCCTGCCTCAGATAACAACAATAGTCAACAAGAATATAAATGTATGGGAAAAAATTATGAAAAAGTAGTAAACTCCCTATAATATTATTATGGAATCCATCTTTATCCTCACTCTCCCCCTCCCTCTTTCCCACCCCCACAACCTCTATCACCCATTTTATTTTCACGAATACAAATCGTTTTACTTATTTTTGTGCTCTTACGTTTGACAGTTTTATTATTACAGTTTTTATACACTTGGCCTCCTAATCGATGCTTAATAGAATTGCTAGTACCTGTATGATTACTACAGGTGACTACATTTCAGTAGAAATTCGATGTGGTGTAATACTTAATTATACTTTGATAATAATAGAAGCACGGTACCCTATGCCATAACCATTCTGTATTAACCTTACCCATGACAATTTTTACGTGTATATTACATTATTCTACAACTGTCAGATATTTTATAACCGCCCCTGTGCGGACGAGAAAGTTATTTTCATATTCACGATAAACTTAATTAATTAATGCTTATATTAAAAAATAAAAAATATATTTACCCACAATTTGAACAATATTAATATTTGAAAATTATTTCATTATAAGTAACTGGTATCAAAATTTTCTCAGAATTATTTTCCCTATTTATTTCGCACACATTTATATTGTTTTTGACTATTGTTGTTGTCTGATGCAGGGTCTGAAGATGAGATTATTGGAATCTCGAAACATGTAATTTATTTAAAACAATTTAAAAAAATAACGGCAGAAGGTTTTTCATTTGCCAAATTATTACATCGCCGTCGTCCCGTCATCCATCTGAGATGGATATTCAGAGACGCCTCTATTCCAGTCAGATGAAGGAAATTCCTGGAAGATGACAGAGCTGGTGACAACTTTGAACTGTGAAGCGCACTCGGCTGAAGGCTAAACCAATGGACTTTATAGAGCTACAGGAACAGGAAGAGAATGAATCAGTGCACATTCTACAAGTACCCATGATTTCTGACATATCTACGTTTTAAGTTGAAGAGCCGGAGTTTCAAGTGAGACATCCATTTTCCATCACGCTGCGGAGTGGATTTCACATCTTCAAGTGTCTCAATCGGACAACTTTGTCGCTTGCTCAGAGGTGACACACCAAAGACATTATTCACACTAGATCCTGGACCAGTAACAATAAATATTGTTTATAGTCAAGTTTTGAATTGAATGAATGTTATATCTGTATTTTGATTACTATGTTTCTTTGTATGAATATTGCACTTATAATTTTGTGCATTATGGAAGATAGCCTTATTTTTTATATATTATCCGATAAATATTACATGTTTTTAGAAGAAAGGAAAGGGACAGAGACGGAAGGGATAGGGAAAGTACTAACTCGAGGCTTAAATAAATAAATATCCGATCAATGCCGGGTTTTCAGGTAGTAACGTCCTACATTGAATGGAAGAAAACTGAGAATGAAAATCAAATTCGATATTTAATCTTTGGATACCGGAAAATGTAAACTCAATTATATCACGATACCTAATAATAACAATTAGACACACAAGCGTCACTAACTTTGCTATATTTCAGTACTTCCAATTAACTTTGAAGAACACTTCCTGTAGATATGATACTACATGTGATGGCTCCAACGTAGATGTTCTCGGAACTTGAATTCCGAGGGCTACTTACAAAGATACAATAATGTCTGTGCCATTTACTCTGTTTAGTGCACGTACTAGTCACATCTACATCTACATACATACTCCGCACTTCACCGAAAGGTGCGTGGTGGAGGGCACGTAGTACCACTACTAGTTTACTTGCTTTTCTGTTCCACTCCCATGTAGAACGAAGAAAAAACGAATGCTTGTATGCATCGGTACGAGCCTTAATCTCTCTGATCTTCTTTGTGGTCTTTACGCCAACTGTAGGTTGGCGTAGGGATGGCGGTTATACCGGTTCTTTTCATCTCCAGTTTAATCGCACTGTAAAAACTGCTCAAGATAACCGGTTTTTAAATAACCGGTTTTCGGTTTTTTATTGCTGTTATTTCCAGTAGAGTTTGACCGAAACATAATTTACGGCCGAAACGGAAACCTTAATCAAATTTTCGGTTCTTCTAGTTTCGGCCGAAGCCGAAACTTACGAAATTTAGTTAAAATTTAGGTAAATTTACGTTATACGACAAATCACTAGTCTTTCCATACTTTGTAAGATCCCCTGCCAATACTACGCCTTCTTGAGTGTGTGTAAGACAAGTCAGGAGTCCGTAGAAGAAGATATAGGAAGCCTACAGATTTACTGACCTAGTATTTCCATCCGACAGTTGCGAATATTGAGCAAACCACTCCTTAAGTTGGACTTGTGAGCCATTGCATACGAATATCTCGTTATATACACAATATATATAAGATACAGCCCGTAAATGAACTTCAGTCAGTGCTGCAGAACTATTGCCAAAAACAAAGCCACAGTTCCAACTAACAGTATGATTGTTGTCAGTTTAAATTTACGCAAATTGAACTAGAAAAGCTGTGTACCACACGATCAAAGAATGTTCAAATGGGTGTTCTTATAACACCTAATTGCTTAGGTGATCGGTCCTTAGACTTACAAACTACGTAATTTAACTTAAACTAACTTACGCTAAGGACAACATACGCACCCATGATCGAGGAAGGAGGTAGGACTCGAACCTCCGACTGGAGCAGCCGCGCAGTCCGTGACATGGAGCCTCAGACCGCTAGGTAAATTTGCTTGGGATTTTCACAGGTAACTTGAGCATAGCTTGGGGGGCCGACGTGCAACAAATTGAATTTGCTCAGAACAGAAAAATAAATATAACAATGCTTTTCCTTTAGTTTTAACTTTTAAGTGGCGTAAATAAAATTGGAAGTACGTGCAGTTTTTCTGCTGGGAAGCTTATACATGGGCACTGCAACTTTGGTGAAATGAGAAAATCCCTCTTTCTTCACAAGAGAGTGAGGCAAGTTGTCTTTGTAAACCATAAAAACCAATGCATTGGTAAGCTCAGCATCACGTTTACCACCCTCTACAAACAAGTTTGTATATATTACACATTGCATACTGTTACTATCTTCAGATATTTACGTTTGAAACATTTGGTTAAAGTCTGTCTATAATTTTTGTTCTCATCGTATTGACAAAATTATTACTTACTCTGATAGCTAGAAGTTCTTTCATGGTTTTCGAACAGGGTGATCTGCCTTAATGAAGGTGAATGAGTAGGAGATTTGGATCGAAATGGAGGTGAGGCTGTAGTGGAAATCGGTGTCGTCGTTTCCAGCAAAGATGACGAAGGTGAAGGTGATGCATACGGCGGCCGGCCGCGGTGGCCGAGGAGACTGAGGCGCTCCAGTCACTATCTGCACGGCCACTACGGTCGGGGGTTCGAATCCCCCCTCGGGCATGGATATTTGTGCCGTCCTAGTTCGTAAGTAGTTCATAAGTAGTTTGTAAGTTTAGGAACTGATGACCCCGTAGTTAAGTCCCATAAGCTTTACAAACATTTGAACATTTTTTTTGCGTACGGCGGTGGCGAGAGCGTACGGTCACAAGGTCCTACATCGTCACGTTCAGTTGTTATCAATTTTGCTCCCTGAAGCAGCCACAAAATTAAGGGCTCGGTTATTATTCCAAGCTTATAGTACATCACTTACATAATAGGTATATGAATCGAATTTACCTTCTCTTCCAAGGAATATTTTGGATGCTTTCTCCTTAAATGACACAGCATGTTTGTAGTACCTCCATCCGTTTTCAGCTTTTTAAAACAAAAGGATCATTGTACCTCACTGCTCCCGTACTTCGTGAAGTACTTCCACACTCGGGATGGTGCCACTTAAGACACAACCGATGTCTGGCGAAGATAGCAAGGAACTGCCGCATGACCAGACGGAGGCAAGTCTTGTACACTGCCGGTGCACGCGCGTCGTCTAATAGTGCACGTCACATGGCAACAGGTGCATTGATGCCTCAATAGCTGCACCAGTTCTTAAGTTCTTATGCTACGCGTTTGTTGAGCGTTTCTGACTGCCGGGATTGTTCTTAAATTATCACTGATCGCTTTTCTTAGTTTTTGCGATGACCTAATATTTCACAGCAGTGGAAATTTTAGGAATACCCTTAAATATTAGGGTACAATAGTTTTAATTTCTTTTAAATTATGTACAAAAACACATTTTGAACCACTACTATAGGAAGTAGTCGTACCGGTTTTCTTACCCGGTTCTTGGTAATAACTAAAACAGTTATAACCGACACCAAATAAATACCGAAAAAAACGGTTATTTAAAACTAAAATACCGGTATCGGTTTTAACCGGCCGGTTTTTCCCATCCCTAGGTTGGCGGCAGCAGAATCGTTCTGCAGTCCACTTCAAAGTGTGGCCCTCTCAATTCCGTCAACAGTGTTTCTCGAAAAGAAAGTCGTCTTTCCTTCAGTGACTCCCATTTGAGTTCCTGAAACATTTCAGTAAGACTTGCACATTGTTGGAATCTACCAGTTACAAACCTAGCTGCCCACCTCTGAATTACTTCTATATCCTCATTTAAACCGATCTGCTGGGGATGCCACACATTTGAACAAAACTCAAAACGGCGTCGCACAGTTCTCCTAATAAGGCGAAGTCGACCATACACCTCCCCACGACTGTCCTTATACGCTCGTTCCATTTCATACCGCTGTGCAGCGTTACACCTAGGTATTTAATTGACGCGACACTGTCAAGAACACACTACTATAGTCAGATTAAGCCGCGGTGGAATAGCCGAGGGGTTTAAAGCGTCTCGCTGCGGAGCGCGCGGTTGCTCGCCGTGGAGGTTCGAGTCCTCACTGGGGCATGGGTGTGAGTGTTGTCCTTAGGTTAGTTTACCTAGGTTTAAGTAGTTTGTAAGCTACGGACTGATGAGCACGCAGTTTGGTCCGATGGATTTACAAACATTTGAACATTTGAGCCCGATTAAAATGACTTGCAAGTTGAGGTTTGTCAGCTGCGGATGCAGTGTTGCCACGACAGCAACCGACTGAGAGCTGCCGCTCCGTACAGGCGGCACTGCACCGAGTACTGTTGGTGATCTGCACACGTTCAGTACCGGTAGTTGTTCACGATACTAATTAGTCGAGCTTTAAATGTACTGAGATGACCTTCACAGTTAAATATTGTTAACATTGTCCACATCAATGATACTGTTAACATTTACAGCTGGCAATGCGATTTTACAACGCTATGATGTCGAAAACCAAAAGGAAAGCGTGTACAAGAATTATTTTTGCTTTGACGAATACAACGAAGTAGACGGAATACTTCTTAAAATGAATGAAAAAAATTACGTCTGTGAATTGATGTACACCAACAGAGTTGTTTTGTGTTATTTACTGACTAAAATGTTGATATGATACACGAGAGATAAACAATATTCGTTAACGGGCTGAGCGATAAACAAAAATCTTTAATGGGATGAAAGATTAAGTATAGCATAAATGAGATTAATGGCGACATGCAGTTTAGTGCTGCAGTATCAGCCAACACAATTAGCAGAACTGTTATTAAAACCGGTGTAGTAATTATAGTTGGGCTGCAACTATACCGTCAGGTAATAAAAGTAAAATAATTTTTTTTTTTACATTTTTTTTTTCGTAATCTGATAACGTTGATTCATATTTAGCATTCACTGAATATTTACATATAGGGTGTTTCACTAAGTGTGTTTGCCTCTGTAATAGGTGTAATGCGGTAGGGCAACACAAGAAATGTTACACTTTCTGCAGAGCTATGAACATAGTTTATTGTATCATTTTCCAAAGAGTTACAGCAAAAAGATATATTTTTTTAAATGGAACAATAGTTTTTCTGTCGTGCATTGGATTCGTTGAAACCAGTTGCGTCCAAATCAATTTAAACTACATTCCTATCACTCTTAGGTTGGGAGCTACAACCCTTCAAAGTTTCAGGGGCAGATACCACAAACGCTGCGCATAATGCAACGCGCCTTCTATATGTGGTGCGGGCGAGTTGTAACGTCGCCGGTGTCACGGAGCGAGAAGCTTCCTCGATGCGCTGTTAGACTGCCGACTGTCGCCGCACACGGCCGTATACCCGCTAGTTGGAGCCACACAAACAACCGGGGCTCAATGTACCACAGTTACTGACATCAGGTGACGATGGCATATACGTACAACGAGTACGTTGACATGTTGCTGATGCTCGGCGAGTGCCGACACGATGCCAATGAAGCAGCCACGGCGTATGCCGTGAGATATTCTAGGCGAACAGCCCCGGCAGCCATTACGTTCTTACATGCCGAACAACGACTTCGGGAAACAGGCTGCTTGGTAATGCGCCGTAGTTACAGACGAAGACCTGCAAGAAGTGAGGAGACGGAGGTGTTTGTTTTAGCTGCACTAGACCACGATCCTCATGTCAGCTTACGAGCCGTTGCTGCAGTCGCTGGTGTTAGTCTCACATCTGTGTGGCGTATAGTAAACGGCCACAGGTTTCACCTGTACCGCCTGTCACTGGCCCAGGAGCAGCATGGGAACGAATTCCGTGTAAGAGTGACATTCTGTGAGTGGGCCATGGGTAATTTTCCGCTGGAGTCTTTATAACGTGTTCTGTTCTCTGATGAGTCCATGTTCACAAATTATGGTGCAGGGAATCGCCATAACATGCCCTACTGGGCCGCACACAATCCTCGCTGGGTACGACCTGCAAACCGTCAACGTAGGTGGTCTATTAACGTGTGGTGTGGAATCCTTGGCGATGAAATCATCGGTCCACACTACCTCCCAAGTACACTGACAGGTGAGTTATATCGAGCTTTTATAGCCGACAGTTTGGGTGGTCTCTTTGAACATGTGTGTCTACACACGAGAGTCCATATGTGGATGCAGCACGATGGTCACCCAGCCCATTCTGCGCGTGCTGTTGTGGAAGAACTAAACAAAAGGTTTGCGGGAAGATGGTTTGGGGCGCCATTGACCTCATTCATGGCCCGCAAGGTCACCTGATTTAACACCAGTAGATTTCTTTTTGTGGGGATATCTAAAGTATCGTGTTTATGTCACTGAGCCCACATCCCCAGATGATCTAAAACGGCACATCGAGGACGCATGTCGCTCCGTCACACCGGCGATGTTAATCTCGTCCGCAGATGCTTTCGACGGCGCATGGCATTACGCATTGAGAAACATGGACACACATTTGAACATCTCATGTAAATCAACTTCCCACCGCCATAACATCCATCACCCACCACACAACCATGTATTATGTACAGCGTGTGGTATCTGCCCTTGGAACTTTGAAGGGTTGTAGCTCCCAAACTAACAGTGATAGGAATTTAGTTTAAATTGATTTGGACGCAGCTGGTTTCAAAGATTCCAATGCACGATAGAAAAAAACTATGGTTACATTTTAAAAAATATATCTTTGTGCTGTAACTCTTTAGGAAATGATACAATAAATTATGTTCATAGCTCCGCAGAAAGTGTAACATTTCTTGTGTTGACCCACCGCATTAAAATTTCCCGTCACCTACTATTTTATAAGTTACAGAGGCAAACACACTTAGTGAACACCCTGTACATACTGCAGGGACTTCCATGTTTCCAAATTAATAAAGAAAGACATGCCATAGTCAATACGCCGTTCACCACTGTAAATTGTTAATACGATCACTGTTCCATAGTGTTATTAACTGTCCAGAGTTAAAAGTCTGACAGTCGTTATACTTAGAGATTTAGTGAAATAGTGAACACACTAATGCTGTGTGGCTGGTTCATGAAGCTTTGTCAACATCTGAATGTAGAATGCTGTCAACATTTCAATATTTGACGATTAAAACTAACATCTATGAGCAAGTTCGAAACAAAAGTCAATGCTAAATACAGACTATAATTTGTCGCCTTAATTAGTTACATTAAACTATCCTTGATGAGCTGACGCTTTACAGCTTATAGACGACATAGTCACGACACATACATTGCAAAACGAAGCCCACCGTTTAAAATTAAGGAAATTTTCTGTGTGTACATACCTTCACCGACTGCTAACTGCAAGCTGTTGCATCAGCGGAAAGAGGGTAGGTACCACTCATTTCCGAATCACTAGAAGTTTCTGAGGTGGATGAACCGATGAAAGTAATGATAAGTTCCGTCACACTGTCTTCCAGGAGACCTTCATTTTTCCATGCTTCATCTATTACTCGCTTTTTATGCATCACGACAGCCCTCCAGGCATTACGACAACGGCAACGAAAACGGTTCCTAACCTAAGACGTACGCTTCTACTCAGCACTAGCCAAACATTGGACGCGAGCTGTCCACCTGTTGCGGCAGCTTGGCAACAGGGGGCAGTCTGGGCGTGACGTTGAGTGCTCTGATTGGAGGAAGGTAGCTCCAGCCCGTGAACTGTTAACTAGCAAGTAATTTTAATCAGAGTATAATGTTGTATTTGAACATTTCGGGATTGCTTCTGCTACTCATCTGCATCACCTTACATTTTTCTATATTTAGAGCTACGTGCCATGCCGGCCGCAGTAGCCGACGCTCGACACGGACGAACATCGGTTGGTCTGCGACCCAGCGCTGGGAGTGTAGAATCTGGCACGGAAGATCATAGCGTTCATGATACACACAGTACAGTCAGAAATCTCAACGGACATAGTATTTTTCCCAGATAAAACATATTTCCCACGTCAGAAGACGAATGCGGTGACGTGGGCAACGGGCATGACGGTACATTACATATATTATTATGCAAACACGAACAAACTGGACTATTGGCACTATTTACGGGATGGACACACGAAGCTACGACGACTTGGTAAATACAAGGAAAGTTACGCAAATTTTTTAGAGTTAGTGTTTACTGACCCGCCACCTGGCTGGGGTGTACTGGGTACGAGAAGATGATAGTGATAGTTTAACGAAGATACCGACCAATTGAACGGATCAGACTTAATAAGTTCGAGAAGATCACCCAAGAATACCGACCGGAAGGTGCTACACTAACAGAGGAGGCCCCAGTTTATTTTACGTTATATACCTTTAAGTTCGAAAATGCCACGAATGATGCAGCATGCCGGAAGTGGCATCATTTATACAGTTATTTTTCCATTATGTATTAGTTGACCAGATCGGGCACTGGACTTCATTTGATTTCATGATTATAATAAAGGCTTCAGTTTGAAAAAAAAAAAAAAAAAAAAAAAATGGGGGGGGGGGGGAGGAGACTGAGACGCTCAAGTCACGGTCTGCACGGCCATTGCGGTCGGGGGTTCGAATCCCCCCTCGGGCATGGATATTTGTGCCGTCCTCAGTTGTAAGTAGTTCATAAGTAGTTTGTAAGTTTAGGGACTGATGACCCCGTAGTTAAGTCCCATAGACTCTACAAACATTTGAACATTTTTGCTACGTGCCATTCCTCACAGCTCCTACAAATTTGGTCCAAGTCATCCTGTATTCTGCTACAGTCATTCAATGACGAGACCCTAATGTACACCACAGCATCATCAGCAAACAGGCACAGAGTGCAACTCACTCTGTCCGTAAGAACTTTACATGGACAGAAAGTAATAGCGGTCGTATCACACTTCCCTGAGGCACTCCGTTGCCCTGTATAGTTTCTGTTGAACACTCGCCATCGAGGACATCTGGGTTCAGTTACGTAAGCAGTTCACCACATGGCGCCTCAGAACGCGCGGCCAATCCTGCGTGACACAGTTGTGACCCCACACCGTCTTAATACCACTGTAACACGAGAAAACTGACGGGTCGTGCCCTCCTGTAGAAGGGTTACAAAGCAGAGTACTCTCCTTTGACAACGATAGGCAGAGGCAGTATCGCAAGACGCGAGTGTGAGCATGTGTTTGAGCGTGACAAAGGCGCCTTTCTGCAGCTAGGAGCCGGCTAATGGTTTACAAGTCGGCAGCGGCGTCGGCAGCCGCGACTTGAGACGCCGTCATAACAGGCGCCAGATCAAAGCGGCCAGGGTTTAGCGCGCCTCACACACACACACACACACACACGCACACACACACGCTCGCTACCGCTGGTAGAGTGGCCCGCTTCCCGGAACACAACAGCCCGGCCGACGCACCTGCCCCATTATACTGACACACACCGCGGGTCCAGCATTCTAAGGCCGGATCCACACATTGGACCCAACGTTGGCGCCAACAGTGTTCGTCCAATGTGTGGATCGGTGAAATAGCGTTGGAACCAACGTTGGCGCCAACGTTGGTACGGCTCCGTTGCTTGTCGGTATTTCGACCAAACATCAAAGGACGTTGGGCCAATATGGGTACGTCGTACACACATTGGCGCCAACGTTTCATTCTTTGTCGTCTGCTCATCTCGAAACTGTTTCTTCGTTCGTTCTTCGTCGCCGTTTTAGAGTTTCGAAATGTCTTTGTAAATATTAGAACTGTATCAGAAAGTGATTTATTTGTGAAAGAAACCTTAAAAAAATGCCACAGCAAAACTTAGGCATGAACTGTGAAATTAAAAGCTTTTTAGACTTTCGATACACTCCATTATTGAATTTAATTTTTAAAATTAACATTATAGTACTTGATATTTCCTGTCAAGTTTTAAATATTGTTTTGCAAACTTCAAGCACTACCAGTGATATCAATTAAATGGTTATTTTAAAAGGGAAGTGGAGGCTTCTAAAACTGTCAACTTTAGCAATAAATCGAAGCGTAATACCAAAAGAATAGCATTCCTCCAAAACATCTTTATTTTTTATTTTTATTTCAATCATTTAAAGTAGCAGGTCTAAGTTTTAATAATGTATCGTTTACTTTTAGCATATTTAAAAAAATAATTATTTCGTATTGTAATTAATGTTTGGTAGGAAGTGATACAACACCCTATCGTCTTTTACGTATGTTTCCCATTTTGGTTTACAATGAAAAAATGTAATTATTCACATTGAAAAGCGTTAACGCATTGGCCGCGATTTGTGTGTCAGATATGTTTACATTGGCTCTCGACGAATTCAACTGAATGTTGGCTCCAATGTGTGGACGCTGTCTCAAAAATATTGGCCAATGTTGGCGCCAGCGTTGGTACCAATGTGTGGACGCGGGGTAACAAATCCTGATGCAGGATCTACATGAAGTCCAGGAACACTTTCAGATATTCATTGCACGACAACCAAACGTTGTACAGACATCATATCAATGTCATTTCGAACAGAAACTCTGAAAGCTTTTTCCCCTCCTTTCGGTCCACTTTAGGTTATGGTAGTAACACTTAAATTGGGCCATCGCGATCGTCTTTTGACAGGTCGAAATTTTAATGAAAATAACGGCTTAACCATTCATCCATCACGAAAATTTAATACCGGAATTTGTAGAGGAGAAAATTCTCTACAACTTTGCGCTCTTATGTTTTCTTCATATCTCGTATCGTTTCAGATATATTTCCAAAAATAACAACGATTTTGGGATTCTGTCTTTCTGTCTGCCCGTCCGTAACGTGTTCCCTGTTTTTAAGACGAACCGTTCAAACCTATCAGCACCAAATTTTACAGACGTAATTGTAGGCCCCCAGAGACTAATACCTCCCTTTTTTCAAAATTTTCGGACAAAAAATACGGCAGTGATACAAAAAAAGCCGTTTGTAATATAATTGTAATTGCAAATGAACCGTTCATCTGACACGAAAATTAAATAACCAAATTTATAGAGGAGTAAATTCTCTGCACCTTTGCTCTCTTACGTTTTCTTCATATCTCGTATCGTTTGAGAGATATTTGCAAAAATGACGGCGATCTGACACCGTCCATTGATTTTACGAAAAACAGCCGTTCGCAGATGTCACGTGACATTCCACGCCCAGAACTCTCTCTGGCATACGCCATCTTGCTTTGCGTATTTGATGATTTCCTTATTTCAACTTACACGTTGTTACTTCAAACCAACGGTACACTGAAGAATTAACAAAAACACGTCGTTCTTCTTACGATAAATGATAATCTAGTGTCTAAAAATGCATATTAGCATCAGTTAACAACTGCCAACAATAGTACAAAAATAAAGGACGAATTTCGTAATATTTCGCTGTAGTGTACTGGACAGCGTGTTGGATTGTGATGCACCTGGTCCGTGATTCGAGACCCGCCACTCCCAAATATTTTCTCTCCTTTTTTCCTAAAAGGGTTACGTGTTGGGTGCAAAGATATTATCACAATAGTAGAGTCGTAATCATATCACTATAATTTTTTATTATTTACAGTATTATTTTTGTCCGAAATGTTTGCAAAAAATGATAAAACTACTAATTTAAAGTGGGCCGAAAAAACCGTCAGTGCGATTTTTTTTTTTTCATGTATAACGCCACAGCGGCACGGCTAGTCGCCAACTTGGCGATTTCAGGTGCGGAGCAAGCTTTCTGCGTATTGAGTTTTGACAAAAAAAAAAACTGTTTAGAATCAAGTACGGTAAGAAGCCACCAACAAGTAGGGCCATTCACCATCGGCACAACTAATCCGTCACGACGGGGTGCTCGTGCCCGGCAAAGAGGAGCGGGCTTCCCAGTGTGGGTGAAGCGAATGTGGAGCGCGTACGAGAGACATCCATAAGGAGTCCCCCGTCCGCAGTGGCCGAGCGGTCTGCGGCGCGCCAGTCACGTCCTGCATGGCCATTACGCACGGGAATTCGAATCCCCCCTCGGGATTGGATATTTGCACCTTCCTTAGTGTTAGCTAGTTAATAAGTAGTTGGTAAGTTTAGGGACCTATAACCCCGTAGTTTAGTCCCATAAGCTCTACAAACATTTGAACATTTGAACATAAGGAGTCCACAGAAATCGGTGTGTAGTGCATCCTGTATGTAAATAAACATACAGAGTTTCTCTTGACAATGCAATATGTATGATATCTGTACAATATTTAGTTCTCGTGCGATAAATAATTAAATGTGTCCTCGTATTAGTACGTCAACACCAAATTTCAAGTACACATTCTTAATATTAACTAGCTAACACAGTAATGCTTCAAAGTTCAGAAAGTACCGTTCTGGTGAAACACAGCTACCTCTTTGCTCACATAAACTGAGGAGTTCGACAAGAGACCTCAAATCGATTTCAGGTTTCTAGATTTCCGGAACGCTTTTGACACTGTACTTCATAAGCGGCTTCTAATCAAACTGCGTGTTATTTAATATCGCCACAGTTGTGCGCTTGTATTCGCGATTTCCTTTCCCAAAGGACTCAGTACATAGTAACTGACGGAAAATCATCGAGCAAATGAAACCAAATGTTGAAATGTTCGTTAATCTCAAGGGACTTAACTGCGGGTTCATCAGTCCGTAAACTTACAAACAACTTATGAATTACCTTATATTAAAGACGACACAAACATCCATGCCCGAGGGAGGATTCAAATCCCCGACGGGGACCGGCTTTGCGCATCGTAGCATAGCGCCTCAATGCGTTCGGCCGCGGCGAAAAGAAACTTCGATTTATTACATCCATTTGTAAGACAAAATTAATTCGATATATCGAGGTTTCGATATAACGACGTGTTCCAGACAAAAAATCGCATTTTTTTAATACTGTACATAATAAAAAAAATTTCGCGTTTGTGATTCAGGCCTATGTTCGGTTTTAGTAATATAACTTACTAACTTGTTATGCATAGTTATATTTTTCCTAAAATAGACAGCAATTTGTAAGTACACGGCTATTCAAAATGAAGGAACAGACTTCAAAAATGTATTACATTCAAACTATGAAAGATAGAAACACAATTGTGACGTTCCTGGAAAGATAAAAGGTCAAATTTTTATACATTCAATATGAGCACAATGTGTTACATGAGAATATTGTAACAAAGGCTCATTTCTTGCCAGCTGCGGTGGAGTAGCCGATCGGTCTAAGACGCCTCGCCGTCGGAAGTTCGAGTCCTCCCTGGGGCATGTGTGTGTGTGTGTGTGTGTGTGTGTGTGTGTGTGTGTGTGTGTGTGTATGTGTGTGTTTGTTCTTAGGTTAGTTTACCTTAGTTTAAGTAGTTTGTAAGCTACCTGGGGCATGGGTGTGTGTGTGTTTGTTCTTAGGTTAGTGTACCTTAGTTTAAGTAGTTTGTAAGCTACCGTCTGACGACCACGCAGTTTGGTCCGATAGATTTACAAACATCTGAACATTTCATTTCTTGCCACATATAAAGCATCTGGATTCTCGTTATCAAATTCAGAGCCGCAGCAATTTGATGTAGCAGACTTTTCAAAGGTTTCAGGCAACAGTGGGATAAGAAACACTGTCTTTTACATAATCCCACAGACAAAAGTCACAAGGTGTGAGGTCCGGAAAAATGGGAGGCCATGGTTGATGGTGTTGATCTTCTGCTCTTCCTCATTCAATCCAACACCCTGGAACGGTGTCATTCAGCTAACTTTGCATGTTGGTACAGAAATCAGGCGGGTAACCATCTTGCATAAAGATGAAGCCATCATAATCCTCTACAAGTTCTGGAAATAACCAGTTTTGAACCATTTTTGATAGGTTAGTCCTGTTCTTCTTGAACTAGAAAGACCCATACATTTTGTTAAAATATATAGCACAACATACCTAAGTCTTCAGCGAATGTTTCACGTAGAAATTTAGATAAATGTTCAAATGTTTGTTAAGCTTATGGGATTTAACTACGGGGTCATCAGTCCCTAAACTTACAAACTACTTATGAACTACTTACAAACTAGGACGGCACAAATATCCATGCCCGAGGGGGGATTCGAACCCCCGACCGTAGTGGCCGTGCTGACCGTGACTGGAGCGCCTCAGTCACCTCGGCCACCGCGGCCGGCAGAAATTTAGATAGTTGTTGGTCCAGGGAATTGGAAGTATGGATCTATCTTGTGCAGTTTGGAAGATATAAATCTTTGCAACCTGTTCCTTCTTTTTGAATATCCCTGTATGAAATAGAAATACTTTTATGATAGAAACAGTAATTTAATAACAGAATACACACTACATACTGTACATAAAGTTTTTTTATAAATCATTGTATTTAAAAATAATACTTGATTTAAATTTTTGATCACCTATTGTCTGTAATTACTGTGGCTGAAAACACATGATCCCTGCTTTCTCACTCATCTCCACGCATGCTCTAATCGTCTCGAGAACCACTTTGGTCTGCCTGGCTGTCACTGGAGGTGCTTCTTCCCCTCTGCCCCTTCCTCCTCATCACTGATCACTGTTGCTTCTTTTTTGTATACTCGGAATGCGTCACTGTGGACGGTAGCACAGAGTAAATACACAGAGAAGAAGCCCGCCCACACCCCTACACCACTGTCCTACGCTCTCCTCGTAGTTCCGTAAGATGCTAGCAGTTGTCAGGTGTTCCCCGGCTAATAGCGGTAGACCACACTATAGGCGCTTCTGAGGGTGCCTCTTGCACGTGAGAGGGTAGCGTGGAGGGGAGGCTGAAGGGAGAGCTCCTGCCGCCTACAGAGCCCTACACACGATGCGATTTATTGGACCAGATTTATTGGACCAGTTCGTTGGTCACCCGATGAATTGGGCGGTTTTAGGCGCTAACCTACCAACTTTCCTTATCGGCCGGTTGGTTGTGCCTGACCACTTGATCTCCGATTTCCCCAACACTTCAGGCGACAAATTGTATCGTGTTAAGCGCTTCTCGCCCAACTTCCATGCCTGAGGTCGTCTGCACAGCAAACACGCGAAAACAAAAACAATTCGACAGACACCAGAACAGGGTGGCACTGCGTGCAGTTGGTAGGGACGTGTGTAGGCTGCTACCAATTGGTTGGTACGTTGGACATCTTGTTGGCCGTAGGATAATTCGGAGCGTGTGTTGGGGGTCATACAGCAAGGCCACTGGATGTGTTCTTCTGTGTGCCGGCGTTTGAGGGGAAGTGCTGGTGGGGACAGCCGCTACCTGCCACCTGCTCTGGCCACTTTTAAAGGGCTGCTTCTCACCTCAGCGTCATCATGGGACATCTTACGGAACTGCTTAAATCTCCCTCCACCAGCCCCGCACCACAGCCCGTGTGACCGTGTTCTTACAGAGGTTTCCCGTCTGTATATTTTTGTCTGTGACGCTCGCTTCGGGAGGTGGCCGGGGCTAGCAAGGATTGTAGACAAGGTCGCAACGAAAGAAGGGATTAGTTAACATATATGTTTATTATAATTGAATATAATACTCAACTTTTATGTGTGCTTGTAGTTCACTTCTGCCTATTACATAGTACACAGTTTTGCAACGCACGAGTCACTAGTAGTGTTGCGGGTTGTCGAGGTAGACGAATGGCCCGCTGTAGCAGGTACTCTGCTATACTGACGTACTCTCCCGTTGACTCGTTGATGCCAGACAACGTAGTCCTCCGCTATACTGCTGTCGTGGCCGAGGTGCGCCGCCATATCTAGACGATCCCTTTTTTGATAGGCCCGCGCAAGGCAGAGCGGTACGAGACTTGAGGCGCCCTCAGCGGTCAAAGTATTGTGGCGCTAGTTATCGCGTGTTCATGAAGTGGCGCGGCAACTTACGCAGACCACTCGCGTTGTGGCGAATGGCTACAGCACGACACTCTTCGTTGGCTCTCGTTAAGGTGTCAACAATCGCGGGTTCTATTAATGACCCTGCTACGGCGACATCACTGTCCACATCCACGAAATCTTCAAAACAAACGTGAGGCATGTTAAGTTGTGCCTTCCGATCTATAGTTTCATCTGCGGTTATCGCGTTCTTCATTAGTGTTCACCGTGTGCTTGCCGGAATCTCAGTTGCTATTTCTTTCTTTTGCTTTACTCCTGCTCTTACTCCGTCAATTAACTTTCGCTTTTCAGCAACTGACATATTTCCGCGTAGAGCCCATGACTGGCACTCGCAGCTCACACTGAATCAAAAGAAACTCTGCCTGAAATCGCTCCTGCACGAAGTCGTAGGAACTGCAGAGCGACCCACAGCGACGCGTAGAGGCAGGGGGGAGGAGAGGTACCGGTACTCCCTACTTGCACGCACTTCGATATACAGAGGTAGCACAGAAAAGACGACGATATATAGAGATGACTTCGATAAATGTGTTTTTTCCCACTGAACTTCGACATACAAAGGTAAAATCTGCCCTTCTCGAACCCTCCAAATACTTCGATATATGTTGTTGTTGTAGTCTTCAGTCCACAGACTGGTTTGATGCAACTCTCCACGCTACCGTGTCCTGTGCAAGTCTCTTCATCTGAGAATACGTTCGGCAACCTACATCCTTTTGAATCTGCTTACTGTATTCGTCCCTCGGTCTCCCTCTACGATTTTTACCCACACACTTCCTTCTAATGCTAAGTTGACGATTCCTTGATGTCTCAGAATGTGTCCCACCAATCTATCCCTTCTCTTAGTCAGAATATCCTAGAAACTTCTTTTCTCCCTAATTCCGTTAAACACCTCCTCATTTGTTAAGTGATCTACCCACCTAATTTTTATCTTTCGTCTATAGCACCCCATTTCAAAAGGTTCTATCATCTTTTTATCTGAACTCCTTATCGTCCACGTTTCACTTCCATACAATGCTACACTCCAGACAAATGTTCTCAGAAAGGACTTCCTAACATTTAAATTGATATTGTATGTTAACAAGTTTCGCTTCTTTAGAAACGCTTTTCTTCCCATAGCCATTCTGCATTTTATAACTCCTTTACTTCGGTCATCAGAAGTAATCTTGCTACCCAAATAACAAAATTCATTTGCTACTTTTATTGTCTCATTACCTAATCTAATTTCTTCGGCATCGCCTGTTTTTCTGACATTACATTCCATCACCTTCGTTTTACTCTTGTTAATGTTCATCTTATATCTTCCTCTCAAGACACTGCCCATTCCATTCAACTGCTCTTACAGATCCTTTGTAGTCTCTGACAAAATTACTATGTTATTGGCAAACCGCAAACTTTTTATTTCTCCTCCCTGAATTTTAATTTCCTCCCCAAATTTCTCCTTCCATTCCTTCACTGGTTGCTCAATGTACAGATTGAACAACATTGGGGAAAAGCTACAACGCTGTCTTACTTCCTTCCCAACCTCTGCGTCCCTTTGCCCTTCGACTCTAATAACTGCTGTCTGGTGTTTGTATAGATAGAATATAACTCTTCGCTCCCTATATTTTACCCCTACTACCTTCAGAATTTGAAACTTCGATATAATAGAGGGTTTATTCGACATCAAGTTTTTGGGCTTGAAAGGGAAGGGAGTAAAGAAAACTTTCGATATAGACAGGCCATAGATATATCGAGGTTCGATTTTTCGAGGTTTCACTGTATTTAGGGTTCGGCATGATAGTTTTATAGGGACCCTGCTGTTCCTTATCTTTGTAAAAGATTGAGGAGACGATATGAGCAGGTCTCCAAGATTGTTCCTGGGTGACACTGTCGTTTATTAGTTACTAAGGTCACCAGAAGATAAAAATCAGCTGCAAAACGATTTAGTTACCTGCAGGGTGCGAAAATTGTCAATTGACCCTAAAGGATGAAAAATGTAAAGTCACCAACATGAGCACTAAAAGAAATCCATTAAACGTCATTTACGAGACAAATCAGTCAAATACAAAACACGCAAATTTAACTAAACGATTACCAATTACAATTACGAACAACATAAATTGGAAAGAACACGTATAAAATATTGTAGGGAATGCGATCCAAAGGCTTCATTTCACTGGCAGAACACCATAAATTATTGTCATTGTGTTCATAACAAATTGCACTGTCTTCTATTATGTTTGCAGCGATTAGATTAGTAGCAAATGGATGAGGCAATGCAATGAATTAAAGGTGGTTTAACTCTTACCAAACAAACTGATTACGAGCTATTGCAACCTACACGAGAAATAGAATGTGCTTGGGATGACAGTGACTTGTTTGACGACGTAAATCACTTCAAGGTGTTTTCTGTGAGCATACTAAAGAGAAAACTAAATCAACATTTTTAGAGAGAATCTGGTAGGCAAATGGTGCGATTTCATGAAAACCTGTTCTGGAGATTAGTGTTGAGAACATTTTAAAGCTGTGCAATACAGTTCGGGAAAACCTGTCCCCATTGCTGCGGTGAAAACTTTATATTCCGAATGCTGCAGAATCTGACGGAATAATTTTACCTACACTTTCTGGAAAACTAGTCAAGGAGGTGCCGGTGGCGTCAGCTGCATCAGTGACGAAGTTTACATTTTCGCTGTCCTGCAGGATTGGTGAAAATACACAGGTGAAAACAATTAGGGAATCAGTTGAGATATCTAGGTTCTGAAGTATTGTCATCGGCAGAATGGACTAAAATGGTTCGACTCCTTTATGTCGATTCTACGCAGTGTAGACAGAACATTACTGAGACAGTGGTAATAACAGGAAGGTACTGCAGAGGGGTTTGGTGTTGACTTGTGTTTGCTCTACCACACGAATTACTCAAGCAGTTGAGTTCAGATGGTGCAGTGAGCAGGTAGTGCAATGCAACAACAACGTGACCTACCCGAAGCTGTGGCATGGAAAGCCATAGGAATGTTGAAAGACGGACAGAAACGGATGGAGGTAGCTGCAGCTATTGGAGTGTAATTTCCAGGACCTTGCCGCGATTTCAGACAACTAAACCGTTAAAACAAATCAAGGACAAGGTTGTCCACGGGTAACAACAACAGATGACCGTTGTCTGCGATTAACAACCCGTCAAGACAGGAAGTTGAATGCAACTCAGCTGCAACGCACCCTACAGGCAGCAACAGGACGCGCAGTATCCGCACAAACGGTCCGAAATCGTCATTAGGAATGTGGCCCCTGTACATGGGGCCTATGGTGTGTGCCCATTAAAAGCATGACACCGTTTATCCCACAGAAAATGGGCAGAGGAACATCAGGAGTAAAGTCGTAACGAATGGCATAGGTTTCTGTTCACAGATAAGTAAAGATTTTATGTTCCGCCGGATTATCGTCGTTCCCTCATCTGGAGGAAACATGGAACTCGGGGCAATCTCGCTTATACGCAAGAAAAACCGTGCTGTTAGACGAATGGTGTGCGGACGTACGGACCTCTATGTGTTCAGAATGGTGCTTTGACTACTCAGAGGTGTAGAGACGAGATCCTTCGACCTTTTGTTGTGCCCTACGCTGGTGCAATAGGAGATGGCATCCTTCTGGCGGACGATAACGTTCGTCCTCACAGAGCTTCACTGGTAGACAAAATGCTTGAAGCTAAAGGAATTGACCGAATGGAGTGGCCAGCTTGTTCATCATACTGACAGCCGGTTGACAATGTCTGGGATGCATTGGCTGACGCATTGGAGCCAGAACAGCCCCTACCACAACGGTTGCAGATGCTGGGTATTGCACTCATGGAAGAATGGCCAATTATCCCTCACGAGACGATTCATAACCTCATTCTGTCCTTCCCACGTGGGTGTGCAACTGTACTGACCATCTGAGGTGATCACACACCATATCCATTAAACGTCATTTACGCGACAAATCAGTCAAATACAAAACACGCAAATTCAACTACACGATCACCAATTACAATTACGAATAAAATAAATTGGAAAGGACACGTATAAAATATTGTAGGGAAAACGAACCAAAGGCTTCGTTTCACTGGAAGAACACCATAAATTGTTGCTATTGTGTTCATAACAAATTGCACTGTCTTCTATTATGTTTGCAGCGATTATATTAGTAGCAAATGGATGAGGCAATGCGATGAATTAAAGGTAGTTTAACTCTTACCAAACAAACTGATTAGCAGCTATTGCAACCTACACGAGAAATAGAATATGCTCGGGATGACAGTGACAACAAGAATGACTATTTCATTATTATAGTACCCCCATGGTGCCTCGCTGTAAGTAAACGCCAAGTGAAGAGTTGAGGTGGAAGTATATCGTACTGTATCATAAACAAAGAACAATCGCAACCAATATCT
Source organism: Locusta migratoria (assembly GCA_026315105.1). NCBI lineage: Eukaryota > Metazoa > Arthropoda > Insecta > Orthoptera > Acrididae > Locusta > Locusta migratoria. The sequence goes on from CM048751.1 coordinate 317,053,419, forward strand.
GAATAAAATGTATTGTGCTTTTTTTAAAGCTATCGGACCAAACTGCGTGGTCATCAGTCCGTATCTTACAAAATACTTAAACTAAGGTAAACTAACCTACGACAACACACACACACCCATGCCCCAGGGAGGAGCCTCCGCAGCGAGGCGCCTTAAAGCACTCGGCTACTCCACCGCGGTTGTATGATATCTCACCTGATCTACTGCTTGTCTTGAGCAGTCCCTATGTAAGTCAGTATTTGCATCATCATTGCCGGTTCTCGCAACCTAAGAACTATCGGTCCTTGTCTATCCAATCTACTTCTTCCAATTACCGTTTTCCCATCTCCTCTTGATTACTATTTATCCACTTCTTATGTGGTCTCCCTAGCTTATTTCCTTGTGGTGAAATCACAATCCATGGTTGTAACGGTATCCTTCCTACTTCCACATATCGTTAATGTTCGTACTATATCAATTTTTTTATTACTAATTTCGTCCATAATTTTACTTGTATCTATCAACTTTCCACTAATTGTTTCATTTCTAACGCGATCAAATAATGTTAACCCAGATAAGGCTCAATTTATTTTGTTTGCATTTTATCAAAAACCTTTATTAATAACTTAATTATAATAGACATTACATGCACATAATTTACTACTGGCCATTAAAATTGCTACACCAAGAAGAAATGCATATGATAAAAGGATATTCATTGGAGAAATATATTATACTAAAACTGACATGTGATTACATTTTTACGCAATTTGGGTGCATATATCCTGAGAAATCAGTACCCAGAACAACTACATCTGGTCGTAGTGACGGCTTTGATACGCCTGGGTATTGAGTCAAACAGAGTTTGGATAGCGTGTACAGGTACAGAAGCCCATGAATCTTCAACACGATACCACAATTCATCAAGTGTAGTGAATGGCGTATTGTGACGAGCCAGTTGCTCGGCCACCACTGACCAGACGGATTCAATTGGTGAGAGATCTGGAGAATGTGTTAGACAGGGCAGCAGTTGAACATTTTCCGTATCCAGAAAGGCCCTTACAGGACCTGCAACATGCGGTCGTGCAGTATCCTGCTCAAATGTAGGGTTTCACAGTGATCGAATTTAGGATAGACCCACGGGTCGTAACACATCTGAAATGTCACGGCCACTGTTCACAGTGCCGTCGATGCGAACGAGAGGTGACCGAGACGTGTAACCAATGGCACCCCATACCATCACGCCGGTAATACGCCAGTATGGCGATGATGAATACACGCTTCCAATTTGCGTTCACCACGTCGCCAGAAACGAATACGACCATTATGATGCTGTTAAGAGAACCCGGAATAATCCGAAAAAAACGACGTTTTGTCATTCGTCCACCCAGGTTCGTAGTTGCGTACACCATTGCAGGCGCTCCTGTCTCTGATGCAGCGTCAACCATGGTCTGCGAGTTGATAGTCCACGCTGCTGCAAACGTCGTCAAACTGTTCGTGCAGATGGTTTTTATGCCAACGTCCCCATGTGCTGACTCAGAGATCGAGACGTGGCTGCACGATCCGTTACAGCCATGCGGATAAGATGCCTGTCATCATGACTGCAAGTGATACTAGGCCGTTGGGATCCAGCACGGCCTTCCGTACTGCCCTCCTGAACCCAACAATTCCAATTCCATAACAGTCATTGGATCGCGACCGACGCGACCAGCAATGTCACGATATGATAAACCGCAATCGCGATAGCCTACAATCCGACCTTTATCAAAGTCGGAAATGTGATGGCACGCATTTCTCCCCCTTACACGAGGCATCACAACAACGTTTCACCAGGCAACGCCGGTCAACTGCTGTTTATGTAAGAGAAATCGGTTGGAAATTTTCCTCATGTCAGCACGTTGTAGGTGTCGCCATCGGTGCCAACCTATTGTGAATGCTATGAAAAGCTAATCATTTATATGTCATAGCATCTTATTCCTGTCTGTTAAGTTACGCGTCTGTAGCACGTCATCTTAGTGGTGTAGCAACTTTAATGGCCAGGAGTGTAGTTTTATACTCTTTATTTACATGGTTTTCGAAAACTAGCCCATCCTTCTGGAAGAACATAAGTTGAATTTATTTTATTACAATTCTATGTCAGCTATATATGTGTGTGTGTGTGTGTGTGTGTGTGTGTGTGTGTGTGTGTGTGTGTGTCTGTGTGTGTGTGTAGCTTCGGTCATAGTTTTTCTTTTTCCCTGAAACAGGATGTAGTCAAATCTGCGACATAATGATTTTGGTATTTCAGATGATCTTCATCTTTGCATTGCAACACGTCAGTTTGATTCTAGAAATGCGGTGAAGACTCTTCTTTACCGCTATTTTCGCTGTAGAGCTGCCAAGCACTGTGCTCTGCTACATCGACAAAATGATCAATAATTGGGAAGTACCATTTAGGTTAAAGTCGGGTAAAATAGGGACATTAAGGTATATTATATTTTTTCCCGGCCGTTACATGAAATATGGTAGTTAATTTATGGTAAAACGATTACATAATGCATCTCCTTTGTAATAAAGCTCTTAAACGTTTTCTTAGCTACACCTGTTTTTGTTAATGATGTTACTATTCGTGAACTTACCTGTAGAGCTATGCTAAAACTGTAGAGGTATGCTAAGATGACGAAATGGACATTTTATTTCGAAAACAAAGACTTTTGTTGATACTTATCTACTTATCAAAAGATATACAAACATAACATTCCTCCTTTCCATCCCTGTCATTTAATCCCACACACAGAGCAGAGTCTACTTCATCGACAATCTAACCTAAAGTAGTTTCAGGTAAGTTGAACTTCCTAACGGCGACTTTAACAGGCTTGTTATTTCTTGCACGCTACATTGCCTCTTTCAATCTTTCCTTGCTTCATTTCTGTGACCGTGTCTTCCTTATGAATTGTATAATTCGTCATCTTAACCGCAGTCGACGTTTTGCATTCAGACTTATACAAGCTCATAGTCTTATACAAGAAATTCATTAAACCGTTATTGAAACATCAGTAAATCCACAAGGTTTCAGAGGAATCAACTTAATGCGGAAGTATTACTTGCATGAAGCTTCTTTAAACCGCATGCAAAATTGTTACAAAAACAGCATCAACTTCTGAGCCTCTGTTGTCGACAAAACATAATGACGAAACAGTTATATTTCAACACTCATGCCTGCTGAGCGCGCTGAGGAAGCAATACCGTAGTGCACGTTGCACAATCTGCAGAGTTATCGGAGAAATTGAAAATTCGTCATCTTAGACTCCTCGTCAACTTACCTGACCTTCCCCTAGTTCGCATGATCGACACTCAATAAAGTGAAATATGTTTGTCAGCTCTATCAGTTTTTGCCATAAACTTATTTTAGCGGTAAATGATCCTTGCTAGTTGAATTGTCATTCACCTTTTCTGCTGACGAGAATATTGCATTACTGGATGAGCCGGATTGATTGTATCATAGTTGGCTACTACTGTCACCACCCTCTTATGATTACATGAATCCAGTAATAAACTGGCTTAAGTGTGATGTCTGAAGGCAAATGTCCCTCTGGGTTCCTTTTTCATATATTCTCCCTTCTCTAGATAACAATATTACAAATTCTGCTGGTCCTTATCGTACCTCTGGCCTGAAAGGTTTTTAAAGTCATACAGAAGATGACAGGAAGTAAATAAATTGTCAAAATACAGTCTATATGGCAGGTTATCCAGCTGGTTGACATACGTCATAGACCTCCACACCAGAGTTTAAATCCATATTTTATAGTTTTACCTCGGGTGAATTGTTTTGACCCATGCCGTGCAAAATAATGAATCATGCTTTTGTCGACGGAATGCTTTTGCGTATGAGACATATGAACTCTATATTTTTCATTGATCATACTTAGAAGGGGCTTACCTCATAAAGATAACGGTAGGGTCAAGTTCGTCGTTGTTCTACGCGAATATTTCACCTAATGAACTTGAAGTGGTCCCTGGATATTGCGGTTGAAACTAAAATGTTGTCTTCATCTCTTGACATCTCCCAATACCTCCCTTTCCCTGGCAAGACGACAGAATCACTAAGAAGCAAAATAGTTGAAAAAACACTTCACTTCCTTTTCAGAACAATCTCCAAGTCTGTTCCTCTTTGCAGCGTATTGTTGGAATATTTCACCAATCATGATTATGACATCAATGTCAACAAATAGTTCAAAATATTTTGTGTCCTCAATGAAAATTTTACAGTGCTTATTTGGGACCATTCGGAGGGTTGTAAGTGGAAATGGCTGTTTTACCCAGTTGTAATGATGAGATGGTTCGGTTGATTTTCAATTAAGTGCAGGAGATTTTCTTCCTGTTGCGTAGGATACCGAAGCAGTGGATGTGAAAGGCAGCGAAGCACCACTTGTTGAACTGTCAGTATCTGCAGTATGTTGCAAGACAAGACAAATGTCAGATATCACTGTGATTTTTGTATGAAGTTTGCATAAAGTTAATGTCCTTTCAGGAGGATGTGCTTCCACGTGCAGTTAGTGAGCATATATACTACATGAAAATATCCTTTATTGTCCTTTACTACATTAGTATGAGAATGTGTGTCCTGTTATATCGCCGATATATACGTGCATAGAGACATTATGCTTGCCCACCAGCCACAAAATCCATTTTGAGCAAACCAACTTTTCTCACGAACACAGAATAACAGTGACTCAAGAATGAAAAGTAAATTTTGGTTTAAATAATGGAAAGGGTCATTTAGACGAAGTGTCTAGTAACGCCTTTTTCTGGAAGATGGAATAAACTAATAGTGTAATCAGTTTTAAGTTCCTCTCACAAAATCATTCCAGGACAACAGCCGTCTCTTGCTGCAGCATTTTCTCTAGTGTAACATCTCTGCAGAAAGTAATTTACTTTCTCTATTTTTAACTAGGGCCCACACGTCACAGACATTCTTCTTTGTCTGATTACTCAAGTCATTGTTCCGCAGTATCTGGTGTAGTATATTAATCATGTTATTTCCCTTCACCGTCTTATTCCTTATGTCCTTCTCATCCGTCCCATCTTCACTCAATTTAACTCCAGATATATCCAATCACGTTTTCTATCTTCCTTGTTTCGAGTTCCATATGTTGTCCTTTACATACCATTACCAACTTCAAAACGCTCTTCAGTTGACTTCTGAAACATATCAGGCACATCCTGCTAATCTTCTAATTAAACTTACTGATGCTAAGAATAACGCACACACTGCCATGCGTAAAGAACGACTCGAACCTCGGACGGGGGGTGTCCGCACAATCCATGACAAGTTGTTTTAGACCACACGACCATTCCCGTGTGACATAATGAATTTATATCACCAGGTAAAAAGAATAATTCCATGATGTCGTCTTTCCATTTACAGTATCAAGCGAGGTATAAGATTTTTCGTTGTCACATAGCACTCATGTTTTCTTCATTCTGACATTCTTTAACTAATGAGCTCAGTTTAGTCGACGTTGCAGAAGTTTACGAAAGCATAACCACATTATTTCAGTACGTTCCATAATTAGATTTTAGAAATACAGTTCCTATAAGGTGAACGCGGACCCTTCTCTAGATCGACTGAAAATGTTTTGAAATCACAGCCAGGAGACGTACAAATAACAACCATTGAGTTTAGTTTCACTTAAGTACACTTTCACAACATTATAATACCTTTTCCCTTGCGTTATTTTAAAACATCGTTGGCCTGAAATGGAATGCCGCATTTCACGCACATGGTCACTCCCGCACACAGAAAAGAACGTCTAAGAAAAGAAGCATCTAACCTGTATCGTCATAAACAACGCCTCTCAGCTGTGGCATTATTTATGCAGCACCATCCATAAACAGTTCACAAAGTAACCAATGAGGCTCGGTTGAAACGTTCTTCTGTTTCTCGGATGTCGCGATAACTTAACACATACAGTATTTATGAATACAATTATACAAATATTTTTGATGGTATAATTTTCAACAGAAGGTCTTCTTACAGTATAATGTCATGAAGTGCTTTTCTGGACAGCTTTTTCTGATAGTTTTACAACATTTTTTGTGCAAGTTATTATTTGCACTTGTATCATTTTAGCAGCACAGAACAAACCAGAAAGAACAAGAAACCCAATGAAAATTTTTCATCGTGCACCCAAGGAAATCATAATGAATATTTTGAAAGAACTCGCAATATATATCCACACAGACGCATTTCCAGACAAACTTCTCAACGAGAAAACTCATCCAAAATTTTATTGATTTCATAAGGGAAGAAAAATAACTTCATACACTTCAAGTTGTAAACAACAAAGATATTAACATCAATTATATTGTTGACGAATAACATTCAAGTATAGAACTTTACGATGTTCATATACAGATAATGCATCTTAAAAACAACAGATATATTAACAAAAATTATATCGTTGCAAAATGAAGTTCAGCTATAGAATATTCCAATCTTTGTTCACATCTAATGTCACAGAAATTCGACGAAATCGTAAAGTTTGTACTCATTGTAAACAAATATATGTCCGTGAAGTGGAGAGTGCTGCAAAAAATAATACAAGTGAAAATAATTACCTGCACAAAAAGTCTTGTATAAAAATATGAGCACAAAAACTACAAGGAAAACCGCTGCAGGAGATTCTGCTCTAACTGGACCTCTTATTGAAAACTATAGTTTCAAATATAGTAGTATAATGGCATTTATAAACATTGTATGTATTGCAGTTGACTTGAAAATAGAGCCGGCCGCGGTGGCCGAGGGTACTGAGGCGCTCCAGTCACGGTCTGCACGGCCACTATGGTCGGGGGTTCGAATCCCCCCTCGGGCATGGATATTTGTGCCGTCCTTAGTCTTAGTTAGTTCATAAGTAGTTTGTAAGTTTAGGGACTGATGACCCCATAGTTAAGTCCCATAGAATATACAAACATTTAATTTTTTTTTTAATAGAGAGGAAGCGCACCGGTCGTCGTCATTACATAACAAGCAATAAAACAAACAATAATAACGCAGCATTAAAACGAATAAATATTTAAAAAGTCATTTCTGCATTAAACTGCGCGGGTGAATCGGCAAGGTTGAACCACTGACAGGAGCCGTGACGAGTTGTTGGGACTTTATGTGTTGCAAGATGCTGTGGGTTCAGGCTTCGTTCAGTGCTGAACTTCATATATCACGGGCGGTTGATGTTTTCTTGGAAATGGTCGATATTGCACACATCGTGTGCCCTGCTCGCTCAACGACTTTGAAATCCATAGAGCGTGTCTGGCATGCAGAAGGGAGACAGGTTTCACCACGTCCGCAGCGACCGATGTCTCCTAGACTTTGCAGTAAGAATGGGCGCTATTGCCTCGGTGTGAGACCAACGACATCATTCACAGCATAGGCTGCTTTCCCACTAAAGGCCGGGCCGATCCGAATCGGGATGTGCCGAGCCGGCTGGCGCCTAGTCGGCGCACGCCGCCGCCGGCCTGGGTGCGCACCGGGACGAGCCGAGCCGAAAAAGAGGGGGAAAATACACTTTTCCGATTTTCATGTTGTAAAAAGTTTTGAAGTTATATAAGAGCACCCCACATCTTATCAACTTATTTTTCCTTACAAGCATTGGTTTGACTGCGACAAAAGAAAAAGTCTACTTTTCATTCCCAACTAAACCCACTGTCAGCTGAAGATCGAAAGAAACACGGTGGTGACCACAACTTGTTAGTGCCAGCTAACGATTCATTGATATTGTCATTTTATTTGTATTGTTCTCTCACTGTAGTGACTCACTGGATTTTAAGCACATAAGAAACAGGTGGTGATGGACTCATCCCATGAATTTCTACTGACATTTAGGAGAGTTTTTCCTAGTCAGGACGGCTAAAATAACATTTCTGAATTTTATAATCATTTTGTGTGCCTCGGTTGCACAGTGGTACAGTGCCAGACTTCAAATCCAAAGGTCACTGGTTCGATCCCCGCCAGGTACTAGGATTTTTATCTATCACATTTCACTTCTTTCACCTCTGGCAGTATTGCTCATGTGCAAAATACCGAGTAGCTCCTTGGTTCGGAACCCACGTTAAACTTTAGGTCCCCCTGTAACTGGCTGGGCAAGTCAGTTCAAAGATCGGAGGAAGGCAACGGCATGCCACCTCCAAGCAGGACCATGTCTAGTAAAGCACTGTGGTGTTCAAACCAATCTTCGGATTGTTGACTGCTTTACCTTTATATTAATTTTACAGAGTTAATACTACTACAAGAAAAAATAAACAGAACATATTTTCAGAAATGTTATTAAAAGAAATCTGTTATGCAGAGAGACTTTTATTGGAAGCAGGCTGGAGACATCAGATACTCGTGCTGCAGAAGCAACGCCGTTGGCCAGTCGGCTCGCACTGGCGCCGGCTCGCCGGGAATATTAATCATTCGGAAAGTCGTCGGCTCGGCGTGAGCCGGCTGAAGCGGAGTCGCCTCGGCTCTGCCGACAGTATGAACAGTGCCATTGGAAACAGTTTATTTAATGTCTCGGCCCGGCTCGGCTCGGCTCGGTCCGGCCGGCAGCGTGAACATCGTCTACTCGTACATGCCAGGCCTGTTCTGCAGCCAGAGGCGGGCTTCCCGTTCTCAGGGCATTAACCAGCCGTCGGAATGTATGTCCAGATCTGTTAAGTTGGAAATGAAGAAAACATTTTTTTTTTTTTTTTTTACCTCGTGCCGGTTGCAGTTGCTTCCGTACATTGTTTCTACTGTAATATGACCTAATTATACTGTTTTCTGACACATTTGAAACTCATCTGCCAAAAACTATGGCTGGTTTCTTTGCATGTGTCTGTTTGTGAGGAAGTGAATGAGTTTATACATGGCCGGCCGCGGTGGCCGAGGGGACTGCACGGCCACTACGGTCGGGGGTTCGAATCCCCCCTCGGGCATGGATATTTGTGCCGTCCTTAGTATAAGGTAGTAGATAAGTAGTTTGTAAGTTTAGGGACTGATGACCCCGTAGTTAAGTCCCATAAGCTTAACAAACATTTGAACATTTGAACTGTATACATGGATACGGACAAACTGAAATCAACAAATTAATGCTGTCTAGCTAATATTTTTAAACGCTACAAAACTGATTGTCTCAGTTTGTGATGACTTGCTGGATGTATGTGTACGGTATTTCAGTAACGGCACCACAGCAGAATAGAGTATCCGTGGCGGAGCGGCCGAGCGCATTGTGACGTTACGCTATGATGCGCGAGGCCGTTCCCCGTCGGGGGTTCGAATCCCCCCTCGGGCATGGATATATATGCCGTCTTTAGTATAAGCTAGTTTGTAGTTTGTAAGTTTAGGGACTGATGACCCCACAGTTGAGTCCCATGAGCTCTGCAAACATTTGATTTCAATCAGATTTGGTACCTTACAGTGAGGTAACTATTGCTGTAGGGGTAAGAACCACATACGACACATGGTTCAGGAGATATAACACAAGAACAATAGGAATCGCAAGAAAACTGCTACATAATGCGACGAGACTTTATAAGTACACTACATGAGAATGGCAGTACTTGGCGACTTTCGACAAACTTTAAACATAATATCAAACCTTTATTAAACTTTTTCTCGCAGACAACCACAAAATAATGAAAGGGAAAAAGTTTCTCGCTTACTACTTTTCAGCTGTTCATAGAGCAAAACTATGGCATTCCGTTTGACGTTATAATTTATAATTTCTACAATATCAATTGTACTCGCAGGAAATTTTGCAGACAGAATACACGCTTAAAGCTGAATATGCGTTCGAAATTCTATCACTGTACGACACCTAGTTCATGAGATATGACGACGTAACTAACAACGTTCGTGGAAAACCGACCCATCAAGCATCACGTTTTAATGTATTACTTCTTTACTTCCAAGCATATTCGCAACAGATTTTACCGGCATACAGCACATATTCAAATAAATATATACTTGCAAAATTTTATAATTGTACTATATATCTATACTAATAATAAATCTGTAAATATAGGCCTGTCGCTGTTCGCTTCAATCTTCAAAACTACTGGACGAATTTTCATTCGGTTTTCACAGGAAACATGAACGAATATTGATTAAGATCTAGGCCTGATTTCATCAAAATAGAATCACGAAGTGTTTTCATAGATCGTCTTGTCTGTCTGTTCATCTACTAGAAACCACTTTTCCAAAACTTCTTCAAGAATTCGCATGGGGTTTTCACGTTTAACATCAGCGTACCTTGGGACAACAGACAGACATAGTTTCAAAAAATCGTATCACGGGAAGAAGAATATCACAATTTAACGTTTTTCATCGAGAACCGTCATGCCTCTCTTTATCTCCAAAATTAATAGACGAATTTTCAGGGATTTTCATAGGAAACGTGAGGGTACCTTGCGGTTACAGAAACGCTTCATTTCACCGGATCAGAAAAAGTAAGATATCACAATTAAAACATTTCTCTGTAAGCAATCGCATGTGTCTATCTGTAGAGAGTAATCTCCAAAATTACTAAATTCATGGGGATATCACAGATAAATGGAGAATATCGTGGGGCAACATATACTCTTCATTTCATCAAAATCAGATCAGGAAAGTAAAGGATATCATAAATTGAAGTTTTAGGTGTATTTCATGCTTAGAAAGAACGGCGTAATGCAGCAAAGAACTGATAGATTGCACTGCGGGTGTTCGTGTGAAGTTATCCTTTGAAAATACGACTTACTCCTTGGCTTTCAAAATTTACTATATTTCCGAGAATCGTTTTCTTGGTTGCTATGTTCTACGACATATCATTCAACGCAGTGAATATAAAACTGACACAATCCTCGCCGTATTTAAACCATATATTTACATACTGATAACACAGTCTAACGTATATGTACAACTGCTATGGAAGTTTAAGTCACGCTTGGAGCGGCAATAGCGCATCTAACGGAAAGAGAGCCAACCGTAAGAATAATAATTGTTTTCAGTGATATTTATACTTCATTAAGGAAATTCTTATTACTTAATATATTTCACCTTTCCATTTCTCAACCAATTTGTCCAGAGATATGAATGATCATGAAATAAATGTTTTAAATGGCGAATATAACTGCTGTAAGCTACATCATATTCATGAAGATATATGTATTTCTAACACGTTTCGCAAACGTATTAAAAAAAAAAAAAAAAAAAAAAAAAAAAAAAAAAAAAGTACTGACACATTTTCTAGCGGTTTTCGCGGGATATTTCAGCTAAGATTGGGGCAACATATGGGCATAATTTCATCAAAATCAGATCACGGAAAAAAGGTACAGCACAATCTTAAGTATTTTCAGTAACTGTCTGTTCATCTATTTGAAATACCTAATCTCCTAAACTACTTCACGGATTTGAAAAAAATGTTCAAATATTTGTAAATCTCTGGGAGTTAACGACTGAGGTTATCACTCCGTAGGCTCACAAACTACTTGAACTAACCTAAGGAAAACACACATACCCATGCCCGAGAGAGGACTCGCACCTCCGACGGTGAGCAACTGCGCGCTTCGCAGCAAGGCGCCTTAGAACGTTCGGCCACTCCATCGCGGCCCGCAATAAGTGACGATTATAGACAACATAAATTTATTCTCCACAGATTGAACCCATGACGGTTTTTATAGTTTTTTAACTCGACTTCATTTGAGCGAACCTGGATACTTCGCCAAACTCTCTACCTGCACTACTCTCGTAATACAATGGTGCAAACGGCAAATAATTTACATTACGAATTTCTAGTTTTAACTGTAAAGCACGTTCTTTCGCCAAATGGATTAAATAGTAAATCAGATAGAAATAAAGAAGTCGACATCAAGTTTTATAAATGATTTTTATTTTCTCAAATGTTTTACATTACTATCACGTTTATTTTTACATAGATTTCATTGAGGTTCTTATATAAAGCATAAAATTGTAACTCTGTTGATGAAATTCGAAACACACAGTTATACTTGTAGTCTCAAATTTCAGTTGTTCGAACAACAGCGAATAATTTTGAGGCAGAACAGTTATTCCTCTTACAATTCAATCATAGATAAAAAAAATCATTGTGCACTCTGTCGATGTTTAAGCAATGGTTGCCTGAGAAAATAAGATAAAGACGCCAAATTCCGTCTCCCACTCTGTTTTTGACCTCTGATTACGATATATTTAAATCAATGATTACCAAATATTTTATATATCCACCACCAACTTCGCCTGCACATGGTATTTAGCTCGAAATATATCAAAATTCAAATGTTTGTTAAGCTTATGGGACTTAACTACGAGGTCATCAGTCCCTAAACTTACAAACTACTTATCAACTACCTTATACTAAGGACGGCACAAATATCCATGCCCGAGGGGGGATTCGAACCCCCGACCGTGGTGGCCGTGAAGACCGTGACTGGAGCGCCTCAGTTCCCTCGGCCACCGCGGCCGGCAAAATATATCAGAAACGATTTGTTTTCTTCAGAGAAAAAGCTTCTAAATCAATGTACTTTTACCGAACTTGAAAATGTGTTCCTATTTTCGTCCCCTACCAATACATCTCGTAAAAGAAGTATTAACAGTTTAAAAACAAGGTAATAATAATGACATGTTACAATATTTATTTATCTTGGATATAGGTTACAAGCGTTCTTCTTTTGTATAAAAGATATTGATTAGCAACTGTACGATTACTTTTTACCCTTCATAAGAAGAGTCGCAAATAAAGTTTCTTTTGTTCTTTGTTCCGGAGCACATTTCGTGTTGCCACACGGACAATTGAGTGCAACGCACCCAATTTTCCTCATGATTGTCTTGAAAAAAACGTTTACGGCATTATCCTCGCTTCCACTTGAATTTTGGTATGGGACATCACAATCATCATCAGTCACTGGAGATCTTCCGTTTCGTTTTATTTTGTAATAGTTTCTTTATCTTTACTGGCAATGTTTTCCCATATTACGACTGGTTTTCTCTTGTGATTGTTGTACTTGCATCTTGTAAGATGGACGAATTTAGGAACAGATGGGGAGACGAAAAATGGCACATCCCACTTGCCAATATGACGGTTTGCTTCACTATGTGAAGCAAACCAAACATGACAAAACGCTCAGATCATTCATTTTATAGCTTACCCTTAACAGATATGTCAAGTACAAGTACATAAACACATTATAATAATCCGAAAACAGCCTTTGAAAACAATATTCAGAGAACTCATATTCTGACAGACGAGACTATGTCTTCTCAAACGGCCACGCGGAGAACAGGACGTATCAAACTTTCACAAGTAACTGGTGGCCTTGAGCACAAATAACGAAAAATATCACCGAGGGTCCCATACCAGCAGAACTGAGAACCTTAGGAGGACGAAATTAGGCACGGGTACGAAATGTGGCGACTTTACCATACTACTGCCGCCGCAAAATTAAAATCATGTTAATACGTCACAAATTTGGTTAAGTTAAATGTGGAAAAATTATCCTTCGCGTATCTTGTATCAAAAATTAATGCATCCTGTGCTACATTATTGCAGTGACCACATTGTCGACATGAATGGCCAGATGTACTTGAGCCACGCCAGCGATGCTAGACAAAAGCAAAGAATCTGTCTGATAGACATTCTAATAGTATCGAATCCAAAGTTTACATGTTACCCGTCTAACAGATACTTATTACTTTGCAAAATTTCCGCTTGTTGGTTTCATTATGGTTACCAGTCAATAACTGGAATTTAATTATGTCTAAAACTATGCATTCTAATAGTTCAGTTTTAGTGCAGGGGTTCTTCACATTTATGGAAGAGTCTTTCTAGACTACTGCCAGTTATTTTCCACCATGTTCTCACTACGCACCAGCGTACTCTCAGGAGAGCGTGGAGCAAAGCATTGTGCAGGTGTGAAAAGGAGAAACGAGGAATGCAAGTGAAGGTATATACAGTTGTTAAATATTTATAGAACGCGCGCAATAGACAAACAGGGTTGATCAGGTTTTGGAGTTCCTATAAAAATAACAAAGGAGAAAAATCTACCAAAGAGTAGAGGAATAGTGTAATGAAAACACGATTGAAAAATTCAGAGGGGGACGTTTCAAAGCTGAATTATTTGAAATTAATACTGCGGATGGAGAGAGCAGTGTCAGGCATACAGGAATTAAAGAGAGAAAAAAAAAAAAAAAAAAAAAAAAAAAAAAAAAAAAACAGAAAAGAACATGATTTCGAGAATTAAGTGCACTGGTTTAAGAATTCAGGAAGAAATAAGGAAACGGAGGTAGAACATTGTAAGGTTATTCTCAGAAACAATTATGCAGAAAAACAGATTGCAATAAAAAATGCACAATTATTAATCGAAAGGTAGACTACGGGTGCATATTTCTCAGTTTATTATTTACTTATTCCGTGAAAAATACAGGTGAAATTTTATTGTATTTGAACACATAGCAGTCGAGTGACGAACGTGTCAACTAGTCGATATAAACGTGCAAATTGATTTAACGAAGCCTTGTTATAACGATATTCCGCGCCAAAGAGTCAGAACAAATTGCAGGATTAATGGAGTAATTGAAACAGATTTTCGCAGCCTTTTCTCCAAATGTCAATAGATTATCGTTATCATAAATTACAAATTCCGCATATCCATTCATTGTGTGTGCTTTACAGTGGCTCTGTTATATCATTCAATTTATACCATTAAACGTCGTTACACGGTTGGATTCAACTGCTGTACAATGAGAGAGTGTGAAACTTGGTAATGGAGCATTGCACGCAAATCTCGAAAATCGCGAAAAGCGATCGGGATTAATGGTCCAATCCAGCATACACACAACATACACACACACAGATATAGTTGCATACAGGGTGTGGGCAAAATAGAATTAACACGTATGGTAGAGACAATATTTATTTATTAGTAAGTAGTTGCCCCAACATAGTGTTTGAGAACAGCCGAAACTCTCCGAGGCACAAATGTGTAAAATTTCTACCAGTGTTATTCAAACTTTTCGAATATGCGACCCCCTTTGCAAGTAAAAGTATTCCGGTGAGCCCCTTTGAGAATAGATATTCTCTTTATTACGTACTATAACAATACTACGTTTGGCATCCCAAAACAAAATAATGTAATGTTCTTTCCGTTGATACAACTCTGATGTAAATTGTTGGACGTTATTCTTTTGCGTATATTTTCGGAATGGAAGGCATTATCCCTTTTTTACATGATTACAGACAGAAATATAATTTTCGCTTAATGAGTGTTTCGGATTTTAGGCATGACTGAAAAGGGAACTTTGCTCATTATGAAAGGTCCCACTGCATAAACACTTTGTCAAGAGGTACCTATACATACATAATCCGCAATCCACTGTAAAGTGCGTGGCGGCGAGTATACTATACACTACTAGGCATTTCCTCAGCTATTCTACTCCCAAATGAAACGAGGAATATAAGAATGTCTACATGCCTCTGTACGACCCCTAATTTCTCTTATCTTGTCTATGTGATCTTTACGCGAAATGCATGTAGGCGTCAGGTAGGTTGTTCTACACTCAGCTTCAAATTCCGGCCCTCTGAATTTCCTCAGCAGAATTTCTCAAAAAGAACGTCGTCTTTCCTCCTGAGATCCCCATTTGAGTTCCCTGAGCATTTCCGTGACACTCACGCACTGGTCGAACCTACCAGTAACGAATTTAGCTTCTCGCTTCTGAACCGCTTCTATGTCTTCTTTTAAACTGATTCGCTACGTGTCCCAAACACTTGAGCGATACTCAAGACGAGGTTGTACAAGCGTTTTATACACGCTCTCCTTTACAGATGAAGTATATCTGTCAAAAATTCTCCCAATAAACCGTAGTCGGCTATCCGCCTTACAACGGTTCTTACATGTTCGTTCCATTTCATATTGCCGCGAGAGACCACGTACATCCACTACCGCCGTTGCGCAGGGGATAGCGTCACGAACTCCGGTGCTGAAGGACGCCGGTTCAATCACACCCACCGGTAAAAATTTATTTCTTTGTCATTAACAATTCCAGAATGTTCTACATCTTTCTTATGTTCACTTGTAAATTCTACTTGTTTCTTATGTTAACTCTTCTCCAATTTCTGGTAAATTCTGTCTGTGTATAAATAGCAGAGCACTCTGCCAGAGAGGCAGTCAGTGCTGCGTGTATGTTCAGTTCGTAATAAACGTGCTTTCAGTATAAGTGCTGTGTTCAGTTGCCTTCGAAGTCAAGCCTGCTACCATTTAGACGCGACAATGTTTGGTGGAGGCGCCGGGTATCGTGTGCAACAGCTGCATCACCGTGGCTCCGATTAGGCAACGTAAGAGCCGTCGCTTACACGGACTGGAACCGTAATACAAGGGATATACCGAGTACATCCTTCTAAAAGTCCGTATCATCACAAGAACGATGGACACTAAACCAGCGGTAAGCCACGTGCACATCAGACATCCGTCGGTGTTCTCTGGAGACGCTGGACAGGACCCCAACAAATGGCTAAAAGGGTTCGACCGAGTCGCCAACCACAATAGGTGGGATATACGATGTGCTTGCCCAACGTTTATTTCTACTTCGACGGAACAGCCCAGCAATGGTTCGAAAACAACGAAGACAAGTTGAATGACTGGGAGACATTACAGGAGTACCTTAAGAAGACGTTTGGAGACTGCCAGCGACAAATCCGCTCAGCGGAAGAACAACTGAAGAACCGGGCCCAACGACATGGTGAGCCGACACAGTCGTACATACAGACTGTTTTGGTCCTGTGTAACATAGTCAATCCGAACATGAATGAGGCGGACAAAATCACGCACCTGATGAAGGATATTGCAGAAGACATGTACCAAGCTCTTCTGATAAAAGACGTCGCTATGACGGAAGAGTTCATCAAATGGTGCCAGCGTATTGAAGAGATGCAACAAAGGATGGTTGGACGAAAGAAGTATGACAGACTCCCAAATGTAGTCCCTATCACCGTTGTGGAAGACCATCATGACTTCGCTTCCCTAATACGACAAATTGTGAGAGAAGATTTACAACAGATTATGGCAGCATCGCCCTGCTATGACTTACGCTGCAGCCGTCAAAAGGCAGCCCATGAACCGGACGACGCGGCCACAACCAACTCCCCCGGAAACTATGACGCCCCGCAGAAGAACACACGTCTAGAGGACTGTGGACGCCCAGGACATGTCGTACGCTACTGCAGAGAAAGGTGGTGAGTATTCGATGATTATTTTGCCGCAAGACGTCAGCCGTCGGAGCAGTTCTATCCCAGGCAGTCACCTGCTGATGAGTTCACTCGACCTATTGGAAGAAGCCCCTCGCCGTACCCTAGACGAGGTCGCTCCCCGACGCGCCACAGCCGTTCACCGTCGCCGTACAGAGGTACCAGCCGCTTCAATAGCCGCCGCGCCCAGGAAAACTAAGCGAGGCGACCATCTACGGAGGTGAGGCCGCCGCAGATGAAAATCCTTCATGGACGACAGTCGCTAAGATGTCGGGAAATCTCATCGACGTCATAATCGACGGCCAACCTGTCCGGCCACTTTTTGATTCAGGAGCGTCTTTTTCTGTATTGTCGGATAATTACGGCCGCACACTAAAGAAGACAATGTTCTGTGATACGGGAGCAACTGTGCTGAAGGTCGCGAATGGGAAGCACGTCCAGCCAGCAGGAACTCGTGTCGCAAGAATAACCATCGCCGGCCGCGGAGGCCGCAGGGACTGAGGCGCTCCAGTCACGGTCTGCACGGCCACTACGGTCGGAGGTTCGAATCCCCCCTCGGGCATGGATATTTGTGCCGTCCTTAGTATAAGGTAGTTCGTAAGTAGTTTGTAAGTTTAGGGACTGATGAACCCGTAGTTAAGTCCCATAAGCTTAACAAACATTTGATTTGATTTGAATAACCATCAACAACAGGACCCAGTCGTTTGAATTTGTCGTGTTAACGGAATGTAGTTACAATGCCATCCTCGGATGGAACTTCCTTCAGGCATCCCAAGCTATCATTGACTGCGGATGATCTGAGCTGCAAATTGAAGAAGTTGTTCCAAAGGATTCACTTAATACAGAATTTTCTGGGAAGTTATTTGCCGTTGACAATGTGACGATCCCGCCGCTGACGATGACAAGAGTTGCAGTCACAACCACAGATGATCGATTAAACTGTGAAGTGCTTGTTGATAGTAAAAAGTTTATCAGGCTCACCAAATCAATTTACATTCCAGCGGCTATCATAAGCATTACCGGAGGTCGAGGAGAGATTTGGATCACTAATTGTCTCGAGCCGTCGCAACTTATCCCAAAAGTAATGTGTATCGGGACAGCTGAACCAATCGATGACGGTGAGCTCAACGTCATCAACGAAGACCCATGCTTTGCTGTTAGTACAGACAACACGTCGGAGGAAACAAACGTGGAACTGCCAATACGGTCCGGACTGACCAAGGAACAACGCCAGCGGGTGTTAGCTATACTACGTCAATTTACGGCTGCATTCACACCTCAGCAGGGGAAAAGTCAGACTAAACGGCCACGATAAAGCATCGTATCAATACTGGGGATCATCCACCAATTAGCCAGCGTTCGTATGGAGTGTTGCCAGCTGAAATACGGATAATTCTGGAGGAAGTGGAGAAGATGTTGCACGATGACGTTATTCAACCTTTGGAGAGTCCTTGGTCGTCTCCGGTGGTCCTTGTAAACAAGAAGGATGGCACGTGGCGATTCTGTGTCGACTATCGGCGGTTGAACAAAATCACAAAGAATGATGCCTACCCACTTCCGCGCATTGACGACACCTTAGACTGCTTGAAAGGTGCTACATACTTCTCAACTATGGACATGCAGACAGGTTACTGGAAAATCGATGTTGACGAAGCTGACAGGGAGAAGACGGCTTTTATTACACCTGACGGCCTCTATGAATACAAAGTAATGCCGTTTGGATTGTGTAATACTCCAGCCGTATTCGAACGCATGATGGACAACTTGCTTCGGCACCTTAAGTGGACGACCTGTCTTTACTATTTAGATGACATTGACACATTTGAAGAACATCTGAGTCGCCTGTCAACTGTGTTGAAGTGTGTTCAGGATGCAGGACTCCGACTCAATCCAAAGAAGTGCCTCTTCGTCGCCAAAGAGATAAAAATCCGGGGGCATCTAGTCAACGGAGATGGTGTCCATCTTGACCCAGATAAAGTAAGGGCATTCACAGAATTTCCAACTCCTCAGCACATTCGTGATGTGAGACGTTTTCTCGGGCTGAGCTACCGACGTTTCATAAAAGGATTTTGCAATAAGGACGTCCATTACAAATACTTCTGCAGGGAGACGCCACGTTTTACTGGGATGAGGCAAAATAAAGAGCTTTCCGGGCACTTAAGGAGGCTCTAACTTCCGCACCAGTGCTTGCCTTGTACGACGAGAATACGGAAACGGAACTTCACACAGACGACAGTGGTTATGGGATTGGTGCAGTGCTTGTACAAGTTCAGGAAGGTGTTGAAAAAGTGATAGTCTATGCATCAAGAGTACTCTCAAAGTCCGAGATAAACTACTCTACAACTGAGAAACAATGTCTCTCAGTTATCTGGGCTATCAACAAGTTTCGGCCGTATTTATTCGGCAAACCATTCATCGTCGTGACAGACCACCATTCTTTGTGTTGGCTGACTAGCTTGAAGGATCCATCAGGCCGACTAGCAAGATGGGCACAAAGACTCCAAGAGTAGGATGTCACAGTGGTTTCAAGGACGGGCGTAAACACAAGGATGCCGACTGCCTTTCGAGGAATCCATTAGTGGAACACAACAGCATTAATGATATTTCAGCTCTCACTGTATTAGATGACGTTACAGCTGAACAGAGGGAAGATCCAACACTATTAAAAATGATAGAGGCCTTGGAGAAAGGAGAACCGACCAGTGGAGAGTTCCAACTTATAAACGGAACATTGTACAAGAGCTACTACGATCCATTGGGCCCCAAATGGCTACTTGTTGTTCCAGCTCATCTCCAGCCAGCTATTCTCAAATATTTCCATGATGCTCCAATATCCGGTCATCTGGGATTCGTGAAGACCCTAGACAGAATCAGACGCAGGTATTACTGGAAAGGTCTCTACAGATCTGTCAAGCACTATGTGAGTCACTGTAGAGAGTGCCAGCGACGGAAGCCTGTGCTGCAATTACCTCCAAGTCATCTCGTACCGATTCCACCGGCAGCAGCTTCATTCCACCGAGTTGGGATCGATCTTTCAGGGAAGTTCCCGAAGTCGACAACCGGTAACCAATGGATAATAGTCTGCACTGACTACCTCAAACGCTATGCTGTCACCAAACTTGTGCCGACTGCAGAAGCTCCATAGATCGCAAAATTCCTTGTAGAAGACATTTTTTGAAGCATGGAGCACCACGTGTGATGATATCTGATCGTGGAAAAGTATTCCAGTCAAAACTTGTGTCAGAGGTAATGTCACGTTGCAACATGGTCCACAGAATGACAACTGCATACCATCCTCAGACAAATGGTCTTACAGAACGTTTTCACAAGACGTTAGCGGATATGCTGTTGATGTACGTCGATGTTGAGCAGAAGGATTGGGATACAATTCTGCCAGTCGTGAAATTTGCTTACAACACCGCAAGACAAGACACCACAGGCTTCACTCCGTTTTTCCTGCTCCATGGCCGTGAAGCTGAGACGACAATGGATACACTGTTCCCGTTCCAACCGGACGACACTCAGGATGACTATGTTAAACAACTCATCACTAGGGTCGAAGAAGCAAGACAGCTGGCTCGCATACGGACACTGGACGCCCAGGAGAAGGACCGTCAGCGGTATAACGACAAGCACCGACCTGTTGTGTACAGTTCAGGAGATCTGGTATGGATTTTTACCCCTGTACGGAAGGTTGGACTGTCAGAAAAGTTACTGAAGCGATACTTTGGTCCGTATCGTGTCATACGCCACCTGTCAGACGTCACATACGAAGTTGAGGATTATGAGCCGTCGTCGAAGGCGTTACGTATAGCGTTACGGACTGCGGAGCAGAAGGTCGCCGGTTCAATCCCACCCACCGACAAAAATTTATTTCTGTGTAATTGACAATTCCAGAAGGTTCTACATCTTTCTTATGTTCACTTGTAAATTCTACTTGTTTCTTATGTTAACTGTTCTTTTAATTTCTGGTAAATTCTGTCTGTGTATAGATAGCAGAGCACTCTGCCTGAGAGGCAGTCAGTGCTGCGTGTATGTTGAGTTCGTAATAAATGTGCTTTCAGTATGAGTGCTGTGTTTAGTTGCCTACGAAGTCAAGCCTACTTCCATTGCAACGTGACAATATGTCGGAATATGGCAACTCGTAAATTCTATTTAATAAATGTGGTGTCGCACAAGTCCAAAGTGTGCGCCACCTACTTTCGCCGCGCGCCGCCATGCACGCACGGCGCGGCGTTCTTACGACGACAGCCACGAGCGCCCTCTGCGGCAACTCCGCTCGTGGCCACCAGTGAACGACATCGTTCACTTGGGACTGAGATAGCAACGAGTAAAGACTTCGGAATCCGATAGGCACCAGTGAAGACTTGGCTATCAGTTAGGCACTAGGCAGGACTCTAGCTCAACTATGTATCAACATTCTGCAGTACTATGTAAAAGTTAAGTATTGTATCGATTCTGTGCAATATACATCTCATTCTAATTTAGTGTTTCTAGTTCTGGCTGCTCCCCTCCGTACCTGCACCAGCGTGCTATCTTTATTTCTGTGTCGGTCTCATTCCACTCGGTCACCGACACCTACAACGGAACGAGACACAAAAGTGGCGACGAGGCTGGGACACAAAAATAAATGTGTCAGAAAACTTTTGGGAGTCAAAGTGAAAAATAAAAATATTGTCGGGAGCGAGAAACGAACCACCACCCACCCACACACACACACATCTGATTTATAAACATAAAAAAACAAAATATCTCGTGCCACCGTCCCTTTCACCGTAAGCTAAGTTGACATAATATCGCCAATTCTTCAGACGCCTTCGTCAACGAAAAAAGAATACCTACAGTTTCCTCTAAAAGCCGATCTTGTCTCTCACCATCTGTGAAATAATAACAATATTTAATACACTGGTGTCATTCATTCTCATGCAAATGACACTCGAAAACTAACACGTGAATATTCTCAATAACAAAGCAGAGCTTCACATATAACCTCAGCTCTACTTTCCGCTTTATTTATCAGGAAGGTATCCTCTGCTTTTTGTTGCGCCTTTTTACAGTTTAATTTCGGACATCAGGTTTTAGACTGCTGCAAAGTCTTACTTGTCATTTTAATAGCGCAGTGTTATAGAAATATCGTAGAATTTTACAGAAACACTTCTATTACAGTAATATTGAAGTCTTAGAATGATTCATATTTCGAATTTCAAAATACGAAGGTAGAAATATTTACGTAAATTAAACAGCAGGAATGATAAATAGAAACCCAGGACTCGCATAGCATCACGGTAGCACGACAGTAGAGACATCTATCGGTTCGTGCGGGTAACTGGGGTCCGGCGCACTGCTGTCCCTAGACGCCTGTGTCTACAGTTATCATAGTTCCTCGAATTCGCATTGGTCACTCCATGTAATTAGATACAAGATTCCGACGATAATGTAGTACACACTTTCACCAACAGATGGATAATCGTTAAACAGTTATTACCCATGATTCTTCAGCGGCTAATTCCGTGGACTGTAGAACTGACCAGTATTTGGACAGGACCTCTGGTTGATACTGCGGTCGAATCGTTTCATTAGTACCAACTTTTGTGAACAAACAGCGCTGCGCAGTACGCACAGTTATTACGATAACTGCCAGTATTTGATAAGCGGTTATTATAATCACGGTTAGTCATAAATAACCGGATATTTCTATCAGTTATCGTTGTTTTGGCCTAGATCTGTAAGGTAGCTTAGCTTTTAAAATGTGAATACTTCCCGTAGCGGTAAAGGATTGTTAAAAAATCGGATTGACCTGCGGTTGCGGGGTGATAAACCTCCAGATAACCTCGCCGCCAGACATCCGGTGCGGGATCCACGTGTGCACAAACAAGTGTGAGGAACATCGCCTGCGTCAGAGCTATCCCTGTGTTCAGTTTCACCGCATGTTTGGTGTTTTATATTACGAAACTCCATAATCTGATGAGCATACTAGGTAAGTACAAACACTATTTGCATTATCGTGAGTAACATGTTTTTCTTCCCATGCTGAAATAACCGGCTTAAAGCCACTCTCACACGGAGCATGGTTCGCGAGAAGTTTCCTGGATGGCGCGCTCGTCAGTCGGCTGACGAGTAGGAATGCGGTTGAAACACGCTGCGTCTCTCTCACACGGTGCAACATTGGCTGCGGAAACGTGCAGGCCCTGGCTTCGCTGGGTGGACGCCAAGACGCACAACACGGCCGAGCTGCTTTATTTATCAAACGATTGCGAAGAAACTATTCGGTAAAAAAAAAAAAAAAAAAAAAAAAAAAAAAAAAAAAAAAAAAAAAAAAAATTGATTCTCGCACATCTTATAGCTGCATTTCAGCTTCGTGAAGATCTATCTACTAATTTGTTTGTGGTTATAGTTCTTGTGGTATGAACGGATTCGGTATAGTACTGCAAGAAATCCGAAAAAATTGCATTGAAAAATAGAGGTCGCTATGAATTTGCATTTGGTGCAAGTTAGGTCATATGTTGCTGCGGATGAAATGTAGCTAAAATATTGAATTATTCTTTGAAGTTGGAAGGATGTCGCTATTTATCACCAATCTGGAGATAATGGGTTGTATGTAAGGCACTTGTTCCGTATCACGCGCGTCAGCGAAGAAAACGGAAAGAAATTTTTATAAAATCCCTTATATATTTTAAATGATTGAAGGTATCGAAGCAAGATAATTTCAAACGATAGCACGCAAAAGGGATATTATTTTTTAATGAGATCAATTTACGAAACTTTCACATGAATCCCAATATTTATCGAAGAACAGATTTTAATGAATTAAGTAGTGGGAATTTTAAGGGCTATAAATAGCTGGTGAAACGAAAATTGCTGTTTTTCTATGTTAGTGAAGAAGTTACTCATTTAATTTTAGAATGGACATTTTCATGAAGTACAAATTATTTTGCCCCCAGTATTATTAGTTTCAATATTCTAGACGACTGATTACCCTGCCGTTTATTCCCCTTAGAAATCGGAACACTCGATGTTCTGTTGCTATTTTATCTGCTTAAAAATGTTAGTGAAAATAATATTTGTTAGGACTGCTATGTTTTGGCAAAAGAAGACGATTTTAACATCGGAACAAGGGAAGTTACGTTGTCAGGGACAGGATGTGAAAATACGTTTGTCAGAAGAAGAAGAAAAGACTGGTAGGGTACATAAACGTGTAGTTACATTGAAAGTTAGTGGGGAATCAGTGAAAGTGTTTTGTGTTCGTGCGGAAACATACAGACCAGGGACCACCTCCTGGAATGTCCGGAAGTAAATTACTCAAGAGCATGCGTGCACAGCCCAAGACCTGATGACCTGCAGCAGTACAGCAATGGCATATGTAGACTTCTGGAAGAATGAGATCTTGTAAATAACGTTTCATGTATTATATGTTATTGTAAAAATATGTAGACATTGTTTTTCAATTTGTGAATTTATTATATACTGCTTGTAGCTCGCATACTATATTGAAACTCTCGCCGAATCCGCTACCCTAGTATATTTCAATGGTGAAAATTGTGTTTGAAAACAGGCGAAAAAATCTATTTTTTGCATCTCAATCTTAGAAATACAAAAACGTATAACCTTTCTATTGTGAATGGGTCTAACTGACCAATTTCGTTTACTAAAATTAATGTAAATCCCTAAATGTTATTTATTTTGCAACATGGCATTATGTATTCCTCAATTTTCGTTTCAAAAACTAAAATACTGACGGAGATACGTAGCTTTGACACACTTATTGTGAAAGGGTCTATTAGACCCAGGCGGAAATTTTTATTTAGTTTCTACGAATAAATTGTTAGAAATAGTTGTGATTGGTTTAAAATGTCTCAGAGGCATTTCACATTGTTGTGGGACTCTGTATAACGACTGCATATAGGCGTACAGTCTGATGTTGTTTGTCGGTTCCTAAGTGATGAACAGTTAGAAAGGCTTGTAGTTGAGTCATAAGAGGAAGCAGAAGATTATACTGTCAACGATCAAGATTCTGTTGACAGTTCAAGTTATGTTGCCAATGTATCAATTAGAAGTGAGGAGAGTGATGTGGTCGAAGGAGACGAAAGTGTGGTTTTGTTTTCTAAAGAAGCCAGCCTAACTGGAATTGTATATACGTCGCGCAGTGGTACACAGTGGTCTACAAATCCTCCAGCTGTGTCAAAACCAAGTTGTGCATATTGAATTTCTATTACAAATCGGAAAATGAAGGCTTATTTGGGACTTCTTATATTAGCTGGTGTATAGAGATCTGCTGGAGAATCTCTCCAATAGCTATGGGACAACATGTATGGTCGGCCAGTTTTTCGCTTAACGATGTCACTTCAGCGTTTCTATACAATCAGAATTCTCAGATTTGACAACAAAGAAGATTGAGCAGCTAGGCGACGCCTTGATAAGTTGGCTGTCTTTGAAATGTTTGTGGAACAATTTCCTAAAATGTTCATTCCTAATGAAAATGTCACAATGGACGATTACAGGTTCCAACCAGAGGAAGGTGTCCCTTCCGTCAGTACATGACTTCAAAACCAAGAGAAAAATATGGCATAAAAGTCTGTTTGTTATCTGATGTGATTTCGTAAATTAATGACGTGGCAAAATAAACTTTCCCTTTGCGTATTATCATTTGATAAAATCTTGCTTTGATACCTCCAATCATTTATGAGATATAAGGGATTATATGAAAATTTCGTCCCGTTTCCTTCGCTGGAGCACGGGATCGGGAACAAGTGCTTCACATACAACCCATTATCTCTAGATTGGTGATAGATAGCGACATCCTTCTAACTTCGAAGAATAATTCAATCTTTCAATAATTCAATATTTCATCCACAGCAACATATGACCTAACGCAAATTCATAGCGACCTCTATTTTTCAATGTAAAGTTTTCGAATTCCTTGTAGTACAGTACTAAATCCGTAAATATCACAGGAACTATGACCACTAACAAAATAATAATCATTTTATCATGAAGCAGAAAAATGCATCTATAAGTTGTTCGAGAATCATATTTTTTTACTGAAAAATTTCTTGATAATCGATTGAGAAACACTGCACTTCCTGGCGGGCGCGTGGCACTGCGTTCCGCCTGGAGTGCTCTCTTCGAGTTGTCGCCTTGCTGGCCGTAAGGTCACGCGCCACACGCGACTCCTGATGTGCCAGCGCAAGTAGCATTCCCAAAACATGCGAGAATAATAGGTCACGCGCTATATCCAGAATCGTGCAGCAAACAGCCCTCCAGCAGGCCGCAGGGCCGGCCGCTAACCCGCCCTGTGTGCTTCCCGCAAATATTGCTCCGTATGAGAGAGGCTTAATACCCGACTGTTTCAGTATGACAATCCCTAGCCGGGAAAGCCAGAAACATTACATGTTTCCTTTGATTTTGAAAAAAGTGTACTGATTTGTTACTTCTCGTGTGGCGTATTCGCTGACTTAATCGCCGCAGCCATCTTCTGCCGCAGGCAACTCTTAAGCAACATCTGTACATTGTGACAGAATTTGAAATAATAACGTGAAATATTGATATGAAATTCTTATCGCCCCCGTAAGCCGTCATATAGGTCACCTACAACAAAGATTTCAGGACATGGGAGAGCTGATTTTTTTATAGTAGGACTAGCTGTAAATCCGACGTTTCCTGGGTGTTTATTTATACTACACTCAAGTAGTCCACATCGCTTCCCCCCTCTCTCTGCATCCACCTCTTTCTCTCCCACCTCTCTGTTCGTTTCCACCTTTCCCTCTCTTGGCAAAGTTTTCTACAATGTACCCTCTGTCATGTACCATACAAGCGTTTCTGTACCCAGTGATCTTCCTCTTGGTTTCAAGGTCAAATGTGGAAAAATTCATAAAAATTGGAGCAAAACTAAGCATTTTGTAAAATTCCGCATGTTAAGTACCCTCCATCATGCACCAAACTAATTTTTATACAGACAGTGACATTCCTCTTGTTTTAAAGGTAGACTGTGGAAAATTTCCTCATTAACGGAACAAAACTATAGATGTATATGCAATAGAAAAGGAGGGTCACAGTGAAAAACGCAATTTGTTGTTCTCAAATATTCCAGTTTTATTTCGCACAACCCTTCTTCTGAGAATAACAAAAATAAATAAATAAATAAATAAGGATCTGTGAAATCGGTCAAGCGTTTCTCAAGTTATGGCGCGACCAAGGTATTTAGAGATCCATTTTTATGTTGCACCGTATGAAACTTAAGGTCGACGGTGACCTTCCACTTGTTTTCAAGGTCAGGCGTGCGAAATTTCGTGAAGATCGGAATGAAACTGTAGAATTCCTGTGTCTGTAGAAGAAGTATGCTCCACCAGGCACCTGTCACAAAATACTTTCTTTGCTGACGTTTTCTACCTATAAACTACATTCCTGCCAAATTTAAGCTTCATAGATGGAGTAGTTTTCGAGATTTCGTGTTTAGTCATTGAGTGAGTGAGTGTCCTTTCGCTTTTATATAGATAGAGATTAAGAAAGCAGGTGCTTAATTTAGGACGCAAGGGAATTAAGGGAGACTTGCAGACAAAAAAAATAAAATAGTAACATGCAAATGTGAAATGCTACTTGATACAAGGTCGTGCCTAATGCAACAGTTTTACGGCATCTACAGCGTAACTCTTGTGAGCGGTAGACTTGTTTTCGTTTCATCATTTTGTGTGTGTGTGTGTGTGTGTGTGTGTGTGTGTGTGTGCGTGTGTGTGTGGTTTGGGGGGAGGGATGGAGTCAGTTACAAAACGCTTCATAAACGTCCGTAATTGCATGCATACTTTGTTGCATTTTCGTAACTACTCCCATTTTCCAATAATTGACGTATAAATCTGGGTATTCTCACACGGTAGCTTCTCATTATTTATGACGTCATATCTCCTGAGCTATGTGTCGTGTTCGTTTGATTTTTGGCCGGGAACGTTCGTGGGCGTACGGTGAACAGTTCACAAAAGTTTAATTGCAATTGAATGAATGGTTTAAGAGCACATAGACGACATACACACAAACATTCATATTTATATACATAGAAGAGTATCGTGGCCTGGTGTTATAGTAACACGACAAATTTGTAACAGGGCCAGAATTGGGCCTTTTAAATGGCTACTTTCAATCTGCAATTCGTTCTCGAAGATATTGAAAATAGGTGCTTAATTTAGGATGCAAGGGAATTAAGGGAGACTTGCAGACAAAAAAAATAGTAAAATGCAAATCTGAAATGCTACTTGATACAAGGTCGTGCCTAATGCAACAGTTTTACGACATCTACAGCGTAACTCTTGTGAGTGGTACACTTGTTTTCGTTTCATCATTTTGTGTGTGGCGCCCATATCCTGAGTAGTCCCCGCCCGGAGATCCGATTGGGGGGACTATTTTAGCACCGGAATATTTTACCCAAGTGGATGCCATCTTTATATGTTCATACAGTAGAGCTTCATGTCCTCGTGGAAAGTAACAGCCGTAGTTTTCCCTTGCTTTCAACCGTCCGCAGTAACTATGTGGCAAAGCCACATTAGCTGATATTACAAGACCAGCTCAGTCAATCATCCAGACTGTTGTCCCTGCAGCTACTGAAAAGGCTGCCTCTTTAAATAAATAAGAAACAGAAGCGGTCCAAGACTGATCCCTGGGACACCCCATACTTCTACATCTACATCTACATACATACTCCGCAATTCACCGTAAGGTGCGTGGCGGAGGGTACACTGTACCTCTACTAGGCATTTCCTTTCCTATTCCACTCCCAAATTGAACGAGGAAAAAAAGAATGCCTATATGCCTCCGTACGAGCCCTAATTTCTCTTATCTTGTCTTTGTGATCTTTACGCGAAATGTAAGTAGGCGGCAGCAAGATCGTACTACACTCAGCTTCAAATTCCGGCCCTCTAAATTTACTTAACAGAAATTCACGAAAAGAACGTCGTCTTTCTTCCAGCGATCCCCAATTGAGTTGCCGGAGCATTTCCGTGACACTCGCGCATTGGTCGAACCTACCGGTAACAAATCTAGCTGCTCGCCTCTGAACCGCCTCTATGTCTTCCTTCAAACCGATCTGCTGCGGGTCCCAAATACTTGAGCAATACTCAAGACGTGGTCGTACAAGCGTTTTATACGCGATCTCCTTTACAGTTGAAGTACATCTTCCCAAAATTCGGCTGTCTGCCTTACTCACAACTGTCCTTACATGCTCGTTCCATTTCATATCGCTCTGCAATGTTACGCCTAGATATTTGAACGACGCGACCGCATCAAGAAGCTCGGGATTGTTTTTCCTACTCATGCGCATCACCTTACATTTTTCTACATTGAGAGCTAGCTGCCATTCTTCGCACCAACTAGAAATTTTGTCTAAGTCAACCTGTATGCTATTACAGTCAGTTACAGACGACACCCTCCCATACACCACAGCATCATCAGCAAACAACCGCAAATTACAACTTACTCTGTCCATCAGATCATTTATATAGATAGAAAATAATAGCGGTCCTATCACACTCCCCTGGGGCACGCCTGACGATACACTCGTCTCTGATGAACACTCGCCGTCGAGAACAACGTACTGCGTTCTATTACTTAGGAAGTCTTCCAGCCAGTCACAAATCTGTGAACCTATTCCATAAGCTCGTATCTTCGTTAGCAGTCTGCAGTGTGGTACCGTGTCGAACGCCTTTTTGAAGTCGAGAAAAAATACTTAACTGTACCGCATTGTGACTGCACGTCATAGCCACTTTCAACACTGGAGAGAATTACCTTCTGCTGGCTATTATTAAAGTAAGATGTGAAACTCTTATTCCATTATGTTTCAACTTTTCTGTAATTACCAGTGAAACGTTAACCAATACAGCCGCAGAACCTCCCGCTAACTGTGTGCCATCTGTTTCGTCTCTTTGGACCCATTTCATCGACCATTCGTATTGACAGTCACAGGACAAATGTTAGGATATACTGCATGGTGCATGGTGCTTCGTTTATAAATTGTACTGTGGACACAAGGTGTAGTTTACTATATCTACATATCGGCGTTCTTGTAAAACAGTTGCTGAAAATCTCACAGTTACCAAACGTTAGATGCGATTTTGAAACCTAGTATCACTATGACGAAGCAATGAACTTTTGGTGCCAGATTCCAGACATTACGTACTCCATTAAACAGCTGATGGTTTCTTCTTGCAACCAGTGCACTGCGTAAAATGTTTAGAAATTTCGTACATCAACGTGAGAAACGGTTTGTTTATACTTGTAGCCAATGACAAATAAGACAATAAGGCGTGACAGGTTGAATTCAGTGAAATATTTCATGACACGGTACCACGTACACTATTCTTAATTAACAACACAACAGTAGACAAAAAATTTTGTAATACAAGCTTTTTAATTGCAGGGAAGAGCCATTATTAACTTGTAAATTTTCACATTGAATGTTTTGTACTGTATGAGAATGCAGCCCGACCAGTTGTTTTAAAATAATTGAAGTTTATCTAGATTTCGACTACCACAAAGAGCTAAATGCGCTCATGTTGTATGAAGTTAGTAATGAAACCTCTGCTACGTATGTCGCACAACTAGCAAAGGTTTTACTACTAACTTTATAAAATAAGTGGGCATTTAGCTCTCTGCTGTAAACGTCTCATGTCAGTTTTAGTTTTACTTCTGATAAAGACACCCTCAGTGGTAGTCGAAATCTAATTAACCCTTTCCCTCCCGGTGTTGCCATATGGCAATGACATCTGTATCTGTTCCTCTAACCACAACTGTTTGACCAAAGATTGTAAACAACACTGCAGAACTTCAGACAATTCATTGTGACCAGGTTGTCTACCATTACCTTGAGGAAACAGAGAGCATTAGGCTACAGAGCATTGGTCTATATCATTGCTTCATGTCTAAGTTGGAGTACATGCAGCAAGACTTTCAAATAATTATATGAAGATAACGAAAACGAAGTAACTTAAAAATTTCATTACTAAATAATTGTCCAATGTCTAAATGAGTAGTAAACAGTTTGAAACTGTTGTTACTTACGATAAAGGAAAATATCCTGCCCAATTATGCTATATGTAGTCATCCCAGACTTCCCTCGAAAAACTAAAAGTGATAAAAAATTCTGTCAAATATACATTATTCGAATCATTATGTATAAAAATATACAAAGAAATATTTTCGTTCATCAATTAATAAAATTTGGGGTTGAAAGGGTTAAGGTTTTGTAATTTTGAAGCAACTGGTGGGATTGAATTTTTATTACTGTACACTGCGTTAAAATTTACTGCTGCAGACATACCATGTTGAAAATCAATAATTTTTGTTTTTTAATTCTTGCTATAAGTAATAGACATGCTACTAGCTCGTTAATGTAAGGAGTATCTTAATAATAAATCAGTGCTGTAAAACCTGGCAGTATATTTACAACGTGAAGCCGATATTTTTATAGGCCAATATATCGATACATATTTGGATCGATACATATTCGATGATGAGGAGGAAGAGAAGGGGGTCAATAAGGGAGGTATAGGGGGAAGGGGGACAGCACGGATAGTGGGTGAGAGGAGCCGAACAAGCAGAAAGCCGCCAGTCGCCAGTCAAATACGATCCGAGTTCGCGCCAATGTAATCTGCGGTTAACGATTATACAACACAGATTTTCAGGTTAAGATTGGTATGAGATCATTTTCTCTCTTAAAGCAAGTTTAAATAGACTACTACAATAAAACTTCCCTTAAAGGTGCGATTCCGAACGCGGCGGCAAGCGGCGGTCGTCGCCGTCCCGCGGCAGGCGGCACCACTGGTCCCCGTTGTTTGCAATGCGAGCGATTCGGAACGCGGCGGCGGCGGCACTGGTCGCCGTATACCTGTTCCGGCGACCGGCGACCGTCCGGTCCCGAACCAGTGGTGTCGCTTGTCGCCGACCGGACCCCCCGCCGAAGACAGGTTTTATGACAACACCCAAGGGAAATGAGCGCTTCAGACTCTGACGAGCCGCGGCGGAGTGGCCGAGCGCATTGAGGCGCTATCCTACGATACGCGAGACTGTTTCCCGACGGGCATGGCAGT
The DNA here is from genome assembly GCA_026315105.1 of Locusta migratoria. NCBI lineage: Eukaryota > Metazoa > Arthropoda > Insecta > Orthoptera > Acrididae > Locusta > Locusta migratoria. The sequence continues at coordinate 317,085,697 of CM048751.1, forward strand.
TTGTGCCGTCTTTATTATAAGCTAGTTCATAAGTAGTTTGTAAGTCTAGGGACTGATGACCCTGTAGTTAAGTCCCATAAGCTCTACCAACATTTGAAAGTTTGAACTCTGACGAAAAGAAGTCCGTAAAAACAGCAGCAGCCGTCCGCGGTGGCCGAGGGGACTGAGGCGCTCCAGTCACGGTCTGCACGGCCACTACGGTTGGGGCTTCGAATCCCCCCTCGGGCATGGATATTAGTGCCGTCCTTAGTTGTAGCTAGTTCATAAGTAGTTTGTAAGTTTAGGGACTGATGACCCCGTAGTTAAGTCCCATAGACTCTACAAACATTTTTTTTGTTCAAAAGAATTAAGAAATTAACTGTCGGTAATTACATAAATGGTGTTCTTAAAAATGATTATGTAGAGTAATAAAGCGTTTTGTGTAAAATACTGTCAGGACAGGTTTATTTACTTCTAGTTCACGAGAGGTGACAATAGATTAATGTTACGTACCAACAAAGAAAATAAAACTGAATAAAACTAACGATGGTACAATATTAAAAGTGTGAAAGGAAAGGAAAGAAAAGAGGCAAAAGTTACTAAAGGCTTTTATGCGACGCAAATATGATGTTGAATTATTTTCTGGACATATCAGAGCAGTTTTACGGAGTTCATTTCCAATATATAAAGCAGAACCGAAAGAAAAATAATAGTCGCATTGCTTCTGATTACGAAATGATGGGCCCACAGTGCAACACAAATCAGCAATCAAGAGATTCACATCGCTGGGACTGTTCCGTACCAGTTGTTGAGCAGATAGTAAATAATGCACGAGTTTTTGCGTACTTCTCAGTGTAAAATGTAATTTTTCTTCTTCAGTTATTGCATTTCTTAGGCACTGTGGTTTTATGTCATCCAAAATAGAACTCTGTACGAAGTTGAACTGTCTTTTATTTAAACGTCAACAGCTCCTGAATAAATTCTTCACTAAACTTTTTTTTTTTTTTTTTTTTTTTTTTTTTTTTTTTTTTAAATCAGCGGCCTGTAACTTCCCTCGGCAGCTGTACGTTTACATAAAGGCATTACCAGCTGTCGTGTTTTCTTAGTATGGAACAAAGCAACGTCATCGTCTCCCCCTCCAACTACAGCGCAACAGCCGCGGCAGTCGGCGGACACCCCACCCCGCCTCTCACCGGCGACCGCGCTGCTCGCCTGCCGCTGCGTTCCGCAACGGGTCGGCAGCAGGCGGCTGCGTCTCGGTCGTTGTCGGCAGCGGCAGTGGGTCGCTGTCGCCGTGTTCGGACTCGCACCTTAACGGACACTTCCCAATAGCGGACTCCTCTCAATAGCGGACATTTTAAAATTCCCCTGCAGAACAACATTACCCCTTATACTAAAATTATTCCGAATAGCGGAAATTCTCAATAACGGACACGGTCACCGTAATATGTCCCCCAACAACAATCAAAACTTCCAAATAACGAACAGCGTGAAAGAATCAGTACACTCTTGCGTATCAAAGGTCTGAGTGTTGTCAATTCTAACGTGTGTTTATTGAAGATTTAGAGTGTTCCTTGTTCGTATTGCATGGTTTCATGGCATTGCCATCTATTGGAATGTCTTGGAAGTACAGGACGTTCAGGATTGGTCCATGCCGCGCAGAAACAGACGATTTCAGTGTGGCGCCAAACACTTTCCGCCTGTTGTCGGTACAGCAGACGAAGCCAAGCGTTCAGTAGTAGACTCACTGTTGTATTGCACCGTGGGCTTGGGTAGGACAGGGGAAGAGGCGATACATGTATCCAATCTTTTCATTCGACGGCTGCCACAGCCTGGTTTGAAAAGTCGAAAGCTTTGTCTAATGCGTCTTGAGTATTTTCTTGTCGTTCGTCTAATCGTTTTCGATTTGAAATTTCGTGCTCGCACTACATGCTTTAAAATGGAAAACGCGAAACGAAAAAATAATGTGATCTCGTTGCAACAAAAGCTTTGCACTTTGCAGAAAATTGCTGCTGGTGAGCCACCCGCGAAAGTTGCTGCGGATTTGAATGTCGGTATGAGTGCGATTACTGATTGAAAAACAAATTGATCAGATATTTAATAATTTTGTTCCATTCAAGCGTCAAGCAGCGCAGTGGAATCTCGAAGAAGAATGAGAAAACTTTCATATCCTGAGTTAGAAGAGGTTTTATTTTTGTGGCATGAACAAATAAGAGCCAAAGGCGTGCTAGTTACGGTCCTCTACTTCTCTAAGAGCGATGACATTTTATGAGCCCATTGAAGGAAAGGAGTAAGAATTCCTTGGAAATTATGGCTGGCTGGATCGGTTTTAAGAAGCGGCGTGGCATTCGCACGTTTAACGATCGTACTTACCGGTATTGAGGCAATTCGGCGTGTTTCACGCGGGAAAACAGGAGACTTCGATTATATCGGAGATTGTCGTTATCTGAACCGGCCGCCATACCGATCATTTCGGATAAACGGTAGTTTACTATTTTGTTTTTTATCCTTTTCTCAACAGCGGACACTTCTTAAAAGCGGACAGTTTTATTTTCCCCATTGGTTTCAGTTATTCAGAAGTTTTACTGTATATACAATTGGCCCTAAGAGGAGAAAGCATACATGCAACATGGGATGTATCCGTCTTACCGTTGATGAGCCGCTTCCTTTGACAGGTCAGACGGTCACAGGAAACACTTGATTTGCCCTTGCAGCGATTAGGCCAATAGGGTTTCTCTCAGAGTGCTACCTGGAAGCAGAACAAAAAGAAACCACCTAAGAACAAATCGTAGGACAGACATTAGCTGAATCGCAAAAGGCTAAGCATTCATTTAAAGCGGCATGGACGAAATTATGACAACTTTAACACTTGAAAAACATAGATCATAGGTTGCAAAGCCAATAATTGATTACTTGATCTGGTTTCTCCTACAACTAAGGAAGCCTTCATCAGAAGTAAAAATTGATTGACTTGTAATAAAGTCAGATAACATTTCTTGAGCAACAGTTGCTCACGTTAAAGTTGTTATGTAGTTTGCATAACACAATGTAAAAACAAAACTAATGTTCAAACGTGCATCAGTCCGATGCCGCCTGCATTGCTGGCCGCACACGTGACCGTAGCGGCTTGTTTACCACTTTTGATCATTAGTTCTGTTTTTAGATTTTGTTATGCAAACTATACTGTTGCTCAATAAATATTTTCTGTCTTTATTACAGGTATATCAATTTTTACTCCTCATGAAGGCTTGCCGGCCGCGGTGGCCAAGCTATTTGTGGCGCGCCAGTCACGGTCTGCACGGCCACTACAGTCGGGGGTTCCAATCCCCCCTCGGGAAAGGATATTTGTGCCGTCCTTAGTATTAACTAGTTCATAAGTAGTTTGTAAGTTTAGGGACTGATGACCCCATAGCTAAGTTCCATAAGCTCTACAAACATTTGATGAAGGCTTCCTTAATTGTAGCCGAAACCATGGTCAAGTAAGCAATTACTGGCTTTGTAACCGACGAACCGTCTTTTATAAGTGTTAAACATAGCGTGGGAGTAGCCGAGCGGTCTGAAGCGCCACGTTGCAGAACGCGCGGCATCCCGCGTCGGAGGTTCAAATCCTCCCTCGGGTATGGTGGATGTTTGTTTCGTCTTTAGTGTAAGTTAGTTCATAAGTACTTTGTAAGTTTAGGGAATGGCCCCGCAGTTATGCACCATAAGCTTTACAAACATTTGAACACTTTTTGATGTGTTAATCTTATCTCACAAACGGTTGCTGATTTAACAGGCATGTTTAAAATTGTATAACAACTTTGTAAAAAAAAAAAAAAAAAAACTCGAATACCATACTCTGCTACAGTACCCTAGAGTAGCTAAAAAAGACACCTAAACAACACTAAAATCCCTAACCGGGCATACACATTTATTTAATCGTTATTTAACCTGGGGTTCTGCATACTTTACACTAGTAATATCTACACTCCTGGCCATTAAAATTGCTAGACGACGTGCTACAGAAGCGAAATTTAAGCGACAGGAAGAAGGTGGTGTGATATGCAAACGATTAGCTATTCAGAGCATTCACACAAGGTTGTCGCCGGTGGCGACACCTACAATGAGTAAAGTTTCCAACCGATTTCTCATACACAAACAGCAGTTGACCGGCGTTGACTGCAGAAACATTGTTGTGATGCCTCGTGTAAGGAGGAGAAATGCGTACCATCACGATTCCGACTTTGATAAAGGTCGCGATTGCCGTTTATCGTATATCGACATTGCTGCTCTCGTGTGTCGCGATCCAATAACTGTTAGCAGATAGGGAATCGGTGGGTTCAGGAGGGTAATACGGAAAGCCGTGCTGGATCTTAACGGCCTTGTATCACTAGCTGTCGAGATGAAAGGCATCTTATTCGCACGGCTGTAACGGATCGTGCAGTCACGTCTCGATCCCTGAGTCAACAGATGGGAACATTTCAAGACAACAACCATCTGCACGAACAGTTCGACGACGTTTGCAGCAGCATGGACTATCAGCTCGGAGACCATGGCAGCAGTTACCCTTGACGCTGCATCATAGACAGGAGCCCCTGCGATGGTGCACGCAACGACGAACGTGAGTGCACGAACGCCAAAACGTAATTTTTTTCAGATGAATCCAGGTTCTGTTTACAGCATCATGATAGCCGCATCCGTGTTTGGCGACATCGCGGTGAACGTACATTGGAAGCGTGTATTCGTCATCGCCCTATTGGCGTATCACCCGGCGTGAAGGTATGGGGTGCCATTGGTTACACGTCTCGGTCGCCTCTTCTTCGCATCGACGGCACTTCAAACAGTGGCCGTTACATTTCAGATGTGTTACGACCCGTGGCTCTACCCTTCATTCGATCCCTGCGAAATCCTACATTTCAGCAGGATAATGTACGACCGCATGTTGCAGTGTGTATTCGTCATCGCCATACTGGCGTATCACTCGTCGTGATGGTATTGGGTGCCATTGGTTACACGTCTCGGTCACCCCTTGTTCGCATCGAAGGCACTTTGCACAGTGGACGTTACATTTCAGATGTGTTACGACCCGTGGCTCTAACCTTCATTCGATCCCTGCGAAACCCTACATTTCAGCAGGATAATGCACGACCGCATGTTGTAGGTCCTGTACGGGCCTTTCTGGATACGGAAAATGTGCGACTGCTGGCGTGGCCAGCACATTCTCAAGATCTCTCACAAATTGAAAACGTCTGGTCAATGGTGACCGAGCAACTGTCTCGTCACAATACGCCATTGACTATTCTTGATGAACTGTGGTATCGCGTTAAGTTGCATGGGCAACTGCACCTGTACACGTCATCCAAGCTCTGTGTGGCTCAATGCCCAGGCGTATCAAGGCCGTTATTACGACCAGATGTGATTGTTCTGGGTACTGATTTCTCAGGGTGGGTGTACCCCAATTGCGTGAAAATATAATCACATGTCAGTTTTAGTATAATATATTTGTCCAATGAATACCCGTCTATGATTTATATTCCTTCTTGGTGTAGCAATTTTAATGACAAGTAGTGTATATTCTTACTTGACTGATTAGAGTAAAAATGACACATTTATAATGTGGATGTGTTTTGTTATGGCTGCTGGCGGAAATGGGCATGAGGAATGGGCGCAAGAGGGAGAGAAAAGTGAGTGTAACAATAAACAGTTAGGGAAATATAACGGAAGTGCAAGAACAACGAGGAAGAGAAATAACGGACAGGGAAGAACTGATTTGAATATTAATCACAGAGAAATTTGACAAAAAGGACGACAAAAAGTAAGTGCTTCAACTTTTTCTTAAACGTACCAGAAGACTGAATTATTTAAAGGGAACAGGGTAGCTTTTTTCTCGATTTCAAAAAGGCATTTGACACATTGCCGCACTGCAGACTGCTAACGAAGATACGAGCATGTGGAATAGGTCTACAGATTTTTGACTGGCTGGAAGACTTCCTAAGTAATAGAACCCAGTACGTTGTTCTCGACGGCGATGTTCGTCAGAGACGAGTGTATCGTCAGGCGTGCCCCAGGGGAGTGTGATAGGACAGCTACTATTTTCTATCTACATAAATGATATGATGGACAAAGTAACTTATAATTTGCTGTTGTTTTCTGTTAATGCTGTAGTGTTTTGGTGGGTGTCGTCGTTAATTGATTGTAATAGCATACAGGACGACTTAGGCAAATATCTAGTCGGTGTGAAGAACGAAAGCTAACAATAAATCTAGAAAAATGTAAGATGATGCACAAGAGTAGGAAAAATAATCCCATAGTGCTCGAATAAAGCATTAGTAGCGAGCTTCTTGATACAGTCGCGTCTTTCAAATATCTAGGTGTAACACTGCAGAGCGATGTGAAATGGAACGAAAAGTAAGGATAGTTGTAAGGTGGCCAGCCGACTTCGATTTATTGGGAGAAATTTGGGAAGATGTCCTTCATTTGTAAATAGGAGACCGTGTATAAAACGCTTTTTCTTCCACGACTTGAGTATTGCTCAAGTGTTTGGGACCCGCAGCAGATCAGTTTAAAGGAAGACATAGAAGCAGTTAAGAGGCGAGCAGCTAGGTTCGTTACTGGTAGGTTCAAACAGTGCGCTAGTGTTACGGAAATACTCCGAGAACTGAAATGTGGATCGCTGGAGAAATTCTGTTGAGGACATTTAGAGGGCCGGAATTTGAAGCTGACTGTAGAACGATCTTCCTGCCGCCTACTCACATATCGACTAGAATAAAGATCACAAAGAGAAGATTAGAGCCGGCCGCGGTGGCCGAGGGGACCTAGGCGCTCCAGTCACGGTCTGCACGGCCACTACGGTCGGGGGTTCGAATCCCCCCTCGGGCATGGATATTTGTGCCGTCCTTAGTATAAGGTAGTTGATGACCCCGTAGTTAAGTCCCATAAGCTTAACAAACATTTGAACATTTGAAGAAGATTAGAGAAATTACGGCTCGTACAGACATTCTTTCTTCCCTCGTTCTATTTGGTAGTGGAATAGGAAAGAAAACGTCTAGTTGTGGTACAGTGTACCCTCCGACACGCACCTTACGACGGATTGCGGAGTATACATGTAGATGTAGATGCTTGGTGTCTCAATGTTCTTTACTTTTGTGCTCTTTCCTATTTATTTCGTATCAAACAGATGTCAGTGCAGAATGGCTGGTCTCAGATGGTAATGTTACCAATATTCAATTTCGTGATACAGTCTCAGCAGAATATCATAGTGGCCTGCTAATTTACGGGCTGTATGAGATACACTTCTGACCAAAAGGAAAAGTGAGACAACATGAAGATTTCCACGAAAATACGGAACTCACTTATGTAGACACAACAACTGTTGTTGTCTCGGCTAACTAAATAAGTGACAGTGAAAGGGAAATACCATCCACGTCAAAAGAGAGCACTAAACCTAGGACTGTTGCATTGGAAACATAATACGATGCGAGACGATTAAAACGATGTGATTACGGGACAAGTGTGATGCTGAAAATCCGATTACGAGACACGCGGTGGAAAAAGTGACATCTCCGGGTTAAATTAAAATTGAATCTGCCAGTGGTTATTAAACGCTCATTCAGGAGACAGTGAATAGAGTTTTTAACCGAAAAATGGTGTTATTTAATAACTTGCTCGCTGTAACGAGTCGTTTTTCTGCATAATGAATTGCGTCGAGCTCAGTGGGGTGAAAACAACTGAAAGCCACGGTCGCCATTGTGAGCGCTGTGAATGATGGAAACCCGATAGAGGATAAATCCCACGGAGCGGCGGCAGACCGCTGTCTGGAATAGAGAGAGAGAGAGAGAGAGAGAGAGAGAGAGAGAGAGAGAGAGAGATTGGCTAACGAACAGCTCCGCCTCCTCCAGCAGCCAGCAGATGGGTGCGGCAGACCCCTTCACAGATTTTTACTTTCATTTCCAGCGTCGGAACCAATTTTCCGCGCAGACCGCGTGAATTTGTCGGCCATTTCCTGCGGTGAAGAGATCAAATCTGGAAAATCGCTCCGTGCCACAAAAATACCCTACACCGACTGATTGATTTTCTCCATATTGATTGCGTGAGCGCGGAGAGGAGATTTGGCTAGCTGATATAAAACACTACCTCGGTTCCACATCGACGATAAATTAGGTGTAATGAAATTTTTCGCAAATTGTTAACAGAACTCAGTCGCCTTTCTTGTGTGACTGACTGCCTAACTTTTGTGCATCTTCAGGTTTTGGCGGCGCAAAGCGTCAGTCTTTCGGCTCACTCTGAAGATGGCTGAACGTTATACAGCCGAAAAATTAGAAGAAGAAGAAGGAGAATTCTTTCGGCTGCACACCCGAAACTTAATGGAACTGCCTAACTTTTGTACGTCCAACTACTCAGATGCAGGAATGCGTAGTGTTCGTCACTTACGTGTGTCCTGTGTTGAGGGGACAGTAGACCCATTACCGAATAATGGTTAATGTGTGACAAAATGCAGATTGTTAAAAGCGGCAATAACACAAAAAAAAAAACACAAAATAATTCAAAATTGCTACATTCATCTTTTTATGAAGTGCTCAGCTTAAAAAGCGACTGGTTAAACTCTTTCTTACATTTGCTTGTTATATTTATAAACAGTTTTGTCCATATGCATCCTGTACCTGATACGATTTGAAAACATTATGTATGTCTTTCTTGCAGACACCGCCTACAAACTGATGAAAGGGAAAAATGTTGGTCGCTTAGTAAATTACTGCTTTTCTTGTGCTGATACTGTATAATTTGCCATGACGTTTTAGTTTATTACTACCTAAGTGGTAACTCCATTCGCAACACACCTTGTAGTTAGTAACTGTATTTATCGCTAAGTGTCGCAGCAGAGTTATATCATTGTATGGCACAAATTGAGTGGCTACGACGTTATAGACACTTAGATGGGCGGAAAACTTTCATCTGCTTGTGTACAACACAACCCATGGCGTTTCAATTCACTACTTCGGTACTACTAATGATATCCGCAATATTTTCAGCACATAGTGTATTTATATACACTAAAAAAGTAAAGCAGTCCACAATCCGAAGATTGGTTTGAACACCACAGTGCTTTACTAGGTATGGTCCTATTTGGAGGTGGAATGCCGTTATAGGGGGACCTACAATTTAACGTGGGTTCCGAACCACGGTGCTAGTCGGTATTTTTCACCTGAGAAACACTGCCAGAGGTGAAAGAAGTGAAAAGTGACAGATAAAAATCCTAGGACCTGGCAGGGATCGAACCCGTGACCTTTGGATTTGTTGTCTGGCACTCTACCACTTTTTTTTTTTTTTTTTTTCTTTATTGCTCTGTCGGTAGTTCCATTTGTTGCGGACGCTGATCATGTTTGTTCGGTTGTGTTCGTTCGGTTCTTGGCTCAGCTTTTTTTTATTGCAGAGGGCGTTCAGTCCTCTGACCGGGCGCGCTGAGCCACGGCGCCCGGCTGTTGTGCAACCGAGGATCACCTTATTACAAGATAAAAATACGAGGGTTGGGACTTTAATAGTGGCAACTGATTATTCACAAGCAACACAAAATCGTTAGATGTTTGCACCTGTTACTGCCCTTCAAAGTAGTCAGAAGTGATGTGCAGAACCCGCTGCCAACGATGTGGAAGGCGTAGTATAGCGTTAGTAGAGCCTGTTCTCTTGATGGTGCAAATGGAACGGACTACTGTCTGTCGAATCTCTGGAAAGTTCTGAAGGGAATGCCACGAAGAGATTCCTTCATCTTCGGAGTCAATCAAATACACGAGAATGTAAGCCCAGGAGTATGGTGGATTGTACAGTACTTCCCAGTCCCATCGACCGAAAATAGCAGTCACAGCTTGCGCTGTATGCGCCCGCACATTCTTGTGTACAAAGATGGCTGGGTTGCGCGGAAAGTGCTGTTGCTACTTCCGCAATACTGGTCGAAAGTGATGCTCCAAAAACGAACAATAATACTGTGCATTGACGGTCTGCGTTAGGATAACACCATCACAGTCGTACAAGAGAATCACCATAACTTTCACCATACTGGGGCTCTTATGGACGTTCGACTTTCGCGGTGACCCGTAATGACGCCATTGGTTAGATTGGCGTTTAAGTTTTGGCTCGTACGATGTGTCCCATTTCTCATACAGTGTTAAGATACGGCGTGAGAAAGCCTCTGCTTCGAGCTCATAAAGCTCCAAGAGCGTCTGAGCAGCGTCGCAACGCATCCATATCTGCATTTCCGTCAATTCATCCGTGAAGCAATTTTTCGAAAGCCCACGTGTTCCTTCAGGATGTGAAGCACAGTCGTATGCGATAATCGGGTTTCGTGGTCGAGCTCACGAATGGTTTGGCGTCGATCACTGTCCACTAAGGCGGCAACAGTATGCAATTCTTTTTCAGAGACTCTAGGACGACCTCCCCAATGCATGTCTGTCACAGTCTGCCGACCGTCGTTGAAGGCTTTTACCAACGTGCCACTGTTCTGTATGACAATGGCGGTTCCCCGCACGCCTCTTGAAGACTTTGATGACAGTGTCGTGCTGTACATTCAATCTTGATCCAACTCCGCTGTTCCTGCTTAGAAAACACAGTGACACCGTTACGTTAAACCGCTCACTCAGAAGTGACTGTTTTTCCCTCGATTGTTCGCACGCCGGTGACGAGGGACGGGCGAGTCCATTTGTTCGGAGGTAAGGTCGGTATGTCAGTAACATGAGCTACCAGCGACAATAGTAGATTCCAATGCACAGTGTCTCAACAGCTGTGTTCTTACTTCGGCAGCTGCGGATCAGGCCGAATATTCGAATTGCCATGTGTTTTAATTATGTGCTTAGTCGACGTCCTGTTTGTGTCATTAAGTGTTACTTCACTCACCATGGCTTTAATTATTCTACGTATGCGTGTTTTTTACCGCTGTGACTCCTTTCATTTCGGACAATCTGTTTTTTGTTTCTCCTTGTCTCTTGTTATAGTCTCACTTTTTATTCACCTTCATTTTGTTAATTCTACTTTTATTTTTTCCTTTAAGACTTTTTATGTTCATGATGTACCAGTTTCTACTTCTCTCGTCTGCAGAGCAGCGATGAAGCTCCTGCCAGCCTGCCTCACGTAGGGCTTGGAATCCAATTAAGAAAAATAAAAATAAATAAATAAATAAAAACAACAGAAAATTAGCCGTTTACCAATTGCAGAAAAGGTCAATATGGTACTTATGTATGGCTATTGTGATCAAAATGCCCAACGGGTCTGTGTTATGTATGTTGATCGTTATCCTGGAAGACATCATCCAAGGTCCGGGCCTTACGTCGGGTTGTTACGTTATTTAAAGAGACGGGAAGTGTTCAGCTACAAATGAAACGTCATCCACGACCTGAAACAAATGATGATGCCCAAGTATGTGTTTTAGCTGCAGTGGCGGCTAATGTGCACTTCAGCAGCTGACAAATTGAGCGAGAATCGGGAATCTCAAAAATGTCAGTGTTGACAATTCTACATCAACATAAATTTCACCCGTACCATATTTCTGTGCACCAAGATTTTCATGGCGAAGACTTTGAACGTCGTATACAGTTTTGCCAATGGGCACAAAATAAAGTACGGGACGATAACAGATTTTTTTCACGCGTTCTGTTTAGTAACGAAGCGTCATTAACAAACAGAGGTAACGTGAACCGGCATAATATGCACTATTGGACAACTGATAATCTACGATGGCTGCGACAAGTGATACATCAGCGACCTTGGCGGGTTAATGTATGGTTCGACATTGTGAGAGGAAGGATAATTGGTCCCTACTTTATCGATGGCAATCTAAATGGTGTAATGTGTGCTGATTTCTTACATAATGTTCTACCGATTTTACTACAAGATGTTTCACTGCGTGACAGAATAGCGATGTACTTCCAACATGATGGATGTCTGACACATTGTTCGCGTACAATTGAAGCGGTCTTAAATGAAATATTTAACGACAGGTGGATTGGTCGTAGAAGCACCATACCATAGCCCACACGTTCACCGGATCTTACATCGCCGAATTTCTTTCTGTGGGGAAAATTGAAGAATATTTGTTATCGTGATTCGCCGACAACGCCTGAAAACATGCGTTAGCGCATTGTCAATGCATGTGAGAACATTAGTGAAGGCGAACCACTCACTGTTGAGAGGAATTTCGTTACGCGTATTGCCAAATGCATTGAAGTTGAAGGACATCATTTTAAGCATTTATTGAAGTCATGAGGTAATTACAGGTAATCACGCAGTAACAGCATGCTTTCTCATAATGTATGATAATTTCAGAAAAGTACACGTATGACATTGGAACAACCGAAATAGAGTTCAAACGTACCTACGTTCTGTTTTAATCTAGAAAACCTACCTGTTACCCACTGTTCGTCTAAAATTGTGAGCAATATGTTTGTGAATATTATAGCGCCATCTATCACAAAGTGACAAAAATGTTCCAAATAACACATTCACATTTATTTACGTACTAAACGAATATGTGATAAAACTGTGGGTACCTATCTGCCCTTGCACCCTTGCCGTCGTGCCGAGTGGAATCTGTAGTATCTCCTCTTCTTTGTCAGGGTGAGCTCGAAATACAGCTTTTAATGAATCAGAACTGTTATGACCTGACCACGAATCTAGAAGGAGAAGAGATTTGTTCCCGCATAACGGAAGAAAGCATGACGAATGAAAACTGTAGCGTTATCATTTCTCATTTTTCCAGACTTCGATGCGTCTACCACAAGACTGTCTGCGTAGACGATTGTTTGTTTGATACGTGGTCCAAAACGTCCAGTTGGTTCTTGAAGACACACATATAGATTAGGCAGCAATGAACCATCCAGATTAATTATGGGCATTATAGTGTATGAATGGGTGAGTGCAGTCGTGGACTGCGTAATTGCCTCAATATGTTTCTCCCCTTTGAATGACAGTGTTCTTTGCGGACGCATTTCTTTTGAAAACCTGACTGATCTGCATTGTAAACGTAAGATTCACTAAAACTGGCGATCTTATTTATTGAAGTCGTAAGAAAAGCTATCATTTCCATTTGAGTCATTTCATTTTTCGACCCTGTTTATCGATACAAATTGTGTTATTTTTCGTGCCACAAATTTGTGTGATCGTTTAAAGCGACTAATCCAACTTTGAGAAATTGTAAATTCTGTAGCGCCTATCGCATTGGCAATCTCTTAACGCCCAATCTCGCGAAGTTTTGTCGCTGACACCCAATGACTGTCGTATGAGATCGGTAAATTGCTCAAAAGTCGCGCATTTATCTCCGGCGCTATTTCCAGTCGACTCTTACGTTTCTCTATACATTTCACGTTCAAAACGGACAAAGCGATACCTATTTTGAACAATACTGACACGTAGGCGTTTCTTACCACTTTCGTTCAACCAATACTTCACCGCTTTTTATTTGTCTGATAATGTAATTGTAGTTGCTGGTGTTGCTGTTGTTGTTGTTGTGGTCTTCATTCCGCAGACTGGTTTGATGCAGCTCTCCACGCTGCTCTGTCCTGTGCAAGTCTCTTCATCTGAGGATATGTTCGGCAACCTACATCCTTTCGAATCTGCTTACTGTATTCGTCCCTCGCTCTCCCTCTACGATTTTTACCCCATACACTTTCTTCTAATGCTAAGTTGACAATTCGTTGATGTCTCAGAATGTGTCCTACCAATCTATCCCTTCTCTTAGTCTGGATATGCCAGAAACTCCTTTTCTCCCTAATTCGGTTAGGCAGCTCCTCATTAGTCACGTGATCTACCCATCTAACCTTCATCATTCGTCTGTAGCACCACATTTCAAAAGCTTCTATAATCTTTTTGTCTGAACTCCTTATTGTCCACGTTTCACTGCCATACAATGCTACACCCCAGACAAATGCTTTCAGAAACGACTTCCTAACATTTAAATTAATATTGGATGTTAATAAGTTTCGCTTCTTTAGAAACGGTTTTCTTCCCATAGCCATTCTGCATTTTATATCATCTTTACTTCGGCCATCAGAAGTTATCTAGCTACCCAAATAACAAAATTTATCTACTACTTTCATTGTCTCATTACCTAATCTAATTCCTTCAGCATCGCCTGATTTTCTGACATTCCATTCCATTACCTTCGTTTTACTCTTGCTAATGTTCATCTTATATCTTCCTTTCAAGACACTGCCCATTCCATTCAATTGCTCTTCCAGATCATTTGTAGTCTCTAACAAAATAAATATGTCATCAGCTGGTGTTGCTTTCCGAGGTAATTGATGATGGTACGTGGCACAATCACTCGAAGAGTCTTCATGTGTGCAACTTTCTTCCGTTTCTTCGCGTTCTGTAGATTCACAGTCTGAAAAATCGAGTGTTTCAGTCGTTTCTAGCCACATGTCTGCACTGTTTACATGCTCGTCTAGAAGTTTAAGCACCATGTCGCACATGTCTGTGGTATATCTCCATGGCAAGCAGCAAAACATTTACAGAGTTTGCCATCACCTGTGAGGGGAGATTGAATGTTCACCGTAAAGTGGCTTGAAGAGTATAGATGTAGATGTACACAATATCTTTCACATCTCTAACCAGTTTCAGGACGGTATGAAAAGGAAGTGCATTCCACAGAAACGAATATTCATTTCCCCTTTCCACCAAAACCGTGCAACGATAGTTCCTCTTTAGTGAACGCCGCGATAAGACGGCCGCACCTCCCGACCATGCGCACAACGCTCACCATGTCAACAGCTCGCGACTCGGCATTTCCAGGGGTGGCCAGTCGTCAACGCAAGCGCCAAGCAGGAAAAACAGCCATTTTCGTGATTTTTTATTTTATTTTGTTTTTCATTTTTTTTTTTAGGTGACTTCCAGGTCATGTCAGCAGCTGACCTTCTGCATACAGACTTCCTTCAATGGTAACAGTGCTAAAAAAAATCAGTACATGTTTCGGCATGACAAGTCTGAACATTGACTTGTAAGTGAGACAGATCCAATCGGTGCGACCGCATCTGCCCCCTATTTAACCTCCTCGCCCCCCACCCCCCACGCAACCCTCCGTTCTCCCCAGCCGGGTGTGGAGCGACGTGGCACTTCAATCAGCGCTGGCTCGGCCTCTATCACTGCCAGTTAATCGGATCGCTTGCCGGCGGAAGCTCAGTTCACCAGCTTCGCTCGCCCGCCAGTAATCCCGAACTGTGCGACTGGCGCCAGCAGACACGCCTCTTCTGCACACTCCAAACTCGTTGTAAAATGTAAACTTTCACGGCCGGAATGGTCAAAATTACTAAAAATTTCCGGGCTGTTATGCCGTTGTCTAGTGGATTTATTATTAAAACCCAACGTTTCGCCCCGGCTGAGGAGGACATTCTCAAGGGGGATCGAGGCACTGCCGGCCGCGGTGGCCGAGGGGACTGAGGCGCTCCAGTCACGGTCTGCACGGCCACTACGGTTGGGGGTTCGAATCCCCCCTCGGGCATGGATATTTGTGCCGTCCTTAGTAGTAGCTAGTTCATAAGTAGTTTGTAAGTTTAGGGACTGATAACACCGTAGTTAAGTCCCATAAGCTTAACAAACATTTGGACATTTAAAATTGATCGTGGCACTTTTGGATATTCGATTCACACCCTGGCTCGCTACTGATTGAAGCCAAATTCCGTTTACGAGGGCTCGCGTGCAGTGATTTGACGTCAGATGTTTTTGACATGCGCGCGCAATTGGTCGTTGTCGATTGCCTCCGTCCGTTAATGTCGTCCCATGGTGGAAGACTGTTACAGTTCTTCTTCAAAACCGGAATCCAGATATCATTTAGTTTCACGCCCTCCTCCATCCTATTGAAATTATTGGGGTGTTTTACAATTTCTATAGCCTCTCTATACAGTCTTTCGTGGTAACCATTTGTGGCTGCTAAAACCTGAGTCTTATCAAATTGAATAAGGTGGTCCACTGGTTGAAAAACATGTTCAGCAACAGCTCATCTGTCAATCTCTCAATGGTTGAAAACGATGAAAGGGTTCCTGTGACATCTAAAGTCTTCCTACCTAAAAGGACGTCACCGACCGCATCGGTAAAATTTTGACGAAACGGAATGTTGCCGTTATTTACAAACCTACTCGGAAGATACAGGATCACCTACAATCGGCAAAGGATGCTCGCAAACCGCTGGAAAAAGTAGGAATTTATAGGATTCCGTGTAGCTGTGGAGACGTATACGTGGGTACCACAAAAAGAACAGTCAAAAAACTACTAGATGAGCACAATTGGAACTGTAGAAGGGGAGAGATTGACAGATCAGCTGTTGCTGAACATGTTTTTCAACCAGGGGGCCACCGTATTCAATTTGATAAGACTCAGGTTTTAGCAGCCACAAATGGATACCACGAAAGATTGTATAGAGAGGCTATAGAAATTGTAAAACACCCCAATAATTTCAATAGGATGGAGGAGGGCGTGAAACTAACTGATATCTGGATTCCGGTTTTGAAGAAGAAATGTAACAGTCTTCCACTATGGGACGACATTAACGGACGGAAGCAATCGACAACGACGAATTGCGCGCGCATGTCAAAAACATCTGACGTCACACCACTGCGCGCGAGCCCTTGTAAACAGAATTTGGCTTCAGTCAGTAGCGAGCCAGGGTATAAATCGGACATTCAAAAGTGGCACGATCCCCCTTGAGAATGTCCTCCGCAGTCGGGGACGAAACGTTAGGTTTTAATAATAAATCCACTAGACCACTGCATAACAACCCGGAAATTTTTAGTAATTTTGAAACTCCAAACTCATTAATGCGCCCACCTGACAGACAGCCTCTTTCAGAGTGAAACGCATAGAGATATGCGGAAAGATATTTGGATAGAGTACCAGTCAGGATCGTATGAAATATTCTTAGTTTACCGATTTCGACCTGTCTTGTGCTCAATCTACGAATTTATGCCTCAAATGTTGAAATGTTTGTAAATCTTATGGGACTTAACTACGGAGTCATCAGTCCCTAAACTTACAAACTACTTATGAACTACTTACGAACTAGGACGGCACGAATATCCATGCCCGAAGGGGGATTCGAACCCCCGACCGTAGTGGCCGTGCAGACCGTGACTGAAGCGCCTCAGTCCCCTTGGCCACCGCGGCCGGCAATTTATGCCTCATCTAGGAGGTACAGAGGGTGTTGTTTTTTTTATTTTTATTTTTTATTTATTATTTAACATGCCCCATTAAATAGTAATATTACATGTTTGATGGTTAGATTCAGGCCGTTACATCAGATATTTTTCAAACACAAGTACAGTACATAAGTTGACAGGGTTTAGAAAGGAACAAACAATTTTATACATCGGGAAATCTTATTGAATTACAAAAATTGTAAAAGTCTGTAGTGAATTTATGTACTAAGTCATATATACTGACGGGCCACTCTCCTCCTTTGGCAGCTATTTTTTTCCTGAGATGGTCCCTCTCTTTTAATAAACGGCAGCAGTCAAAAAGCACGTGGTCAATAGTTTGGACAGCACTGTTACATGTGCACGTTCCGTCTTCAATGAGTTTGAACCGCTGTTAGTAGGCTTTCAGTTTCCCATGACCTGTTAACATAGCTGTAAAATTCGGAGATATTGGAAGTTTAATCATTAAACGTTGTCGGATCGTAGGAAAATACGGTTTAGTGCTTCCCCCGTATTTTGTTCTGTGCCACTCAATGTCCCATTGGTTCCTAAACTCTTCTCGAAGTTTCTTCTTTACGGCACTTGTAGGTATTTTGTTGTAACGTATTAATTGTCGTGATCGAGCTGCTCTTTTAGCAAGGTTGTCAGCTAGTTCATTTGCCCATATCGCTTGATGTGCCTTAACCCATTCGAAATGCACCAGCCAGTTGTCTGTCTGCAACCTTCTGATTTTACATTTTATTTCTTCAATCAACAAGTTGTGGTTCTTCGGATTTCGCAAAGATGTTTGGGACACGATTGTAAGTTGCCTGCTGCATAGTTGTTTGTGACACGATTGTAAGTGGCCTGCGGCGTAGTTGTGTGTGACCAGATTGCAACTGCTCTACTGCACACACGTTTGTGACACGATTGTAACTGGACTGCTCCGTAGTTGTTTGTAAGACGATTGTAACTGGTCTTCTGCAAAGATATTTGTGAGGCGATTGTAACTGCTCTACTGCACAGATGGTAACAGTACTTCTGTACAAATGTGGGGCCAAATAACTCCAGCCGCAATCAGATGGGCCATAATTAGTGACGCCATCCGTACAGGAATTCCGATACATATCCGTCGCTGTGTAGTGGCGAAATTCTGAAGTTATAAAAGAGGATCGTAATTTAGCAGTCTGTGGGCGAATGCCGTAAATTTTTATTCCGAGATAGAAATACCACGCATGTAACTGAATATTACGATAATTTTAAAATGTTTGTTAATCAGACACTCAAAATACTCAAATGTTTGTTAATCGTATGTGACTTAAACTAAGTAGTTTGTGACTTTAGGGACTGATGAACCCGCAGTTAAGTCCCATAAGCTTTACAAACATTTGAGTATTTCGAGTGTCTGAATAACAAACATTTTAAAATTAACGTAATATTCAGTTATACTAAAGACAGCACAAACATCAATGCCCCAGGGAGGATTCGAATCCCTGATGGAGAAAGCCCGCGAGCATCGGAGCATAGCGCCTCAATGCGCTCGGCAACTCCGCCGCGGCGAGTCAGTCACTAGTAAATTCTAGTATGTTGCAGACTTTGTAATGTGAACTCTTGCATAGCCTTTCACATATGAGTTCTTTGATTACATGTGACACGATAAAATTTCAGATCTATCATTTTCTAAAGGACATCGTCAACAGTTGACAATTAAAATTAACACTGTTGTTAGTGACCAGTGCAAAAATTGCATGGTAAGTACACCACTACGTAGTTCCAGTTCGGATTCAGATTAATTTTTATGTGTACACTTGCTTAATGCCCACTGCTTTACGTGCGTAGCCTGCCCCATTTGTTTCTCCTTAATATAAGATTTTCATAGGTTTAGCTAAATGTCGAAAGAAGTATTACTGCGATAAAGTTTCTACTGACATCTACTGTATAAACATTATCTCGTACGAAGCGAAGAATATACTCTTTATAAAACTCGGTGTAATGGAAGTGTTCCAAGGTTTAATTAACCCGAACCTTCAGTTTTTTATGGCGTATTTTATTTCATTTTTTCATATTCCATGTAGTTTAATTTTATATTGCAACCAAGAAACTGAATACCAATTTTTATACTTATGGCTTCAAAATTGGCGTAATAGTAACGTAACTTCAAAAAAAAAAAAAAAAAATTTCATCCCATATTTCATCCCATTCATGGCTGAAAGTAAAAAAAATAACAAAAGACATATATTTGTTATTGCAACCATCAATCTAAATACCTATTTTCAAAATTGTCTCAATAGCGACGTACTTTCAAAAAGAACGTTTTCACACCCTATTTCACCCCTGTAATCGATAAATTTTCAAAAATAGGTACCAAATACATATTTTTAAAATTCTAACAAAGAACCGAAAATGGAATTTACGCAGCTCTAGCTTCAAAATTTCGATAATAGCAACATATTTTCAAAAAAAAATTTTTTTGCATCCCCTATTTCACCCCCTTAATGGTTGAAATCCAAAAATATCAATACAAGTGTCCGAAATTCTGTTCTTCTAACTTCGTAATTGCCTAAGTAGCAACGTATTTAAAAGAAAAAAAAACCGTACGAGAACCGTGGAGGGAAAACGACATAGCTTCACTAATAACAGGTACGAGATATTCGTAAGCACTGGTTCACATGTCCAGCTTAAGGAGTGGTTTACTTAATATTCGCAACTGCCGGGTGAAAGTTAAGGCCAGTCAATTTATATGCCTTCTTCGTCATCTTCTACGGACTCCCGTCTAGGATTACACAACTCAGAAAGGTTTAGTACGGGGTGGGGATCTTGCAAAATATGGAGAAACTAGATATTTTCAGTATAATGTAAATTTAGCGAAATTCTGTCTTAATTAAGTAACTTCCGGTTGTTGTTACGGTTTCGGTCGAAACTAGAAGAGGAGCCGAATATTCGGTTACGGTTTAGGTTTCGATCGCAAATCATGTTTCGCTCGAACTCTACTACTGAGTGATTGAGAGAGAAAGTACGTTGCACAATGGCAGAGTACACGTTCTATCACTACACCACTATGTTATTAATCTACGGCGAAAGTCGACGAAATGGTCGATTGGCACAATGACTGTATAAACATGTTTGAAAGCTTGAAGTAAAGACTGGTCGTTATACACTCAAAAGGAAAAGTAGCTGGCATAGGAATGTCTATGGAAGAGAATAGAACCGCAGAGATATGTAAACACTCGGAGGACTACGTTGGGGTTAGCAACTCATATATAAGGCAACAGGTGTTTGGCGCAAGCGTTTAGGTCGGTTACTGCTGCTACTATCGCAGGTTATCACATGTAATTGAGTGTGAACGTGGAGTTGTTGTCATCGCACGAAAGATGTGACACATCATCTCCGAGATAGCGATGAGGTGGAGATTTTACGGTACGAAAATTTCACGACTGTACTGTCAATATCGGGAATCCGATTAAACATCAAATCTCAGACTTCGCTTTGGCCGGTAAAAGATCCAGCATGAACGGAACCAACGACGACTGATGAGAATCGTCCAACGTGACAGAAGTACAACCTTCCCGCAAACTACTGCGGATTTCGATGCGTGGCCATCAGCAAGCGTCAGCGTACTAACATTTTAGCGAAACGTGATCGGTATGGGCTCACGTTTGCTGACTACACCACACAAAAGTCCACGCCTCACCTCAGTCCGTGAACACCCACAGAGGACTGTTGCTGACTGGAAACGTGATGCCTGGTCAACGCAGATGGACGCAGACGCCTATGGAGAGAACCTCATAAATCCATGGACCTTACATGTGACCAGGGAACTGGTCAAGCTGGTGGAGGTTGTGCACAAGCGGCTTCTAATAAAATTGCGTCCTTATGGAATTTCTCGCCAATTGTGCGATTGGATTCACGATTTCCTACCAGAAGGAACACAGTTCGTTGTAATTGACGGTAAATCATCGAGTAAAAGGGAAGTGATATCTGGCGTTCCTCAGGGAAGCGTTATAGGTCCCCTACTCTTCCTTGTGTTTATAAACGATTTGGGAGACAATCTGAATAGCTCCCTTACACTGTTCGCGGATGATGCTGTCGTTTATCGGTTAGTTAAGTCAACAGATGATCAAGAGCAACTGCACAGCGACTTAGACAAGATTTCAACATGGTGCGAACATTGGCAATTGATCACTAAAAGAAATCCGCTGAGCTTCAATTACGCGATAAATCAGTTAAACCTTAAGGTCGTAAATTCTACCGAATACCTAGGAGTTACAATTACGAACAACTTTGACTGGAAAGAACTCATAGAAAATGTTGTGGGGAAGGCGAACCGAAGGTTACGTTTCATTGGCAGAACGCTGCGAAGATGCACCAGCTCCACCAAAGAGACTGCTTGCATCACACTTGTGCGTCCTCTCCTAGAGCACTGTTGCCCATTGTGGGACCCGTACCAGGTGGGAATGGCAGAAGATATTGAGAAGGTTCAGAAAATGGAAGCTCGTTTTGTTTTATCACGTTACGGGGGAGAAAGCATGACGGAAATGTTGCACGAATTGGGGTGGAAATCATTAAAAGAAAGACGTTATTCATTGCGGCGTGATCTGTTTGCGAAGTTTCGATCACAGATTTTTACTTCTGAATTTGGACATATTTTCCTAGCACCCACCTACTTAGGGAGGCATGACCATCCCAATAAAATAAGAGAAATCAGATCGAAAACGGAACGATTTAGGCGTTCTTTCTTCTCGCGCGCTATTAGAGAATGGAACGGTAGATAAAAGTTATGGAAGTGGTTAATGAACCATCTTCCAGGCACTTAAATGTGATTTGCAGAGTAGCTATGTAGATGTAGAATGGTGTGGGGCGAGTGCAGTTGGTGTGATGTGGGACCCGTGATATATGTAGGTAGGAATCTGGCAGGTGCCGCGTTCGTACGCATGCTCGCTGATCACCTGCGTACATTAGTGTCCATTTTGCTCTCTGTTGGGCTTAGGGAATTCCAGTACGACCATGCGACACCTCACACGACCAGAATTGCTACAGAGAGGCTCGAGGAACACTATTCTGCGTTAAAACACCTCTGCTGACGACCAAACTGTCCAGACGCGTACATTATTGAGCATATGTTGGATGCCTTGCAACGCGCAGTACAGAAGAGATCTCCACTGCCTCGTGCTGTTACCGATTTATGGACAGCCATGCAGGATGCGTGGTGCCAGTTTCCTCCACACTGCTTCAGACTTTGAGTCCTTGTCATGTCGTGTTGAGGCAAATCTGCTTGGTTGCGGCCGATGAACTAACGGGGGGAGAGGGGTGGGGCTCCTCACAGGGCCTCTCGTCCTGGGGGTCCTTTAAACCACCAAATATCCCGTAATAACGTCATTTTTTTCTTTTCTTTTTTTTCTTTTTTAGATGGAACTACGTTTGCCTCTCGTTCTGGGGCCTCGGAATCTTAAACGTCGACTACTGTACGAAACAAGAGCCTTGTTTTATCACTAAAATTAGCAAATGAGGTCCGTATGAACTACTGGTTTCTCCCTGCTACAAAGCCTGGCCCAAACTGAGAACCGACTCGTTTCAAAGCAAGCCACCACAATTAAAGTTTTCTTAGAAAGGTGGCTAAGAAAACATTTATGGGCGCAACGGAATTTAGACATAAGAAAAATTGCATCTGGGCTAGTTCTCAGCACTTGTGAAGAACAGTATTAAATAAAAGAGGGAAGGTGCTCTAAAACTACATTTTATAGGGAACTTACGGATTATGCTGAACTTAGACTTGTTTATTCAGATAGAAAGCAAGCAGGATGGGGAACCAATTTTGTTAATACACTAAAAATGCATCTCTTACATGGATTAATGCGGACGATGCCCAGCCTAAATTATACATGATTTAACGCTACTGTGCGGAAGGATTCAGAAACAACACTCATTAGCCCACACACACAGGGAAACTCACCAAAATCAGCATGTTGAGACGAGCGAAAGTCGTCGCCGCTATCGTACGCGAAATTCAGCAAGTCGGAGGTAGCACAAAACACAATATACAAAAACACTTTGAAGCTGGCTCTGGTCTGTCGTGCCTGTTTCGAAATGGTGTGTGTGTATAGCCAGTTAAATTACATCTGAATTGGACCGCAAGCAAACACGCTAACGGCGACATACGGCTTCGGCACATGAACGCAGTCCACTGGTGCGAAGTGGTTGAAAATCGGATTCATTATACAAAACTAAAGTGGATTCTTAAGTTGCAGTCTGTTAGAAATCGATCTAGCTACTGGTTTATTATAAGAAGTGGCGTGAATTCAGGCTACTAGCTGCAAACCCCGGAAGTCGGAACTCGGACCCACGTGGTTCCGAAAACCGATAAACTTGAATAAATTTAGTTTGCGAAAAATAAAGAAAATTAAGTACAGCATACAACCCATAGAAATGCTTAGAATTATAAAGGAAGCGAATGAAATACAGCTATAGGGGGCGATTACAGAGACGGATAAGGTCCTGTCTCAGGCAAACCACAAAAATGAAGTAACTACAAAGTCGGAAAAATTAAAATAAGAATTACAGCATGCAACCCACAGAAATCTTTAGAATTACATAAGGAAGCTATTGAAGGAGTTGTACAAGGCTCAGAGAGAATTACTGACAAAGACAGAGTGCGTACTACCAGTCGGAGAAAAAACAGCAAAATTAAAATAGTCGGGGAGAGAAGATCGCGAAACATTAATGGGAATCAGAAGGATACCCGCATAGTTACTTGCCTGATGGGCATGGAACAAACAAGAGTGGAAGCTGAAGGCTTTGTTCTGTGAACCAACCATGTGACACATATCACTCACGGAAGGAAACGATGAGCAGATTTTTACATGCACTGTACAAAAATGCACATATCACTTATTAGAAATCGGGCCCCACAAAGATAGCAAGTATTTGCACAGACCTTATACACCGCAAAATGATCACAAAAGGTTTTAACGTACCAGGCCGTTATCAAACTGCAACTGGAATCACACACACCGCGTTTACCTATTGGAAGTCACTGAATTTAAAAACACGTTTCCTCAGACGGTCGTCTTTCAATCTCGAAAGCTATTTTTTGTAGACTGGGCCGTACTCTCGTCCTGCGAGGGCCTCCAAAACGCAAAAGTTACTTCTTTTATAAGATTACCTGACATTGTCTGGTCTGGAGGCGATCTAATTGTTCCCTAGACGATATTAGGAGAGTGCAGTAGTTTCTTTCACTCTTCTGTACAGCATGTTCAACAACAACCGCTTGAAAATATGCGCAGCTCGAAACCGGCAACTAAATCAATATAAAAAATAATAAATGCGGCTCTTGTGGTTGTTCAGTCAAATCTTGAAGACTGCACAACACCACCAGGGATACGTTGATTCAAACGAGTTCACAGATCTGAAATTATTTAACTGTGTTGTCTGGCAAGGCGTAATGGTAAGGCGCTAGGAACAGGACATGGGTTGTTCGTGTGACTCCCGGTGCAAAGACGTTGTTCGCTACAGTAGTGTGTGTTGCTAGTAGCTGGGCGAGGAGGAAACTGGAGCGCTAAGTGTGTTCGGTAGCAGGCGCGATGCATCGTGGCTAATGTCATTAAATTTCCTGACGCAGACACAGGCAAGGGAATTATCTTACCGGCGGAGAGGGCGACGCGATAACAAGGCGAAATTCTGAAGCGGAGCAACACGAAGGTAGGCGAACATCGCACAGGCGAACACGAAGGCGACTGGAGAAGAGTGTTGAAGTTTCTTTGCAGAAGAAGTAATACCAAAGTGCTCAAAATTTCATTCCATTAACGATACAGACAAATATATTAGTAGGCAATAACTTGGACGATATGACGAACGCAACGCAGTTTCTGTGGCGCAGAACTAACCTTCAAGGCTAGCAATAAACTCGTAAAAACATCGTTCTGGCTGTGGAATTTAATTTTAGAAGTTGCCAAAGCAAACGCGGCCGTTACATGTGAACAACAGGCAGTGGCCGGTTTTATGGAAGAACGGAGCCTAGGAACGACAAGTTGTGTGTTGTATACGGCAAACACGAAAGTGCCAAAGTGGCCGTATGGGAGAGAGGATTCCGAATAAAAGTGCCGGGCGCACTTTAATTGTCATTGGCAAATAATTAAGCCAACATGACAAACAAACTGACGCGGCGATAACTTACTAATGACATTAACTGAATAAAAATAATTAAATTCATTTTCATGAATACATGACAGTAAAAAAAATTTTAATGAATGGAACCTAATTCCTTTTTGTCTGTTTCTTCAGAACTATAAGTACTACGCTAAACCTCTACCCTGCAAAATACTCTTTAAATGACGACCCTAAATACTCTTCTGCTGATTACTCGCACTGTCTTAATTATACAGATACTTCCAGCTATCAAGAACAGCTGCCAGCATGAGTAATTTAGAAGTAGACATCCCTGGAGTATTAAAAAAAGTAAATTTCCCGATCCCGATAGTATAACAATTAGGTTCCATTCAGAGTGTGCTGATGCAAGAGCCATATACCTGGCTATTATATACAACCGCTCGCTCACCCAACGTTCCATATCTAAAGACTGTAAAGTTCCGCAGATCACTCCAATATTCAAGAAAGGCAATAGGAGTGATCCGCAGAATTACAGGCCACATTGACTTCGGCTTGCAGGAGGATTCTAGAACATTACTCTCCTCAAATATTACGAACTACCTCAAAGAGATCGATCGACCTATTGAGCCATAGTCAACACGGTTTCAGAAAGTATCGTTCTTGTGAAACAAAGGTAGCCCTTTACGCATATCATGCGATGAGTGCTATCGACAAAGGATATCTAATAGATTCGCTATTTCTAGATTCCCGAAAGGCAATTGATAGTGTACCTCGCAAGCGTCTTCTAGTCAAATTGCGTGATTGTGGAATATTGCCATAGTTGCCGAGATTTCCTATCAGAAAGGACACAGTAGGTATTAATTGACGGAAAGGCATCGAGTACAACGGAAGTAATATCTGGCGTTCCCTAAGGAAGTGTTATAGGGCCCCTGGTATTACTTATTTATATAAACGATTTGAGAGACAATCTGAGTAACTCTTTTAGCAATTTAAAAATTGTTCGTCTAAGAGCACAAGCCGGAACTATTTGTGTACGGCATGCTATGCCATACCGCTTGCAAGTCAACTTCACAATGCATCATCTGCAAATAAATGACTGTCTTCACACATTAAATACAAAAATAAAAATGATCACATCATGTATTTCAAAATGACAAATTCGCTAGCAGTATAAATTCTTTTCGTTTTAAGCTAATACTGCATTTGTTCAGAGGATGACTTATTAAAAAATCATGTTTTTGGCATATTTTCTGTGTCTTATTAAGTACTTTTCAATAAGTGTAATGGAATATTTTTGGTGCTCAAGATAGCAAACATGATAATATTATCAGAGTTTGTATAAACGTATTTAAAATTTGACACGCAAATACAATATCAGGATTCATCTTACTTCCGTCAGGAATAAAGAAAGGTGGTGAGATTCTGAAAATGCAAGAACGAAAGTGAGTGAGCATTGCATGTAGTAAGACACAAAAAACTCTCTGCTCTTCATCGAAATAACTTATGTAATAGAGGAGTTCAAATGTATTTAAAAAAGTAGTTCTTATCAAATTTAATTCGAGGTTATTGCAAAACGTAATTCTTTGGGCGCAGTAAGCTAGTCATCAAAATGTGTGGTGCACGATGCTGTAAAGAGCTGGAACAAATGGATGTAATATAGATAACGGAAATCGGAAAAACGCAACGAAGAAAAAGAAATGTAAAAATTGCCAGACTCTGAAATTCAAAATAGGACTTGATAAAATATTAAGGAATTGTAAGTAAAGATGGAAATTAAAAAATAAAATGTCACTCATGTTAGAAATGTTACTCCGCTCGCCTAAATTTCTGTCCTAGTTTGAGAATAACTGGCACAAGGAGTCACGTGATCTTAGTCCTCCTTCACATCCTAGAAATGTCCCGCACTGAGTTTAGAAAAGTTGGCCGCCTTACCATTAACTATGTGAAATTTCTTAATAAATTTGTGTCATCATGAATATTATGAAGTATTATTTAGTAATATTACAATCTATAAATAGAAAGAGTTGTATTTAATATTTTTATCATATTGGCCCACTTTAGGTTACGGTAGTAACACTAAAAGTGGGACTTTGCGATCGTCTTTTGACAGCTCGAAATTTAAAAGAAAATAACGGCCTAACTATTCATCTGCACGAAAATTGAATAACCGAATTTGCAGAGGTGAAAATCCTCTACAACTTTGCTCTCTTGTGTTTTTTTTTTTTTTTTTTTTTTTTTCATATCTCGTAGCGTTTCAAAGATATTTGCAAAAATAACAGCGATTTTGGGATGTCTGTCTGTCTGTCCGTAACGTGTTCCCTGTTTTTAAGACGAACCGTTCAACCGATCAGCACCAATTTTTACAGACATGATTGTAGGCCGCCAGAGACCAGAACCTCCCTTTTCAAATTTTTCGGACAAAAAATACGATAGTAAAACCAAAAAAAGACGTTTGTAATATAATTGTAATTGCAAACGAACCGTTCATCTGACGAGAAAATTGAATAACCAAATTGATAGAGGAGAAAATTCTCTACAACTTATCTCCCTTATGTTTTTTTTTTTTTCATATCTCGTATCGTTTGAGACATATTTGCAAAAATAACGGAAATTTAACACCCTCCATTGAATTAACGAAAACCAAGCCGTTCGGAGATGTCACGTGACACTCCTCGCGTACTTGATGATTTTCTTATTGTAACGTACACGTTGTCATTTCAAAGCAACGGCACACTGAGGGATTAACAAAAATACGTCGTTCTTCGTACGATAAATGATAAGCTAATGTCTTCAAATGCCATATTAACATCAGTTAACAATGGCCATCAATAGTATGAGAATAAAGAACTCCTGTTTTGATTTATAGCCGTAGCGTAGTGGGCAAGGTCCTGGACTGTGATGCGACAGGTCGTTGATTCGAAACCCACCACTACCTATTTTTTTCCTAAAAGGGTTACAGACACTCTCATTAATTAATTATTATTTAAATTATTATTTTGGTCCAAAATGTTTGCAAAAACGTATAAAACTACAAATCTGAAGAGGGCCGTAAAATACGTCGGTGCGATTTCTTTTATTTAGGGTTTATAAGACCCCACCAGCACGTTAACGTAACCTGAAAGCACCAGACTAGTTGCCGCACCCCGCCGCTCTCCGTGTTCTCGACACGGCTGGCCGCGGCTGTTCGCTAGGCCAGCAGGCGCGCGCGTCGCCAACATGGCGGCGGTTTTTAGGGCCGTGTCGTCGAGCACGCATTATCGATTCGCGCGCCGCGCCGTGCCGTGCGTGAGCTGCCAGCAGCAGCACGCTCCGGCGCAACAGGCAGTCAACAGGGACTCCCAGGCGCTGCCGCCCTACACACCAGCGTCTGAGGGGTGTCACTCGAGTTCTGTTTCACTGCAGGACACTGTGCACTGTGCACGTTTACCCAACAAGTAGCAGTACCCAAGTTCCGATCGTTGATTGCGAGACACCGTAAAGGGACCCTAACATGGTCAATATTTATTGAGCAGAAATATTGAGTCAATATACTGCGCGAAAGTGCGAGGCCACGAACGGCACAATATTTATTACGCAATATTTATGCCGAGGCGCATCAGTTAGAGCTCGGCGCTCGTCGTCGTGCACCTAGCGTGTATTGCGATTGTCATGGCTACGTGCTAACTTGTAGCAGAGCGGCATGATTATCGCAATTTTTTTTTTAGGACGAACGAGGAAATTTTCAGCGAATTGGTGAACCTTATTACGTCTTATGTACAGAGAAAAGATACTGTGACGACAGAAGCGATCAGCGTTCGAGAAAGGTTATCCATTACACTACTTTAGTTGGCAACTGGAAATACTTTTTTAAGAATTCAATTTCTTTTTCACTTCTTCCTTTCTTAGTCGGAGGGTATCTTTCTTGAAATACTTTCAAGAGAACATCGTAGGCCCCATTTTTTCAGCTCACGATTCATGTATTCGTCCGATTTTATCTTCCATAACGCTGTAAGCGAGCTATGTGTCTGAAAAGAGTGCATTATTCTAGAGAACAGATATGAAGGTATCGCTGGAGAAATAGTTCTTTGTGCAGAAAGTAACAACGTAGCAGTTTCTGTGCTATTTCTCTGCACTAATCCTTCTATTGAATGTCTCTGCAGATAATAACTAAATGAATCATAAACATTTAATGAAATTACACACCTGAATGCACTTCAACAATTGAGTCTTCTCATCTGCCTTTCCTGTACGACTCATGCTCATTTTCGTCGCCGGATAACCTATATCACGTCCGCAACGCATAAATTCTCGGCAGGTACTACAGTGTATTGTTAAAAAATGTTCAAATGTTTGTTAAGCTTATGGGACTTAACTACGGGGTCATCAGTCCCTAAACTTACAAACTACGTATGAACTAGCTAACACTAAGGACGGCACAAATATCCATTTAATTTTGACCACATTGTCATAGGAGACAAGAAACAGCGATCTATTTGATATGAACAATATATAGAAAACAGTCTTGATCGCAGAGATTGATAGTTTTAATTAACTAGTTTCAACCTGATGTAGGTCATCTTCAGAATAATACACAGCCCATGTGGCCAGTGCTGTGCTCGGCTGGGCTGGGCTGTCCTGGGCTGTTGTGCTGCCAGTAGGCCAGTAGGTCACAGGTGACCTACTGGCAGCACAACAGCCCAGGACAGCCCAGCCCAGCCGAGCACAGCACTGGCCACATGGGCTGTGTATTATTCTGAAGATGACCTACATCAGGTTGAAACTAGTTAATTAAAACTATCAATCTCTGCGATCAAGACTGTTTTCTACATATTGTACAAATATCCATGCCCGAGTGGGGATTCGAACCCCCGACCGTAGTGGCCGTGCAGACCGTGACTGGAGCACCTCAGTCCCCTCGGCCACCGCGGCCGGCTGTATTGTTCAATATCGCCCTAACACTATGCAATATATTGAACGACTGTCAATATTTTTAAAGCTCGGCAGTCTCCTTCAATACATCGCGCAAACCGTCAATACCGCTCTCACGCGGTCAATATTATTGCACAATATTGAGTATTGCACAATAAATATTGACAGTCTGAGGGCTCCTTAAGGCGGCATTATTCTCCACCATCCTATTCTCATCTCCCAAGCGACCTGAACGTGGAGACGTGTCCAGGGCTAAACGGGACGGTGCAACGCGGCCATCAAAATCCACGAACGACGATCCATGAACTTATAGATTTATTTTAATATTTTTACAGGGTCGTATAGCGACGATCTACATCTAACTCGACCAGAGCTGGGCATAAGTCAGTTAATCGTCAATTAACGAAGTTGACTTTTTGAGTAATGGATTAACTTTCAAGTTAACGGACTCGTTAACCTGTTCAAATGTTGAGATGTTTGTAAAGCTTATGGGACTTAACTACGGGGTCATCAGTCCCTAAACTTACAAACTAGTTATTAACTAGCTACAACTTATGACGGCACAAATATCCATGCCCGAGGGGGGATTCGAACCCCCGACCGTAGTGGCCGTGCAGACCGTGACTGGAGCGCCTCAGTCCCCTCGGCCACCGCGGCCGGCCTTTAACCTGTCCCAAGTCAGTTAATCCGTGATTTTTGTACCCACTTCTTGTTTCCATCAGCGATAAAAATGGAGAACGAGAAAGTTTCAACGAAAAAAAAGTTTGTCTTATGTAACTGTCGATTAATAATACGTTCAGCGACGAAGTACTAAACAAATAAGTATTTTAATGTTCTAACAAACAAACAAATAAGTATTTTAATGTTCTCACTTGTGGAGTATCTGCTCGCCGTAGGTATTAGCGGTGAATGAGGACAGGAAGGCAGGAAAAATTAATTTTCATTACAATTTTCTCATTGAACTGTTATCGCTGACAGGAACAAATTTAAATTGCATCCCGCGAAACAATCGATAATGGAGGCTGCGAGAATCGAGATATGGCTGACACACCTAATCAGGAAATCAGCATATAATTATATCAGTTTCCCCGTCTTATGCTCACTGCAATTAAATAAATATTTTACACCAGATGCGTTTCATTTTTTATTCGTAACGACCTCCTGTGCCAGATTTTTTTTATTTTTTTTATTTTGTTATTCTATCTAAGGAGACCACAGGCTAAAACAATATGTTTAACAAGTAAAGCACAAAGTCTAATGAAAATATGGCTGGACATGAAATCAAAATATTCATTTAACAACGTGGTATTTCTCGGGGAAAATATTTTAAAAGATGTTTTTATAAAATATATTACCGCTACACCTTTACGTGCTGCAGGTGAACGTCTTTTTCCTGTGGGGAAAAGATATTTCGACTCCCAAACATGTCTAACCGTCAGACAAGAATTTTAATATGTTAATTTTTCTTAAAGGCAATGTGTACCTTATGTCAAACAATATTCAGTGAAGTTACATATTTTGAATCTCCCACAATTTTATTTTCTTGCTCAATTACTATGATTGTTGTTGTTATTATTACAAACTAAGCTTTATGTATTACTAGGACATTATCCTGGCGGCCGGCCGCGAACAAATGACGAAATCTTCAGTATGTACAACAAGACTAATCATCTCACAGAACATAACACTTTTCCGCCAAAGTGAATGACGAGTGAAGGCGGTTTTGCAACTTTACAACATAGTACGTGATTAGTCCTCATATTTTTCCGCTCGCAGCCCAGTCCCAGGATAGAGTGTCCGAATAACACTAGTTTTTATTTATACTCGAAGTCCTACTTTAAGTTTCCCAACCAAAACAAATTTTTTAATAGCAGATGGGGTAATACGTTTTATTTAATTGCTAAGTTGAATAATACAACAACCCTAACTACATAAATTTGGAGTCTTAATGCGAGTTTTCGCGGATGTACAGTCTTATACGAGTTAACAATTACCGTTCACTTCCGTTAAACTGTCGGTAAAGTAACGCTAACGCTTTAACGTTTAACGAAGTTAACTATTATAGTAACGGATTAATGAGTACTGAAGCTAAATTTTTTATTGACGGTGACCAGCTCTGAACTTCAGGACGAACACAACATTCATACCCAAGGGACCATTGAACCCCCGGCGGGAGACAACTCGTGAAACTTGCCATGGCGCCTCAAAACGCGCGGCCGTTCACGACCGTCCGGAGCCGACTTTTAACTATTTGTATCATGACTAAGAAATGTCGAACGGCGTCAACTATAATCACGAAAACGTTTCTCACTTCCAGACCACAAACGTAACAGAGTGTATTCCTAGTCCGCTGAAGACTTGGAGTCCGCCGCCTTTCGGGAATTGTCGTCGAAGTTGCCAAGGCTACCAATCTTAGCGAACTATCAGCGAATGCTGCTGTGTTACATATTTTTCACACTTTCATCAATCTATAGCATAGCAAGCGGCCTTATGTCTGCAAATTTCAGTTTCGGATAAGACTTCGCAAGTTGGTATTATACCTTAACGGCGTCCTCTCATGAAAGTCTTAAACCACACAATACAGAAACTTCCAAAAAAATGGCTCAAATATTTTAAGTGCAGCTCTTATAACGCTGATATACTCGACCAAAGGAAAAATGGAACATTACCGCAGCGTAACAGATAGACGCTTCCACACAGGTCAAAACAATTGGTGGAGAAGTTGAGGTACCTAGATTCTGAACTATCTACATCTACATGGGAACTCTGCAAATTACATTTAAGTGCCTGGCAGAGGGTTCATCGAACCACCGTTATACTCTTTATCTACCTGAATCTCTCCGTTCGACCTCTGATTTCTCGTATTTTATTCTGATGGTCATTTCTACCTATGTAAGTGGAAGTCAACAATATATTTTCGCACTCGGAGGAGAATTTTGGCGATTGTAGTTTCGTAAGTAACCCACACCGCAGCGATAAGCGCCGTTGTTTTAATGATACTCATCCCAGATCCGGTATCATTTCCGTAACGCTGTCTCACCTGTTGAGTGAGAACATGAAAAGAACTGCTTGTCTTTGGACTCTTTCGATGTCCTCCGTCATACCCACCTGATAAGAATCCCACACTGGGCAGCAATACTCCAAAAAAGGACGGACAAACGTAGTGTATGCAGCTTCTTTAGTAGTTCTGTTGCATCTTTAAAGGGTTCTGCCAATAATACGCAGTCTTCGATTTGCCTTTCCCACGATATTATGTACGTGTTCTTTCCAGTTCAAGTCTGAAGTAATAGTAATTCTAGGTATTTTGTGGAGTTTACAGCCTTCACTTTTCATTGATTTATCTTGTAAACAAAGTTTAATGGATTTCTTTTGGTACTCATGTTCACGACTTCACACTTCTCATTATGTAGAGTCCATTGCCAAATTTTAGACCATAGTGATATCTTATTCATATCGTTCTGCAGTTGGTTTTGGTCTTCAGATGATTTTACTAGACGGTAAATGACGGCGTCATTGTCATCGCCAGTATAAATTAAAATGCTTCGAGGTCTTTTTGTCGGCCGTGCGGGAGTAGCCGAGCGGTCTGGAGCCTGGAGCTCCACGTTGCGGAACGCGAGGCCTGCCGCGTCGGAGGTTCGAATCCTCCCTCTGGCATGGATGTTTGTGTTGTCTTTAGTGTAAGTTAGATCATAAGTAGTTTCTAAGTTTAGGGACTATAGAATCCGCAGTTAAGTCCCATAAGCTTTACAAACATTTGTACATATCTCTCTGTCGGTTCTACGGAGTGCCGGCCGCTGTAGCCGCGGGGACTGAGGCGCTCCAGTCACGGTCTGCACGGCCACTACGGTCGGGGGTTCGAATGCCCCCTCGGGCATGGATATTTGTGCCGTCCTTAGTATAAGGTAGTTAGTAAGTAGTTTGTAAGTTTATGGACTGATGACCCCGTAGTTAAGTCCCATAAGCTTAACAAACATTTCTACGGAGTAGAGACAACATTAGGGAAATCGAGATAGTGGTAATATCAGAATGTTGCTGCAGTTGACTAATGTTTAAGAAAGTAATTACACCAGCAATTGGGTTCGGATAGTCTAGTCAGCAGATAGTGCATTTCAACAACATTACTTATCCGCATTGAGAGCTATGTGGAAGCGAGCAGACAGAGAAGAACGTGGCGATTTCAGACAACAGGGACAGTTAAAGAAGACACGGCCAAGGTCGTCCACGGGTAACATCAGCAAGAGATGACCGCTATCTCCGGTTAACAGCCCGTCGAGAGAGGAGGCTGCAACGCAAACTCCAGGCAGCAACAGGACGCGCAATATCAACACAAGCAGTCCGAAATCGCCTACTGGAATGTGACATCTACGCACGGAGGCCTATGGTGTGTGTGTCGCATTGAAACCACCACACAGTTTAGCCCGCTGAAACTAGGTGGAGCAACATAAGCATTGGAGTCGTAACGAATGGCACCAGGTTCTGCTCACAATGAGTCAATATTTTGTCCTCAGTCGGACAATAGTCGTTCTCTCCTCTGGGGAGAACACGGAACTCGGAACAAACCAGCTTATATGCAGGAAACATCAGCATATCATGACGGTGGACGAATGGTATGGGTAACAGTCAGCACTGGCGGACGCACGCATCATTCAGAATCGTGCTTTGACTCCTCAGAGGTATAGAGGTATATGTACTGATTTCGTTCTTTTCTTGCATAAAAGCATAAAAAAGCAGAATTGTTGCAAGCCAGCTCTGTAGTAAGGAGTATAGCGGTAAAGACTTGACTTGATTGCTGTGGGAACGTTACGGGTGTGTCGACAGAACGGGGATGGGAAACAATAGCTACCTTGCGTCCTACTTACTAGGTCAAGCTGACAGGAATGGCCGCAACGCGCCGGACTGAATAGCACACATCAAAGGAAGTTAAATGGAACAGTACGAGCATGCGGTATCACGCCACTTCGTTACGTGAGGAATCAATGCCTAACTCTAACGCAGCAACGCGTAACCGAAGCCTTCTGTAACCACCAGCTAACCTGTTAAGTGAACATCGGTCAGACGAATCGATAGCTTCATTAGCACTGGATTTCCTGATATGTACTAACACCGGTACAAGCCTATTATAGAACTCTAGCATAAATTCTACCAAATACCTAGGAGTTACAATTACGAACAACTTTGACTGGAGAGAACACATAGAAAATATTGTGGGGAAGGCGAACCAAAGATTACGTTTCATTGGCAGAACGCTTAGAAGATGCACCAGCTCCACCAAAGAGACTGCCTACATCACACTTGTGCGTCCTCTCCTGGAGTACTGTTGCCCCTTGTGGGACCCTCACCAGGTGGGACTGACGGAAGATATTGAGAAGATTCAGAGAAGGGCGGCTCGTTTTGTTTTATCACGTTACGGGAGGGAAAGCGCCACGGAAATGTTGCACGAATTGGGGTGGAAATTATTAAAAGAAAGACGTTATTCATTGTGGCGTGATCTGTTTGCTAAGTTTCAATCACCGACTTTTACTTATGAATGTGAAAATATTTTGCTAGCACCCA
Source organism: Locusta migratoria (assembly GCA_026315105.1). Classification (NCBI taxonomy): domain Eukaryota; kingdom Metazoa; phylum Arthropoda; class Insecta; order Orthoptera; family Acrididae; genus Locusta; species Locusta migratoria. Next base: position 317,121,363 of record CM048751.1, read on the forward strand.
CCTACTTAGGGAGACATGACCATCCCAATAAAATAAGAGAAATCAGATCGAAAACGGAACGATTTAGGTGTTCTTTCTTCCCGCGCGCTATTAGAGAATGGAACGGTAGAGAAAAGTTATGAAAGTGGTTAATGAACCCTCTGCCAGGCACTTAAATGTGATTTGCAGAGTATCTATGTAGATGTAGATATCTACATCAGCTGACAACCGGCGGGATGCCGACTCCTGCGTAAGTTCGACTCCTACGCTACAGCCGACTACGGCCGCAGAGGAAGAACCTGGGAGGACTTCCATCGGCATGCACACCGAAACCTCAGCGTTCCTAGGAGAGACGCCTACCTGCCGGTAGGCCAGGAGTCAGCGCACATCACGACAACCGTGAACGCTGTTCAGTATGCATACGAGGCGAGACAGCACTTGGGGCGGGGAACGAGAACCACCAGACGGGACGTGTGAATCTCTCATTCAAACGCTTCGCCCTACTTCCGTAAAGTTCACGACTAACGGCGCGGCAGCAGGGTGCCTACCTTCGCCCACTGAGCTAGTGCGGACGCAGCCGCCCTGTCAGCGCACAGTACGTGGAAAGGCCGCCGTCGTCATCGACCCTGTCGCCTGAAGTACGCAACCATGTGTACCACTTGAGAAGAAATGTTTTACGGAACAATATTCTTTCATTACACCAACGGCGGCACCGGGACTGACCCTATCTCTTCCTGCTGGGCATACCATGGCGGTTAGGAGTCTGGCCTCCGGACAAATAACCAGCTCTCCAAAACCACGCCCAGCAAGGCGTGCGCCAGCAATCGCTCGACCCCCTGCAGAATGTAGATGCAATTCTAAACATCGATGTAATGATAGCTGCATATTTACACTGAGGAAACAAAAGTATGCGAGAGAAATTTTGCTATGAGACTAAACACAGTAACTTCACGCTGTAGGTATACAAGTTGTAGTTGTAGACAAAGTTTTCACATTGTCAAAAATGTTCAAATGTTTGAAAATATATGGGACTTAACTACACTGGTAATCAGTCCCTAGGCTTACTAACTACTTAAACTAACTAGTACAAATGACAACAAAGACACTCATGCTCGAGCGAGGATTAGAACCTCCGTCTGCGAGCAGCGGCGCGCTCCGCAGCTAAGCGCCTTGGAACGCTCGACCACTCCACTGCGGCTTCACACTGTCAATAATACAAGAAACTCAGTAAAACTGCTCCATCCTTTGCTAGCTAAAGATCAGTATAGTAACTAGATCTAATTGTAAATTAATTCGTGGAGTGTTCATTCTGTAAACAAAAATATATGGCATCAGTTGCTATTAGAAGTATCTCTAATTATGTCAACACAATTATCACTTAGAACTGTATATACTTCTGTCGGAGTGTAGCGTAAACTGGACTAAATTCGGCCACATTTTACGGTTTGTTTTTATAAATTTAACTAAACATGCTGATTAAATTAGGACCATTCTCTGTGGTATGTTGTACACAATGAAAGACGAAAGATAATTTTCGCGTCACATTTTCTTCGCTTTATAAAATGTTTGGTATTGGCTGAAGTTTTTCCCGGGAAATGGTGCAACATCGGCCACCAAGAAGTATTATGAACACACGGAGATATGCATGCCTACACTATCTTCGGCCACGTGAAATTAACGCTACAATATTGGAGAACCCTCCTATAAATTATTATGAACTTAAACCTCTGACCAACTCTTCTCCAGGCAAATTTTCTTTGGAAATGGGCACAGCATTTCTCCCACAGTATTTCACCTCAGTAGTTCCCCGTAGTAGAACCAAAGCATCTTCTTTAAAGTAAAATAAATTAATAATTAAGAGCTATTTTCGTCAGACAGATACGCACGTGTATTACGCTATTTAAGCTTTTCATATTTTCCGTTTCGAAGCAAAAAGGTAAAGAGGAAATTAACAAACCTCAAAAGAAAGGGTGTAAGGAGTCCCTATTTTTACTGCACGATTTTTTTTCTGTCCTGGAGAGTGGTCCTTGGTACTGCGAATATTTCAATGTCTTATCGATAAATATCCTTTCTGAAACTGCCTTAGAGCATTCTGTAAATAAATCTGGTTGTAATCACTATATGTGCGCGCACCGAACATTTTTCTATGTATATTTGTCATGGCTGAAGTTAACCTGAAAATTCACACTCACACTCTTAAACTCAATTCTGTCAAACACTAATTGTCCGTTAAATATAATTTTGTGTAAATATATTAAGAAGTTTATGAATGAAATACACAAGATAACTGTGAGATATTCTGCAAATTTATTGGTTTACGAACCGGTTTTCGGCTGTTACGCCATCATCAGGTAAACATTACAAGTTTAAGTTATAAAGATCTGAACTTGCTAGATATTGTCTCCTTTGAAAGTTACATATCTAGCAAGTTAAGATCATTGTAACTTAAACTTGTAATGTCTACCTGATGATGGCGTAACCGGTTCGTAAACCAATAAATTTGCAGAATATCTCACAATTATCTTGTGTATTTCATCCATAATGTATCAAACATTCTGTCAAGAACTGACGGAACAATCAGTGAATATGATATTAAGAAATATTTGAATCGAATTTTTTAAAAGGGTGTATGTCATGTTGCGAACATTTTTCATGAATCACTTAAAACTGTCTTAAGATAAAAGTAAGAAATGCAAATTATAGGATGGCTGGCTCATGACCATAGGAATTGAGCTGCTACGAAATTTCATAGCTCGTAGATCACGTCATAGGTGGAATGGGTGGGAAAAGATGACATGTGGTGCAACATATCGCATTCCCGTAAGAAATTGAACCAATACTACCTATACGTATTCTGATGAGATTTCCACTATGATTTTTTTAATTTTATTGGATTAAATATTGTATGTGATTTTATGTTATTAATGTGTTTACATGAAGCTTTATTATAGTATGTTTCGTTTATGTAATTACGCTCTAGTTACGGAAAGAAAAGCTGTTGAATGTAGAAGTTCTAGAAAGGATACTTCGTGCCAAACTTGATGGTACGGGCGACGAGAACTGCCCGGTTGCTGGAAGTCGCGGTCTTAAAATAGTCTGTCAGGCAGTTCAAACTTTATATTTTCAAGTACTGTAATTAGAATTCTAGTGTGCCTTCCGGAAATCTACAAATTTGGAGATTCTCGTGAATGGCCCTCTACACTTCATGTGAGTAAAGAGCTAGCTGTATTTCTTTAGAAGCGATCACTCCTATTGTCTTTCTTGATTATTGCTGTGACCTGTGCAACTTCACAGTCCTTGGGTATGGATATTTCGCGAAGCGAGCAGTTGTATATTACAGCTAAGAATGGAGATATTGCATCAGCATACTTTGAAAGGAATCTAATTGCTGTACAATCGGGACAAAGAGACTTAGTTTAGTTAAGTGCTTTAAGTTGCTGTAATACTCCAGGAGTATCTACTTCTAAATTACGCATACTAGCAGCTGTTCTTGATGCGAATTATGGAGTATCTACTTCTTCTTCTTTTGTGTAGGAATTTCAGAAAGCTTTGTTAAGCGATTCTGGTTTAACAGAACTGTCATTAATAGTTTCACCATCACTATTCCTTAGTGTAGGAACTGATTGTGTTTTGTTGCTAACATGACCAGAATTTATTATGTTTTTCTGCCAAATTACGAGATAATATTTCGTTGCGGAAAACATATTAACTTTCTTGGAGTGAAACCCGCAATTAAATGAGTTTATGCAAAAGATCGCTAATCTTCTGATTCAGAGTTTGTTTATATATGGCTTCATTTCTTCGTTCTTTCAGCAAGAATGATCTAAGCTATTTTGTGTGACGGATTTCTATCTGATGATATTTTAAATGAACAATCTGATTTTAAACACAAAAATTTCACCGATAATTTTATTGATTTCTTGGTCAAAGATACGGGATAAATATAACTACCAACAGACCACAAAAATACCATTTAAGTATATTGATCACAAATATCATTAATACGTTTTCAATAGTAACGATACATATCAAAGTAATTATAACCGTATACCATATTTGAAAGACTATTTAAAAAAATTACGCTTGTCACAGATATCGATTAAACGTAACCACCCACAGATTACTGACACATCAACCACAGTCTAAAGTATCAAGTAACTTAGCAAATATAAAAATTTACTATATTTGGCTGTCATAACAACAAGCTGCAAAATATTTACGCTATTTTATTACACTAGATAAGTGTAACACCACCTTATATAACTAGCGTGACATTGCCAAGGATGTCATATGGACGTAAGTAAAAGAAATTTATACTGAAAAAATTATGTAACATATGTAGATAAAAACGAAAAGGTGAATATTGTAATTTTTTCGTATATTTCGCACACTGTCTTATGATGCCTATTTGGCCGAAATGGATCCATAACGTTTAACAAAAAGCTATAAAGTAGCAGCACATTGATATAATTATATGATGTTGCTAAGATGTTAAGTACGAGGGTTGGAACATAAATAAAGACAACTATTTGTTCACCACCGATATAAAAGCGTTACATGTTTGCACCTGTTACTGTCTTTCAAAGTAGTCACCAGCGTTGTGTAGAAGAAGTTGCCAGAGATACGTAGTATACCGTTAGCAGAACCTGTTCTGTTGATGGTGCTAATGGAGAGGTCTACTGTCTACCAGATCTCTGTAACAGTTCTCAAGTGAATGTCACGAAGTGGTTTCTTCATCTTCGGAATCAAATCAAAGTCACAAAGACTTAAGTCTGGGGAGTATGGTGGATGGTACAGTACTTCCCACTGCCAGCGACCGAACAGAGCAGCCACAGCTTGCGCTGTATGCGCCCGCGCATTGTTGTGCAAAATGATGGGTGGGTTGCGCAGAAAGTGTTGCCGCTTCTTTCGTAAAGCTGTTCGCAGGCGATGCTCCAGAAACGAACAGAAATACTGTTCATTGACGGCCTGCCGTGGAGGAAACGAAGGAAGATCACCATAACTTTCACCATACTGGGGTTCGACTTTCGCGGCGACGCATAATGACGCCATTCGTTGGAGTGTCGTTTCAGTTTTGGCTCGTACGATATGGCCTATGTCTCATCCAGTGTTATGATATGGCGTAAAAAAAGCCTCTCTTCGGTCTCATAGCGTTCCCAGTGCGTCTGAGCAGTGCCGTAAAGCATCCATTTCAGCATTTCCGGGCGTTCCATCAGGATGCAAAGCATAGTAGAATGAGCTAATCCGGTTTCGTGGGCGAGCTGTTGAAGCTTCTGGGGTCGATCACTGTCCACTAACGCGGTAAGAGTATGCACTTCTTCTCCAGAGATGCTAGGACGACCTGCCCGATGCATGTCTGCCACAGTTTGCCGACCTTCGTTGGAGGCTTTTACATAATGTGCCACTGTTCTGTAGGGCTATACTGATTCCCCGCACGCCTTTTGAAGAACTTGATGAGACTGTCGAGCTGTACGTACGACCTCTGGCAAAACAATCAACTCCGTTGTTCCTGTCTCGAAAACATAGCGACACCGTTTCGTTAGACCGCCCACAAATGACTATTTCTCTCGATTGCGCGCACTCCGGTGACGTGGAAGGGTCGAGTCAATTCGCTCGGAGGTAACGTAGGTACGTGAACAACGTGTGCTACAGCCACAATAGTACGAGGTGCATTCAAGTTCTAAGGCCTCCGATTTTTTTTCTCCGGGCTGGAAAGAGATAGAAACATGCGCATTGTTTAAAATGAGGCCGCGTTCATTGTCAATACGTCCCAGAGATGGCAGCACCGTACGGCAGTTGGAATTTTACTGACAGCGGCAAGAATGAGAACTATTTTAGGTACTTAAAATGGCGACGTTTTCCTTACTTGAACGGCGTGCAATCATTCGTTTTCTGAATTTCCGTGGTGTGAGACCAACTGAAATTTATCGACAGTTGAAGGAGACATGTGGTGATGGAGTTATGGATGTGTCGAAAGTGCGTTCGTAAGTGCGACAGTTTAATGAAGGCAGAACATCGTGTGACAACAAACCGAAACAACCTCGGACTCGCACAAGCCGGTCTGACAACATGATCGAGAAAGCGGAGAGAATTGTTTTGGGGGATCGCCGAATCACTGTTGAACAGATCGCCTCCAGAGTTGGCGTTTCTGTGGGTCTGTGCACACAATCCTACATGACGACTTGAAAATGCGAAAAGTGTCACCAGGTGGGTACCACGAATGCTGACAGACGACCACAAGGCTGCCCGTGTGGCATGTTGAAAAGCAATGTTGACGCGCACGGCGCAACGACAGCATGAATGGGACTTTCTTTTCGTCGGTTGTGACAATGGATGAGACGTGGATGCCATTTTTCAATCCAGAAACAAAGCGCCAGTTAGCTCAATCGAAGTACACAGATTCACCGCCACCAAAAAAATTTCGGGTAACTGCCATTGCTGAAAAAATGATGGTGTCCATGTTCTGTGACAGCGAGGGCGTAATCCTTACCCATTGCGTTCCAAAAGGCACTACGGTAACAGGTGCATCCCACGAAAATGTTTTGAAGAACAAATTCTTTCCTGCACTGCAACAAAAACGTCCGGGAAGGGCTGCGAGTGTGCTGTTTCACCAAGACAACGCACCCGCACATCAAGCTAATGTTACGCAACAGTTTCTTCGTGATAACAACTTTGAAGTGATTCCTCATGCTCCCTACTCACCTGACCTGCCTCCTAGTGACTTTTGGCTTTTTCCATCAATGAAAGACACTCTCCGTGGCCGCACATTCACCAGCCATGCTGCTATTGCCTCAGCGATTTTCCAACGGCCAAAACAGACTCCTAAAGAAACCTTCGCCGCTGCCATGGAATCATGGCGTCAGCGTTGTGAAAAATGTGTACGTCTGCAGGGCGATTACGTCGAGCAGTAACGCTAGTTTCATCGATTTCTGGTGAGAAGTTAATTAGAAAAAAAAATCGGAGGCCTTAGAACTTGAATGCACCTTGTAGATTCCATTGCATAGTTTGTCCACAGCAGTGTAGCCACTGTTTAACTTCCAGCCCTTTGTGTTTTCGTAACCATTGACTTTTCTAGTTCGTTCAAGATCTTGCTGGAAGTATGTTTCGTAGAACATGTCAAATATAATTTCGGCCGATATTTTATGCTGCGTTCGTTAATGAACTTGTATCATTGCCAACGTATCTAGGGTAAATTGAAGTCACCGGCAATTATAATTGTACGCTTCGGGTACGTTTTTGAATGCTGCTCAAGTCCCAATACTAAGAAATCAAAGGAAATGTTTGCAAATAACTTGTATTGTTTCAAAGAAGAATTCTGACTACGTTGGTCTCATTAAATGCACACAAGCACAACCGGGTAAATTAGCCACGTTCCGCGAAAATTTAAATTACGCATTGGAATTGTTGGTTAGCACTGGGGGGTCAAGAGCATGAAGTGTTGATTTAATATAATTTCAGCAGCCGGCTGTGCCGTTAATTTGCGAAAGCATTATCTGTGCGGTCTCGCAGAGGAGTCCGCCATGGCATAGCGCCTGTTAATTAGCTCGCCAATGGACTGCGGTAGACCGCAGAGCAGCGCAAAGCCCGCACCGACGCCAGATTTCATAACAACGCAAATAGGCTGCAGAGAATGCCGAGTAAATAGAAACGCCTCTTGACTTTCTCTCTCTCTCTCTCTATCTTTCTTTCTGTCTCATAATCTCATTTAGCGGAGGTTTCCCGAGAGAGGATTTGCTTTTCCATATGCTTTCATATCAGCTTCACTGCCTCCACCGCGTTTGCCACTGGGAAAGAGAGTAATTTACACGGTACGGAAAAGTCCCACAACTCCACATCTCTTCTCATAAATGGGCAGATTATTTTGAAATGAATTGTAACTTCAAGAGTGGATTGTTTGCTCCTCCACTTTCTCTTTTTAGGTCTTCATTATGACGAAACAGTTGCAAACACAAATAAACGACAGGAGCTCGCTTCTCGCAATAAGGCAGCAGTGACTTCGTGTGTAGGGAATTTTCGACTAACTATGCAATTAATGCGTGTCGCGTTGACGCTCCAACTCAGTTAAGTACCTGTAGCACAGTTAAAACCGGTCCCACAGAGGAATGGCTTATAAAACTTACGGAGCAGTAAAAATCTGCAGTACTGAAATCGCCTTAAATCGTGTATCGGTATGGTTTAGTTAACATGTTACAGTTCGGTTTTTATGACGCAATACGAAACCGACTGTGTTTGTTTGTACACTGGAGATACGAAGATAGTGGTAGAGGGATGAATACATAGACACATAGATATGTAAGGCTTCTTACCGCGATTTAAGTGAATTCGATAGTGGTGTTACAGTCGGCGTGCAAGAGATGCGTTATAGCGTACCCAAGGTTGTCATTAGATGGAGGTTTTCTCGTACGATGGTTTCACGACGGCACCTTGAATATCGGGATGTCGGTGAAACATCAAATCTCCGACATCGCTGCGGTCGGAAAAAGGCCCTTCAAGAACGGGACCAACGACGACTGAAGGGAATCGTTCAACGAGACATTTGCTGCGCCATCAACGAGTGTCAGTAGGCCAACCACTCAACGAAATATAATCGATCTGACCTTTAGGAGCAGAAGGCCCACTCATAAAGCCTTTCTAATAGCACGATACAAACCTTTATGCCTCGCCTTACACTGACATTCGACTGTTGTTGACTGAAATCGTATTGCTTGGTCTGGCGAGTCTCGTTTCCAGGTATGAGGCGTGTTTTTTTTAAGTAAGTGCTGTTTTGAAATTAAAAAAAAAGTCGTGGTAAGATATCTCAATACTTTTATTTTTACATGAAAGCCTGTACCTTAATCCACTTTTCTACATAATTTCCGTCAATATTGAGGCACTTGTCATAATGTTGTACCAGTTTTTGAATACCCTCCTGCCGCCCGACGTGTTAACCACTGCATCACAACTGTCTTTAATTCGTTATAGTCTTGAAGACACTCGTAATGAGACAATCAGTGCAGCAGCTTACTGTAAGACACTGCACAATCTGCACCGTACAATTCAGAACAAAAGACGAGGGAAGTTGAGCAAGGGCATCGTTTTGCTGCAAGACAAAGCCCGTCCGCATGCGGCTAATCAGACCTCAGATCTCACCACATCTTTTCGATGGAAAACTCTGGACCATCCTCCGTACAGCCCTGATCTGACACCCAGTGACCGCCATCTGTCCCTGCACTCGAAGAAACACCTGGGCGGTCAGCGTCTTCAAGACGAAGACACAACAGTTGTGATGCTGTGGTTAAGTCAGGCGGCAGACTTCTATGAGGAGGGTATTCAAAAGCTGGTACAACGTTACAACAAGTGCCTCAATATTTACGGAAATTATGTAGAAAAGTAGATTAAGGTACAGGTTTTCATGTAAAAATAAAATTATTGAGATATCTGAGCACATATATTTTTTTTAATTTCTAAACGGTGCTTACTTTAAAAAACACGCCTCGTATATCGCGCAGATGAACGTGTACTTCAAGAATCTTGGAGGGGACTGTTCAAGCTGGTGGAGGATCTGTAATGGTGTGGGGCGTGTTCAGTTGGAGCGATATGGGACGCCTGATACGTATGGATACGACTCTGACAGCTGACACGTACGTACACATCCTGGTTGGTCACCTGCATCCATTCATGTCCATTTTGTATATTCCGACGGACTTGGACGCAGCTCCAATCGGACTATATGACGACACTTCCAGAATTACAACAGAGTGGCTCCAGGAACAGTCTTGTGAGTTTAAACACCTCCACTGGCCACCAAACTCCCAAAAATGGAAAATTATTGAGCATATCTGGGAAGCCTTGCAAGTGGTGTTCACAAGAGATCGCCCACCCCCCTCGTACTTTTACAAATTTATGGAAAACCTAACAGGATGCTTCAGTCATCAGTCGAGTTCATGGCATGTCGTTTGGCGGAACTTCTGCATACTCGGGGGCATACTAGATGTACCAATTTCCTTCGCTCTTCAGAAAGATTGTGTGTTCCATTACACAAAAACTTGGCAACCACAGATATACACCATTTTTTTCTTAATCTGCTAGGTTTACGTTCTTTTTGCTCTAAGAAAAAAGTAAGGTTTTCAACATCACTTGTGTTAGGAGTAAACGACAGGGAGGATTCAGACTGTGGAGTGTACACAGCGTTGGCTGAGAGGTCGTGGGTGGTACAGTGCGCGATCTAATGAGCTGTTTACCGGCAGCAGTGCATCAGTGGTGGGCTCAACGACTTGCAGATGTTGCGGCGGCCTGTTTACACATGTGACGCCACGAGTAGCACCAGACGCAGATGTGCAGGTCTTCCGCGGTCCATTCAGCACCACCAGACGAATGCTGAGCGCCAAAGCCGGGATCGAGCCGAACTAGAGACTCAGGGAAGGCGAACGTGGTGCACACAAGTAGAAACCGCCACAAGCTGCGTAAAGTACACTACTGGCCATTAAAATTACTACTCCACGAAGGTGACGTGCTACAGACGCGAAATTTAATCGGCAGGACGAAGATGCTGTGATATGCAAATGATTAGCTTTTCAGAGCATTCACAAAAGATTGGCGCCAGCGGCGACACCTACCTGCTGACATGAAAGTTTCCAACCGATTTCTCATACACAAACAGCAGTTGAACGGCGTTGCCTGGTGAAACGTGGTTGTGAGGCCTCGTGTAAGGGGCAGAAATGCGTACCATCATGTTTCCGACTTTGATAAAGGTCGGATTGTAGCCTATCGTGATTGCCGTTTATCGTATCGTGACTTTGCTTCTCGCGTTGGTCGCGATCCAATGACTGTTAGCAGAATATGGAATCGTTGGGAGGGCAATACGGAACGCCGTGCTGGATCCCAACGGTCTCGTGTCACTAACAGTCGAGATGACAGGCATCTTATCCGCATGGCTGTAACGGATCGTGCAGCCCTGAGTCAACATATGGGGACGTTTGCAAGACAACAACCATCTGCACGAACAGTTCGACAGCATTTGCAGCAGCATGGACTATCAGGTCAGAGACCAGGCTGCGGTTACCCTTGACGCTGCAACACAGACAGGAGCGCCTGCGATGGTGTACGCAACGACGAACCTGGGTGCACGAATGGAAAAACGTCATTTTTTTTTATAAATCCATGTTCTGTTTACAGAATAAGGATGGTCGCATCCGTTTTTTGTCGACATCGTGATGAACGCACGTTGGAAGCGTGTATTCATCATTGCCATTATGGCGTATCACCTGGAGTGATGGTATGGGGTGCCATTGTTTACATGTTTCAGTCACCTTTTGTTCGCATCGACGGCACTTTGAACTGTGGGCGTTACATTTCAGATGTGTTACGACCCGTGGTTGTACCCCGTGGTTTGTTACGACTCAATGCCTAATGTTCCTCCGGCAGGATTCTGCCGCCTTCACCGTGGCGTGGTTTTAATGGGACACACACCGTAGGTCTCCGCGTGTTTAGGCCTCATTTCCGAAGGTGATTTCAGACTGTTTGTGTTGATATTGCGCGTCCTGTTGTTGTCTTAAGGATGCTTTGCAGCTGAGTTGCATTCAGCCTCCTGTCTCGAAGGGCTGTTAACCGGACATAACGGTCATCTTTTGCTGATGTAACTCTTGGACGACCTCGGCATACCTTCTTGCTGTTGTCTGAAATCGCGTCCAGGTCCTGGAAATTACACTTGGGGTCATTCGAACAGCTGCACCCACCTCCCACTGTGACCGTCCCGCTTCCACTATTACTATGGCTCTCCAAGCCATAGCTTCCGGTAAGTCACGTTATTCTTGCATTGCACTACTTGCTCACTACAATATCTTAACTCAAGTGCTTGTGTAATTAGCTTGGCAGGGTGAACACAAGTTGACACCAATGTCTACAACATTCAGACACTTAAATTCACACGGGATGTGATGCTTTAATTAAATGCTGAGACCCACTATTTGACCTGTTAACTAAAAATGTCAGTTTGTTAAGGGATGTCACATATACTTGCAGTATATAGGAACTATAGGAATTAGTTGCATTGAGGACACACACACACACACACACACACACACACACACACACATACACTAAACTACGACTTTGAATAGTAATACTGTCCACAATCTCATCCTGTGCCCATTTCCTCTGGCTCTCAATAAACAGTTCAATGTTCCTTACCTCAAATTTACATGTCCCATTGGATAACCTTCTCCTCGGGTCGTGGACTCTAACGATGTGCAGGTCACAATATCGTTTGCAAAACTGTAAGTTAATGAAGGTACGGTTCTGTTCAAAACGTTTGTAGAGCTTATGGGACTTAACTACGGGGTCATCAGTCCCTAAACTTACAAACTACTTATGAAGTAGCTACTACTAAGGACGGCACAAATCTCCATGCCCGAGGGGGGATTCTAACCCCCGACAGTAGTGGCCGTGCAGACCGTGACTGGCGTGACGCATTCCCCTCGGCCACCGCGGCCGGCTATGTTTCTGTCAACTAGGTATTAAAGATGGCAATTTCAAAACCCTTTTGGGTTTATTTTTATCAACATATTATTAGTGTGAAGCCAGATTCACATTTGTCTTACGAAATACGCGGTAATGAATTATTAGTTATGCTGAGCACTTCACTGAGTTCTGCAATAAAATTATTGTCTCATCATTTACACTCAAATCTTGCAGTCGCTATCTCGTAAGTATTATTAAACTCGCCTGTTTAATAATTATATTACTACTTATGACCACAGCCAACATGAATGTAATCACTGGTAATGTTGAAGTTATTGTCCAGCCTTTTTAAACAATAAAATGTTAACATAAAAGAGTGGCAGTTCCCGCCATAGAAAACACGGTGGAGTCCCGCTACTTGCAGTGCTGCTAACCGCTGGCTTCCCACGGTTGGGATGACCATCTGCCGCTGTCGCAACGATTCAGCCACTGCCTGAACCGCTGCTTAGCGTATCTTGGGCGGCCAGAGGCTGCCCATATAGCAGTAAAATAAAATTAAAATTAAATCGTAACAAAGTATAGCAGAAATGCAATGCCACACCTCCTCTGCAGCAACTTTCTGTTAGTACCATTATCTCGGTTGCCTTGATGTCCCACTCCGTACAACCGTCAGAAAGACATCGAACCGTTTTAGTTCATTCTGCCGGTGAGAATACTTCGGAACCTAGATATCTCAGCTGACCTAATTGTCTTGACCAGTGTATTAATCTGATCATTATCTTTTACAGTCGAGACCAACTGAAACGTATTGACAATAATATTTAGAAGAAATTCAATTACAGATACTCAATGTGTATTTTACTTTTTATTTCCTACCTTTTGTCAATCGATGACTGCGATTAGCAACATGAGGATTATTTCAGCTGATTTTGGTTGGTTTTTATATGAGTGCAAGTTATTTCTGGCACAGATCCCCTTGTCATAGTACTATATGCAACTAAAAGTGAATGTAGCCTATTCATCATACCTTTAAACCCAGTTCTGCTTGTCGAGTGCGCCGGTAATATCTGCCCACCACAACAGATAGCCAATATTTAGTCTGTTTTACGTACTGGCATCTCTGTATGTGGTAGAAGTCATAAAATGTAATAGTTGGTATGTGTGTGAAAGTCGGACATTATTGATTTGAACCGATTTCCGTTATTATAAAACCATAACAATACATTTCACATATCTTGTTGTGGAATCGTAAGGAAACTGATGCTGCTTGTAAAACTGCTATTCATTTTCTTCTCCTGTAGAAGCTCTAAACTGTAGTGAGCAGGTAGTGCAATGCAACAAAAACCCGAAACTATGTAGGTGGCTACTGACAACATATGTTCGCATTCGGAAAGAAAGTTGGTGACAGAAATTTCGTAAATAAATCTCACCACACCGAGAAAGCCTACCTTTTAATTATTTCCATCCCAACTCGTGCATCATTTCCGTGACACTCTCTCCCCTATATCGCAATAATACAAAACGAGCTGCCCTTCCCTGAACTTTCTGTACATCGTCCTTCAGTCCCACCTGGTGTGGATCCCACAATGCGCAGCAATACTCCAAAATAGGACGCACAAGTGTAGTGTAGGAAGTTTCTTAATTAGAACTGTTGCATATTCTAAGGGTTCTGCGCATGGAACGTAGCCTTTCTTCGACTTCCCTACAATATTCCAATTAAGTTGTTCGTAATTGTAATTCCTTCGTATTTCGTTAATAATAATAATTTCGTGTGGCTCATTGGCCTAGTGCAAGTCATTGAATTGGTCGGCACTTCGGCGACTTGCGTGTCCCTAGCCTACCCCAGTTATCCAACCGGGGAAAGGACAGGGGACCTACAGCTTAACGTGGAATCCGAACCACGTGACGTTTCTGGCGACTCCTCACATCGTTGAGAGGTGAAGGATGGGTTAAAGCGCAGACTGAAAAAATCCGAGGACCGACCAGGTTTCCAACCCGCGACCCTTCGGTTTCCAGCCGAGCGCTTTACTCCAAGATCACCGGGCCCGACACGTCTTTAGTTGAATTTACGGCTTGTAGATTTTCTGTTTTATCGTGCAAATTAAGTTATATATATATATTTTAGTACTTGAATGTTTTTTTTTTTTTTTTTTTTTTTTTTCTTTTTTTTTTTTTTTTTTTTTTTTTTTTTTTTTGTGGTCTTCAGTCCAGAGACTGGTTTGATGCAGCTCTCCACCCTACTCTATCCTGAGCAAGCCTTTTCATCTCCTCATAAGAACGACAACCCACATCCACTTGAATCTGCTTACTATACGCGTCTCTTGGTCTCCCTCTGCGATTTTTACCCCACACACTTCCCTCCAACGCTAAATTCACAATTCCTTGATGTCTAAGAATGTGTCCTACCAACCTATCCCTTCTTTTAGTCAAGGTATGCCAGAAATTTCTTTTCTCCCCAATTCGGTTCAGTACCTCCTCATTAGTTACGAGATCCACCCACCTAATCTTCAGCATTCTTCTGTAGCACCACATTTCAAAAGCCTCTATCCTCTTTCTGTCCACACTGCTTATCGTCCATGTTTCACTCCCATACAAGGCAACACTCCATACAAATGCCTTCAGAAAGGACTTCCTTAGGCTTAAATCAATATTCGATGTTAACAAATTCCTCTTTTTCAAAAACGCCTTTCTACCCATTGCCATTCTGCATTTTATATCATCTGTACTGCGACCATCATTTGTTATTTTACTGCCCAAGTAACAAAACTCATCTACCTCCTTTATTGTTTCGTTACCTAATCTAATTCCTTCAGCATCACCTGATTTTCTTACACTGCACTCCATTACCCTAGTTTTACTCTTGTTAATGTTCATCTTATATGCACCTTTCAGCACACTGTCCATTCCGTTCAATTGCTCTTCCAGGTCCTTTGCTGTATCTGACAGAATTACTATGTCGTCGGCAAAACGCAATGTTTTTAATTCTTCCCCCTGAACTTAAATTCCTTCTCCAAATTTCTCCTTGCTTTCCTTTATAGCTTGCTCAATGTACAAATTGAACAACATTGGGGAAAGGCTACAACCCTGTCTTACTCCCTTTCCAACCACTGCATCCCTTTCATGCCCTTCAACTCTGACAACCGCTGTCTGGTTTTTGTACAAGTTGTAAATAACCTTACGCTCCCTATATTTTACTCCTGCTTGCTTCAGAACTTGAAAGAGTTTATTCCAATCAACATTGTCAAAAGCCTTCTCCAAATCTACAAAAGCTAGAAATGTAGGTTTGCCTTTTCTTAATCTATCTTCTAGGATAAGCCGTAAAGTGAGTATTGCCTCCCGTGTTCCTACATTTCTCCTGAACCCAAACTGATCTTCCCCGAGGCCGGCTTCTACCAGCTTTTCCATCCTTCTGTATATAATTCGTGTTAATATTTTGCAACCATGACTTATTAAACTGATGGTTCTGTAGTTTTCACACCTGTCTGCACCCGCTTTCTTTGGAATGGGGATTATTACATTTTTCTTAAAGTCTGAGGGTATTTCGCCTGTCTCATACATCCTAGACACCAGTTCAAATAGTTTTGTCATGGCTGGCTCTCCCAGAGACTTCAGTAGCTCTGACGGGATATCATCTACTCCAGGGGCCTTGTTTCGACTTAGATCTTTCAGTGCTCTGTCAAATTCATCTCTCAGTATAGTATCTCCTATTTCATCTTCATCTACATCCTCTTCCCTTCCTACAATAGTGTCTCGAAGTTCATTTCCTTTGTAGAGCCCCTCTATATACTCTTTCCACCTTTCAGCTTTCCCTTCTTTGCTGAGAACTGGTTTTCCATCAGTGTCCTTAATATTCATAGAGCTGTTTTTCTTATCGCCAAATGTTTCTTTTATTTTCCGGTAGGCTGTATCTATTTTTCCCCTATTTATACATTTTTCTACATCCTTGCATTTGCCTTCTAGCCATTCCTGCTTAGCCATTTTGCACTTCCTGTCAATCTCATTTCTTAGTCGTCTGTACTCCATTTTGCCTGTTTCATTTACTGCATTTTTATACTTTCTCCTTTCATCGATTAAATTTAGTATCTCCTGTGATATCCAAGGATTCTTTGGAGGTCTTGCCTTCCTACCTATTTTGTCCTCTGATGCCTTCACTATTTCATCTCTCAATTTTACCCATTCCTCCTCAACTGTTTTATTTTCCCCTGTTTCTGTCAATTGTTGCCTGAAGCTCCCTCTGAAATTCTTAAGAACTTCAGGTTCCTTCAATTTATCTAGGTCCCATCTCCTTATTTTCCTACCTTTCTGTAGTTTCTTCAGTTTCAGCCTACAGTTCATAACCAACAAGTTATGGTCAGAGTCTATGTCTGCCCCTGGGTATGTCCAACACTTCAAAACCTGGTTCCGAAATCTATGTCTTACCATTATAAAATCTATCTGGTATCTCCCGGTGTCTCCTGGTCTCTTCCATGTATACAACCTTCTTTTGTGATTCTTAAACCAGGTGTTTGTTATAACTAAATTATGTTCCGTGCAAAATTCTACCAGGCGGCTTCCTCTTTCATTCCTTTTGCCCAGACCATATTGACCCACTATCTTCCCTTCCCTTCCTTGTCCTACTACCGAATTCCAGTCTCCCATAACAATTAAGTTTTCCTCTCCCTTAATTGTCTGAATAATTTCCTTTAGCTCCTCATATATTTCTTCGATCTCCTCATCATCGGCAGAGCTAGTTGGCATATAAACCTGTACTACTGTTGTCGGTGTTGGCTTCGTATCTATCTTGACAATGATAATGCGATCGCTGTGCTGGTCATAGTAGTTTACCCGCATTCCTATTTTCTTATTCATTATCAATCCTACTCCTGTGATACCCCCAACTGATTTTGTATTTATAATCCTGTACTCCCCTGACCAAAAATCCTGTTCATCCTGCCACCGAACTTCACTAATCCCCACTATATCTAACTTCAACCTATCTATTTCCCTTTTTAAATTTTCTAATTTTCCTACTCGATTAAGGGATCTAACATTCCACGCTCCGACCCGTAGAATGCCAGTATTGTCTTTCCTGATGATCACATCCTCCTGAGTAGTCCCCGCCCGGAGATCCGAATGGGGGACTATTTTACCTCCGGAATATTTTACCCGAGAGGATGCCATCATCATATGTTCACACAGTAGAGCTGCATGTCCTCGGGAAAAATAACGGCTGTAGTTTCCCCTTGCTTTCAGCCGTTCGCAGTAGCTGTGTGGCAAAGCCACATTAGCTGATGTTACAAGGCCAGCTCAGTCAATCATCCAGACTGTTGCCCCTGTAACTACTGAAAAGGCTGCTGCCCCTCTTCAGGAACCACACGTTTGTCTGGCCTCTCCACAGATACCCCTCCGCTGTGGTTGCACCTACGGTACGGCTATCTGTATCGTTGAGGCACGCAAGCCACCCCACCTCGGCAATGTCTGTGGTTCATGGGAGTGGTGCACTTGAATGTATGACTTCATATTTATCACTATTTAGGGTGGGCCTACATTGCCAATTTTTGCATCATGTAAAAAAATCTTATCTATACGACTTTACAGTTGCTTTTGGTCTTCTGGTGACTTAACTAACCGATAAATGTCAGCCTGAAACGTGTCCATAAAAATTATTTTTGTAAGAAAATGACTAATATTGTGCCTCCTGTTTTGTGTCCAGTAACTTGCTTGCAAGAAAATGTAAAATATCGCTTCTACTGTGAGTATCGATGTGTTCTTAACTCTGTGAAGTTTCATCTCTGCCAAAGATCATGTATTGCATAGCATTGTAGCTCGCGCTGAGAGAGAGTAGCACTTGTGGTTCATCTCGCTTAGAGAGCGGTTGAGTTGTGTGTATGGCTCCGATGTAGAGCAGAGGCTGCTGTGACAGCAAGTCGATTTGATTGTATTTGGAATATATATTGTATTGTAATACCGCGGGAATGAAGGAAATTGCATTTGATGTCATTAGGAAGAAGTTGTATTCTGTAGGTAATGTAATGCTGATTATTAATAATATGTAACAAAGTTGACCTTTCTTTCCTGTTTCATTTACGTAGTTAGAAGATTAACATACTTCCTTCATTTGATAATTAGTTATTAGTGGATTTAAAGTGCAGTATTGATTTTGATGATATTATTGAACAGATTTCGTTATTGGTGCCATAGTAAATGATAGTTAATTGAGTATGACACTAAATTTCAATAATCAGAAACTGATCTGCATAAAATTCTCACAGTCAAACATTAAGAAAGTGATTTGTGGTTATTTTTCTTAATATCTTTCTCGCAGTCAAAATTTTGAGTATAGTCAGTGTCTGTTACAAATGGTGACTTGCCACAGATGTTTTGTGTTTAAAATATCCGTTGCGCACATAATCAGTTTAATGAACTGTTTCTTATTTAATAGTATATACATCAATATCAGTGCCATAATTAAACCAAATTGCTGTGTTAATGAACAATTTGTTGTCTGATTTAACGATAGGTTCAACATCCACAACACACACACAGCTTTTAAGCCTCATTCGCGAACTGTATAAGAGAGCTGCTCACAATGTCATCTAAATGGTTTATACAAATAACAAATAGTAGGGGTCTTACAACACTTCTCTGGCAAACACCAGATGTGGCAAACACCAGATGTCACGTTCCACTCGATACTTTCCGTTAGTTATAAAGTAGTCTCTCATTTGTGACAGGAAATCACGAATCCAATCGGAGAAATATGGCGATATTCTTGAAGTTCGCAATTTAATTAGAAAGGGCTTCTGATGTACATTGTCAAAAGCGTACCGTAAATATAGAAAAATGGACTCGATCTGCGATCCTTTGTCGAAAGCAGTCATAACTCCACACGAGTAAAGTGCCAAATAGCTGTGTTTCGCCAGCCGCAGTGGCCGAGCGGTCTGCGGCGCGCCAGTCACGTTCTGTACGGCCGCTACGGTCACGGGTTCGAATCCCCCCTCGGGCATGGATATTCGTGCCGTCCTTAGTATTAACTAGTTCATAAGTAGTTTGTGATTCAACTGCAGTGATGTCCTCTGAGTGTTGACATACCTCAGTGTTTGCATTCACATAGCCTAAGGCGGCCAACCGTCCCTGATTCTACGGGGCCGTCCCGGATTCTGACGTACTGTCCAGCATTGGAAAACGACTGAAATTTGTCCCACAAGTCCCGCATCCTGGTAATTTTTCACTTTCCACCGACTGCAGATTATTGCAACGCATCGTAAGAATCAGGATATGAAGATTTGTGACAGTGATTATGTGCAGTACTTTTGTTGTCTAGAAAAGAAATAAATATTTAGTATGACTAGGTGAAAAACCTGTGGCTATTAGCGCTGGGTGACCAGTCACTCTGAATTCTCTGAGATTGATAACTATCGTAATAACAATAGGTTCCAAACGAAACGTTCCTGGAGATGCCGAGGTACAACGGACGGTTTTTTGGGTTGGAAGTTAGTTCGCGCTTAGACCCGACATTGTTGTATTTTTGCGTGCTTCGCCGGGTTGCGTGAACAAATTTCTTTGTTTTACTTAGTAATGCCGCCGAATATTAAAAAAAAAAAAAACTGAAAAAAGGACAACTGACCAAGGACTTGGAAAATGGGTTACCTTTATTACAGAAGTGTACACCAACTTCAGAAGTGTGGTGCAAAACGTGTAATGAGTTGTCCTCAGTTCCTCACGGCAGTAAACATGTCATTTACATCTGACAAAAATAAAACGGCTCAGACCGCCACAGGTACATCATCACTCTCAATTTATTTCTGTCAGGGAGACTTCGCTGACTAAGAAGAACTTGTAAGAACCGAAGGTTTGTGGGCTTTCCACACTAGTCACTGTGGTTTTTTTTTTTTTTTTTTTAATAATAATAATAGTCTGATGAAGACTGACTAAATGTGCCGAAAGCGGCCATTTTAATAAATGAGTTTTCTTGACTGCTTTTACTATTGAATATTAAAGAACAGAGTGTTGTTAGCTCCTCAACGCGTTGGTTAAAACTTTAAATGTATTATATTGCTATGCTAACAAGGTTTATTAATGTGATTGCTTGAAAGTGAGGGGCTTTTTTAATAACCAATATGGGTTTGGGTAACATTAATGTTGAAATTTTCAAATGTTTGTTAAGCTTAAGGGACTTAAATACGGGGTCATCAGTCCCTAAACTTACAAACTACTTATGAACTACCTACAACTAAGGACGGCACAAATATTCATGCCCGAGGGGAGGATTCGAACCCCCGACCGTAGTGGCCGTGCAGACCGTGACTAAAGCGCCTCAGCCCCCTCGGCCACCGCGGCCGGCTTTAGGTAACATTAATCATGTGGTGCCTTGCGAGGTAGCCGTGCGGTCTGAGGCTCCATGTTACGGACGGCGCAGCTGCTCCAGTCGGAGGTTCGAATCCTTCCTCCTCCCTCGGTCATGGTGTGTATGTTTTCCTTAGCGTAAGTTAGTTTAAGTTAGATTAAGTAGTTTGTAAGTCTAGAGACCGATGACCTAAGCAGTTAGGTCTCATACGAACTCACACCCATTTGAACATTCTTCGGGCATATTGTATACAGCTTTTCTAGTTCAATTTGCGTAAATTTACACTGACAACAATCATACTGTTAGTTGGAACTGTGACTTTATTTTTCAAAATACTTCTGCAGCACTGATTGAAGTTCATTTACTGACTGTAACTTATATAACTCGCTATTCATATGCGCTGACTCAAAAGTCCAACTTAGGGAGTGGTTGGCTCAGTATTCGCAACTGTCGGATGGAAATAATAGGCCTGTAAATCTGTATGCTTCGTATATCATCTTCTACGGATTCCTGGCTAGGCTTACACACACTCAAGAAGGTGTAGTATTGGGAGGGGATCTTGCAAAATATGGAAAGACTAGTGATTTGTCGTATAACGTAAATTTACCTAAATTTTAACTAAACGTCCTAAGTTTCGTTTTCGCCCGAAACTAGAAGAACCGAAAATTCGATTACGGTTTCTGTTTCGGCTGCCAATTAAGTTTCAGTCGAACTTTGCTGGAAATAAAAGCAATAAAAAACCGAAAATCGGTTATTTAAAAAACCGGTTATCTTGAGCAGTTTTTACAGTGCAGTTAAACTGGTGATGAAAAGAACCGGTATAACCGAAAACCGGTAGTTTCAGCGATAACCGCCATCCCTACAAGATACCGAGTTTCTATATGCCGACTGTTGGTAAGCGAGTGTATGTAATGCTATGTATGCTAATGCTTTGTTACAGTTCTGCGGGGCTGTCAGAATACATTAGCTGGGAATGGACGGCGTATTCAGGTCGAGAAGCACGGGTGTGGCGTAACGTGTTTTGGGATTTCATTTCCTGCCGGCGTATGAATCCCGCCAATGACGTGAGAGTGTTTTAGCGCGCACACAGAGGGTGCGGCCGCGTGATTTGTTTACTCGGGCGGAGGTGGTGGGGAGTGGGAGATTTGCCAAGGGCGGACAAAGGGGCCGCCCGCTGTCGACTGCTTCTGGCCGGTTGAATGGGCCGGCAGGCGAGCGAATCCGTGCGCTGCGGCGTATCGTACAGCAGGGAGAGGAGAGGCGGTTAATTTCCTGAGGGGAAGCCGGCGGCACGGCCAGGCTGTTGGAATAGACGAGAACGTCCGTCTGCCTGCGAGCGGGCGGCAGATGGGAAAACTCTATTTACCGTTCCTTCCTACTCACTCAACGTTCCGCATTTATCCAGCCACCATCCACTTACACAGCATCAAAATAACTCCAAACTGAACAGTTGGTTTAAAAGCTACTTCTCAACAAGCAATTTTTATATTATAAAGAGTAAATAGGAATGTTTTGCAGTTATGAATATAGTGTTTGTCCATGCTACTACAAATAAAATGCGATTTCTTTCACCAGACGCGTTTCGTTTCAATGATAATAAGATATCTTCAGTCGTCTGTAATAATAGAAAACTACAGTTTGTTTTCTTTTTGGATCGAACACAATTTGTTAGCGAATAATGTAAAGTAGATGAAGAATTTTCGGGCTTCCAGCTGGGTGGCGGTTTCTTCAAACTGCGACGTTCCGACGAGTGACATACCCGTCATCTTCGCCAGAAGATGACGGCTATGTCACTCGTCGAAACGTCGCAGTTTGAAGAAACTGCCACCCGGCTGGAAGCCTGAGAATTCTTAAGCAGTAATATACGCCGAGAAAGATTACATTCTCAATGTAAAGAAGGCCTAATATTTTGTTACTTACGGAAATTTTAGTCTGGTTTTCGCCTCACACTATGCAGTGCCGGTCTGCTTCAGACATTAACGCCGGTTCTTCCTCCTGCATTATTGTTTTCTCCACTAATTCCACGTTCACTATTGCACTGTCTATAATGCTTTTTAACAGATAAAATGTGTTTCTTTTGATTATGACTTAGTCCGCACAGTGTGTTATTGTGATGTTGGCAACAACACAGTTGTATTTTTTATGTTTTATAATATACTAGCTTAATGCCCGCTGTTTCGCATGCGTAGGCTGATTAGTCTGCACCAGTTGTTTCTCTCTCTTAATATAAATTTTCATAGATATAGCTTAAGTACTATCATAGTGAAATGTGATACTACCGTAAGTAGTCAAGGTTTTCTGACTTCCTTCCATGACATTTTTGTGTAGAGAATCAGATTCTACTCGTCATTCCGATTCGTTTGATACCTCACACGTCATATGTTTATTCATATTGGTCATGAGTGTAATGAGCAATTACACATGAAATTGTCAATTGCGGTTAACATTTAACGAGAGGATCCCCTACGCAGACAAGCAACATTTCACGGCGTAGTCGGAACGAGGAAGCGACAGTGAGTCAGGCAGGTGGAACACATAGGCGATGGCATACAAAAGACGACGGCTCTTAAACAGCAGGGGGGTCGCGACTGAAGAGCTTTAGACAGACAATGGGAGGCGAGCTTGGCGCCGCATAATTTTACCGGAATTGCGCAGACTGTATGTCACGTGCACTGTTATTGGCGAAGGCTAGCAGAAGGCGTGTTGCTACGATAACGCTGATTGGCTGCTGAGGAAAGATACGTGGTAGGAGAAATTGAGAGCTGCCGGAGGAAATTGCTGGCAGACTCACTTATGCGTTTTCTCTCGCCTTGCGCAAGCGACGGAATCGCGCTCTCTGTGAATTTGAAAGCGACATGCGGTGGTTATGCCTGATTGCGTGTACAGCGAAATTTGCAGTACCAAGTGTTGAGTTACATGCATAACGTCTAACTACGGTACGATTCCAGAGCGGTGAACATTTTGCCAGTCCATAATTTTGATAGTTAACGTCTGCGGACGATTTTGAGCGGCATCTTCTGGGTGGGCTAATTTGCTGAATTAGCGTACCCAGCCAATATTAGTTTGACTACGGAAAATAGCGAGCCTTGCCGTCACCAAGCACAATAGGAAGTTTTTGGCTGAATAATCCCAGCCATCGATTTAATCAGCTAACTTTTTACAGGTTTCAGAGACGCAGCTGCTGTCAGCATCGACGCAACACATGGTATTTACTGAGAAACTGCCAACACCACATTCCCGTACCAATTGAGGTCACTTGGCAGTAATTATTCAATTTTTCATAATTTTTAATGTACAGGAGTGGTAGTTCAGATCTTTTTGAGTATAGTTAAGGACCACTTATCTGTCTTGAATTGAGATGGGCACTACTTTCTGATTTCTAAGCCTAGGAGTCACGGCAGATTTGTTCAACCTGCAGAGCCAGCTGTTTAAGGGTACAAAAAACATTACATATCAGTCCTTGCACGAATTACAAGTTTGAATAAGTCGTCTGTCCAAGTGAAGAGACGGAATATGATGACCAGAGCTTTGGACTACTTGTAGCCGCGGCAGAATGGCCGAGCGTATTAAGGCACCATGCTGCGGAGCATGCTGCTGTTTGCTGTCGGGAGTTCGATTGGCCCCTCGGGCTTGGGTCTTTCTGTTGTCCTTATCATAACTTAGTCTAAGTTAGTTTAATTAGTTTGTAAGTAGTAGGGACTGATAACCCTGTAGTTGAGTCTCTTAAGATTTACAAACATTTGAACATTTGATTTTACTACCTATGGCACCCCTTAATAGTTGAATTTCAAAAAATACCCCAACATGTGTCTTTTAAATTCCAACCAATTTTGCAAATATAATTTTTTGTAATTCTGGGTTCAAAATTGGCTTAGCAGCAACGTATTTTCAAAAAAAATATTTCATCCCCTATTTCACCCCCTAAATGATTACTTTTCTGGAAGTACCGAAACACTTGTCTTTTTAATTCTGATCAAAAAAGATACCAATCTATGTGGTTGTAGCTTCAAAATTGCCTTAATAAGCAAAAGATTTACGAAAAACATCCCCTCTCCAATTTAACCCCCTTGATGGTTGAATTTCCACAAATGCCGAAAATTTTTGATCCCTTATTGTACCCACTTACTTGCTGAATTTCCAAAAATACTGAAACTCGAGTTTTTTAAAATCCTGACCAAGATTCCATATCCGAAGTTTCGTAGATGTAGCTTAAAACTGGAATTAACAGCAACATGTTTTTGAAAATCATTTTCTGCGTCTCCTATTTTACCCACTTATTGGTCGAATTTCAAAAAAAATCGGAAACACTTGTCTTTTAAATTCCAACCCTGAAGTAAAATCCGAAATTTCGTAGTTCCAGCTTCAAAATTGCCTAAATAGCAATGTATTTTCAAAAAAACAATTCATCCCCTATTTCACCCCCTTACGGACGTAAAATCGGAAAATCGCTTCTTAAAAGACGCCTACGGAGTAAGGTCAACACTCTCCACAATTTTTAAGTTTCTATCTGCAGTGGTTTGGGCTGGGCGATGATGAGTCAGTCAGTCAGTCGGGACATTGCAGGAAGGAAGGAAAGAATCTTACGGTTTAACGTCCCGTCGGCTACTTGGTCAGACGGAATTCACGCTCGGATATTTGGGGAAGGATGGGGGAAGGAAATCGGCCATGCCCACTTAAAGGAACCATCCCGGCATTTGCCTGGAGTGATTTAGGGAAATCACGGAAAACCTAAATCTGGATGGCCGAAGCTGGATTTGAACCGCCATCCTTCCGAATACGAGTCCAGTGTGTTACCACTGCGCCACCTCACTCAGTGTTTGGGACATTACCTTTTATATAGAGAGGTATGGAGATTATGTTATAGTGATAGTATACTGAATTTTGACGTAATCGAAATGGAGTAGTGCAAAATTGTAATTATGTGAAATGGGAATGGGTACTTTTTTTTAAATATTATTGGGGGTGTGGGTGAGGGGTAGGGAAAAGGTGACTGAATGATGGTTGAATACGGTATGTAGCGGCATGTAAAATGAAATGGAAGATAAGAGTGATGGGCAGGAGATGGAGTGGTGGTTGGAAGAGGAGAAAAGTTTGACAGTTGGCTGTTATACATATATAAAGGTACTGTGTGTTCCTTGTGAAGAAATAACAGTAATACTGAAACTTCTGGGTGCTGACTGGTGAGTGTTTCTGTGTGGGAGAGAGGTTCGCTAACGAAATGTTTTTGATCCAAAAGCAAAACAAACTGTATATTTCTATTGTTACAGACCACTTAAGATGTCTCACTGTTATTAAAACGAAACGCGTCTGGTGAGAAAAACAGCATTTTATTTGAAGTTGCATAGACGGAAAAAACGCTACCATTCATAATTATAAAAGCAACTACGGACATTATGGCCACACAAAAGAATAATTTATTTCAGTTTACAGCTTTTCAAATCGAAATTCCTTTTCTTACTGAGTCGATTCATATTTTTTTTTCTCCTCACGGAACGACACGTAACAAGTAGATAGCATGAAGAAACAAACAAACTTGAAACATTACACACCACTAAATGTCAAGTTTCGTACAGCAATTTAATCTTGAGTTTTACGTGAATGCTCATACCATATGATCATTTTTTGATGTTGCTTGCTATAATAAATCAGGGAGGAAATCCGCGTTAAGCAAGACACCTTGTCTTATTTATTCTTAGCACCGAAACATGTTTCGCCGTTTAATGTGCCATCTTCTGTACGTTTTTGCCTTTAATTTCTGAAACACTTTTATATGTTAGAATTTTTTGGTTTGTATTGACATTGGCATAAACTGCTTGATTTAAAAATTAAGTTGAAAATACCACCTGCGTGAACCATAGACATTGCTAAGGTGGGGTGGCTTGCATGCCTCAACAACACAGATAGCCGTACCGTAGGTGCAACCACAGCGGGGGGATATCTGTGGAGAGGCCAGACAAACGTGTGGTTCCTGAAGAGGGGCAGCAGCCTTTTCAGTAGTTACATGGGCAACAGTCTGGATGATTGAGCTGGCAGTGTAACATCAACTAACATGGCTTTGCCATCAGTTACTGCATAACGGTTGAAATCAAGGCAGTCTTTACTTTTCTCGAGCACATGCAGCGCTGCTGTATAGTAAATGATGTTGGCGTCTTCTCGGGTAAAATGTTCCGGAGGTAAAATAGTCCTCTATTCGGATCTCCGTGCGGGGACTACTTAGGATGATGTCGTAATCAACAAAAACAAAAGGGGCATTCTACGAATCGGAGCGTGGAATGTTCTAACCCTTAATCGCATAGGTATATTAGACAATTTGAAAAAAGAAATGTATACCTTAAAGCTAGTATGGTAAGTATTAGCGAAGTTCGGTGGCACGATGAACAGGATTTCTGGTCAGGTGAGTACAGGGTTATAAACACGAAATCAGTTGGTGATAACGCAGGCGTAGGTCTGATAATGAATAAGAAAATAGGAATGCCTGTAAGTTATTGTAAACAGCATAGTTAACGCATTATCGTAGCAAAGACAGACACAAAACCAACACCAATAACAGTAGTACAAGATTAAAAGCCACCTATTTCTGCCGATGATGAGGACATCGAAGAAATATACTAGAAAATAAAAGAAATCATTTAGGAAATTAAGGGAGACAAAATTTGAAGGATAAGGCGTAATAGAAATCCCTGGATAACACAGGATTTAGTGGACTTAATTGATGAGAGGAGGAAATATAAAAATGCTTCAACTGAAGCTGGCAAAAGGGACTAAAAAGGTCTGAAAAATGACATTGACGGAAAGTGCAGACTGGCTAAGCAGGAGTGGCTAGAGGATAAATGCAGAATCGTAGAAGAATGTATAGCCAGGGGAAAAATAGATACCCCCTACAGGAAAATAAAAGAGACATTAGAGACAAGAAAAGCATCTGTATGAATATCAAGAACTCAGACGGAAAACCAGTACTAAGCAGAGAGGGGAAAGCTGAAATGTGGAAGGAATATATAGAGGGCCTGTACAAAGGAAATAAACTTCAGGGTAATATTCTAGAAATGGAAGACGAAGTGGAAGAAGAGGAGATAGGAGATACGACACTGCGAGACGGATTTGACAGAGTCTTGAAAGATTTGAGTCGAAACAAGGCCCCTGGAGTCGATGATATTCCGTCTGAACTGCTGATTTCGTTAGGAGAGCCAGTCATGATAAAATTGTTCCACCTGGTATGCAAGATGTATGAGACAGGGGAAATACCCTCCGACTTCAATAAGAATATAATGATTCCAATTCCAAAGAAAGAAAGTGCAGACAAATGTGAAAATTACAGAAAGACCAGTTTAATAAGACATGGTTGCAAAATAGTAACACGAATTATTTACAGTGGAATAGAAAACTTGGTGGAATCCAACCTTGGGGAAGATCAGTTTGAATTTAGGAGAAATGTAGGAACACGGGCGGCAATACTCACATTACGGCTTATCTTAGAAGATAGGCTAAGGAAAGGGAAACCTATTTTTTAGCATTTGTGGATTTGGAGAGAGCTTTTGACAAAGTCGACTGGAATAATCTCTTCCAAATTCTGAAGGTAACAGGGATAAAATATAGGAAGAGAAGAGTTATATTCAACTTATACAAAAACATGACAGTGGTTATTACAGTCGAAGGGCATGAAAGGGACGTAGAGGTTGGGAAGGGAATAAGACAGGGTTGTAGCCTTTCCCCAGTGTTGTTCAGTCTATACATTGAGCAAGCAGTGAAGGGATGCAACGAGAAATTTGGAGAGGGAATTAAAGTACAGGGATAAGAAATAAAAACTTTGCGGTCTGCCGATGACACAGTAAGTCTGTCAGACACACCAAAGGACGTGAAAGAGCAATTGAATGAAATGGACAGTATCTTGAAAAGAGGGTATAAGATGAACATGAGTGAAGCAAGGGTATAAGATGAACATGAGTGAAGCAAGATACTGGAATGTAGCGCCAGAAAGTCAGGCGATGCTGAAGGAATTAGATTAGGTAATGAGACAATAAACGAAGTAGATGAGTTGTGTTATTTGGGTAGCAAGATATCTTCTGACGGCCGAAGTAAATAAGATATAAAATTCCGAGTTTCTGAAGAAGCGAAATTTGTTGACATGCAATATTAATTTAAATGTTAGAAAGTCCTTTCTGAAAGCATTTGTCTGAGTGTATCATTCTATGGGAGTGAAAGTTGGACGATAAGGAGTTCAGTCAAAAACATGATAGAAGCTTTTGAAACTTGATGCTACAGACGAATTATGAAATTAGATCGGTAGATTACATAACTAATGAGGAGGTGCTTAACCGAATTGGGGAGAGAAGGAGGTTCTGGCATATCCTGACTAAGAGAAGGGACACATACTGAGACATCAAGGAATTGTCAACTTAGCATTAAAGATAGTGTCTGGGGTAAAAATCGTAGAGACTGAGGGACGAATACAGTAAGCAAATTCAAAAGAATGTAGGTTGCCGAACTTATTCTCAGACGAAGAGGCTTGCACAGGACAGCGTAGCGTGGAGAGCTGCATCAGTCTGCGGAGTGAAGACCACAACAACAACAACATACGAGGCATATTCGCAAAGTAAGTTCCGTTTAGTTGTATAAAACAAGCATGTACAGACAGAGAAAAATTATTTATTGTACAGAAATCTGCTGGCCGCGGTGGCCGAGGGGACTGAGGCGCTCCAGTCACGGTCTGCACGGCCACTGCGGTCGGGGATTCGAATGCCCCCTCGGGCATGGATATTTGTGCCGTCCTTAGTATTAGTTACTTCATAAGTAGTTTGTAAGTTTAGGGACTGATGATCCCGTAGTTAAGTCTCATCAGCTATACAAACATTTGAACATTTGGACATACAGAAATCTAAAACTGCTGAAAAACGTTTCTAGATAGCTTCCGAAATTTTGTAGGCACTTGTCATAGCATGGCACAAGTTCTTGTGTACCTTCCTCATAGAAAGTAGCCGTCTGTGTATTAAACCGTGTGGTAACATGTCCTTACAGCTCGTTATCATCGTTGCAGTATTGACCACCAAGGACAGATTTTAGGTGTAAGAAGAGAGAAAACTCGGTAGCAGCGAGGTTCGGGCTGTATGGCGGATGTTCAAACACGTCCCTGTGAAATTACCGTAATAGTTCAAAAAATGTTTGTAAATCTATCCGACGAAACTGCGTGGTCATCAGTCCGTAGCTTACAAACTACTTAAACCTACGTATACTAAGGACAACACACACACACACACACACACACACACACATATATGCCCCAGGGAGGACTCGAACCTCCGACGGCGAGCAGCCGCGCGCTCCGCAGCAAGACGCCTGAGACCGCTCGGCTACTGCACCGTGGCCCGTAAGAGTTATTTGGTCACATTCGCCGTGTCAGGTCGGGCTTTATCGTGGACTAATCGACTACCAGTGACTATCCGAGAAGGAACACCATCACCTTTTTCATTGTAGCGTATCAAAAACAGTAAGTGCACTGCTCATTCGTTGTTTTTGTGTTGTTCAGTAAAATTTCGGGTATCCAATGTGAGCAAAGTTTTCGAAATTTTAGTTTTTCAGTAACAATTTCGTGAATTAGTGATCGTGAGACTCCCATAACGTCCATAGCAAGAGCACAAAGTGTAAACTTACGGTTGTGCTTAATCTTCTGTTCAGTTGTATGTACCAGTCCATCAGTAACCATAGACGAGCTTCCACTTCGTTCTACATCGTGTATCTGATCACGTCTTTCATTCAACAGTCTGATCCATCTTCCGACCACTGAATCACTCATAGAATTTTGTCCGTAAACGTCGCAGATTTGCCGATGAATTTCTTTTCGTTTAACTTTCTTTGCATTTAGAAAAAGGATCGCAGATCTGATTTCACGCGCGGTAGCATTTGCAATTACGTCAGACATTATGAAGAAGCACTACAAAACCAGCGATCTGAAAATGGCGTACATGTCTTCTCCTTGAGTCACATGCTCAGAACTGTGATCATAGCGCTGCCGAGGACAATTTATTCAGCTGATATGACATCATAAGGACTGAGCAGAATGGGAACGAAGTTAAAATGGACAGTGAGTTGGACACAAGACGAAGGACAGGCAGGAAGAAGGTTATTGAATAACAAGTACACGAAGTGATTACCCATCCGGGCACTGCGGGTTAGCCGCGGTGGAGTAGCCGAGCGGTCTAAAGCGTCTCGCTGCGGAGCGCGCGGTTGCTCGCCGTGGAGGTTCGAGTCCTCCCTGGGACATGGGTGTGTGTGTTTGTCCTTAGGTTAGTTTACCTAGATTTAAGTAGTTTGTAAGCTACGGACTGATGACCACGCAGTTTGGTCCGATAGATTTAAAAAAAGAAAAAAAAACTGCGGGTTATTGATGCTACTTTTAATTACTGCTACGTCCTTTTACTACAGTCGACATAGTTGATTTAATAGAGTTAGTAACCGCAGTAACGTTTAAAACAATTTATTATCTTTTTCTCAGCTATCTCCTGTTCACTGACATGTTTCAGTCCTTCTGGAGCATTTTCATAATCTTGTAGTTGCTTCTGCAACTCTTGTGAACTGTGTTGTGGCAAGTTTTATACATCGCAACCCCGCTGCAATGTAACCCATTCAGAGTGTGATGTTGACCCACAGTAGCGTCAGCGTTGTAAATGGCTGGTGTGGTGGCCATCACTCCAACTTTGTGGAGAGGAATTAGCGGGTCGTCGGCAGCCTTTTGTTCGGCAACTTTGTGCCGTGTTTCCAGCGGAGGGTCGCGGGCAGCGCAGGCTTTTGTTTACGCTGCGCTATTGTCGCCATTATGTGCGGCGCAAAACCCTGCGGAGGAAGTTGGCAAAGTCTGCCCGGCGCTTTATGGATGGCTGTGCGTGTGTCACGTGACTCCAGAGCCCGACGTAAGGCCCCGAGCGAGGCAGAGCTGTGCTTACGGAGAGGCGAGCTTAAATTTCACACCGTGGCCTACAAACGAGCTACAGAGCTCTTTGCGGTAACCTACAGTGACTCGCGTAATTATTCGGTCACACGTATTTTCCTCCGCATTACTCATTTCAGTGATAATAAAACACTAATATAAATTATATATAAGTTTCTGTGAGGAGTGTAGAATCTAAATATCCATCTTACTTCTAAACAACACTGAACGTACAAATACAAGAATTACTACAGAAAATCGAAAACAAAACAAACGTTGTATAAAATTATTCTGACATCTTTCTTCCGATGATCCAAAAAGTTCAGTATGTGGTAGGCATTCCTTTCATCTTAACCCTTTCGTACCCTATGGCTACAAAGGTGTACTTAACTTCTATGGTGTCTAAGATGGTTCAGAACCGTTTTTCCTCAATGGAAAGTACATGTATACGACACCTGAGTATTCAATCATTTCATCATGCACAATTACTGCCATCTGCGGAAGATCACTATAAAAATACTAAGAAGCGAGTGTTGCACTGCGCAGCAGTTTGCGAACTACAAAGAACACGGAAATTGTGGGTTACTTGTATTCCACTGTATAACTGAAAATAGTAGTTGTTATTTTGCGATGTAGTTATTGAACGTTCATTTTATTTAGTACAACAGTTGGTAGTACAAAATTAAGTAATTTAGTCCTTAAGAAAAGCCACTGTTTTTCAGTATAAAGTGTTGTAGAATGAAAATGGGCGCATATAACTGCATAAATTTTGCTTCTAAAATCACTGAAAATTTAACTTAAGAGTATCACAGCATTAAAAATAGTTTCATTGTCAGAGAAAAAAATCAGGTCTGAAAGGGTTAATTACTTCTATTACACGATTTGGTATGCTATCCATTTATTTCCAGTTATATTCCGCTGATATTTTCTGCCACTCTTCTTTGTACTTCTTTACATATTATTGTTGTCTTCCATACTTGTTTTTTCAAGTTTTCTTTTCCAGAGATTCTCAATCACATTGAAGTCTGATGATTTAGGCGGAAGATGCATCACCTTACACAGAAACCACCATATTCACATTCCATTCCGTATGTGTCGGGTCACTAAATCAGTATCTTGATAAAGCTATAAATTTTCACAAGCGCTCTTTTCGACATTATCTCTCAGTATTCTAAGGTACTGAAAATGGTCCATTTTACCCTCAATAAAAAGTACCTCGCCAACTCGACACACATGCCCAAAGCACAATATTTAACCATTGTATTTAGTCTTTGCTCTTGAAGAACAGTATTAGGACGTCGCCAATACATTATCCTAAGATCTGACTCAAATATATTAAATTCCACCACGAATTGCAAATGTTTCTATGCCTGTTGGACCAAACTGTTATGCTCATCAGTCCATAGACTTGAAAACTACTTAAACTAACTTACCCTAACGACAACACACCCAGGACCGAGGCATGACTCGATCCTCTGGCTGGAACGGGCGCAGCTAGATACCTTACAGCACGTGGCAATTCCGCGCGGCTATCACAATTTGCTTTCTCTAACATGATCTTTGTCAAACAGCAGTTTGTTAATTTCATTTACTTAACTTAAGAACGCATTCAGTCTTGCAATACGACCGTGTAAGTTACCTCTCCTGAGCACTCTATGTATTGTTCAAGATGTTCAAATGTTTCTCAATCTATCGGATTCCACTGCTTGGTTATTAGCCCGTATCTTACAAACTACTTAAACTGAGATAATTTAACAGAAGGGCAACACAAACACCCCTGCCCGAGCGGGCACTCGAACCACCGACGGCGAACGTTCGCGCACACTGCAGCACGGCTCCCTAGTGCGCACGGCTAATCCGCCGCGGCTCCCATGATTTATGAGAAATATTGTGCAGTATGTTCAAATGTTTCTTAAGCTTAAGGGACTTGACTGCATGGTCATCAGTCCCTAAACTTACAAACTACTTATGAACTAGCTTATAGTAAAGACGACAGGAACATCCATGCCCGATGGGGCATTCCAACCCCGACGGGGAACGGCCTCGCGGTTCGGAGCATACCGTTTCAATGCGCTTGGCCACGGCAAATATTGTGCACACAAACTAGTTTTTAATACACCAGTGTGACAGATTCAACACCATGGTAAAATGTTTACTTTTGGAAAACCCTGAAACCACAGAACGCAGTACGATTCCGCCAATACAGTCATTCGAATACTAACACTAGTCGTACAGGAGACACACAGAGTGTGAAAGACCACCGTTAATTGTAAAATTAATTCTGGCTGAAGGGAACAGTTAAAAGCTTACTTTAAACATATAACTCTGGTCGTAAAACCAGCTAAAGGATTCGCGTGAACTACTTGTGGTGTCGCACATGTATAAAGTGCGCGCCACCTACTTTCGCCGCCCGCCGCCATGCATCCACAGCGCGGCGTTCTTACGTCAGCCACGAGCGCCCTCTATTGCAACTCCGCTCGTGGCCACCACTGAACGACATCGTTCACTTGGGACTGAGATAGGAACGAGTTAACACTTCGGAATCAGATAGGCACCAGTGAAGACTTTGCTATCGGACAGGCACTAGGCAGGCCTCTAGCTCAACTATGTATCAGCATTCTGCAGTACTGACCTATGTAAAAGTTAAGTATTACTGAGTCTCTAAGAAATATATATCTCGTTCTAATTTACTCTAGTGTTTCTAGTTTCTGCTGTCCCACTGGTTGCTCACCTACGTACCTGCACAAGCGTGCATCCTTATTCCTGTGTCGGTCTCTTTCCACTCGGCCACCGACACCTACAACGGAAACGAGACACAAAAGCGGCGACGAGGCTGGGACACAAAACTACTGACTACTTCCTGCAACATAATCTTGTTCCCTGGCCCAGAATTCAGAACTGACTCAAACTTTACTTCAGCAGCAGGAAGACAAAGTGACGTTGGACAACATACGTCGTAGATCTCGAGAATTACACATAATCATTAATATACAAGCCACCCCGAACTAAACCATTTGTTGAAAGTGGCTGTGAGAACATTTATGGCGCAACGAAATTAAAACATGATAATTTGCATCTGAGTATGTTCTCAGCACTGGTGCAAAACAACATTAAATAAAAAAGGTAGGGTATTCATATACTAATATTTATAAGAAGGATAAAATTTCACTGCCCATGAATTACGGCACCAATTTTGATAAACAATAAAAACGCATCCCACATTAAAAATTAATCTAAAGTAATCTGAACTGAACATCGCCAGCGAGGTGGGGGGGGGGGGGTGATTTAAAAGCAACAATCAATACGCGCGAAGCAAAGCGAAACTCATCCAACTCAGCGTGCTGATACGAAGCAGAAGCAGACACGCTATCGTAGGTGAAATTCAGCGAACCAGGACGTACCACACAACACAAGAAAAAGTAAACTTTGTAGGTCACTCTGGTCTGTCATTCTTTACCTAAGATGGTAGGCGATAATAGCGAGATTAATTTCCATTCAAATCAAACAGTGAGCATGCGGAATTTTTGAAACGCTCGACACGTGTCTGCTACGTTACATATTCGCACCCCACTGAAGGCGAATTGCTTAAAGATCGTATTCATTTCAACAAACACGAACGGAATCACAGATTACGAAGCCAGAATACACAATAGGAAGGCACTAGTGTATGTGCATTGGCGAGAACTCAGGTGACTAGCTATAAACACTTGAAGTCGAAGATCGGAAACAGGTGGTTCCGAAAACCAATAAAAATATAAAAATTAAATTTCCCAGAAATAAAGAAAAATAGCTACGGCGTGCAACACTTAGAAATGCGTAGGATATCATAAGGCAGCTAAAGAAATACAGTTAGGTGCGAATGGGAAGGTTTTACACGGATGGACGAAGCCCAATCTTCAAAAATCAGAATATAGGAATAAATTCAAAGTCAGTGTAAATCAACTAAGAAATACGGCACGCAGTCCCTAGAAATACGTAGTATTTCATAAGCAAGCTAATAAAGGGGGTCGTACAAGGCTAGAAGAGAATTTACTGACGGAGTCTGAAAGCAAAGTACAAGATTGGAAACGAAAGAGCAATTTAAAATAGGCGGAGGGGAGATCGCAATATGCTAAAGGAAGTCAGAAGGATACATGCAGAATCTCTCGCCCGAAGGGCATAGAAACTGACACAGTGGTAACTGAAGGCTTTGTTCTAAGAACACACCACACGGAGTACATATAACTCGTGGAAGGAGAAAATGGAAAAGAATATTTCACATACACTACACAGAATGAAAATATTACCGCAAAATTAGTCGCGTTCCACAACGCTAGAAAGAAATTAAATGGAGTTCATACACTGCCAGCTAGTCTCACACAGGTTACCTATTACCAGCAGTTATCAAACCGAATTAGTTGCATATTCACCACATTTACCTATGAAAAATCACCGAAATGAAATTGATTATATTTCCGGACATGATCGGAGTAACTTATTCCGAAAAATGAACCTAAGTTCTGAGGTCTAATTTTAACACAAGACGAAGAATCGCTACCAGAACGTCTTACCATCGCGAAGCGCCGTCACCGAATGTCCAAGTCGGCCAGCCCGTGAGACCCTCGTCAGGGGCCGGAAATCGGCAAAACCCACGAAAAAGAGGTGGGGAGAAGAGCTTAATCTCGCGCGTCCAACCGAGGCTTGCTGGTGGGCACTGCCAAGCCAACTTGTGACCAAAGGGTGGAGGAACCTCTTTGGTAGCATCAAAAGCAGAGTTTGATAACGACTACCTATCAATACGAAGGCAGAGAAACACTAGTAGCGAGCAGCCAGTAGCCGACGACGATAATTCTCATACATACACACAGACTCCCATGCTAGAAGTTTCTCATACATGCACATACAAAATAAAGCAAGTACACATTCTCACAGGGACAGTGGCGTCACGGAGAAACTGTTCATCTTGCCTCATTCATAGACACAATGATAAATTATTAGCATAATAAAATCCCAGCAATATTAACACAGAATTACAGAAACTAACATTTAAAAACATGAAATGTAACGCTATTCCTCATGCCTCTGAACGAAATGGATTGCCGTTTAGCAAAAAAGCCAATCTAGGGAACTTAGATAAACTACAAGTTAATAACCTAGGGAAGACGGCAGACAACAATCTTTCAACGGCAACAGCTGCTAACACATCAACACCAACTGCACCTACTTTTCCTGTGTCGGGTTTGTTACAGACCCATTTGCGTGCTACGACTATGCCTATTACATGCAACTGTTTGTCGATATTTTCAAATGTGCGACGCGTTAGATGATCTCTGTTTCGGTATCTTTCTGCATACAATCTGCAGGCTTCAGCTGAATTTTTCCTACACCTGCCATATATGTCATCTCTGCCTTTCCTGAGTTATAATAAATCATTTTCACCGTTCTTACAATACTGTACACACTCATCTACTTCCGACCTACTTAAAATCATTTAGCTTCTCAATTTACAACTGTGCGTACTTCTGTTCTTACTTTTACTGTACTGTACACTTTCACAAACGTCTGCTCACACAATGTACTACAGTTATTCTAATTGGAAAGACTAATTCAGAATAACAATTCAGAATAACAAAAACATCAAGCGCTATAATCAGACAAAGACGATTGGGACAAACCAAAACGTAGCATTACACCAAGCAACCGTAGGGTTCAACGTCCCGTCGACAGCCAAACTCGTCAACATTTTACTCTTGGTAAACATACCTGTAAATATGCTGATCACTTATCATCAATCTTGTTTGTTAGCACAAGCGACTAAACGTCTAGGGTTTCAAGCGTCAACTTTAGGTTACAATAACTCTCGATGTAATTAAGATTTTACAATGTAACAAACTACATTAAGGTTTTTAACTATTTTCAGTTGTACTAAGAGTAATAACAAGTTTCTATTTTTTTACAATGTGGATTTACAGAACTATTAGTTCAATAAGTCATGTATGCAAAATACTAAAAAGAAATATTTACAGATTAATGGAAAAAAGTTGTGGAATTCGACCTCGAGGAAGATAAGAATGGATTTGGGAGAAATGTAGGAAAACTTACATTAGAAGATAGATTAAGGATAGACAAACCTACGTTTTCATCTTTGGTAGATCTGGAGAAAGCTTTTGACAGTGTTGAATATGTATCAAATTCTGAAGGTGGCAGGGGTAAAATATAGGGAACGAAGAGTTATATTCAACTTGTACAAAATACAGACAGATAAGGTTGTGGCCTTTCCCGAATGTTGTTCTAGCTAACATTGAGCAAGGAGAAATTTGGATAGGGAATGAAAGTTCAGTGAAAAGAAATAAAAACTGTGCGGTTTGCCAATGTCATAGTAATTCTGTCAGGGGTAGCAAAGGATCTGGAAGAGCAACTGAATGTAATGGACAGTATCTCGAAAGGAGAATACAAGATGAACATTAACAAGAGTAAAACAAGGGTAATGTAATGTAGTGTTAGAAAGTCAGGTGTTGCTGAACGAATTAGATTAGGTAATGAGAGACTACAAGTAGTAGATGGGTAGTGAAATAACTTCTAATTATCGAAGTAAAGAAGGCTATGGGAAGAAAAGTGTTTCTGAAGAAATGAAATTTCTCGACATCCAAATCTAGGAAGTCCTTTCTGAAAGCATTTGTCAGGAGTGTAGCATTGTATGGGAGTGAAACGTGGACGATGAATTCAGACAGAAAGATGATAGAAGCTTTCGAAATGTGGTGCTACAGACGAATGGCTGCATCACGTGACAAATAAAGAGGTGCTCAACAGAATTGAGGAGAAAAGGAGTTCGTGGCATACCCTGAATAAGAGAAGGGATAGGTTGGTGAGATACATTCTGAGACATCAAGGAAGTGTCCTCTTAGCATTAGAAGGAATTGTGTGGGATAAAAATCGTAGAGGGAGACCGAGGGACGAATACGATAAGCAGATTAAAAAGGATGTAGGTTGCCGTACGTATTCTCAGATGAAGAGGCTTGCGCAGGACTGGGTAGCCTGGAGAGCTGCATCAAACCACTCTGCCGACTGAAGGCCACAGCGACATAACTTGTCCACTAAACATTCAACGCATTTTAATGCAGCAAATTCCACATAACAATGGATAGATTTACTCCAAAATTCACACAGTAAATAGACAGAGCATGAGCATTACAGTCACAATTCAGTCCATAGAGAACAAAATGCATAATTTGCCGTAACGGTTTGTTAGTGCAATGAAACCACTTTCTGTGTCATGTCATGACACATGATTTGAAGTGCTGATATGTGCTAACGCCCAATTATTTACACTCTATAAGATCCACGGGGTCAAATTACAATACTGGATTTCCTTTTACATATAATTAATTTTGCGTTCAGAATACAAACTCTACGCTATTTACAAAATTTTACATGACAAGGAACGTTTAAGTTTTCATTTGAGATTTCTCCAATATATTATTTTACCACGTCTCTGTAACACGCTACTGTTAGCTACAAACGACCCTATCGAGTCACAAAAAGGCAAGTACGTCCTCGTTTAAACAACACTGACAGAAAATCGATGGCACCAGCCGTTTCAGTCCTCATTCCGCCACCCTCAGCAAACATTCTGGTACGCGAACACGGAACACCCTAAATCCTTTTACACTGTCTCTCAACTTAAGGGAAGACGTGAGAAACGCATACTCTCCTGCTATCAAATGGGGTGCCTAAGATACTGAAGATAAGCAAGTACAATTTGTCTGGTGATTATATATAATACAAAATACTTTCACTTCACTTTTCAAATGTTTACTCTAATATTGAAATGTTTACAAAATTAAAAATTTTAATTCATTTACAATTATTTAAGTTACATTTCCTCGTAACCTATTAAACTAATCACTGCCAAAACTTCACTGTGTTATGTTTACATCCATACAAACAATTATACATAGGAAACATTGGATACCTTTGATAGATATTTATTTAGTACATTTTACATATTTATGGTATAAATCGGTGTAACTTTTTCAATAAATTATTTCTATATCTCATCTTAAACGAAACATTTCAATATTTAGCTCTGTGTGTTTGTTTGTTTGTTGCAATATGAGAAATGTATGAACCAAATATGAAGATATTGTGCTAAAAATGTACTGAAGAACAGGTATAAGTGTCAGAATATGTAGTTTCCGGGAAAATGAATTTAAACATTAAAGTCATATTTCTGAAACTGTACCTTCTCAGAATGTTCCAAGACAGTATTCAGGAACTTCTGTGTTCTCAAGACTTGTCCTGTAACTTTTTTTTCCTTTGGCCTTATTTCTTTTACAACGTCCTGCATAGACATTTCACCTCTTGCCACACGATGATACGCATTTCCTTAAGAATTGGTAGACGGAATGCACCATCACTGAAGATCGAAAGCAGTAACAATTTCACTGGCCGTATATTTCCATCATTAGAAACAATCACAGCAGCATTTGCAGCAAGCTTGACAAGTAAGATGATGAAAACATTGTCTTGGGCCATCGCGTTCACAGACATTCGGATTGTATTTCCATGGATACACTTCCTTAGTAGGTCATGGGCTTGACAGCATTCATGATACATCTTGGAATGCATTTCTTGTGGGTGGAGGAATTGTTATCCCTCTGGGCCTGCTGTCAGTAATTCATCTACATATACATACATACTACGCAATCCACCGTAAGGTGCTTGGCGGAGGGTACACTGTACAACTACTGTGCATTTTCTTTCCTATGCCTATATGCTTCTGTACTAGCCCTAATTTCTCTTATCTTGTCTTTGTGATCACTACGCGAATTGTAAGTAGGCGGAAGCAAGATCGTACTACACTCAGCTTGAAATTCCGGTCCTCTACATTTCCTTAACAGTAATTCACGAAAAAACGTCGTCTTTCCTCCAGCGATGCCCAATTGAGTTCCCGGGGCATTTCCGTGACACTCGCACATTGGTCGAACCTGTTGTTGTGGTCTTCAGTCCGGAGACTGGTTTGATGCAGCTCTCCACAATACCTTATCCTGAGCCAGCCTCTTCATCTCCACATAAGAACGGCAACCTACATCTGTCTGAATCTGCTTACTGTATCCCTTGGTCTTCCACTGCGGTTTTTATCCCACACACTCCCCTCCAACGCTAAATTCGCAATTCCTTGATGTGTCCTACCAATCTATCCCTTCTTTTAGTCAAGGTATGCCAGAGATTTCTTTTCTCCCCAATTCTGTTCAGTACCTCCTCATTAGTTACGCGATCCACCCACCTAATCTTCAGCATTCTTCTGTAGCACCATATTTCAAAAGCCTCAATCCTCTTCCTGTCCGCATTGTTTATAGTCCATGTCTCACTCCCATACAAGGCAACACTCCATACAAATGCCTTCAGAAAGGATTTCCTTAGGCTTAAATCAATATTCGATGTTAACAAATTTCTCTTTTTCAAAAACGCTTTTCTACCCATTGCCATTCTGCAGTTTATATCCTCTGTACTGCGACCATCATTTGTTATTTTACTGCCCAAGTAACAAAACTCATCTACCTCCTTTATTGCTTCGATACCCAATCTAATTCCTTCAGCATGACCTGATTTTCTTACACTGCACTCCATTACCCTAGTTTTGCTATTGTTAATCTTCATCTTATATGCACCTTTCAGCACACTGTCCATTCCGTTTAACTGCTCTTCCAGGTCCTTTGCTGTATCTGACAGAATTACTATGTCGTCGGCAAAACGCAAAGTTTTTAATTCTTCACCCTGAACTTTAACTCCTTGCTTTCCTTTATAGATTCCTCAATGTACAAATTGAATAACATTCGAGAAAGGCTATAACCCTGTCTTACTCCCTTTCCAACCACTGCATCCCTTTCATGCCCTTCAACTCTGACAACCGCTGTCTGGTTTTTGTACAAGTTGTAAATAACCTTACGCTCCCTATATTTTACTCCTGCTTGCTTCAGAACTTGAAAGAGTTTATTCCAATCAACATTGTCAAAAGCCTTCTCCAAATCTACAAAAGCTAGAAATGTAGGTTAGCCTTTTCTTAATCTATCTTCTACGATAAGTCGTAAAGTGAGTATTGCCTCCCGTGTTCCTACATTTCTTCTGAACCCAAACTGATCTTCCCCGAGGTCGGCTTCTACCAGCTTTTCCATTCTTCTGTATATAAATCGTGTTAATATTTTGCAACCATGACTTATTAAACTGATGGTTCTGTAGTTTTCACACCTGTCTGCACCTGCTTTCTTTGGAATGGGGATTATAACATTTTTCTTAAAGTCTGAGGGTACTTCACCTGTCTCATACATCTTACACACCAGGTGAAACAATTTTGTCATGGCTGGTTCTCCCAGAGACTTCAGTAGCTCTGAGGGAATATCATCTACTCCAGGGGCCTTGTTTCGACTTAGATCTTTCAGGGCTCTGTCAAATTCTTCTCTCAGTACAGTATCTCCTATTTCATCTTCATCTACATCCTCTTCCCTTCCTACAATATTGTCTCGATGTTCATTTCCTTTGTAGAGCGCCTCTATATACTCTTTCCACCTTTCAGCTTTCCCTTCTTTGCTGAGAACTGGTTTTCCATCAGTATCCTTGATATTCATGGAGCTGTTTTTCTTATCCCCAAATGTTTCTTTTATTTTACTGTAGGCTGTATCTATTTTTCCCCTATTTATACATTCTTCTACATCCTTGCATTTCCCTTCTAGCCACTCCTTCTTAGCCATTTTGCACTTCCTGTCTATCTCATTTCTAAGTCGCCTGTACTCTATTTTGTCTGTTTCATTTACTGCATTTTTTATATTTTCTCCTTTCATCGATTAAATTTAGTATCTCCTGTGATATCCAAGGATTTTTTGTAGGTCTTGCCTTCCTACCTATTTTGTCCTCTGCTGCCATCACTATTTGATCTCTCAATTTTACCCATTCCTCCTCTACTGTTTTATTTTCCCCCGTTTCTGTCAATTGTTGCCTAAAGCTCACTCTGAAACTCTTAAGAACTTCAGGTTCCTTCAATTTATCGAGGTCCCATCTCCTTATTTTCCTACCTTTTTGTAGTTTCTTCAGTTTCAGCATACAGTTCATAACCAACAAATTATGGCCAGCGTCTATGTCTGCCCCTGGGTATGTCCTACACTTTAAAACGTGGTTCCGAAATCTATGTCTCACAATTATAAAATCTATCTGGTATCTCCTGGTGCCCCTTGGTCTCTTCCACGTATACAACCTTCTTTTGTGATTTTTAAACCAAGAGTTTGTAATAACTAAATTATGTTCTGTGCAAAACTCTACCAGGCGGCTTCCTCTTTCATTCCTTTTGCCCAGACCATATTCACCTACTATCTTCCCTTTCCTTCCTTGTCCTACTACCGAATTCCAGTCTCCCATAACAATTAAGTTTTCCTCTCCCTTAATTGTCTGAATAATTTCCTTTAGCTCCTCATATATTTCTTCGATTTTCTCATCATCGGCAGAGCTAGTTGGCATATAAACCTGTACTACTGTTGTTGGTGTTGGCTTCGTATCTATCTTGACAACGATAATGCGATCACTGTGCTGATCGTAGTA
Organism: Locusta migratoria; assembly: GCA_026315105.1. Lineage (NCBI taxonomy): Eukaryota > Metazoa > Arthropoda > Insecta > Orthoptera > Acrididae > Locusta > Locusta migratoria. The sequence goes on from CM048751.1 coordinate 317,164,592, forward strand.
GTTTACCCTCATTCCTATTTTATTTTTCATTATCAATCCTACTCCTGTGATACACCCAATTGATTTTGTATTTATAATCCTATACTCACCTGACCAGATATCCTGTTCGTCCTGCCTACCAGTAATAAACCTAGCTGCTCGCCTCTGAACTGCTGCTATGTCTTCCTTTAAACCTGTTCCAGGTCCTAAACACTTGAGCAATACTCAAGACGTGGTCGTACAAGTGTTTTATAAGCAGTCTCCGTTACAGATGAAGTACATCTTCCAAAAATTCTCCCAATAAACCGAAGTCGGCTGTCCGCCTTATTCACAACTGTCCTTACATGTTCGTTCCATTTTATATCGCTCTGCAATGTTATGCCTAGATAGTTGAACGACGCAACTGCGTCATGAAGTTCACTACTAATGCTGTATTCGAACATTATGGAATTTTTTCCTACCCATGCGCATCACCTTACGTTTTTCTACTTTGAGAGCTAGCTGCCTTTCTTCGCACCAACTAGAAATATTGTCCAAGTCATCCTGTATGCTATTACAGTCAATTAAAGACGATACCCTCCCATACACCACAGCATCATCAGCAAGCAGCCGCAAATTACAACTTACTCTGACTATCAGATCATTTATATAGGTAGAAAATAATAGCGGTCCTATCACACTCCCCTGGGGCACGCCAGACGATACATTCGTCTCTGATGAACACTCGCGTTCGAGAACAACGTACTGCGTTCTATTACTTAGGAAATCTTCCAGCCAGTCACAAGTTCGTATCTTCGTTAGCAGTCTGCACCGTGTCACCGCATCAAACACCTTTTTGAAGTCGAGAAAAACACAATACGCCTGTTGCATTTTATCCATGGCTCGCAAGATGTCATATGAGAAAAGATCAAGCTGAGTTTCACATGAACGATGTTCCTAAGGCCATGCTGATTCAAAGAAAGAAAATATTGAATTCATGACTCATCTCCGTGAACCTATGACATGGTGGTGATACGATTCCCACAGCAATATAGCTTTGACAATATGACAGTCACAAAATTGATTCATTGAAGTGTTTATGTTTTTAAAGGACAAATCAAAACAAATAATGTCACACGACAGAGCTACCGATAATAAGTTGATCAGTGATCGCCAAAAATACCAGAGTAATACATGAAAGCCTTTTCGTCGTTTTGTTCGAACATTTATTGCCAAACGCACATAATAATAATGAAGATCCCACTAACGCAAAAAACAACATCAAACAACGTAAATATTTTCTTTCCTCATATCCAGTGCGATTTAGAAGGTGGAACTTTAGGATATAGACATAATTGCAAATAGATTTCATTATTAAATGCATTGAAAGTAAAAATAAATCTTTTGTCAGTTTAGTACCTTCCCACTTTAAAGAAGGATTCGCATCTCCCTTTAACTGCCAATGTCATTTATTTCTCTCTCTTATTGTTTCCTTTTTCTTCCATTTACGCCCTCTCTTCCATTTTTAGTGTCTTTCTCTCGATCTTCCCTAGAGTTTTTTTCTGCCACATTCGCTGTATCTCTGGATTACTTTGGTCCCATTCTTTTTATCTAAAACACCTAACGGCTACTTCCCTCTTACAGTCTGCTGCCTGATTGTTCAGCCACCATTTTCTCCTCTAGACATGCTCTCGTGGATGGTTTGGTCGGGCTTATAGGATCTAGTAGTTCGTGGAAACGTAACACGTGGTTGGTTATAGTCGAACGGGGCAAATTGACGAAATTATTCTTGTTAGCCATTTTGCGAATGCAGCCCAACAAAGCTTATTTACGGCCTCTAACCAGCTCTCTTTTCCATTTCAATTACATCGTCTCTCTGATTTTCCCACTGTACTGTCGCCATCCATTTATCTCTCTCTGCCACACTGACTGTCTCTCACTGTTAGTGCCTCCTCTCTTTCCCGACTCTTTGCTGTTCTCTTTCAGTAAAACAAGCGCGAATACGTTCGCGTGCAGAAATATTCTGTGTTGGAGGCAGAATGAGGACTGAGGCCGCTGGCTCCACAATTTTCTGTCAGAGTCATTCACAAAGGAACATATTTCCCTGTTTCGTGTTCCAACAGGAATCTTTTTCAGCAGATTTCCTTCTTTGCCTTGCTATAGGAGGGTGGTGTTCTTATGAAAGACAAATTCTATAGATTTGTAAAAATTTGACAGCGTATTCCATTCAGTAATATTTATGTACACGGTATGACGAATACAAAAAGAAACATTTGTCGAGTGAAGATTTCAGACTGTGTCCGAAATCAATTTTATTTATTTATTTATTACAGAACAGTTTTCTTAAAATAGAATCATAAGTCTTTCCTAACGCCCGCAAAGTCTTTCGACACAAAGGTAAGCAAACTTTGTGCGTTTATCCGGCAGAAACCAATATTTCGAGAATGCAATGAGATGTTGTGCCCTCAATTTTAAGTAAAATTTTGACATTGGCTGTGAATTTCTTACGCTGTGTGTGAGCTAAAATCACCCGTATGCAAGATCTACACAGCTTGTTTTCACCTCTGCAGACTCTTTAAAGGATTCATATTCACAGAATTTACTGCGGATGGATAAAGTTGAAATTGAGTTCTCAGCCGGGATTCGAACCCGGGCCTCCTCTTCCCGGGCAGTTGCGCTGACCCCTACACCACATTACTTTCTTCCACTCCGGACACGGCGATCACCACACATGTGCAAACTGCTCTAGTTCGCCTCATGTCCTAAAGAATTATATAATTTTTCGTTCCCGCTATGAGTTACGTTTACACAACTTTCCTCACTTCCTAAAGTTCTCTTCCTTCCTCTTTCGCCAGTACTCCATCCGTTGGTTCACTCGTGCACGTTCTTCGGCCGAGAATACTCAGTATTTCCGCGTTATCTCCTCGAAAAAATCGTTCACCTTCTCAGCCTTCTACCTAAAGATTTGCCTGTTCACAATTTCTTCTGCTGTGATCCCGCATCTTTCTAGGTCCCTGTGCACCTCTTTCCCCCGTGGAACTTGTGTCTTCCTGTTCTCCTGGAAGAGAAGAATCTTGTTGGCGAGCCTCTCTGATCTCATTCATATAAAATGTCAAGACGAAGACAGCATTCTTTTCTTCATTGTGGTGGTGATATTTTCAAATCGTTGATAAAGTTCTTGATTTGATCTTCGGTGGAACGTAAATTCATTTGATATTTTTCTGAGCATCAGAATCTTTCTTAGGAATTACCTTTCTTTCTTTTCCAAAGTTTGAAAGTCCCTTCCTGGCTGTTGTCTCAGATGCATATAAACATTCAGGTTTGACGGCTGATCTTTAGTGTCGGAATTTGGCCAGATATGAGAGTGATTCAGATTTGTATGTGTTCAGACACAATCTGAATGCTAAATCAATTTTTCTTGCCAGTTCTTGAATTGCCGCCATTTCATTGTTCTTTGGAGTCAAAATCTCTCCTAGGTACTTGAACCTCTGAACACATTTGATGTCGCCAAACTTGGTCCTAATTGTCCAGATTGGATTAGTGGCATTTATGTTTATAAATTGTGTCTTGTCAAAAGATATTTGCAATTCTACCTTCACTGCTGTTTCCTTGAGGACTTCAATCTGTGTAGTTGCAGTTTGTAGATTCTATGCGAAAAGCACTATATCTGCAAATGCGAGGCATTCAAATATAAGCCCAGACTGTTTCCGGCCTAGCCTGATTCCATTTGGAAATTTGAACTGACTCATTTCTTCTCGCTATTCATCGATAACTTTCTCTGAACAAGATCTCTTGTCTCAAACCTGATTTGATTTCAAAGGGGTCTGACAGTTCTCCTAAAAACTTAATTTGTGATCGGGTGTTTGTTAGAGATTGCTGAATAAGCCTCGTTGTTTTATCATGTATTTCATATTCTTTCAGCACTTCTATTAATGTGTGTCTATCTACGGAGTCGTACGCCTTTTTAAAGTCCACAAATGTCATGATCACTTTATCATCAGCTGCTAGTGTCTTTGTTTCAATTAAGGTTTTGATGATAAAGATATTCTCTGTACATGATCTTCCTGTCCTAAAGGCAACTTGATATTCACCTAATTATTGATCTATGTGTTGTTCTATTCTCTGTTTGAGAGCAATGGCAAGGATCTTGTATACTACTGGCAGAAGTGATATTCCTCTTTTATTATTGACATTTGATTTGTCACCTTTCTTGTGCAATGGGTGAATGACTGCATCTCTCCATTTTTCTGGGATCTCTCCCGTGAGCCAAATTTGTTGAGAGTCTTTCAAGAGGTTCCAGGAAATTGTCTCCTGCGCGCTTCAAAAGTTCTGCAACATTTGAATCATTCCAAATGATTCAAAAACATCAATCAATCTTTCAGCATTTCTGTTTGTCCTTCTGTGAGCTACATATTTGCCTACAATGATCCGCAATTTTCTCTCTTTTCCAGTCTGGGCACTGAAGTCCCCCGTAAGGATCTTGACAAGCTTGTCTGATGTTCTGAACAGTTCTTCTTCGAGTTGTGATCAAAATTCTTCTACCTTCTCTGGGTTCTTGATTGATTGGCACATGGGCATTGAATGTGGTATACAATTTGTTTCCACTTGCAAGAGATACTATAGACAGTCCAAGTTCCAAGGATTAACACTGCATTCTTCGTTTTCTCTGTTTTCTTAACCTTGATAGCTGGTCGTCCTTTCAGTACCCTGTAATTGTCCAGATCTGACACTTCATCTGTTGTGAATCTTGTTTCTTAGGCTGCCCGAAGATTTATTTTGTATTCATCAAGTACTTTGATCTGTTCCATTTGATTTGTTTCAATTTTTAACAAGGTATTCACGTGAAGTTGAAAGACTACCGTCTGTCGTCTTCCATATATTATTTATAAAATTGTAATTTATTTTATGTCGCTAGATTAGCATTCTGTTAAAACTAGAGCCCCACTCTTTTTGACACATGAGAAATAGTATTTTTATTTCATGTTTTATAATATTAGTTTCTTAAATATTAGTTAATATTGCTAGGATTTTGTTATTTTCACAACTTGTTATTGTAGCTATGAATGTGGCAATAAGTATGGGTTCTCCGCTACGCCACTGTCCCTGTGAGAATATGTATTTGTTTTAATTATAAGTGGATGTGCGAGCATCTAATGGCTGTCTGAATGTGAGTAGTAATAGCTCGCTTTGTTTGGTTCTCTCTGGCTCAGAGTCGATGTTTAGTCGTTACCAACCCCTGATGGTTACAAGCCAGTTGGTTACAAGCCAGTGGACGAGCCCTCCCCAGGGCGAGTGTCACGATCTTCTCTCTCCACCACCGCTGTTTTCTTGAGTTTTCCAGTTTTCGGTAAGCTTCGCGCCTCCTGGTAGCTCGGTCTTCACTTTGTGCTGGGATCGTGGTGAGGTAAGGTTGGTTCTGCTCTTGTGCCAGCTTAGATGGTAGCGATTCATTGTCTAGCATGTTTAACTTAGACTCTTGATCTTAGATTCATTTTTCGGAATATTTTTTTCCGATTGTGCGCGAAAATGTGTTCTAGTTTTCAATCCAGTGATTCCTAACAGATCAACGTTGTGTATGTGTTACTAGTTGTAGTTTGATAACAGCATGGTATATTCAAACATTTAGTAATTACATAACAGTGTACGAACTCTGTGTAAATTCTTTCTAGCCTTGTGGGGTCCGGTTTCTAATACGATATATTCATTTTTGTACAGTGCATGTAAACCTTTCTTATCGTTTCCTTCTGTGAGTGGTATGTTTTCCATGTGGTTGGTTCTTAGAACAAAGCCTTCAGCTACCTCTATTGTTTGTCCCATGCCCATCAGGCAAGTACCTAAGTATCCTTCTGATTTCCACTAACATTTCGCGATCTTTCTCCCCGCCTATTTTAATTTTGCTGTTTCTTCCCGAACTTGTAGCCTCAATCATTGTCAATAATTCTCTCCGAGCCTTGTACAATCACCTTCAATAGCTTCCTTATGAAATTCTATGCAGTTCTAGAAGTTGCATGTCGTAGTTAATTTTCTTTATTTTTCGGAAATCGAAATTATACATTTTTGTTGGTTTTCGGAACCACGTGGGCCCGAACTCCGACCTCATGTGTTTGTATCTAGTCACGTGAATTCACGCCACTTCTCATAAAACCAGTGCCTAGATAGTTTACTCTCAGATTGCAACTTAAGAGTCCGCCGTGATTTTGTGTAATGTATCCAATTTTTAACCACTTCACCTTCAGTGGAGTGCGATCATGTAACGTAGCAATGTGTCACCGTTAGCGTGTTAGCGTGCTAATAACTTTGCTATACTCACGCACCATTTCCAATCAGGCACAACAGACCAGAGGCATTTTCGCAGTTTTATTGTATATAGTGTTGTGTGGTACCTCCGCGTTTTTCTCAATTTCGCCTACGATAGCGGCACCTGCTTCTGCCTCGCTTCAGCACACTGATTTTGGTGAGTTTCGCTGTTGCATTGCGTGTGTGTGAGCGAGTGAGTGTCGTTTGTAAATCCTCCCCCCCCCCCAGGAGCGTTAATTTTGTGTAATTTATGTTAAATTCAATGTTGGGCATCGTCAGTATTAGATAATGTAAATGGGATGCATTTTTATTAAATTAAGAAAACTGATTCCCCGTTTTGCTTGTGTTCGATCTGAATAAACAAGTTCAGTATAATTTTGACTTGCCTATAAATTGTAGTTTTCGAGCACCTTTCTCTTTTTATTTAATATTGTCTTTCACCAGTGCTGAGAACATGCTCAGATTCAATTTTTTATGTTTAAGTTCTGTTACGCCATAAATGTTTTTCATAAGCCACTTTTATAATTTTAATTGTGGTGGTTTGTTTATTAATGCCTGTGTGTAATTCCATGTGAGCTGCCACGAATATTGACCTCTGTATCATTAATTTCTTGTTATTAGAGTAATTTGAACCAAGTCAGTTCTCAATTTGGGCCAGGGAACACGGTTTTGTAGCAGGGAGTAGCCGGTAGTTCACACGGACCTTTTGCTAATTTTACAGCTAAATTTAAGCTTTTTTATAACAGTAAAATCTTATCTGGGTACCTCCTACTAGAATTAAGCTTTTATTTCGTACAGTGGACCACTTTTGAGCTTAACAAATAATTGAACATTTGACCCTTTATAATGAGAAGTATGAATTCAACCATATGAGGCCTAAAAGAAACCAAATCAGTCAAACCTTCAGGCCGTAAATTCAACCAAATACCTATCCATCTTAAATTGGATAGAAAACATAAGAAATATTGTAGGCAAAGCGAATCAAAGAGTACGTTTTGTTGGCAGAACACTTACAAGATCCAACAGTTACACTAAAGAAACTGCCTGCTGCACACTTGTGCGTCCTAGTTTGCAGTATTGCTGAGCATTGTGGGATACCCATCAAGTGGGACTGACACACAATTTAGAGAAAGTTCAGGGAAGGGCAGCTCGTTTTGTATTATCACGATATGGGAGAGTGTCACGGAAATGATGCACGAGTTGGTGTGAAAATCGTTAAACTAAAGGCGTTATTCGTAGCGATGAGATCTATTTGCGAAACTTCTTTCACAAACTCTCTCTTCCAATGCACCCACCTACATAAGAACACACGATCATCAAAATAAAATAAGAGAAAGATTTAGGTGTTCCTTTTTTCCGAGATCTATTAGAGATTGCAACTGAAGGGAAACATCATAAAAGCGGTTCGATGAACTCTCTGCCATGTACTGCAATGAGACGAGTATATATATATATATATATATATATATATATATATATATAAATAAAAACGCATTGCGTACATTTTGCCTTCGGCTGATTTTAACACATAGACCTACATAGCAGCGTATGAAATTCAGAGCAGTTATCGAAAATTTATTGAAAATTAAGAGTACAACATTAACTCAATCTAGTCTAGAGATATTGTTTTCATATCCGCTGGACGAAGTCACACGCTTTCATTTATCAGGACGGGCTACCATCAACACTTAAAAAGTTTTCCCCGACGATTCTGAGCGCTTGAGTACGTGTGTGTGTGTGTGTGTGTGTGTGTGTGTGTGTGTGGTGGGGGACGGGGTGCATGTATCTGTGTGTGTGTGTGTGTTAGTGTGTAACACTGGGGACCGCGGCGGAAGTAAAATTACCGTAATGTACTGTCACGCCACAAAAAAGAATACCTCGTGTGAACACGCATACCGGACCTATAAACTACCTGCCATAGCACCCTGTGCAGTGCTGTACATGTATCGTTGGCTGCGTGCTTCACACGTTGTGCTGCTATACATGCGTCACGTAGGCTACGCTATTTCCACCGTTGCTTCCTACCGGAGTGTTCAGTTTGCAAGGCTTACTCCTAGTACACACGCAAGACAAAGCTCCAAGGATATTAGTTTTACAAGCATTATTTATAGGAACAATTATTTTCCCCTATCTTTACTGCATCGTCTGTAAATATCTCCCCTTTCTACAACATTGCCGCTAAGTTCATTTCCTTCATAGAGTCTCTCTATATACTCTTTCCACCTTTCAGCTTTCCCTTCTTTGCTGAGAACTTGTTTTCCATCAGAGTCCTTGATATTCATAGCGATGTTTTCCTTATCTCCAAATGTTTCTTTTATTTTCCTGTAGGCTGTATATTTTTCCCCTATTTATATATTCTTCTATATCCTTGCATTTGCCCTCTCGCCACTCCTGCTTAGCCATTTTGCACTTCCTGTCAATTTCATTTCTTAGTCGTCTGTACTTCATTTTGACTGTTTCATTCATGCCGATCTATAAGGCCGATTTCCTTCATTTTAGTTTTGAACGAAAGGTTTTCATCCACAGATTTGTCATGAAGTATCAAAATTCACTTAACTCTCGCCTTCCTTTATTTACACTCAAACTCAATATTTTCTGTCCTCGGTATCAATATTTTAATCGTTTCTGATCATGGTACGCAGCTGTTTTTAGGCTAAGAACTCTCAGCGGATCCAGATATTTTTTTGCGTTTTCAAACACTTCGATTGATTGATTCTGAAAAAAGGCATGAGTGCACGTAGTTATGGTTCTAATTAACGTGCGCAATTCGTTATAGCCATAGGACACTCAGCAGATTCAGATCTGTCATTTGAGCCTTTAAACACTTACATCAGTTCCGTGGAATGAAAGTTACGAGTGCACATTCAATTTGTCTTTCGTTTTATCCAACATTTTTTGTCATTCCAGTCACCATATGAACGGTTTTAATTAAGGTACACAGTTCGTTTTGGTCTAACAACACTCAGCAGATCAAGATCTTAACTTATTTCCACTTTAAGTCACTGATCACTAATAGTGAGAAGTAGTCACACAGGTCATCCAGTATTATAATGACCATGTCTCCCTATGTACGTGGGTGCTAACAAAATATGAGCGCATTTGGAGGAGGAAGTTAGTGCAAGAAATTTCGCAAATACATCTCGGTGGAAATGATTATTGGGAGTCGTTTCTGAAGGCATTGGTCTCGACTGCAGCTTCGTTGTACGGTGGTCAAACGTGGACTGTAAATAGTTCAGGACATAACTATTCGAAGTAACGTACTGGAAACGAATGCTGAAGATTAAGAGGATAGATCACGTAACTAATAAGGAGGTCTCGGACAGAATTACGGAGAAAAGCAATTTCTGGCACATCTTGACTAAAAGAAGAGATCATATTGAAACACGTCCACAGAATGTGTGGGCGTGTTCAATTTTTGAGTTATTCATTACTCTTAAGAGTTTCTCCACCATTAATATTACCTATTTGCATGTCAATTATTTTATTCTTTTATCAATGATAAATGCCCCATATTTATATATGCTTTCACCTGTGTGATTGAACTTGTGTGTTCGTATGAATGTGGAAGATTGCTTTTAATACTGACTGACTGCCGCACAATGGCTTACAGTCGCCGCCTCGCGCTTTAGGCCTCTTTTTACTTTAGTTAAGAACGCATGGCTTCGTATGTCGTCTGCACTGCCGTTTGCTGGGTGGGCAGAGACAAGCGTACTTGGCAAGATGGCGAGGTGGCCTTTTCTTAGTGTAGTACCAACATAATCATGGACGAAAGAGGTGACAAAAGAGACCTCTCTCGAACTGTAGAAAAGGGTATTATATTCTTCAGGTAGCAAGGGTTGGTAGACAGTATCCTATGAACGCATTCAAGATAGCTTTTAGCGCGCCCTACATCCGGTGCCTGGAGGGGAAGGCTTTTGGCGCGGCCTGTGTCTTCACTCTTGCTGCGACATGGAAGTAATCATGCTGAGGGGATAGCATGCTGTTAGAACTTTGCTTTCTTTGTGATCAGGCAGTCTTAGTTTAGCAGTTATAGTTTTCTAGAGTAGTTCTTTCGCTATGCAAGGTGAAGTGTTTCCTAATCTACAGAACTCGAATAATTCAGTGTAAATTTAGTATTTTCATTTTCATTCCGGTGATGATTTTGTGCCCGGTTTTTCTCAAGTTAGAATACATGTGTGTGGCCTTCAGCCTTTTTGTAAACTTAGTATGTTTGAATTTCTCCGCTGTTTTTAACTAACGTTTACGCGTCGTGTCTGTATCCGCGAGTATGCTAAATATTTCTCAGATTTTCTGGATTGAGTCCGTCTTTCCTGTCTTGGTATGACCGACTGCACAACGTGCTTTCGTAATGGTCATTACTTTGGCCTTCAGTCAGCATTTACTGATACTAGCTTTCTCCTGTATTAATTCTCGCATGTCCTTTACTTGCTTATTCTAAATTAATTTATTTCTGTAAATTCTATGTAATTCACCATGGTCTCAAACGATGTGGTACTTAAGGATAGTATGCTGCTCCCTTCCTACAGATGAGTTCGTTTGGTGCATAGTGTGGTTTTAATTTGTGCTTGACGACACCCGCCATCTCGTCAAAATGCCGCCAACACTTCGTTTCGCTGCTGCTATCAAGTGTTGCCTTATGAGTAATGTGTCACAAGCATTATGGGCTTGTCTGCGAGTTAATGAATGTGCTTTCCTTTATCCACTGTGTATTTGCTAATTTCCTCCCATGTGACTTCCATGTTCGAGAAGGCCAGAAACCATTTTATTACGGGCAGTAACTTTATGATTTTTCACTTTTTTACAAGGTGTGTGCGCTTTATTGTGCTTAATTTTGTCACCCCACATTTTGCTTGTTTATTTTATGGAATAGATAATGATTTAAAGTATCAAACCTCTGCTTTATAATTTCAAGCTCCCAGTCCCATGTTTAATTATCTATTTCCTTTTTTAACATTAATTTTCTGTTTGTTAAAACGTTGGCTGCTCCCTTAAGGAGTGAGCAGTCAGATAAATTTCCGTTGGACAAGTACTGTGGCCACTCGCAAAGTAGTTTAGAGCAACAGTGAGCAGCATATTTCAACTGCCTGAGATATTGCTTATTTTAATAACAGTCTACTTTCAACATCTCTACTTTCACTATAATATACAGCCGTAACTCTATCTTCTATTACCTACAAAACTTAAGAAGCTACTTTCAATATGTTATGACAAATACTTTGAAAGACCACCGTTAATTGTAAAATTAATTCTGGCTGAAAATAGTCAGTTAAAAGCTAAGCTTACTTTAAACATAAATTCTGGCCGTAAAAAACAACTAGAGGATTCGCGTGAACTACTAACTACTTCCTGCAACAGAATCTAGTTCCGTGGCCCAGAATTTAGAACTGATTCAAAATTTACTTTAGTAGCAGGAAGACAAAGAGACGGTAGCCAACACACATCGTAGATCACGAGAATCATGAATATTCAAGCCACCCCGAACAAAACCATTTCATGAAGGTCGCTTTTAGATCATTTATGGCGTAACAGAATTAAATATATGATAATATTTGTTCTTAGCACTGGTGAAAAACAACATTAAATAAAAGGGAGGGTATTCAGTAACTAATACTCATAATTAGAACAAAATTTTTCTGACAATAAATTATTTATTCAGTTCAAACATGAGCAAATGGGGGAACCAATTTCGTTAAACAATAAAAATGCATCCCATTGAAGATTGACTTAAAATAATTTGAACTTCACATCGTCAGAGGATAGATTTACAATCAACAAGCATTCAGCCACTCACATGCGTGAAGCAAAGCGAAACTCAACCAATTCAGCGTGCTGATACGAAGCAGAAGCAGGCGCCGCTATCGTAAGCGAAATTCAGCGAATCAGGATGTATCGCACAACACAAGGAAAATAAACTTCGTAGGTGGCTCTGGTCAGGAAAAAAACGAGCTGGAGGAAAGAGCTTCGACTCGCGCGTCCTGCCGAGGCTCGCTACTGGGCATTGTCAAACCAAATTGATACCAAAGGGTAGAGGAACCTCTCTGGTAGCGTCAAAAGCAGACGTTGGTAACGACTACCGATCGACACGAAGCCAGAGAAGCAAAGCATGCAGCTAACAGCCGACGACGAAAATTCTCATACAAACACTCAGACTGCCATGCTAGAAGATGCTCATACATGCACTTACAGAATAAAGCAAGTACACATTCCCACATGGACAGCGGCGTCACGGAGAAACCGTTCATACTGCCACATTCAGAGACACAATGATAAATTATCAGCATAATAAAACACCAGCAATATTACATAAGCTAACATTTAAAAACATGAAATGAAACGCTATTCCTCATGCCTCCAAACGAAAGGGGTTCTTGTTTAGGAAAAAAAGCCCATCTAGTGAACTTAGATAATTTACAAAGTTAAAAACCTAGGGAAGACGGCATCAAGGAAGTGAGAGAAGTGTGTGGGCTAAAAGTCGCAGAGGGAGACCGGCACACGAACACAGAAGCAGATTGGCGTTCTTACGAGGAGACAAAGAGAACTGCTTAGGGTAGACTATGGTGGAGAGCTGCATCAAACCACTCTGTGGACTGAAAACCACAACAACAATGACCACAAATGCACAGCAAAACGAAGCAAACAACATAAGATTACAGGAATACTCCAGAGTGCACATATTTCGATGAAAGCATATGGTGGACCGTTTTAATCGGCAAGAACCAATAAGTGGTTCGCAGTTACTATTATAACAACTAAAACAGAATGGTACATTTTGCGATTCACTGTCGAGAAAGTTTGCAGAAGCTGAATGTGTGGCTGATTGCAAATAATTCTGGAGGCAGCATCTCTTGTACGAAACGCGAAGGCGATGTGAGTACAGTCAAGGCTGGTATGGAGTTCGAATGGGCAGCCCTCGATTCGTTGGTCTATCCGCATCACACCTAAAACGTATGTAGATCCAGTGGATTGTTAAACTGCTTATTGCATACAGTTGATTCTGTGAGCACGGAAGTGTATCGCCCTGTTGCAAAAAGAAAATTAGATAATAACTACCGTAACGTCATCATACCATAACTAGGAGCACAAATACATGCTCAGGTACACTTGAAACTAGTTTTCGGATTATTATTATTATTATTGTTGTTGTTTTTCACGAAGAACTGAAATCTGCAATACAAATGCGGTTTCGTATTTAAGATTTCAAAATCAGCCCCCCTCCCACCCCCTGGTGGTGGTGGAAGGAAGTCGAACTTCATGTTTGTTGATGTCCTTCTGGGAGGTGAACAACTTTTAAAGGAACTGTTTTTTAATCCGATTTGTAGTTTCCCAAAAATTCCGCAAAATACTTTCAAGGGCCTCACCCCACATTTTTTTGTGTCGTACTGACCTAACAGTCTGTGGTGAGGTTAGGATTAATAGAGTACCATATTATCTTTTGTTTTACTTTACGAATTTCATCTTTGAGTCTATGATTTTGTATCTTTATCTTTGTATCTGATATCAAAATTACAAGGCGTATTGGATTTGTCTTTCATGTCAATATTACACAGCGGCATGTTGCGAACGTTATTAGTCTGAATGACGAAACCGCGCAAACATCGTATTATGAAGGAATAAACGAAATTTTTCACTCGATGGGAAACGTTGGTGAGTCACAAAATATATAGCTTTTCCTAAGAATACTTGTCGTTGACTTTTCCGGATTACCGCTCGGCACACTCACTCACTACCATGCACACTTGAAGGCTGAATCATTCCGGCCATCGGTGAAAACCATATGGAAACGTTTTATACTTTCATGGTTTACGTTTCTTTTAACGCTTTGCATGCCTCTATTTCTGAACACAATGTGTCTATTTCCACGTTGTTTCTCTTCCAGTCAACTACAATTACACACCCAACACCACACTCTTGGGCCAATTTTAACACTGATTCACCTTTGTCGGGCCTATTAATTGCCTTAAATTTATCTTACAAAGACTCTAACAGCCTCTTCCTTTTCTAAGCCAAAAAAATAAAGAAGAAAGAGCAGTATGGGAAAATCATCACACAGATATTCACGGCAGAAAGCTGTAGTCACAGTGCATGAATCCTTATTGTTTCACTAGCTAGAGTACAGACTGGTGTAAATATAAAGTGTTTTACGTGTCGAATAACTCGTAATGTCGGATAAGCGAAGGTCGGTTTGTGACACAACAACACAGTGACCAACGGTGCTTTCCAGTCATGTGTGCGTACAGGGTGATATATAAAACGATGCTTTATGTATTTTTCCTCATTATTTGTATTTTTTGTAATTTATTATGTATTTGTATATTTTGTTTCTATAATATATTTGCATTGTCCTGCTAATTTCCATGTATGTCAAAAATAATGTAAATATAGTAGACACGCTTGATTAGCAAGGGCTTTGCTATTGTATAGAATCATCTTTGAGTAGGGAGTCTTTTATCGCTGGTAGCGCAAAGGCGCACAGAGAGGAGTCGTTGTTGAGAAGTAGCAGCGGACAGACGATTTTGTTTAACGGTGCGCTCAGTGGTGTACGGCAAAAGTGCGTGTATTGGCACTAGTGGAGGAGACAGCGAAGAGGCAATATTATTTATTCATACGGCCACAGCTCAGATAATTAATAAATACATCAAGAGGAATGCTGTGGGCCATAATTGTAATTAACATTCGTCGCCAAGAAGAGCCTGTGTTTGCCAATTGTTAAGTGCCAACAGTCTTCAATCAGCAGCACCACGTCGCACACCAAATTCAGTAAGATCTCTCCAGTTTGTCTTAGCATGTACAGCTAACCAGCGTATTAGTGATGATTGTTCAATAGCGAACACTGTTATTTGTGAACCTGTGTTTAAAAATCATTACCCATAGTCATTGTCCAGACAGGTTCCTTCCTCATCCATTGTTTTTCCGAAAATATTCACAAAGTTATAGAAAACTAAAAATCAGAGTCATTAAACACAATGTGATAGTCGTTAATAAAAAAAATGTGTTCAGAAAAGTATTACTAAATGTAGCTTATGCCAGTGTTCCTGATCAATAGGTTTGCTAAGTTGAAAGAAACTGCTAGATTAACTTTCAATTTCAAGAGATATTTCAATAACAATGTAAAAGGTTAATTGTTTAACACTGCATATTATTTTGAGGTAAAGTTTGTTTTAACTTGCAAGTACTGACTAGTGAGAATAGTAATTGTTTAGAAGTGTGTGAATGCTAATAATTCCTGGTTAAAGAAAGAGCAAAAAGTTAATCAGAAGGTTAAATGGTTCTTTTATAAATATTCAGTGTTATCACGACAAGTCATTAATTAATTTTTGACCTTGCCATTAGTATAGTTAATAGTTCAGATACAACTTGATTATTGCTAAAGCGCATGGTATACTTGCTGTAGAATAATTTCTGGTACTTATATAAACAATTAATTATTTGAAGCTGTAAATAGTAAGTATTAAGGTGAGAGTTTTGTATGATTTGCTGCATGTTGCATTTGCGCGGCTATGGCTTGCGTTTCGCTGTCTTACATTGAACCCCTGTGTTAGTGAACAATTTCTCAGTAATTAGTATATTGTCAGTGTCTTTTGTACCGGATTTGATGCACATACTGTGATTCACGGCCCACCCAAATTTTACGTAATTTTTAACGTTGTTAATTAACTTTTCTATTATTGAGATACCATTAAATTATTTGCTCGTACAACGAGCTGGCGACCGTAAATCAGGAAGTTATTCATCTCTTTCAAAGTTAATCCCTGTGTCCCGTTTGTTCCGCATTTTTTTCATTTAAACATTGATCATTTTATTCCAAATTTTACTTTCCACTTTCTTTATTCCTCTCGATCGTTGTTGTCTACTAAAGAGGTACGGCAACGTTCCGGTTATAGCCTCCACTACATCATCGGCTTCATTACCGATAGCTTCTCCACCAAATTAAGGGGCACACGGGTCATTTTTCTAATTATCATATTACTAACCGGTGTTGTAGGAAGGGAAGGGCTATAGGTTATGTGTGGCTCTACTGTATATGTAGAAGACAGATATACAGAGTGCTTTACAAAGATGGATGTAATTTCACCGATTTAAGCTTTTTTATGAACCACAAACAGTACACGAACAGTCTTCAGATTAAAGAAAGCTTCGAACTATATATATATTTAGCCCAACCTATAAATATTCAATGAGTGCCCACTTTTCTCGCGCGAGCGATACGTAAGCGCTATCTGAAGTTGTCTCACACCTCAAGGAGCCTGCATTTTGTTAAAGAATTGAGCACAGCAATGAAAGCGTTCCATCGCGCCGGTGGGCCAGCATTTCTGGCAATCGTGGAGCATGAAAGAACGGGCCGCTTTAACAAAAGTCAGCAGAGCAGATGCCTGCTGCTGATTTCCCACGCGGCCCGTCCACCGCCGCGAGGCGGGAGACTGATTTAACCTCCTGCTGATGTGGCGGTGCTCCATCATGGCGCTAAACGGATTTTTGCCACTCTTAGGTAACTCGACGAGAAACGCATATACTCAGCCGAAATTTCGTCTTGGACATTTATTTCCATGTTTTATGAAACATGGTGGCGGCCCAGATTTATTCATAATCTCTATACATAAAAGGAAGTGTCCCGATTGACTGACTGACTGACTAATTGACTGACTGACTGACTGACTCATCATCGCCCAGCCCAAATCACTGAAGATAGAAACTTAAAATTTGTGGAAGGTGTTGATCTTACCCTGCAAGCGTCATTGAAGAAGCGTTTTTTCGATATTCCGTCCGGAAGGGGGTGAAATAGGGGATGAAACGTTTTTTTTTTTTTTTTTGAAAATACGTAACTATTTAGGCAATTTTGAAGCTAGAACTACAAAATTTCGGATTTTAATTCAGGGTTCGAATTTAAAAGACACGTGTTTCGGCAATTTTTTGAAATTCGACAAATACGGGGGTAAAATAGATGACGCACGAAATTGATTTTCAAAAATATGTTGCTGATAACTCAATTTTTAAGCTACAACTACGCAACTTCGGATATGGAATCTTGGTCAGGATTAAAAATCAATGATTTTTACTATTTTTAGAAATTCAACAAGTAAGAGGGTTAAATAGAGGATCAAAAATTCTTTTTGAAAACACGTTGCTATTGATACAATTTTGAAGCTAGAGCTGCAAAAACTGATATTTGTATAGTTGGTTAGACGTTACAAAATACGTGTTTTGGTATTTTTGGAAATTCAACCATCAACGGGGTAAAATTAGAGAGAGGGTGTTTTTCGAAAATATGTTGCTATTTAGGCAAATGTGAAGTTAGAACTGCAAATTTTCGGATTTGGATTCGGGATCCGAATTTAAAAGACACGTGTTTCGGCATTTTTTGAAATTCAACAACTAAGGGGCTAAAAGAGGGGATCAAAAATTCTTTTCGAAAACACATTGTTGTCAAGAGAATTTGGAAGCTATAGCTACAAAAATTGGTATTTGTATTGTTCGTTAGAATTTAAAAAATACGTGTTTCCGTATTTTTGGAAATTCAATCATCAAGGGGGTTAAATTGGAGAGGAGATGTTTTTCAAAAATCTTTTGCTAATAAAGCAATTTTGAAGCTATAACCGCAAAAATTGGTATTGTTTCCTTGGTCAGAATTAAAAAGACACGTGTTTCGGTATTTTCAGAAAATTAATCAATTAGGGGGTGAAATAGGGGATGAAACATTTTTTGAAAATACGTTGCTACTAAGCCAATTTTGTTGCTGTTAACTCAAATTTCAAACTATAACTACGAAACTTAAGATATGGATTCTTCGTCAGGATTAAAAAGAAACAAATGGCGCAGACCAAACAGCCTACGCATGCGATGCAGCGGGGGTTCAGCTAGTATTCGAATAAACTTATTACAAAATATAGAAATAATACATAAGTTTGGAAAATTGGAAGGTGCTACCTCACTTTGAAGGTACACACAGAACAGCTCATCCCACACGAGGCCTGCATGAGGGTCTTGCAGCATTGATCACCGTACTTGGTAAACGCCGAATTCATAATCAGGCTCAACATTGATGTAAAGAATGTGAACTTTGAACCGTTCCTGAATAACACTATAGGGTGTAAAGTGGTGGACTCTGTAAAGCTCAACACCAAATAGAAGAGACAACTTACAAATTAAATATGAATTACTTATCTCCCAACAGTCTTCAGTCTTTCTTAGACAGCTAATTTCAAAAATAAAAAAGTTAAATTTGTATATTCACTATTTAGGATGTGTTACTTATATAATTTTCGTGTTTCCATTCAAATTCACCATACAAGTTAATAATCGAAATATTCACGTTCCAAATTTACGTTTCACACAGTAAGTAATGTGTTAACTTGTAACAATGTTCACACAGATTATTTGGTTGCAGATGACAACGCTACCATTGTCCAATAGTGTCTTATTAAATATAAACCCAAGGTAATTAGCAAAAATAAGATGTACGACTTTTACGCCTAATAGTCACATATATGTTAGTACTGAAACGATGTTTTCTGACATCATTTACCGCGTTAAATAAATAGAAAAGAAAACCATTCGTGATGGCTCAGACATGCTGAAACATATTTCGGTGAAAATTGAAAGCAATGTTTTGCATATCAGGCGTATCTCATACCCAAAAGTGACATCTCTCATTTCAGTACTTCTCGCTATGGGAAAAAACCCTCCAAAATGCTCACATTTTGATATTTTGTGATATATTTCAATCTGGTACCATGCCTGGCGCCTAACGTCCCTCATAACAGCACACAGTAAGTATATTTTTCCATTTCCAGACGTCACAAGCAGTTTTCATGCCGAAAGTCTTCCTACACCTTACTAGGCATATGTTGTGTATGTCACAGTCTCCACTGTATATTACTGCCCTTTTCCATCACATTAACTGAACCGCCCGATATGGTGTTTCTTATTGCAATTTTTATATAGTTGCCAAACTTTGCTGTCGATCATTACTCGCTATCAGTCCTTTTGTATTTCTATTGGTATTCATTGTTGCGGATGAGTCTCTTAAATTCAAGTCTCTTTCTCTTCACAGCCACATTGCCATCCGAATTTAAATTTCATTACTAGTCCCCTTAAATGTAACATCTCGTTTTCGGAGTCCCTGCCTCACCATGAAGTAATGATGTGGCAACCTCTCCGCGTCACAGGACTTTTGAAAATGTACTTCCTGCTCTTACGATTTTGGAACAGTGTATACGTTATTATTGGGTTAGGCTCATGGAATATTTCTGCCTTCACATTGAAACACGTCCACTGATTGTGTGATCGTGTTCCATTTTGATTTATTCATTAACCTAAAATGTTTCTGCACCATTAATGTTGTCTATTGGTGTGTTAATTATTTTATTCTTTTTATTAATGATCAGTGCCCCATGTTTATGTATGTTTGCTCCATATTTATGTATGTTTCCACTCGTGTGATTGAACTTGTATGTTCGTGTGAATGTGGGAAGTTACTTTTAGTATTGACTGGCTGCCGCGCAATGGCTTACAGTCGCCGCCTCCCGCTCTAGGCCTCGTTTTGCTGTAGTTACGAAAGCGTGCCTTCGTATGTCGCCTGCGCTGTCGTCTGCTGGATGTACAGAGACAAGCTTACTTGGCAAGATGGCGAGGTGTCGTGTTTTTAGTGTCGTACCAACCTAATACTGGATGAAAGAGGTGACAGGAGACCTATCTGGGAGCGGTTGTAGAGGGAATTGTCTTGGCCAGGTAGCAAAGGTTGGTGAACACTAGTCTCTGAACGCAATCTGCGTCGGTTTTAGCGCGCTCTACATCCGGTGTATGACGGGGGGAGGTTTTTCCGTGACCTTAGAGCTCATCTTCACTCTTAATTCCGGCTCCGACGACCGTGGAAGTAAGAACTCCGACGAATCATGCTGAGGGGAAGACATGCTGTTAGGACCTTGCTTTCTTTGTGATCAGGCAGTCTTGGTTTTTCAGTGATAGTTCTCTCAAGTAATTCCCTATGCAAGGCAAAGTGTTTCCTAATTTACAGAACTCGTGTAATTCAGAGTAAATTTGTATCTGCATTTTAATCTGGTGATGATTGTGTATCTGGTTTTGCTCAAGTTAGAATACAGGTGTGTGGCCTTCAGCCTTTGTGTAAATTTATTGTACTTGAATTTCCTTGCTGATTTTATCTAACGCTTTCATGTTGCATCTGTATCTGCGAGTATGCTAAATATTTCTTAGAGTTTCTTGTTTGATTCCTTTTTTTCCTGTCTTGTATGACCGATTGCATCGAGTGCTTTTGTAACAGTCATTACTTCGACCTTCAACCATGGTTTCATTAATACTAGCTTTTTTCTATACAAATTCTCGCATTTGATCTATTCACTTATATTGAATTAATAATCTTTGTAAATTCTATGTAATTCACCATGGTCGCCTACCACATTGTACTTAAGAATAGTGAGCCGCTGCCTCCCAACACACAAGCTCGTTTAGTGCACAGTATAATTAAATTTGTGATTGGGACACACACCACCTTGTCAAGATGCTGCTGACGCTTCGTTTCACCACTGCTTTCAAGTGTTACAGCTTTGTAATGTACCGCCGAGCAGTGTGTGTGTGTGTGTGTGTGTGTGTGTGTGTGTGTGTGTGTGTGAATGAATGTGCTTTCAGCTACCCATTGAGTGTTTGAAAATTTCCACCCATGTTGCTTCCATATTTAAAAAGGGAAGAAACAATTTTAATACTGGCAGTAATTATATGATTTAATTCACTTTTGTACAAGGTGTGTGCTTAATTTGTTCTCCCCACATTTACTTGTTATTTTACTGAATAGATTACGATTTTAAAATATCAAGACTCTGCTTTATGACTTCATGCTCCCTGTCCCATGTTTAATTATCTATTCATTTATTTTAACGTTGATTTTGTGTTTGTTGAAACGTTGACTGCTCCCTTAAGGAGTGAAGAGTTAGATAAATTTCCATTGCGCATGTACTGTGGCCACTCAAAGTAATTTAGAGCAGAAGTGTGCTTTTTAACTTATATTTGCAGATCTCAACTGCCCGAGATCTTGTTTATTTTAATAACAGGCTACTTTCAACATCTTTGCTTTCACTATAATATACATCTGTAACTCTGTCTTCTATTACCTCTCCTAACAGCAATTTTGATCCTCCTCTATTACTGAATAACCATTTTTCGTTGCGTAGTGGACTTTGCTACTCTGCATTATCAGCAACTAAAACGCGTGCATTTAGAGGTCAGCCACTTACACTGTCAGATGTGTGGAGCTCCGGAACTACGAACAAACGTCCACTCTTCTGGCTTCGACCGTCTGTAAGAAAGACAAAAAAATTACAACCTGCCATGTTTGAAGTCTAATTATGCGTATCTTATCACGATAACGCAGTCGCAACTATTTTCTGTGGGTTGACTAATGAAATGCATGAGAAATAAATCTACATATCTCCGTCTGTTCATGCAGTCTGTCACGTCTGGTCACTCTTTTTGTATTACATTCCAAAACTTGAAGGGGGAAAGGATGGTACAATGTTTCATCGCGAGCCCAGAGTTCGTATACTGTGAGTGACAGGTATTGAAGCGTGATGAGATGGTTTCTACAGGTGGCTGTCCATTGTATGGCGAAAACTTGGACTCGCTGCTCGGAGATCTCCGCAAAGTCATTCTTCGTTGGGGAAAATGCGTCTGATTGAAGACAGAATGTACTGAACCCCTACTTCATCAGCAGATTACACGGGCGATCTACAGTTTTCTGGTAGACGACAATTATAGGGTATTGGAGCTGATGTCCACTTGACGAAAAGCCTAGAGCTGGCAAAAGATGCGACAGGAACTGTATGGCACACTATTACTGGTAGTTGGAGGGAAAGGCTGAATGCAAATTCAGTTGCATTGTTACCAACTTGGGGGTCTTCCCCCTGAATTTAGAGGAGAGAAGCTGCCTGAAGGGAGAATTTGGAGGTATAAATTGTATGGGAAATGAGCTCTGTGAAGATTTCTTACGAGCTGCTGAAAGGTGAATAATGCATCTAATATATCAAAATGAATGTTTGTTTGTTTTTATAATTGCTCGTCGTATTTTACGCGCCGGCGTACCGTTCACCAGAAACTTTGCACACTTGATATTCAAAACAAGAGCAAAGTCACTGTCTACCTACCTAAAATTTTGAATTTTGTATGACAGAGGATACTTTACCTACAAACTTCGACAAAAACTATGGTTTCATTACGATTTTGATTAAATTTTGCGCATGTAACCTTGAAAACCAGAGAAACATTACCATCTACCAAAGATTTAATACGCTATATGGCAGAGGAGTCATTTCAATAAACCTAAACACCTCTTCATTGATCACCATGAAAGTCAATAGAGTTGTAAAATTTTTCATAGATAGAGGACGCAATGGGCTGAAGAGGAGGAGGAGTAGGAGTTCGACACAGAGGTGAAAAAGTGATTGGAAGAGAAAGTCGAAGGTGGAGATGGGTAGAGAGGACGTAAGAGGAGAGTAGAGGGGGACATGTACAGAGAGAGAAGGAAAAAGAAGGTGGAAAGAGAGAGAAAAGGAAAAGAGGGATGGACTAATCAAATCAAATGTTAGTATAGTCTATGGGACTTAACTACGGGGTCATCAGTCCCTAAACTTACAAACTACTTATGAACTAGCTAAGACTAAGGACGTCACAAATATCCATGCCCGAGGGGGGATTAGAACCCCCGACCGTAGTTGTCGTGCAGACCGTGACAGGAGCGCCTCAGTCTTCCCGGCCACCGCGGCCGGCAGGGATGGACTAACATAAGACTGGAAGATAAAACTACTCGCCCTACGACATGTTTTCAGCCAATATCTATTAATAATTATTTAGCCACTACTAATATTGAAATACTTCACTTCTGACTCCGCTGTGGCAGCTACCAAGGCCGTAGATAGCGGGAAAGTGGAGGTTGGACCATTTTTTTAAGATGTAAAATAAACATTTGTTGTACAGACTTAAATTCTGTATAAGCTCTCTTGTCCTGTGTTGGACCTTATTAACGTCGAAGCGGAGAAAGAAAACAAACACTTTACACACAACAGAATTGAATATGCAAGAGCTAAGTCGCAGCAAATTAAAGGCAAAAAACAAGCAGGTCGAAGAAAGAGAATCATTATTGTGCTCATAATGGCGTGAATTAGTGTGAAAAAAAGGTTAACAGGTTGGCTGCATTTAGTGTATTTTTTGAAAATAAATAGTTGCATGAAACGTACATAGGAAGAAAACGCTCACAATACTTTTGCGAAAGAAGTCTTACTTAATGTTGATGCAGCAATTTCTTTATTACAAAATAAATTTCTAACTTTCTTTTATAATTTCTTTTTTACTGCCCTTATATAAGTTGGCGACCACGACAATTGAATCAAAGACTTTTATTTTTGCCAATACAAGGGATACAATGCAACTTATATAATTGTAATCCTATGGGACTCAACGACTTAGTTTATCAGTCTCTAGACATACATACTAACTTTACCTGACGATAAATGCACGGGGGAGGACTCGAACCTCCGATGGGGAACGACCGCTTGCACCGCAACAAGGCGCCTTCATTCGCTAGGCTATTCCGCCGCGGCTTGTATAACTGGAGAGGGACTATGCCAAATATGTGCACAAAAGAAAAATCGTGTAGTCCAAGTAGTTAAAGGAAGTAGAAATTCTCATATGTTAAAAGGCGGGAGGGGGGGGGCTATTTCGTGTACTATTCTGAGTGAAGAATAACTTTGTTAACATATGGTGTTGCTACCAGAGAATTCAGGTAAGTTCTTCAATTTTAATAATTCATTTTGACTACCTAACTGGTCGAATTTAGACCTCAGGAAATACAAGTAGTATTAATTTTGTCCCCTGAGTTATTCGCTTAGCTACTATCTAACATAAATGAAATTCTCAACTCATCCCAGTGTACAGGTCAAGATGGGTAAAATATACTATTCATTGAAAAAAAACTGCCTTTACGTACTTAACGTTTGTCGGGGGAGACTATTTTAGTGCCGTAACTAAACTCCTAATTCACCTTACCTTTTCATCAACCAAACCTGAAATTTAGCATTTTCCCTTCACACATTCCTTACTGCAATGATGAGCCAAAGAAACTGATGCAAGCATACGTATACAAATATATAGACCTAGTATTATTTGTTCATCGAATAGTTTTACAAGTATAGTGCTCTGGACTGGTTGTCACTAGATGTAAGAGGATGGAAGGAAACCCCACTTCTTCAAGGTGTAAGCACACCTCCCTTGACCAGTCCTGATGCGGTTCAGCCTCGACCAGATTTGGCGTGGTAGATGGAACCCCTCAACCTTCTTTGATGGATCTTATACGAGGTGGGCGTTGTGCGAAGGATGTTCGTTCCACCATTCTTGCCACTTGGAGACCACATAGAACGGACTGGTGCTTTCTGTGTCACACCAGGGAGGTTTCCGCGATTTGAGACGATATGCTGGAGGATCCTGTATAGCATAATACGGCCGAGTGTTCTTGTGAACCTCGATGTTGTTTATCAATTGTATATCAGCTGCTTTCCTTCTTAGATCTTGCGGAGTAATGTTACCCAGGACAGGTAACCACCGAATGGCCGTAGATCTGACAGTGCCAGTGATAATCCTCAAGGATTCATTTGTTGTGTGAGCGCTGTTTTCCCACACTGGCGCGCAATATTCCCCAGCAGAATACACAAGAGCGACTGCAGTAGAGCGTAGGGTATTGGCGTCCGCACCCCAATTGCTGCCTGCAATTTTGCGAATCAAGTTCACTCTTGAGGCAAGTTCCTTTGAAAGCTTTAATCACTGTTCTTTAAATGTCACGGACCTATCTAGAGTGATACCTGGGTATACAGGATTGTAGTTATGTGGCACTTCAGTTCCATCAAATGTCACATGTAGCTTTCATTGGGCTTCTTTATTATTCAGGTGGAATGCAGTAACCTCTGTTTTATTTGGGTTTGGTTGAAGTCTCCATTTATGAAAGTAATCACTTAATTTAATCGGATTACTTGTAAGTAAGGAAGAAGCCTCCCCAAAGATTGTGATCTCTGCAATCGGGCGATCACTGCAGTGGCGTAGCTACTACACCAAGGGCCCCGGGGCAAAAATGACTTTGGGGCCCTCTCGAAACTATAACTATACCACAGGCGCCAACTTTTGAAAATCTTGTGGTATGCTCAGTACCAGTAGGGGGGAGGTGGTTGCCTGCCTGCAGCCCCCCCCCCCCCCCCGACAGGTATTTCTGAAAAAAATCTATTATATTTTTCCACTGCAGGTACAAGTAATAATTTTGTTTTATTTTAGTAGTATTTCTTCTTCTTTGCTTCATTTGGTGTTAATTTAGGAACATTTTAATCTCTGAAAGGAGAAAAATGACTTTTTGACATACAGTAAAGAAATTAACAGCCATTAATTTCAGTTTCACGTTTCAGAACTACTGGGCGGCATTTGCGGCCATTTGAACCTGTTTTCTCATTTTAGTGAGTACATAAATCATTTTCAGAGTTTTCGTCTTCTTAGACATGCATATCAGATGTGGCTATATTGTCAATACTGTGTTCATTATCACAAAAACTAACATCGGATGGTCTTCCTGCCTTCTTTCTTCTGCAGATTTATTTTCTATACAGTATTACGAAAATAGTCCATAACCACTTCTGCTGTCATACCATGTCTGCCGATACCAATAGGTTTACAACCCATTGTTACATCACACACTAATTCAGTAAACAGGATGAAAAATGTCACGACTTAACACTAACACGATTCCTTGAAGACAATTGACTTCTAAGAGAATACATAAATGTTAAATTAGTAGTATACACATTTTCATCGTATCGTTCAAAACCAACTTCATTTCTAGTTATTTAATACGAAAATTAAAGGTTACCGCCTTCAGTTTACGATATTGAACTTACAAACAGCATTCTGCTAACATTCGGACTATTTAGAAAATGATCACCTACATGTCAACATGAATTTTGATGCCTACGAATTGCATAACCTGTTTGTTTTAGATAATCTGTTTACCGCGGTGTATTACAAAAGCCAGCCCGCGCATCAATGAAATGACAGAGTCGAATTTAATTACAATCAAGAAATATAATGTAAAGAAAAAATAATACCAAAATTTTCAGTGGGATATGCCGAGCATACCCACTCAAATTTTGGGGTATGCTTGAGCGACCGAGCATACCCGTAATCGGCGCATATGAACTGTACAGTTGCAATACTACTTCGTCAGGTCCTTACCGCTTACTGGAAGAAATAATAAGGCAAACCTAAATACTCTTAAGTAAATTACTGTTGTGTCACGCAGCAGATAATATTTAATCGTACTCTCTAATATAATTATAACTGTGAAAGTTAATTATGCTTTCAAGCAGAAACTACTGGGTGGATATGGATGAAATTTTGGAGAGGGATAGAGTTGGATCTGGGTAGGACATACAGATAAAACTATATGAAATAGTTTTCGAAGTTGCTCCCTCCATACTGGGTGAATGAATTCGCAGGCAGAAGCTAGTAAAAATGAACAATGAAGTTTTACTCAACTACGAAACTATGGCCCCCTGCCGCGAATCAAACCATGAACAGTATCGTCACACACTGATAGTCGAAAATCCTTCATTCAGCTAAAATATTACATACAGTAGAACGTCGATTATCCGCAGTGTAATTGGGGGACATGGATGTTCGGAAAACCTTATTCATATATTCGAACTGTACACTTCTACTTGCCAATAAGAAGTACTGTGCAGCAAATGTTTTTCTACAGTATTTAAGAGTCGCGCGATCCTTCACATTGCGCCGAGCGGCACGCCGCAACACCTGGAAGGCGCAGCTGTCGCTGTGAACAGCGTTGATGCTGCCGCTACTTCTGCCGACTGGAGTGTGCCGACTGTTGTACTCGGCGACTGTCGTTTGGCCTGTCAGCAGGCCCCACTAGAAGCAATGTTCCGTCACCCTGTGGCTCAGTGCGGCTACTGTGGGAACCTTAGTTTGACGGGAGGGGGATTTGATAGACGGTAGGGTGGGAAGGTAAAAAAAAGTAAAAAACTAAAAACACGATGCTCTACTGTAACTTTTTGCGAACTTTGCTCACGAAGGCCGAGGGGCCCCTTGATCTCGGGGGCCCCGGGGCACTGCCCCGCCTAGCCCTATGATAGCTACGCCACTGGATCACTGGGCAACGGTTAGTACCGGCTAATTCTTCCACCAAGGTGCTGTTACACAGCAACAAATATGCAAGAAAACCTACAAATATATAGAAATGTAAATACTCAGAGGACGGCACTGTGTATATAGGACAAGAGGTGTCTCTCTATGGCATTGGACAGGTTACTGCTGATACAACGGTAGGTTATCACGATTTACGTCACTATTGACGTAGTGCTACAGTCGGCGCATGAGAGATGGGACGCAGCATCTCCAAGATAGCGATGAGGTGAAGATTTACCGGTACGACCATTTCACGAGTGCGTCGTGAATATTGGGAATCCGTTGAAACACCAAGTCTCCTACACTGCTGCTGCCGGAACAATATTCTGTAAGAAAGGGGCCATGAAGACTGATGAGAATTATTCAGCGAGACTGACCAGCAACCTTTCCGCAAACTGCTGCGGAATTCGATGCTAGGCAGTCAAGAAGTACCACCATGGGAATCATTCTACGAAACGTCATGCATATGGACTTTCCCATTCGTATACCTTTGCTGACTGCACGACGCAAGGCTTCACGCCTCACCTTGATCCGACATTTGGCTACTGATGACTGGACGTGAGTTTCGTTTCTGATTGCATGCAGCGCATGGGTATGGATGAATCTTCGACCACAGATATTTTAGACTGTACATCACATCACTGTCAAGGCTTTAAGATCTCCCGGCTGAAATCACGTAACTATTCGCAAAACACTGGTAGCGTCCATGTGTGTCTACGATTGTACAGAGCTTTTTGTAAAGAGGACTAATATTACATTTCCCGTTAAAAGGTGTATGTGAAGTTTAAAGTTGAATCTATCGTTTAATCAGACAACAAAAGTAGTTTATTTTAAAGTTACTCATTCAGAACCTGATCTGATATTAGTTGCAGTCCAAATAGTTGTCATATACTGATGTTTAACAGTCAAGGTCACTAAGTCATCAAATAGATTAATTAAAATTTAACTGAACACGTACATTGTTCATTAACACAGTTATTTGGTGTAATTACGGCCCTGATATTGATGTATATACTGTTAACTGAGAGGCAGTGCATTAAACTGATTATGTGCGCAACGGATCATTTAACAAAGCAACTGTGACAAGTAACCTGCATGAATCACACTCTGACTATACACAAAAAAATTTGACTGCGAGAGATATTAAAAACACAAACTACTTTCTAAATGTGATTCTAGAGTTTCTCCCGGCGTATTTGATAATACAAAAAATCCACGGGTGTACTGCCGGTCTATAGTGTCCAACGGGCACAATATTTCGGCGATCATACATGTCGCCATCATCAGGTGAACTGACGGACTGAGCTCCTGGAAACGCGCCGGCACGGAGATCCGCACGCTACGGCTGCTCGAAGGGAACTGGGTTCTAGCCCGGTAGCGGGCCATTTAAATTCCCTCAGCCCGCGGAGCGACCCCTCCGCGGTCCGCGCCCCGCGCCGAGGCCGCGCAGTGGAACCGAATGCGACGGCGTCTGAGATGACGTCGGTGTGAGGGCTCTGTCCGCCGTGGTCGTCACTTCGTTACGTTTGCTAAATTTACTCTTAATTAATCCAATCGCTGGTTCCCAAGCTTCGTTAAGATTACAGCTACAGTCACGGTTTATGAGGTCGTCACTTGTGCGAATGTCAATGGTCTCTCTAACGACGCAGTCACAGTATGTCGACGTCTGTATCAGAATCCTAGTGCGTTCATACTCCATCGCGTGATTTTCCTACAAAGAATGTTCATCGACCGCCGACTTGTTCGGATACATCAATCGTGTGTGCCTCTGGTGTTCAACGCATCGATCCTCGACGGTACGCATCGTCTGTCCAATATATGACTTTTTTTTATTACTTTATTAATGTTCGACCACGAGAATTTTATGCAGATCAGTACCTGTTTATTAAAACTCAGTATCATAATTAACTGCAGTGTTGCATAACAATCATTTACTACGTTACCAATAAAGAAATCTGTTCAACAAGATTACCAAAATCAATACTGCCCTTTAAATCCACAAATAACTAATTATCAAATAATGGAAGTAGGTTAATCTTCTAACTACGTAAATGGAACAGGAAAGAAAGGTCAACTTTGTTACTTATTACTAATAATCACCATTACATTACCTAAATGATATAACCTCTTCATAATTACATGAAATGCTGTTACCTTCATTCCAGGGATGGTACAACCTTCTTCAGAATTATACGACATACAATATATTCTAAATACAATCTAACCAACTTGCTGGCACTGCAGCCTCTGCTCTACATCGGAGCCACATACACAACTGCTCTCTAAGCGAGCTGAACCACAAGTCTGACACTCTGTCTCTCCGCACGAGCTACAATGCTATGCGATACATAATATTTGCTAAAGATGAAACTTCAAGACATCACAGATTTATGTAAACATATCAATACACACAGTAGATGCAATATTATACATTTTCTTGCAAGCAAGTTACTCGACATAAAACAGGAGGCACAATATTAGACATTTTCTTACAAATTCAGCAATATACATTTTCTATGGACACGTTTAAACGTGCAATTATTATTAGTTTGAGACAGTGGTATTTCTCCACAGCTATTGAACTATCTGAATTAAAAAAAAACACAATTTTGAGTATGTTCCTCAGGGTTATTTTTATTCCTGGACAGGTTTTCGGCTTATAAGGCCATCTTCAGACTTCACTCTCTATCTCAAAGTCTTGTCCATAATAATTATCCTGTTGCTGAAACCCTTTTCTTCGATCTATATTATCCTCCCGATATCTGCACCCATAACGATTGTATTCTTCTTACAGTTTATCTCAAATCCAATATTTCAAGCATGTGTTCCACTGTTACAATGTTTTGATACAGGCTTGAAAGATATTCTACTACTTACACTTATACTCAAGAACATAACAATTATCATCCTGGGATTTCCTGTGGTAGTGCAATTAAAATGTTCCAATAAACAATCAATATATTATCAGGAGGGGTAAACAAAAATACAATGAATTTAAATCTGGAAAATCTATGTGTAAAATATTTAATACAATTAACCATTCCAATGAACGAAATTATTTAGAGTCTGCCTACAAATATTTTTAGAAACTTACATTGTGGTAGGTAATGGAATAAAACTATAATTGTGAACTGAACAGCTTTACATGATCATTAACAATTTCAGTTTGTAAATTACTAACCGAAATGCTGATGGATATTTTGTAAATTTGGGGAGGAAACCATAAACAGACTTAAACTATAACCTTGTCATTGAAGAAGTATAACAAAATTAATCAATTAATATTCACATTAAGTAAGTTGCTTAACCAGACATTTAACTGGAATTCGTCTCTGTAACATTTTTTAATTATTATTGACTATAGTTTTTATCAAGTTAATGTTTTACAGCAGACACGTGGTTACATGTTTCAGCCACGTCAAGTGGAAATCCTCTTCAGAAGATGTCCAGTCTATATGTTGGAAGCTATGGAGACAACCTCATGAATCCATGGACTCTGAATGTCAGCAGTAGACTTGCACATAATAGTTCGCAATCGGGAGCGCTCTGCCGCAAACTAGTACGCTCTTTTAGTTCATCCGCTCCCAGTGACGGCTGAGCGGCGTGGTCTGCGCGTGCAGGTGGAGGGGGAAGTTCCTCCACCTAGCTGCTTCATGCTCTGGCTGCTTGAGTCGCTAACGATATCACGCAAACCGAAAGAAACAGTTCGTGGATAATTTCTCGCGTTTAAGTTTAGAGTTATCTCTATATTTTTGCATTATGGAATTCATTAGTCAGATATTGCAGAATCCAGAACACATCAAAACAGAAATTTTGCAGCACTGAATTAAGTAATCTAGCAGGCAGACGCTCACCTCGAAATGACTCATCAGTAGAAGGCAAACACGTGATTTTTAATGCTGCTACACGCCCTATCGCTGTTGCTCGTCGGTCTTCGGAAAAGAAACCAACGACCTATAAAGTGAGATACGTTTGGCATAATCATCCGCTGCTCCTACTTCGTCCGCTGCCCCTAGTTCGTGCGCTGCCCCTAGTTCGTCCGCTGCCACTAGTTCGTCCGCTGCCCCTAGTTCGTCTGCTGCCCCTAGTTCGTCTGCTGCTACTAGTTCGTCCGCTGCTCCTAGTTCGTCCGCTCTTTTTGGCTTTTGCTACCGCTACTATTAGAGCTCTTTTTTTATGAGAGCTTTTTTATATAATGTTGCCAAAGTGTGTTGGGTAATTTGACATCAAATACTTAGGCAAATAAACCAGTTATTTACACGAATGGGTGATACAATGGTATCCAACTACTTTACATACAGAGTACTCGTAGTACTTTATTTTTAAAATAGATTTCTTGTGGCACTGAACTATGAAACTACAGCTGAGCTGCATCTCAGCTCGGAATGAAGGTAACTGGCAGAAGGGAATCAAGAGATTCTGCGCACTCTCGCGTCCTCTCGCTGTTCCCCGTCAGTCTTTGGAAAAGGAGCGGAATAACTAAGAGGCGAGGGGTCTGCGAACAAGTTCGCGTAGTTCGCCTGTGGGAGCGCTCTTCTAGTTTGTTCGCGAACTACACAAGACTAGTCAGCAGTGGTGTGGGGCGCGTGCAGTTGCATAGATATGGTACCCCTGATACGTCTAGATGCGACTGTTACAGGAGACACGTACGTATGTATACATCCTGGCTGATCACCTACAATCAACCATGTCCATTATGCATTCCGGCGAACGTGGGCAATTCCAGAAGGACACCATGGCCAGCGTTCTTCCCAGACATGTTCATTATTGAGCACATATGGGATGCCTTGCAACGCGCTGTTGAGAAGAGATCTTTATGGACAGTTCTCCAGGACGCGTGGTCTCAGTTCCTCTCCTCCAGCACTGCTCCAGACATCAGTCGGGACCACGCCACAACGTGTTCCGGCACTTCCGCTGCTCAAAAAAAATGTTCAAATGTTTGTTAAGCTTATGGGACTTAACTACGGGGTCATCAGTCCCTAAACTTACAAACTACTTATCAACTACCTTATACTAAGGACGGCACAAATATCCATGCACGAAGGGGGATTCGAACCCCCGACCGTAGTGGCCGTGCAGACCGTGACTGGAGCGCCTCAGTCACCTCGGCCACCGCGGCCGGCTTCCGCTGCTCGCGGGCCCTACAGTGTATTAGGCAGGTGAACCAGTTTCATTGGCTGTGGAGTGTATAATGAGAAGCGTCCTGTCTGAGTGGTCCTTTGGGTCGCGGGCGATACACCGCATTTAAATCGCCAGTGCCTGAAGTGTTTGCAGATAATTATTTCGCCGATCCAACGTCGCTTCTTTTGAGGCAGGCGGCAGCGGTGCTGATTCGCCGGGCCAAATATTTACTCTCGTGCGATCTCTTTGAGCGGCTTTTTGCTGGCGCGCTTGATCGGCACTTGCGTCCTGTTACAGAGACCGGCGAGAGGGGTGGGGGCGGGGGTAGGAGACAAGTGAGGCTCGCACACAACACACAGGCAGCCGACGCCGGCGGCGTTTAAAGTGTCCGCGCCGACGTGTCAAAATAAACGCGTCGCTCTATAGGCGGGCTTCCGCGGCGGCGGACAGCGGACGCGTAAAAAGCCCTGATGACCGCTAAACCGCCCGGACACGTATCCCTCTGGGCTCTTCGCGGAGCTCGGTTTATTGGAATGCTAAAACTGTCAGAAAAACGGAGCGAAATATTGAAAGTACTTTTGTGTTGTTCGCGAACGAACTAGTTCGGAAGAGCGCTCCCACAGGCAAACTACGCGAACTAGTTCGCAGATCCCTCGCCTCTTAGTTCGTTCGCTCCTTTTCCGAAGACTGACGGAGAACAGCGAGAGAACGCGAGAGCGAGCACAATCGCGTGATTCCCTTCTGTCAGTTGCCGTCATTTCGAGGGGAGATACACCTCAGCTGTAGTTTTAGTAGCAAAAGCCAAAACGAGCGGACGAACTAAATAAGAGCGACCTACTTAGCGGCCGAGCTGCGAATTAAAACGAGAGCTACCGGTCGCGAACTAAAATATGCGTTATAGGTCGCGAACTAAAATATGCGCGGTAGGTCACGAACTAAAAGATGCGCGATAGTTCGCGATCTAAAAGATGCGCGATAGGTCGCGATCTAAAAGATGCGCGATAGGTCGCGAAGTAAAAGAAGCGCGATAGGTCGCGAACTAAAATATGCGCGATAGGTCGCGAACAGAATTAAAAATCACGTCTTTGCCTTCTGCTGATGACAGCCATTTCGAGGTTAGCGTCTGCCTGCTAGATTACATAGTTCAGTGCTACAAAATTTCTGTTTTGAAGTATTCTGCACTCTGCAATATCTTACTAATAAATTCCATAATGCCAAGATATAACTTAAAACTTAAACGGGAGAAATTATCCACAAACTGTTTCTTTTGGTTTGCGTGATAGCGATTAGAGGCTCAAGCAGCAAGCGCATGAAGCAGCTAGGTGTTGGAACTTCCCCCTCCACCTGCATGCGCAGACCACGCCGTTCAGCCGTCACTGGGAGCGGACGAACTAAAAGAACGAACTAGTTCGCGGCAAAGCCGCGAACTAATTTGGGCGCTCCCATTCGCGAACTATTATGCGCACGTGTAATTGAAAAGGGCTACTGACCATTTCCGTGGTTCAGACAAGCCCCCGACACAGTTGCACAGGTCACTCCAATATGCCGCGGCAGATTAGCCCTGGCCGGCCGCGGTGGCCGAGGGCAATGAGGCGCTCCAGTCACGGTCTGCACGGCCACTACGGTCGGGGGTTCGAATCCCCCCTCGGGCATGGATATTTGTGCCGTCCTTAGAATAAGGTAGTTGATAAGTAGTTTGTAAGTTCAGGGACTGATGACCCCGTAGTTAAGTCCCATACGCTATACAAACATTTGAACATTTGATTAGCCCTGCGTACTGCAGCGCCGTGCTGCGGTGCGCGTGGCCGTTCGCCGTTGGAGGTTCGAGTTCCCCCTCGGGCATGGGTGTTTGTGTTTTCCTTAGTATCATTTACCTAGACTGATGACCACGCAGTTGAGTCCGACAGATTTACAAACATTTGAACAATTTGAACACTCCAATATTCAACAAAGAGTGCTCCGCAAAATTTTACGCTTGTATCATTCACGTTGGTTTGCAGCCGGATTTTAGAACCTCTACTTTCCTCATATTATGAACTACCTCGAAGAGATCGACCTATTTACTGATAGTCAATACGGATTCAGAAAGTATCGCGCTGTGAAACACACCTACCTCTTTACTCACATGAAGTGATAAATCCTGAAACCTTATGGCACTGTACCTTACAAGCATCTTCTAACCAAACTGCTTGCTTATGCGATATCGCCTGATGTGTAGGGTTCGATTCGTGATTTCCTGTCAGAAAGGAAGGTGTAATTGAAAGGAAGTCATTGATTAAAACAGGCCGGCCGCAGTGGCCGAGTGGTCTGCGGCACGCCAGTCAGTCTGCACGGCCGCTAAGTTCGGAGGTTCGAATTCCCCCTCGGGCATGGATGTTTCTGTCGTCTTTAGTATAAGGTAAGGTAAGGTAAGGTAAGATTGTAAGGTTAGGGACTGTTCACCCCGTAGTTAAGTCCCTTAAGCTTAACAAACATTCGAACACTTGATTAAAACATAAGTGATATCTTGCGTTCCCCAGAGACATGATGTAGGGCCGCTACGACTTAGGAGACAATGTGAGCAAGTCGCTTAGAATGTTCGCTGATTATGCTGTCGTTTATCGCTTTGTAAAGTCACCAGAAAAACAAAAGCAACTGCAAAACATTGAGGTGAGACAATGTTTGGTGCGAAAATGGAAATTTATCAAAATAATGAAAAGTGTAAATCATCCAAATCACCAGTAAAAGAAATCTATTAACTTCATTTACACGATAAGGCAGACAAATGTAGAGGCCGTAAATTCAACTAAATACCTAGGAATAACAATTACGAAGAACTTAAATAGAAAAGAACATCTACAGATTATCATAGGAAAGTAGAACCAAAAGCTACGTTTCATTGGCGGAACACTAAAACGATGCAACAGTTGTAATAAAGAAACTGCCTACAGTTGACTTTTACGACCTAATGCGGTGTCTTGCTGCGCATTGTGTAATCCACACCTAGGTGGGATTGACGGAGGATACAGAGGGCAGCTCGTTTTGTATAATAGCTGGGTTGGGTCACCGCCAGGTAGCAGCCACATAATTGTTGGTACGACCAGTGCCGGAGTATGAGGAAGTCACCACCGACTAGGAAGTAGCCATACATATTGTAACTGCGTGGAACAGCGCATATCAGACTGCAGTGTCTGTCACAAAGTATGTTCAAATGGCCGGCCGCGGTGGCCGAGGGGACTAAGGCGCTTCAGTCACGGTCTGCACGGCCGCTACGGTCGGGAGTTCGAATGCCCCCTCGGGCATGGATATTTGTGCCGTCCTAGTTAGTAAGTAGTTCATAAGTAGTTTGTAAGTTTAGGGACTGATGACCCCATAGTTAAGTCCCATAGACTATACAAACATTTGAACACTTTTTTATGTTAATGCACCAAACTAATATGGTCACCAGTGCCTACACTTACAAACCACTTTAACTGCTTATGAACGGCTGCCCAGTTCGTAGAATGACAGCGTATCCACGCGGTCATTTCGAGAGGCAACAGCGTATGATCACAGTCTAAAATATACAGTCGCGGCTTTCCAACTGATTCTTCTTATGCACTGCGACAGCAGCGGTGCAAGAGGCCGGCAAGCTACATTTCTGAGTAGGATACTGGATGACGCCGTATAGTACCGCTTATATTGGTTTTAACATACAATTTACACTAGTAAAGGTATGTAATGCCATAAAGATATGTAAAAATTTAAAAATTGCTTGACATTTGTCTTTCTTAGGTTTCGTAAGATGACAAGGTATTAAACGGTACATTAGAGGATTGTTCAGTCATAATTATCTTGAATCCTATA
Organism: Locusta migratoria; assembly: GCA_026315105.1. Lineage (NCBI taxonomy): Eukaryota > Metazoa > Arthropoda > Insecta > Orthoptera > Acrididae > Locusta > Locusta migratoria. Next base: position 317,201,027 of record CM048751.1, read on the forward strand.
GACATTTACTGAAGAGTCATAATGATGGAAACCGCTTCAGCTGTACGGTATTCTTTTACTAACCAACTAGTATCGTGGCATTAGAGCCACATCATCAGGGTTATAAGTTATTTCATATTTTTCTCTCTCAGTGGACTAGAAGACAAAACTTTCTCTGGTCCAGTGGCGAGCGTTGCGCAGGGGCCGACCGTGGTGTTCGCACCAGTTGGGTCGTCTAGTCCACTGAGAGAAAAATATATGAAATAACTTATAACCCTGATGGTGCTCGCATCACATAGTTGACGATGGTCGGCCTCAGCGCAACGCCCGGCACCGGACTAAAGAAGTTGGGTCGTCTAGTTCACTGAGAGAGAAAAATATGTAATAACTTATAACCCCGATGATGTGGCTCTAATGCCACTTAACTAGATCGTTAATAAAGAACACCATACAGCTGAAGCGGTTTCCATCATTATGACTCAAGTCTACAGCTGCGGATACCCACAATACATAATTTGTTGCAATTGTACTGAAGAGATTCATTTTCTATTAAAAATTAAAAAAGTTCTAGGAAACATCAAAAGACTTGCTCTTTGGAAGAAAGATATCGCTTTGCTACTCAGGAACGTTCTTTTTTTTCTCTAAAATTTCAGTAAAATCGGTGAGGGACGTACACAGAACGCAGTCACTATAGTATTTAACGTACCTAATGAGCCACCACAGCTGTAGCTGAAGGAGAAACGTCACAGACGAAGCATTAAAATGTCGAAATCTACCAACCTGGTTCCCACCAAAGAAGAAGCCAGTAAGAAGTGTTGTTTGAGCTGAACCACAAACGGCAAGATTCTTCAAACATTGGCCTTTTTTAAGCTAAAGCAATAACACTCAAGAGAATATGCGGTATAAGAAAGACGACTGAATTGTAGAAAGTGCGAATCATTAGACTCCATACTGAATTGATACGCCTAAAAAAATGACTGTCGCAGTAAAAACAGACGATAAAAGAAATTTTCATTTCTCTTATGTTTATATTCTACCTACTTTCAGCAGAATAAGCTGCAAATGTACAAATATTCGTGAATTTCTTTTCAGGAATAAGTTGTTCCATTTACCACAGAATCAATGAAATTTGGCTGTCTTCACATTAATGCCCACATGGTGTATGTCTCTTGACATTTTACTACTGTCTCTAACGCAAAAATTACAGTAACTATTTCGTTAATTACGTATAAACAGAGTTATAAACAAACATTGCTCCTTCCCCAGCTTGCCCACCGCTAGGAGCGCTAGCGTCGTTGCAACTGTCAGTTGGTAACAACTTTCACACCAGTGAGTGTCGCGACTGTGTACGTTAGACTGTGGTCTGATTGAATAGATATGCTCTAGGATGGAAACCATTGATTCTGTTCCGTAAACTCTCATTGATCAATCCCAACACACTGTATAAGGTGAAGAAAAGCAAAACTATATATGTAACTTCGCGAGACTTTTTTATAACAATGTTTCCACCGTTATAAAATTTTAATAAACGAATACAAGACACATTTGAAAAGATTAGATACAAAGCAACTCACACATATTCCAATGCTACATTATATCGAAATTTAAAAGCATTCGTACCTGTGTGTGACAATTTGACAGTAACACTAAAAAAAATTTATATTACATTGGGCCCGCAGCGTAGTGAACGCCAGCAGGTAACATAACAACAATAATTAACCAAATCGTTGCTATTTAATTTTTTTCCGCGGCGGTTCCGTTTCTGCTTAAACTGCAATCACCAAGTGACATCAGGTACAAAGTGCATAGCATTTAGGTTGTACAAATTATTATGCTTGAATATAATACCACAGTATAGAGCGTAACATTAACTTACGTATATCCTAAATGGTCTGACATACACAGGACATCTAAGACGTCTGTATATTGACTGTCAAAATGTTTTGGTAATTATAGTCTTGGTTTGAATTTTGATAGCTGTACCCACGATTTTGTATGTTTACAAAGCATGTAAAAGTCATTATGTTGTTAGGATTTGTGTAATGTTTGGAAGTATTTTATGTGTGGGCTAAGAATTTATCTGTGCTAAAAACATGGTCATGTTATTGTTGTGACACACACACACACAATATATATATATTCCTTGTTTGTTTTCTTTAATTTCTATATTCGATTATCATAAGTTCTGTTATGTTTCCAGAGAGCGTAGGCAAGGATGTTCAATTAACTGTTGGCTTGCTTTTAGCCTTTATCATCTTCGATATATATATATATATATATATATATATATATATAATAATAATAATAATAATTTGATGTTTAATGTCCGTTTGTTCATTCAGTACGTTTTGTGTATAGTTTCGTATACGTACATCGATTTCAACTCCTCTTAGAAAGTTCATGATAGGGACTTTCGACATTCTTGAAGAAACTGATCTTGCTTACGCACTCTCTGAAAACATAACAGCCACTTATGACAATCGAATATAAAAATTAACGAAAAAACAATAAAAATTAAAATATATATGTTTAAAATAAAACAGCAATTCTTAGTACACATTTGAAATACATCCGAAGTTTACGCAAATCGTAATACCATAAACAACTTATGACTTTGAGATGTTTTGCAAATATTCGACTTCGTGGCCACAACTGTAGAGTATCGACAACTGAACTGAAAAGCAACAGTCTTTTACTCAAAAGCATTGGCATGTCCATATGGCGACCGCGGAAAAAAAAAAAAAAAAAAAAAAAAAAAAAAAAAAAAAAAAAAAAATGTCCGTTTCCACCGAATGGAAGCAGCCTCATGGCTGAATTATTTTCAAAGTTTCTGTAGAGAAAAGAAAAACGCGTAGAAAGGCCATGGCAGGTATCAAGTACACAGTTTACTCCAGTGGATGTCACTGTATTTTTCTTTGTAAATTGAATTTGTCAGCACTTTTTTTGCATTCTATGATTGTTCTTTACTATATAAACATGGCCTTAATTTTTTTTCTCATTGTTTAATAATTCATACATCGAATGATTAAGAAAGTGACGCTCTTTCACAAGCTGACGATTCGTCTGTTAGTCGTATGGAAACTGCTGACTAAAAGCTCCTCAGGTAGTAAATGTATTTACTTATCTGGGACTCCGATACTTCTAAAAAGAACAATACGTTGCATGTAGGCATATGTAAAAACTGGAACCATCACATGAATTTCACGAACTGCGGAGAAGTAATTTTAACTATGCTACCAAATCTTCTTCTTTATACTAAGGGCCTTCAAAAAGTTTTGCGCAGTCGTCTCCAATTCTTTTTTATTTTTTGCGGGAGGAGAATGACATAATTTGTGAACATACCTGTAATATTTAGCTATAAGTTGGTATATAAAAGTATTTTCTTCTATTTACAGATGAGCCATAGTGAACCGTGAAGTAGATGTTAGTTTGCGACACATGTTGGTGATAGAGTTTCTCTTAAGACTGGAGATGACTCTTCCAAATCGATTCACAGGAATATCAATGTAAATACAAATAAACAATACCTGACACCAGATTTTCGTCTCGAATATGTCAGAGACATTACTGATAAATCTGAAGCATTGAATTAAAATTTATCATTTACGTCTTTGACATATTCGAGACGAAAACCCGTGTCAGGGATTGTTTATTTGTAATTACATTGATATTTATATCACTTTAAAAACAGGAATGTTCCAATATGTCCATTGCCGAGGTGCTATTCCGCTGCATGGAGAGCCTTGGCATCGTGGCAATGTTCTATGGAACACAGAAGCTGAATTAAAGTTTGTGACGTGAAGGAAATCGTGCTTAGACTATTCCGAGACGCGTTTATCGCTAGTTATGCGGTGTCTAGCGGTAAGACGTCTGTCTAGTAAGCATTGAGGCCCAGGCTTGGTTCCCGGTCGCATCACAAATTTTAATTCAATGCTTCAGATGTATCATCAATGATTCACAGGAAGTTGCTCTTTGATTCTAGGGAGGACATAGTGGATCGCAGCAGTATCCAGTGGAGGTTGCAGAGACTGCGTTCTGCTGGACGAAGTGGTAGGCCATAGACGGCAGTGACGGTGGGTCCAATCAGTCGCCACTGTATGCACCTCAGTGCACCCCACCTCAAATCGCGTTCGTATGCACGGTCGGTTGCTACGTGTATCGTGTTGATCACCGTCGGACAAATCACGCGTCACATTCAACGGAAATCACACTGCAGTTCTGAAACCTAGTCACGTTCGACTGCGACTCCGTCTGATACATAATCAATGCAACACAGAATAAAAATATTATTGCTGAACAAACATTCTCCGAGAAGACACATCATTAGATTCAGTGGCATGCAATGCGTGACTGTGCCAACGTGCTATGAAAAGAAAGGGAGGAAACACGTTTTACTATGCAGATAATTATTCGTATTGAACCGTCGGTGAAACTGCAATAATTTTTTTAAAATATTGTATTCGTATTTTTACTGTTTTTATTTTCCTTGTTATGCCTGTTTTGCCATTATTTACGAGGCATCTTTAGTGCCCTGGAATGTATAAATGATTACGTTTTAGAATATTTCCTGTCTTACTTAGTTTCGGTTACAAACACTTGTGCTGCTTTTTCTAAGTAGGAGTAACAATATTTTGATTTAGTTAACCCTTTCATGTATGACGTTTTATTTGAAGCTGTAACGTCTACCACGATTAATATGTAGTGCGTATATACTGAGAAAAATATAGAAAAAAATCCTTATAATTATGATGTACTACTAGCAACAAAGAGTATAGAGCTGGTCAGCTATATAGTGCTATATGTATCCGATGCAGTAAATGTCACTAATCTTTCTATAAAGTAACTGATAATGCAACAGTAGTGTGTGATTGACTACTTTTACTTGCCAAAGGGGAATATTAAATATAAACATACGCATTGTTTCTAATCTAAACTACCAAAAACATAAAACAGGCAAATTATTAAACATACTCATGCTTATATTTCGAGCCACTCAAGCTGACTTGTAAACAAAGGCGAAACGCGTATCTCAGTAACAAAATGATGTTTTATTTCACATGGATAGGCTGTACACATAAATAAATATCTCCACATTAAGAGTCAAAATGATTCAGTAGCACTCTGCAATTTATACTTCCTAGGACGAGCTACTACCATATGTAATACTGTGTATACAAGCAGCTACAAATGAATTTGTGGTAAAAAGTTGATCAATTTGAGAGATAGTGGAAAAAATAAGGCATGTAGCTGATCAGCTTGAAAGACGGCTGTCTGCCGTCTTCCCTGGGTTTTCTGATTTCCATTAGTACCTCACAATCTCCTGTCCATCTATTTTCAAATTGTTGTTTCGTTTCCAAACTTGTACTTTGCTTTCAGACCCCTCAGTAAATTGTCTTATAGCCTTGTATGGCCCCCTTTATTCGCTTGCTTATGAAATAATACGTATTTCTAGGGACTGCATGCCTTATTTCTTAGTTGATTTACTCCGACTTTGAATTTATTCCATTTTTTCTGATTTTGGAGACTTGACTTTCTCCATCCCAGTAACACCTTTCCAATCGCGTCTAACTATATTTCTTTTGATTCCTTATGATATCCTTTGCATGCCGTAGGTACCTTTCTTTATTTTTCGGATATTCAATCTCCTAATTTGTACTGGTCTCTGGAACCACGTGATTCTGAACTCCGTATTCAAGGGTTTAATGCTAGTCACTTTAGTCCCTGCCACTGCTGGCATACCTGTACCTTACTATTATATATTCTTGCTTCGTAATCTGTGAGTCCGTTCGTTTTTGTTGAAATGAATACAATATTTAAGCACTTCGCCTTCAGTGGGATGCGAATATTAAATGTGGCAGACACGTGGCATGTGTCTGAATAATTCCGCATGCCAATGGTTTGATTTGAATGGAAATTAATCTCACTATTATCGCATACCATATCAAGTATAGAAGGACAGACCAGAGTGACCTACGAAGGTTGTTTTGTCTTGTGTTGTGTGGTACATCCTGGTACGCTGAATCTCGCCTACCATAGCGGCGCCTGCTTCTGCTTCGTATTAGCACACTGAGATGGGTGAGTTTTGCTTTGCTTCGCGCGCGTGAGTGGCTGAATGCTTGTTGATTGTAAATCCCTCCTCCGACGATGTTCAGTTCACATTACTTTAAGTTATGTTAAATGGGATGCAGCTTTATTGTCTAACAAAATCGGTGCCCCCATTTTCTCATGTTTGAACTGAATAAATAATTTATTGTCAGTGAAATTTTATGCTTATTATAAATATTAGTTTATGAATACCTTCCCTTTTATATTTAATGTTGCTTTTTACCAGTGCTGAGAACAAAGTCAGATGCAAATTATCAAGTTTTAATTCCGTTGCGCCATAAATGTTCTCACAGCCACGTTCATGAAATGGTTTAGTCCGGGGTGGATTGTATATTAATGATTGTGTGTAATTCTCGTGATCTACGACGTATGTTGGCCACCATATCTATGTCTTCCTGCTGCTAAAAAATCCAGATACACATAGTGATCAGTAGTTGCATCAATAAATACCAGGATCCCCACACCAGACGCAGCCTAATCCATGATACCTCTACCACCATACTTTACAGTACAGGACATATTAGCAAGTTAGAGTTCGGTATTTACTCTTCTCCACACTAAAATACGTCGTGATGGAAAATGGGAACTTTCTCTCGTCAGAGAAAATACGTTTCTTCCAGTACTCTGAGTCCTTGGTCACATATTGATTTGCAAATTGCTCCTTTTCTTCTGGTTGCCTGGCTTATATACGGCTTCTTTCTTGGAACTCTAGCTTTGTAGCCGACTCGATGAAATATCCTCCGGACAACCTTATTTTAGGTGAGGTGTTTTCTTAACAATCCTTACAAAGTGTCCTCTTCTATTTCTGAAACGTGACGTGTTCTTCCAACACGATGCCCATTTAACAATTTTAAATCTGAAACAAAACTGCTCTTCCAAGCTCTCTGCGAGCCATGTATATATATCATTCTCAGTAATGCCCTGCATTGTTACAGTTGTTAAAATCATGAAAATATTAATTTTACAATTAGTTATCCCAATCTCAATAACGTTTGATATTCTTAAAAACAAACACACATATGACTAAATCTATTAATAACATATAAACTTTCGTAAATGTTTCTAATAATCGAAGATATACTTAACTATGAAAAGCAGCAATAAATATTACAATTATCATAACAACTTGAAAAATATAATAGGAAACTTTTCCCAAAATTTACATAGCAATGATTCACGATTAGGCTTATTTTCAATGCAATTGCCAGATTGATTAAAAACGCATATTCTGAGATTATCTAAACACTAGGTTTTGCATTAAGAACTTATTTCGTTCTTCTGTCAAAATTTAATCTCACATATGATCTTATTTATATTACATGACTTCAAATTAGCATTTGAGCTGAAATTGATTACGTTGTTTTACGTTTGCCATATGCTCATCTGTATTTGCAGATTTACATTAAACTATTTCCTAATTTATGTTCCTACCAATTGATACGCGATCTCATGATCTACTGCGTACTCATATATTCTTCGTGGACATGTGTTTAAGTTTTCACTGGTGTATCGAAAACGGTACAGTTTCAGTTTAGCGTACTTAGCTCAGAAAAAGTGACGGTACTATATTTAAATATTGCTACAGGCTTTGCCTGTTACATATCAAGATCACGCCACCTGTTCGAGGAGCTTCCGATGGATAGTCACGATTAACTGCACAATACACTGCTGCTAGAAGGGGATCAATTTCGTTGAAATATATGCTTTATATCTATAACTACACTGCATTTATGTATAAATGTGGACATGTCCGAAAGAACAGACACCACATATGCATAACTTATAATCAGGCGCGTGTGAGTAATAATGGATGGAGATGGTTTGAGAATTAGTACCTGGCGGTTGTCACTGGCTAGCGCAACTGCCTAGTAAGCTAGAGGACCCTGGTTCAAATCTCGGATGGCGCGCGAATTTCAACTTTCTTCACTGAATTAATTCAATGCCCACTCGTACTTACTGTCGTAAATTCTGTGTGTCTGCAATGCTACTTACGTCCGTGCTTTCAACAGTCCTGCACTTCTGCTAATCCGGCATCCATTAAGCAAATGCATTGAAGAACCAAAGTAACTAGTACAGATATGCGTATGCAAATATAGACATACGTAAACACTCATAGGACGGCGCTGTGGTCGACAACTCCTATATAAGACAACAGGAGTCTGTCACAGGTTTTAGATAAAAAAAATATTCAAATGTTTGTATAGTCTATGGGACTTAACTACGGGGTCATCAGTCCCTAAACTTACAAACTACTTATGAACTAACTAAGACTAAGAACGGCACAAATATCCATGCCCGAGGGAGGATTCGAACCCCCGACCGTAGTGGCCGTGCAGACCGTGACTGGAGCGCCTCAGTCTCCTCGGCCACCGCGGCCGGCAGGTTTTAGATCGTTTAGTGCTGTTACAGTGGCAAGTTGTCATGAATTACGTGAGTTTGAACGTGGTGCTACAATCGGTGCACGAGAGAACGAACATAGCATATCTAACTAAGATAGTGATGAAACTTCAAATATTTGTAGATCTATGGGTTTTAACTGCTAAGGTTATCAGTTGCTGGGCTTTCAAACTACTTAAACTAACTTAAGGATGACACACACCTTTGCCCGTGGGGGGACTTGAACCTCCGCCGAGGAATGAATGAATGATCGCGTGGCATTTTGGCCAGGGATTATTCGGTCATCTAGCGCAATCCTTTTTATTTGACGGCACTCCGGCGACTTGCGAGTGGGTGATGATGAAAATGTTGAGGACAACACAGACCACCCAGAACCCTGCCGGGAATCGAACTTCGACGGGAAGCAATGAGGCGCTCCGCAGCAAGGCGCATTACTGCGCTCGGCTATCCGACCGCGAAGTAGTGACCAGGTGGGGATCTTCCGTACGACTCCCAGAGGGTTCCCAATGTCTTGGCCGGAAAGATCGCTGTCACAGGAAGAAGTAGAACTTGCACCATAAAACAACCAGGGGTTCAGTAATACAAAAACGCATGCCCACCTGAAATATATTTAATGTTGAAATTGCGCAGTTCCTTGTGTAACTAACATTCATTATGAATTGAATAGATCATATAATTTTTTATAATACAGGGTCTTAGTGGTGAATAGTGTGGCTCGGAAGCACAGTAGTAGAGTGCCAGACCACTAATCTAAAGGTAGAGGGTTCTATTCCAGACATGTCCTGAGATTTTTGTCACGTTCTACTTCTTTCTCCTCTGGCAGTTTTGCTTATGTGGAAAATATCGAGTAGCACTGTAGTTCGGAATCCACGTTAAACTGTAAGTCCCCCTATAACTAGCTGGGTAAGTCTGTTCAAAAGTTGAAGGAAAGCAATGGAATACCATCTCAAAACAGAACGATGCCTAGTAAAGCACTGAGGTGTTCAAACCAATCTCTGGAATATCGCGAATCCGCGAAAAATATCAAATCTTCGACATCGCCGCCGCGGTGGACTGGCCGAGCGTTCCAAGGCGCCTTGCTGCGGAACGCGCGGTTTCTCGCTGTTGGAGGTTCGAGTCCTCCCTTGGCCATTTGTGTTGTCCATAGCTTTAAGTTAGTTTAAGTAGTTTGCTAGGCTACGGACTGATGATCAACGTAGTTAAATTCCTTAGATTTACAAACATTAGACATTAATCAATCCTACATCGCTGCGGCCCGAAAAAGATCCAGCAATAACGGGAGGAACGAATCATAGGCGGATCCAAGAGTGGGGCGAAGGGTCGTTCGCCCCCCGCCCCGCCAGCAGCTCTTTTCAGCAGCCTTTTTTTTAATTATTATTATTATTTTTAGAATGTTTAGCTAGCGTGCAACCACTGCACTGACAAGGGAATGGTCAGACTTGTCATGCCGAAACATGTATTGAGGTGTTTTTTTTTTTTTTTTGTTTTTTTTGTTTTTTTTTTTTTCATTATTAAAGGAAGTCAGTATGCAGAATGTTAGCTGCTGACATGACCTGGAAGTCACCCAGAAAAATCTCGGAAATGGCTGTTTTTCATGCTTCGCGCTTGCGGTGACGGCTGGCCACCCATGGAAATGGCGAGTCGCGATCTTTTGTTATGGTGAGCTTTGTGCGCATGGTCGGGAGGTGCGACCGTCTTATCGCGGCGTTCATAAAAGAGTAATATCGTTGCACGGTTTTAGCGGAAAGGGGAAACGAATATTCGTTTCTGTGATATGCATTTCCTTTTCATTTCTGGTACGTATTTTGAAACATACCGTCCTGGAACTAGTTAGAGATGTGAAAGATATTCTGTACTTCTACGTCTATACTCCGCAAGCCACTTTACGGTGAACATTCAATCTCACCTCACAGGTGATGGCAAACCCCGTAAATGTTTTGCTGCTTGCCATCGAGATAAACCACACACGCCAAATGAAACAATCAACAGAAAACACGCGTGAAGACTATGTGATGTGTGACATGGTAGTTAAACTTCTAGACGAGCATGTAAATAGAGCAGACATATAGCTAGAAACGACTAAAACACTCGATATTGCAGACTGTGAATCTACAGACGGCGAAAAAACGGAATAAAGTTGCAACATGAAGACTCTTCGAGTGATAGTGCTACGTACCTTCATCAATTGTCTCCGAAAGCAACACCATCAACTACAATTACGTTATCAGACAAAGAAAAAGCGGTGAAGTATGAGTTGAACGAAAGTGGTAAGAAACGCCTACGTGTCAGAACTGTTCAAAATAGGTATCGCTTTGTCCGTTCTGAACGTGGAAAAAGTAAGTCGTTGGACGACGTAAAAGTCGACTGGAAATTGCGACGGAGATAAATCCGCGACTTTTTGAGCAATTTACCGATGCCAGACGACAGTCATTGAGTGTCAGCGACACAACTTTGCGCGATTGGGTGTTAGAGATTGCCAACGCGATAGGCGCTAAAGAATTTACACAGCTTCTATAAATTGGATTAGTCGCTTTAAATGATCACATAAATTTGTGGCACGAAAAATAACAAAATTTGTATCGAGAAATAGGTCGGAAAATGAAGTGACTCAAATGGAAATATTCATAGAATATATGACTTCAATTGCTATTGGGCAAAGCTGAAAATGTGTACCCAGCCGGGATTCGAACCCGGGTCTCCTGCTTTCTAGGCAGTTGCGCTGACCCCTACACCACTGGGGACACAGTGATCACCGCACCTGCAAGGACTACCCATGCACGCCTCCCGTCAGATACAAATTCCCAGCTTCGCCCTGCCCATAGTACTCAAACGCGTAGTTTAACTAATTCCCGTAAGAGTAAGGGCTTCAAACTTGCCCACCCCTCCCCACTAACGATAGGATCATTGCCCGTCACCGGCATATTATATATATACATGTGGCGTTTGTTCGGAAAGAACAGACATCACATTCTGATCCTGCAGCTGTTATTATTTAATATTCATAGAATATATGACTTCAACTGCTATTGGGCAAAGCTGAAAATGTGTACCCAGCCGGGATTCGAACCCGGGTCTCCTACTTTCTAGGCAGTTGCGCTGACCCCTAAGGAGGGGTGGGCAAGTTTGAAGCCCTTACTCTTACGGGAATTAGTTAAACTACGAGTTTGAGTACTATGGGCAGGGCGAAGCTGGGAATTTGTATCTGACGGGAGGCGTGCATGGGTAGTCCTTGCAGGTGCGGTGATCACTGTGTCCCCAGTGGTGTAGGGGTCAGCGCAACTGCCTAGAAAGCAGGAGACCCGGGTTCGAATCCCGGCTGGGTACACATTTTCAGCTTTGCCCAATAGCAGTTGAAGTCATATATTCTATGAATATTAAATAATAACAGCTGCAGGATCAGAATGTGATGTCTGTTCTTTCCGAACAAACGCCACATGTATATATCAAATGGAAATGATAGAAGCTTTTCTTACGTCTGCAAAAAATAAGATCGCCAGTTTTAGTGGATATTACGTTTACAATGCAGATCAGTCAGATTTTCAAAAAGAAATGTGTGCGGAAGGAACTCTGTCATTCAAAAGGGAAATACAGAATTATGGAATCGATTTGAGATCCCTTGTCGATGGCACTTATCACTTCATGTGAATAAAGGGCAAGCTGTGTTTCGCAAGAGCGATACTTTCTGAATCCATGTTGACTATTGGTTAATAGGTCGTTCTCTTCGAGGTAGTTCATAATGTTCGGACAAAGTTTCTGTTCCAAAATCCTACTGCAAATCGACGTCAATGAGATTGGCCTGTAATTTTGGGGATCACTCCTATTGCCTTTCTTGAATATTTTAGTAACATGGGCAACTTTCCATTCTTTGGGTAAGGAACTTTCGCTGAGTGATCGGTTGTAAATTGTAGTTAAGTACGGAGCTATTGCATCAGCATACTCTGGGAGGAATCTAGTTGGTATACAATTTGGCCCTGGAGATTTGCTTTTGTTTAGTGACTTAAGTTGATTTATTATTCCAGGAACATTTACTTCTAAGTTTCGCATGCTGGCAGCTGTTCTTGGATTGAATTCTTGAGTGTTCACCGTCTTCTTTGGTGAACGAATTTCGGAAATCTGTGTTTAGGAATTCTGCCTTAGCAGTACTGTCATCGGTAGCATCACCATTGCTATCGCGTAGTGGGTATTGTTTGTGTTTCGCCGCTAGTGTACTTCACATATGACCAGAATTTCTTTGGATTTTCTGCAAGATTACGACACAGGATTTCCTTGAGGTAACTACTATAGCCTTCTCGCATTGAAGTCCGCGCTAGGTTGCAAGTTTCAGTAAAGATTGCCAGTCTTGTGGATTCTGTGTATTTTTAAATTTTGCATGGGTTTTTCTTTGTTTCTGCAACAGTGATCTGACCTGTTTTGTGTACCACGGGGGGTCAGCCCCCTCTTTTATTAATTTATTTGGTATAAATCTCTCGATTGCTACTGATATTATGTCTTTGAAAGTAAGTCACAACTGATCTACACTCGCACTTTTAGTTTTGAAAGACTGCAGACTACCTCTCAAGAAAGCGTGGAGCGAATTTTTATCTGCTTTATTGAATAGATATATTTTTCGTGTATTTTTGGTGCATTTGGGAATTTCGATATTCAGTCTCGCTACTACAACTCGGTGTTCGCTAATCCCTGTATCTGTTTTGATGCTCTTCACTAGCTCAGGATTATTTGTTGCTAGGAGATCAAGGGTATTTTTACAACCATTTACTATTCTAGTGGGTTCATGAACTAACTGTTCGAAGTAGTTTTTAGAAAAATCATTCAGAACTAGTTCGGACGATGGTTTATATTTGCCGCCGGTTTTCAATACGTAATGACGCCAATATATCGAGGCTAAATTGAAGTCGCCACCGGTTATAACTGGATGCTTCGGATACCTATTTGAAATGTGATTCAAGCTTTCCTTGAACATTTCGGCAACTGCATCGTCTGAGACAGGGGGCCGATAAAAAGATCCAATTATTAATTTATTCCAGTTGTCAAGGTATAATAACCTGTACCCACACCAACTCACAGGAAGTATCTGCCTCAATTTCGCTGCAGGATAAACCGTTTGTAACAGCAATAAACACGCCACCCCCTTTTTTATTTATTCTATCCTATCTGAAGACCATTTGGCCCTTTGAAAAAATTTCTGCCAAACTTATCTCAGGCGTCAGCCAGCTTTCAGAACCTATAACGATTTGTGCCTCAGTACTTTCTGTCAGCGCTTGGAGCTCTGGAACTTTCCCAATACAGCTACGAAAAATTGCAACTGTTACACCAATGGTTCCTAGATATGCTTTCTTCCTGTGTCTGACCTGCCCCCTTTGAGACTGAAACCCATTTTGTGTATTCCCGAGGCCCTCTAACCTAAAAAACCGCCCTGTCCACGCCACACTGTTCCCGCTACCCGTGCAGCCACTCATATTTTTTGTATTCAGTTAACAATTTGTGCTAATTTAACATTACTCCGTTACAGAATGTTTGGACCTTCTGACCCGTTCCCCTTTTCCAACGACCGCTCACCCACTCAAGCTCAAGGCACTATGCGCTTGCGGTGTTCATTTTACCATTCGGTTAGTAATAGCAGAAACAATGCAACATATCCAAGTATTTTTTTCCTTAGTTGTATAAGTATTCAATATTAAGCTCCATGAAGCATATTGCTATAAAACGTCAATTACGTCCTCTAGAATTTTTCTAAGGAAAATATTTATCATGGCTCCAGAAGGTCGTAGAGCAACATTATTTATTTTAAAATCTCTGACATAATGTCCGTAATATATTTCTTCAACAGTTCCTTTCATAACATAGAAATAGAACTAATCAGTTGAAGAAAACAGGCCCAAAAAAGTGCAAGTTTTCCAAAGTAATTCTTTGATGTACCTTCACGGGGAAGAGATGGTAAACAAAATACGAAACAAGAAAAATAGACTATTGTGCTCTCTCGCATTTTTGTTGAGATGTCGGGACCAGCAAACTATACCGGCATTCGCCAATTTTACGCATTATATAGATTCCGCGAAGAGGATAAATCAAGGCGCCAATATAGCACTAGTGAGAGAACGAATCCGCTAAACTAGGCGGGAATTGGACACAGCCTCCAGAAGCTTGCTGCCACTTCATCTCAACATCTCGTCATGTCTCTCAGCGGATTCGTGGGAGTGGGTGGACAATGCTACTTGGTCTTTCTCGGACTGGACTCGACAGCAGACCACGGCGCGTCAAACTTCAAAATTCCGTCGCCTTACTTTAATGTCACAGATAAACCTCTAAGTGGCGCTGTAGTATCAGTGGTGGAAAAAGGACTAAATTTTGCGCCAACTCCAAGAACTTTGCCCATTAAGGACTTCATGAGGCATGCAGGGCAATAACTAGGAAGCCTACACCAAAGCAGAACATTTCCTCTGAAGAAAGAAAAGCTCCAGTTTTCTTAAGAGAAACTTCAGAAACAGTAATTTTACCAGCTACAAAGGAAACGCCACCGTTCTCCTGCCTGCAACAACTTATTTATCAAGATGTCAGATTTACTGCAGGACACGTCGTCGTCTCCAGAAGGATCCAACAGAAACAGCACAACTTAAGACAGCCGCTCTACTCAAATCTTGCTATCTGCGGGAACATCTGAAAAAGAGTCTCAGAGTACAAGCACCAGTGCCATCAAGACTTTATGGCCTGCCTAAGATACACAAGGACCAGATTCCTTTGCGTCCGATCGTGAGCATTATTGGAGCTCCAACCTACTACTTGGCCAAACATCTCGCCTCTCTTTTGAGCCCATTGGTTGGAAAATGTTAACACCATATTCGAAACTCAGAAGATTTTATACGGAAACTAAAGAACTTACACCTTGAACCAACTGATGTTTTAGTGAGTTTCGATGTAGTTTCCTTGTTCATAAGAGTGCCTCTGATGGATTCAATGCAACTTATAGGAGAGAAGTTAGAGGAAGACGTTCAACACCTCATCAAGCATGTGCTTACCTAGACCTACTTTTCATTGAATGGACGAGATTTTGAGGAAACTGACGGTATTGCTATGGGTAGACATTTGTCTTCCATAGTAGCCAACATGTTTATGGAAGACTTCGAGCCGGCCGCGGTGGCCGAGAGGACTGAGGCGCTCCAGTCACGGTCTGCACGGCCACTATGGTCGGAGGTTCGAATCCTTAGTGCCGTCCTTAGTTGTAGCTAGTTCATAAGTAGTTTGTAAGTTTAGGGACTGATGACCCCGTAGTTAAGTCCCATAACCTTTACAAACATTTGAATCTATCCCTTCTCTTAGTCAGGATATGCCAGAAACTCCTTTTCTCCCGGATTCGGTTAAGCACTGCCTCATTAGTGATCTACCCATCTAATTTTCATCATTCGTCTGTAGCTCCACATTTCAAAACCTTCTATTATCTTTTTATCTGAGGATAAAGCACTGCAGACGACGGTTTTGAAACCTAAATGTTTTTGGAGATACGTGGACGACACGTTTGTGGTGTGGCGACATGGGACAGCAACCCTTCCTTCGTTTCTGCAACATCTGAATTCTATCCATCAGAGTATCTGATTCACAATGGAAATGGAGAAAAATGGAGAGCTCCCATTTTTGGATGTCTTGGTCCGAAGGAAAGAAGACGTTTCCTTGGGTCACAGTGTTTTTCCTAAACCGACACACACAGACCTATGAGCCACGAGCTGTCACCACCCTCCCCAAAGTAGTGGTGTATTACGGACCCTTGTCCACAGGGCTATAGTAATATCAGATCAAGGGAGCTTGCCAGCAGGGCTCAATTATATCCGATCTCCAGAGTGGATATTCTGAGAAGCAGATCCGAAATGCGCTACAACCACCTAGCGCAAGACCTGAAGAGCCGTCAGAAGAAACAGAGGAATCGAAAAGATTGGTTTTTCTCCCTTAAGTTGGTGGCGTATCCTTCAAGATTGGCAGGTTGTTCAAGAAATATAACATCAAATGCGTCTTACGTCCTCCAGCACGAGTACAAACGATGCTGCGTCCCGTCAAAGATAATTTAGGTCTGAGGAGACCAGGCATATATATAAAATCCCATGCCAGTGCGGAAAAAAATACATTTGACAGATGTGTTGCACTGTCAAAGATGGATGCGATGAACACAAGAAACACACGAGACTGGGTCAGCCAGGAAAGTCTGCTGTCGCTGAGCACTGCGTGGACACGGGGCATAGCATGCACTCTGAAGAGACAACGATCCTCTCGTCTGCATCTACGTACTGGGACTCCATCTTCAAAGAAGCAGTCGAAATACGTATTTCGATCGACCTGATTGATAGAGACACGGGCTTCCAGCTCAGCAAGGCATGGGAACCGGCACTGTCGGTACTAAGGCATCGTCGGCAGCCTTCAGACGTATCCAGCGAGTCGCCGCAGACGGGTCACCGAAGCGACAGCATTTAAACTGCGCTCCACACTAGCCGCGACTTGCGGCCGCGCTTTACCGCGTCGTGTACGCGGAGACCACCAGCGGGCTCTATCTTTTTTCATCTATGATTCGCCTACATTGATATCATTGCGCACCACCACCGTCTTCATGCCTCCGCTTTTCTAGCCAGCCACTGTATATAGGCGAATCGACAGAAATCGGCAGTTTAGATGACGAGCAGCTGCCTCGTGGAAATATTGTGCAGTTCCGACGAGACTCCCGTGAAACAGGGAAATAATTCTTTGATACTTATAATCAAAAAATATATATAATAATTTATTAGCATGATATTACAACTCTTCACGAAGAAAACAGACCAAAAACCGTTACTCTAGATACACACCTGAGCAACTATAGCTAATTTTCTAGAGGCTTTAAAAAATTGATATATCTCGAAAAATACCGAAAATTATTAATTTTTCGAAAAAACAGTTTTTTAATTCTTTCGTGCTTTACTTCCGTGAAATAAGTTTGGAAATGCGAATGTCGACGAGTTATAAGAAATCTAGTTTTTAAAACTTTTAAAGTGTTTTTTTCGATATATATCGAGAAGTTAGAAAGCAGTCGATACTTACGAAAAACAAATTAAGGCCTATAACATTTTCCCACCGGTCTTAATAGTTTTTTTTTTTTTTTTTTTTTTTTTTTTTTTTTTTTTTTTTTTTTTTTTTTTTGGTGGCCAGTCAAGTTTCGAAGGGTTCCGGAAGATAGCAGAGCCGTAGTAAAGCATCAAAAAGGCGTCTAGAAAGGACAGACGTTACAGTCAGCGTCCTCTCACAGCCACATGCTGATTCGTGCGGATGCCATTATGGATGACGACGGCACATCACTAATCTACATTTGGCCCTATAGTGGTCGGTCAGAAATGGAATTGCGTCTGCAATGATCGAGACTCTCTGATATTCAAAGAGGTGCTCACAACGGACCACAAGGTCCAAAGGAAAACCATTTCATCCGACTTGTTGGAGCCTTTAGGCCTTTTTGTCACGCATCGTTACGAGGGACGAAAACGGGATGCACCACTTTCCGGCGGAAACAAAGCGGCAGTACAAGGAGTGGCATAATTCTCATTCACCATAAATAAAGAAATTCAAGACAACCCCCTCTGCGGAAAAAGTGTTGGTGAGAGTCTCCTGGGATTACGCAGTCACCATTCTCGTGGATGTCACTGCAAGATGGTCAACCATCATTTCTGAGGCATACGTGAAGACTCTGAATAAACTCAAGAACGCTTGCCGACATGTTGGACGGTACAAGAGTCCAGCAGAAATCTAGCTCCAACATGATAACACACACTCAGTCACAAGTCTGAGAACTCGGGAACAGAGCGACAGATTGGATTGGACATCGCTGACTCATCCATACCACAGTACAGACCTGGCACATACAGTCTTCCATATTTTTGGGGCACTTAAACATTCTCTACAAGGAAGAGCAGGAGGTCAGTCATGCAATGAAGCCGCGGTGGAGTGGCCGAGAGCACTAAGTTGCCTTGCTGCGGAGCGCCCGGGTAGGACCCGTCAGAGGTTCTAGTCTTCCCTTTGGTGCAATTCAGCCGCGGTGGATTGGCCGAGAACTCTATGTCGCCTTGCTGCAGAGAGCGGGGGTACGCCCCATCAGAGGTTCTAGTCCTCCCTTGGGATGGATATCTATGTTGTCGATAGGATAGTTTAAGTAGTTTCTAAACCTAGGGACACAACTGCACAGTAGTTACGTCTCACAGATTTACAAACAACATGCATTTTATACATCGTCTCTCATACAGGACAAGAGCATTTACCGGCACGGAATACATGCTCCCCACAACATTGGCGTACGGCCAAAGAACGTGATAGAGGCTAAGATGTCCATTAAAATTGCTAAACCAAGAAGAAACACAAATGATAAACGCGTATTCATTGGACAAATATATTGTACTGGAACTGACAACTGATTACATTTTCACGCAATCTGGGTGCATAGATCCTGAGGAATCAGTACCTAGAACAACCACGTCTGGCCGTAATAACAGCCTTGATACGCCTGGGCATTGAGTCAATCAGAGTTTGGATGGTGTGTACAGGTACAGATGCCCATTCAGCTTCAACACGATACCACAGTTCATCAAGAGTAGTGACTGGCGTATTGTAACGAGCCAGTTGCTTGGCCACCGTTGACCAGACCTTTACAGTTCGTGAGATATCTTTAAAATGTGCTGGCCTGGGCAGCAGTCCAACATTTTCCGCATACTGCAACATGCGGTCGTGTATTATCCTGCAGAAATGTAGGGTTTCGCAGGGATCCAATGAAGGGTAGAGTAACGGGTCGCCGCGGTGGAGTAGCCGAGCGGTCTAAAGCTCCTCGCTGCGGAGCGCACGGTTGCTCGCCGTGGAGGTTTGAGACATGGCATATGTATGTGTGTGTGTGTGTGTGTGTGTGTGTGTGTGTGTATGTGTGTGTGTGTGTGTTGTCCTTAGGTTAGTTTACCTTAGTTTAAGTAGTTTGTAATCTACGGACTAATGACCACGCAGTTTGGTCCGAAGGATAAAAAAAAAAAAAAAAAAAAAAAAAAAAAAAAAAAAAAAAAAAAAAAAAAAAAAAAAAAGCGACGTGTCGTAACACATCTGAAATGTAACGGCCACTATTCAAAGTGTCGTCGATGCGAACAAGAGGTGACCCAGACGTGTAACCAATGGCACCCAATACCATCACGCCAGGTGATGATACGCCAGTATGGCGATGACGAATACACGAGTCCAATGTGCGTTCACCGCGATGTCGCCAAACACGGATGCGACCATCATGATGCTGTAAACAGAATCTGCATTCATCCGAAAAAATGACGTTTTGCCCTTCGTGCACCCAGGTTTGTCGTTGCGTACAGCATCGCTGGCGCTCCTGTTTGTGATGCAGCGTCAAGGGTAACCGCAGCCATGGTCTCTGAACTGATAGTCCATGCTGCCGCAAACTTCGACAGACTGTTCGTGCAAATGGTTGTTGTCTTGCAAACGTCCCCATCTGTTGACTCAGGGATCGAGACGTTACAGCCATGCGGATAAGATGCTTGTAACCTCGACTTCTAGTGATACGAGGCCGTTGGGATCCAGCACGGCGTTCCGTATTGCCCTCTTGAACCTCCTGATTCCATATTCTGCTAACAGTCATTGGATCGCGATCAACGCGAGCAGCAATGTCGCGATACGATAAACTGCAATCGCGATAGACTACAATCCGACTTTTATCACAGTCGGAAACGTGATGGTACGCATTTCTCCTCCTTACACGAGGCATCACAACAACGCTTCACCAGGCAACGCCGGTCAACTGCTGTTTGTGTATAAGAAATCGGTTTTTAATCTTTCATGTCAGCACGTTGTAGGTGTTGCCACAGGCGCCAACCTTGTGTGAATGCTCTGAAAAGCTAATAATTTGCATATCACAGCATTTTGTTCCTGTCGGTTAAATTTCGCTTCTGTAGCAGGTCATATTCGTGGTGTAGCAATTTTAGTGGCCAGGAGTGTAAAAAATACAACATCAACAAGACATATTTATGTGCGTACTGTATATCGTCACTAAATTCTGATTATTAATAATAAATATGTTATAAGAAAAAAATGCGAGGCATTACTTATTGAACGGCTCTCATATGTTGTTATCGGAAACTGCGTATCTTTAATAACTAACACTGTTTTCAGACTGTTATGAAAACATTGGCCCTTCATTTACATGTCACATATAGTTCCTGTATTCACGTTAATTTCTGGATAATTGCTATTATGGTTATATTGGGTCGCGTATTTTTTAAATATGGAGTTTGTGGCCGCCATTAACAAAGAGATTGTCAACCAGTGCCCCAGCGCGTGGTCCACGCCTCTTCTGCGTGCTGTTGGGTTACTCACTATTCTTAGTGTTCTCCTCTGCCTGTAAGTACTCATCACCACACAGTGCGCTAATCTGAGACTGCCATGACGAATGCCTACGTAAAATTCCGCTTCGAATACCTATTTGTTTGCAAGGGGAGAGCCACCAGCGCTTACCGTCGCCTCTGGTTGTCGCATGGAGGAAGTTATCGACGGCATTTGTTCTGACCGACTACCGATACTGACTGCACAAACAAAGCTGTAAACTTCTGCAGAAACTCCTCAGATATTGCATCTCACAGTTGTTGCATACTCATTATATCTAAAACGTTCCGTAGTGTAAACAAAAAATATAAATTAAAATTAAAAAATAAAATCATTCGTCATGTATTTGTGTAGAAGGCTCATGTTAAGTCGTGGTAATGTGCCTCGCAGTAAAAGGGAAAAGTGATGTGGGGAATAACTGTCGTGGGGCTTAGATTGGCTACACTGATTTTAAGTGGCACGGCGCCAGGAAACTTGTTGCTGGCGCTATTGCTAACAGGCCTGCGACTGCACGTACCTCACAGCTGACATTTATCTCGCGGCGTTCGATAGCACTGTAGTGGAGGACAGAGATGTGGCGCCAAAAGTTCGCCGCCATCCGAATACCAAACGTCTCTTACGAAATTAATTTCAAAAATTACAAAGAAATGGGGGTAAAGTAGTCTAAATCTCATCGTTTTTCACCAAAAGAGCAGTAGAAGCCATTAAACGTTGTATTTCGGTTACATAATAAAACAGAAAAGATAATGATACGAGGAGGAGTTGGAAAATTTCCCTGCCCACAGTGGTCCGAATTGCGCATGAAAAATAAATAAATAAAATCGAATGACAGCAGAAAAGAAATATCTTTATTTATCTACATAATTTCCAAGAACATTGAGACATTTCTCATACCACCATATAAGCTTCAAAAAGCCGTCTAGGACAGAATTAAGGCGTTCCATACGGAAGAATCGTTGAACGGCTGGTTTGACGTCAGAACTGCTTCCAAAGCGCCTTCCGCCAAGATCTGCAATATGATTTTGCGTTGCCATCGTCGAGTGTAGTTTCGATTGTCAGCCAACAGCAGAATGCCAGCTCTGAGAAGGCCAGGCCGCTTTTTCCGAATCACCTCTTTCAATTTCGACGGAGTGGCATAGTACCGCGCAGCGTTGATGGTTGCATCCTCCAAAAATTTCCAGCAACAAAACTCCGTGGGCATTCCAGAAAACGGTGGGCACCACTTTACCTGCAGACGGAGTACTCTAGAACTTCTTTCGGACAGGTGATGTCGGCTGTCTCCACTCCAGTGATACGGCCTTCGATTCGGGATGGTTTCATCCCCCGCCACAATCCGAAAAATTCATTGCGATATTGATGGTCGACTTCTACCCAATGGTGTAGCGGTGTCTTGCACGTGCACGTTCACCTGTTGTGTCGTATTTCGTCCATAGCTGTTCGACGCTTCTTCCGTATCTAACGCCCAGATTTTTTCCTGAGCGGCTTTTTGGAACTTATGAAGCCATTAGACAAATGTCTCAATGTACTCAAGGTGTCTTGCTAGTTCTACACAAAATGTAGGACTATAATGCCTGTATTGTACACAGCGCGATGTTTCTAGTATTTTCATTTTTATTGTTTTGATAAATTTTTTGTAGAGTTTTGCGAGTATGGCTTGCGAGTAAACATTGAATTTTTGGAGTTGTGCTCATTATATTTTTGTAAACTGTCGTCTACAGAGTGTTATAAAAAGTTACGGCCAAACTTTCAGGAAACATTTCTCACACACAAAGGAAGAAAATATATTATGTGGACATGTGTCCGGAAACGCTTAATTTCCATGTTAGAGCTCATTTTAGTATTTCTCTTTAAATGTAAATTGAAACAATTCGTGCAGACAATCGTCAAAGTATCCAATTGTGTTCGTTATTATGTACAGTACTTCGTTGATTCACCGCCAGTTGGCCCAATTGAAGGAAGGTAATGTTGACTTCAGTGCTTGAGTTGACAAGTTCTTCCACCTACATTCACTGGAGCACGTTATCATGATTTCATACGAGATACTCTACCTGTGCTGCTAGAACATGTGCCTTTACAAGTACGACACAACATGTGGTTCATGAACGATAGAGCTCCTGCATATTTCAGTCGACGTGTTCGTACGCTTCTCAACAACAGATTCGGTGACCCATAGACTGGTAGAGGCGGCCCAATTCCATGGCCTCCACGCTCTCCTGATCTCAACCCCCTTGACTTTAATTTATGGGGGCATTTGAAAGAACTTGTCTACTCAACCCCGGTACCTAATGTAGGGACTCTTTGTGCTCACATTGTGGACGGCTGTGATACAATACGCCATTCTCCAAGGTTGCATCAGCGCATCAGGGATTCCATGCGACTGAGGGTGGATGCATGTATCATCGCTAACGGAGGACATTTTGAACATTTCGTGTAACAAAGTGTTTGAAGTCACGCTGGTACGTTCTGTTGTTCTGTTGCTGTATGTTTCGATTCCATTATTAATTTGATTTGAAGAGAAGTAATAAAATGAGCCCTAACATGGAAATTAAGCGTTTCCGGACACATGTCCACATAACACATATTCTTTCTTTGTGTGTGAGGAATGTTTCCTGAAAGTTTGGCCGATACCATTTTGTAACACCGTGTATACTGGAGGAAACGTTGACGCTGTCGATGTAACGCTCGGCTGTACGTCACGTTGCCGCCAGCTGACGTCAGTTACGTAAGCGCCGCGTCTGGTGGTGATGGGGTCCGGATCGCCGCCACCTGTTCAGCTGCAGCCGTTAACGAATGCAACGTCGGACTTCCCTCCCTCACACATCACGCAAGCGATGCTGGAACACAGTGCGAACGAACCACGGTGAAACTAGGGTTACCAAATCGCTCGGCTTTCCCGGGATCCACCCGGTTTTTAATGCTCTAAAATGTTCAAATGTTTGTTAAGCTTAAGGGACTTAACTACGGGGTCATCAGTCCCTAAACTTACAAACTACTTATGAATTACCTACAACTAATGACGGCACAAATATCCATGCCCGAGGGGGGATTCGAACCCCCGACCGTAGTGGCCGTGCAGACCGTGACTGAAGCGCCTCAGTCCCCTCGGCCACCGCGGCCGGCTTTAATACTCTCTTTCAACCCCCGGTGGCAAATTCATGAAACCGAAGACCTCGATTTTCAATTTTTATATCAACTTTGTAGGTGAAAGAAAAAAAACGCACTGCATTGGAAGTGTAATCTGTCCTGAGTGTCCAGTGTGCAATAAAGGGTTAAACGTAATTTCGTTACTCTAAACTGACGAAGCTTCATCTCTCAACGTGACAATGATCAACTTTACAAAAGATATGAATGATTTTTTCTGATTCTATCGAGTACTTTACCAAATGGATGAGGCAGAAGGAAGATTGGGGTTTAAGGTCCAATTGACTTCGTTATCTCTAGAGATGGAGCATAGTCTCAGAAATTTTTATGTGAACGATGGGAAAGGAAGTCGATAGTTCTCTTTGAAAGAAACCGTCCCGGCATTTACTTGGAGTGGTTCATGGAAACCCCATGGATGAGACTGTAGATTTGGGTTACCATATATCCAAATGAAAAAAAAAGCGAGGGTATTACAAACAATCTTTATGTGAAGCGAAATAGTTTCATTTTCTACAAAAGCATACTTATAGCTTCGTTGAACCTGATGTAAACAAATTGATGTGATATTAATAGCTATAACTGTCGATCGACTAATTCTTTACACACTATACAGAAAGTCTATTTCTTTCGTAAGTCCAGTGTATACTTGACGAGGAAAATACTATTTCGCACAGCTGCGCCGTCGACGGGGATTGCAAAAAACGTGTTGAACAGTTTTCAAAAGTTATGAACATTCATCTCTAGAACTATTCTTCATGAAGTCACACCGTCTACCAGATACAGTTTTCTCTAAAAGTGTTGCTGTTCCGACTTGAGTTGCTCACTTACAAACACAAAAACGTTTAAGTCGTCCATTTCACCAAAAAATTCCACAAGAATATTTCTATTTCTCAAATAAAATGCAACATTTTTAACACTTCCCGATCCTATAATAGAGTCAATTCGTCCTACTGCCTCATACATGTGATTTCCTTGAATCACTCCAGGCAAACACCGTGATGGTTCCTTTTAAAGGCAACGGTCTATTTCCTTTCCCATCACTGACAGAAAAAAAATAATAAAAAAATTCTTTGCTTCCTCTCTAATGACAACGAAGTCAATGGGACGTTCAGCCCTAATCTTCCTTCTGCCTCATTCATTTGCTGAAGTAATCGTTAGAATCAGAATAAAAACATTGATTTTGTGAACAAAATAACTCTTAGCCTAGTGTTGCATACTAGACACTCAGGACAGATTACACTTCCAATACGGTATTTTTTTCACCTTCACAACTTCACACAAAAATTAAAAATTCATGGTTCCTTCTGTTTTAAGAATTTCCAACCAGGGGTTAAAATAGAGTATTAAAAACCGGGTGGAACCTGGATAAACCGGGTGATTTGGTAACCCTACTGTAGAACAGGTTAACTTTTTTCTAAGGTGAACTCTTAACAAACTATTTGATTGGAAACCAGCAAAAACTGAGCAGTCTATTTCAGAAATAGAAATATTCTTGTAGAATTTTTTGTTGAAGCAAACCGGCTGAATGTGTTCGTGCCTGTAAGTGAGGAACTGATGTCGGAAACTACATCAAATTTTTTTGCGAAAACTGTATCTGCTAGACGGTGTGATTTCATGAACAATCGTTCTGGAGGTGAATGTTCATAACAATTGGAAAATTTGCAATACTTCTTTGCAATTCCTGTCTACAGTGCAGCTACGGAAAGGATAGTTTCCTCACGTATACTGGACATGAAAGATGTGGTCCTTCTATAGAGCGTGGAAAGAATTTTTTGATCGGCAGTTATGTTTATTAATATCACACGGGTGCTAAAAATGTGATAACATCAGATCCAAGAATGACTTTCTCAAGAAGGTCCGAGGAAGCGAAAATTATGGTTTTGTGAAAAGTAAGCTCCTTTCTTTCACGTAAAGATTATTTGTAATACTTCCGGTTTTTTTTATTTTATTTTCTATTTTTTTTATTTGAATACATAGTAATCCGAGGTAAAACGGCGTGGTACAAGTGTCTGAGACAACGCCAGAACACGTCACTGCTCTCTATGTGTGACGCAAATGCTGGCAGATACTAACCCTCAGTCGGTGCCTCAGAGGTTCATGCAACAGCCTGTGTCGTGGGTTATTTACACACCTCAAACTCTTTTTGCAGTATGTAATCCTAGTTAGTAGAACATAAATACAAAGTAATGAATAGAGACTGTGCACATTCCCATTTAGTATTTCTTGCCATTTATCTAAAGACAGACTGAGGTGGCCGCGGCGGATTAGCCGTGCGTATCAGGGAGCGGGCGGTCAAAAGAACCTTCACCAACATGCCAGTGGAGGGTGCGAACACGGCGCCTTCCAGAGGAACAGCTGCTGAAACCTGTATTGCGGGGCGCAGCAAGCTGGCGGCGAATCAGTCATGCTTTGGGGATATCATCGGAGTAGTGAAGCAACTAAATGCACTTAACAAGTCTTCTAGTCCGGACTGTATACCCATCAGATTTCTATCTGATTATGCTGAAGCGGTTGCTCCTTACTTAACAGCCTTATACAACCACTCTCGCAAAGAAGGGTCTGTACCAAAAGATTGGACAGTTGCAGAGGTCACACGTATATTCAAGAAAGGCAGTAAGAGTAACCCACTAAACTACAGGCCTATTTCATTGACGTCAATACGCAGTAGTGTTTTGGAACGTAACCTGGATTCCTGTTGTTTAGTCGTCCTCGTCGCCATATGTTTCGTCCTTCCCTGCCTGTTTTTCAGGAAAGATTCTACCAGAACGCGACGGGATGCGTTGACATCTAAAACAGCTATTGGCTGCCGGTCATCCGCTGCCTTGTTCACGATCGTTCTCGTGCGGCTGGCATGTGGCGCAGAATTTAAGCCACAACATAAATATTATTAATTACCTCGAACTGAATGATCTATTGACCCAAGGTCAACACGGATTTAGAAAATATCGTTCATGCGAAACACAACTAGCTCTTTACTCGCACGAAGTGATGAGTGCTATCGACAACGGTTCTTAAATCGATTCCTTATTTCTTGATTTCCAGAAGGCTTTTGACACCGTACCTCACAAACGGCTTTCAATCAAATTTCGTGGTTATGGAATATCGCCCCAAATCTGCGACTGGATAGGGCATTTCCTGTCAGAGAGGACACAGTTTGTAGTAATCGACTAAAACAGAGGTGGTATCTGGCGTCCCACAGGGTACTGTTATTGGTCCTCTGCTGTTCCTTATTTACATAAGCGATTAGAGAAAATCTAAGTAGCTCTCTTAGGTTGTTTACCGATGACGGCACCATTTACCGTCTAGTAAAATCATCTGAAGATCAAAACCAACTGCAGAACGACCTAAATAAGATATCACTATGGTGTAAAAATTGGCAATTGATTCTAAATAATGCGAAGTGTGAAGTCTTCCACATGAATAAGAAAAGAATTCCGTTAAACTTTGTTTACAAGATAAATGAAACATGAAGGCTGTAAACTCCACCAAATACCTAGGAATTACTATTACTTCAGACTTAAACTGGAAAGAACACTAATGTCGCGGGAAAGGCGAACCAGAGATTGCGCTTCATTGGTAGAACCCTAAAAAGATGCAACAGAACTACCAAAGAACCAAAGAAACTGCATACACTACGCTTGTCCGTCTTTTTTTTTTTTTTTTTTTTTAGTATTGCTGCCCAGTATGGGATCCTTATCAGGTCGGTTTGACGGAGGATACCGAAAGAGTTCAGAGAAGGGCAGCTCGTTTTGTACTGACACGATACAGAGGAAACAGCGTTACAGAACTGATATAGGATCTGGGATAGGAATCATTACAACAAAGGATGTTATCGCTGCGGCGTGGGCTACTTACGAAACTCCAATCGCCAACATTGTCCTCCGAATGCGAAAATATATTATTGACTGCCGCTTACAAAGGTAGAAACGATCATCAGAATAAAACACAAGAAATCAGAGCTGGAACGGAGAGATTCAGAGGTTATATCTTCCCGCGCGCTATTCGAGAATGGAAGGGTAGATAAATAGTATAAAGGTGGTTCGATGAACCCTCTTCCAGGCATTTAAATGTGATTTGCAGAGTATCCTATGTAGATGTAGATGTAGATGTAGATACACGTGGGCAACCATGGGTGCAGCGGATCTCGTGCAAGGCACCATTACGGCGGCCTTGAAGCATCATACAACCACATATGACATTCGTGTTTGCCAACGGCAGTGACTTCAGTAAGAGACTGTACCTTATCACAAGGCCAGGAGTCTGATGTAGTGGTTCCAGGAAGAGAGTGGCGAGTGGAACTTGAACAGTGCCGGCCTCCGAACTCGCCGGATGTGATCCCGACCGAACCACCTGCGCTGAGTCTGAACGTGTCGTCAGAGCTTATCGGCCCCTCCGCTTCAGACTACGTTCATAGTGGCACCAGGCGGCCGCAGAAGCCGAGCGGTCTGCGGCGCCCCAGTCACAGCCTGCACGACCGCTACGGTCGGGGGTTCGAATACCCTCTCGGGCATGGATGTTTGTTCCGTCTTTAGTCTAAGACAGTTCATAAGTATATTGTAAGTTTAAGGACTGATGACCCCGCAGTTAAGTCCCTTAAGCCTTACAAACATTTGAACATAGTGGCAGCGCCAGAACGTTGTCAGACGCCGTCGCCCGAATTTGACTAAAAACACTGGCCGACGGTGTGGTCACACTGCATCCAACATACGGGAGCTTGTCACTTTGTCTGGATAAGGAGAAGATTAGGTTAGGCTACAATCTATTCTCTGTTTAAAGTGTATTAGATTTCAGTGTCCTGGGGTGCAATGGATTCCACCGACCTGTTTCTGCTTGGAAATGAGTACTTCAATGCGGCTTTTCTTATTAAAATTCAGCTTGCCCTTTTCTCACATGACATCTTGCGAGCCATGGATGAAGGGCAACAGGCGGATTGTCGCCCGAATTTGACTAAAAACACTGGCCGACGGTGTGGTCACACTGCATCCAACATACGGTAGCTTGTCACTTTGTCTGGATAAGGAGAAGATTAGGTTAGGCTACAATCTATTCTCTGTGTAAAGTGTATTAGATTTCAGTGTCCTGGGGTGCAATGGATTCCACCGACCTGTTTCTGCTTGGAAATGAGTACTACAATGCGGCTTTTCTTATTAAAATTCAGCTTGCCCTTTTCTCACATGACATCTTGCGAGCCATGGATGAAGGGCAACAGGCGGATTGTGTTTTTCTCGACTTCAAAAAAGCGTTCGACGCGGTGACACACTGCAGACTGCTAACGAAGATACGAGCTTATGGAATAGGTTCACAGATTTGTGACTGGCTGGAAAACTTCCTAAGTAATAGGACGCAGTACGTTGTTCTCGGCGGCGAGTGTTCATCAGAGACGAGTATATCGTCAGGCGTGCCCCAAGGGAAGTGTGATAGGACCGCTATTATTTTCTATCTATATAAATGATCTGATGGACAGAGTAAGTTGTAATTTGCGGCTGTTTGCTGATGATGCTGTGGGGTATGGGAGGGTGTCGTCTGTAACTGACTGTAATAGTATACAGGATGACTTAGACAAAATTTCTAGTTGGTGCGAAGAATGGCAGCTAGCTCTCAATGTAGAAAAATGTAAGGTGATGCGCATGAGTAGAAAAAGCAATACCATAATGTTCGAATACAGCATTAGTAGTGAGCTTCTTGATGCTGTCGCGTCGTTCAAATACCTAGGCGTAACATTGCAGAGCGATATGAAATGGAATGAGCATGTAAGGACAGTTGTGAGTAAGGCGGACAGCCGACTTCGGTTTATTGGGAGAATTTTGGGAAGATGTGCTTCACCTGTAAAGGAGACCGCGTATAAAACGCTTGTACGACCACGTCTTGAGTATTGCTCAAGTGTTTGGGACCCGCAGCAGATCAGTTTAAAGGAATACATAGAGGCGGTTCAGAGGCGAGCAGCTAGATTTGTTACCGATAGGTTCGACCAATGCGCGAGTGTCACGGAAATGCTCCGGCAACTCAATTGGGGATCGCTGGAAGAAAGACGACGTTCTTTTCGTGAACTTCTGCTAAGTAAATTTAGAGGTCCGGAATTTGAAGCCGAGTGTAGTACGATCTTGCTGCCGCCTACTTACATTTCGCGTAAAGATCACAAAGACAAGATAAGAGAAATTAGGGCGCGTACGGAGGCATATAGGCATTCCTTTTTTCCTCGTTCAATTTGGGAGTGGAATAGGAAAAGAAATGCCTAGCAGTGGTACAGTGTACTCTCCGCCACGCACCTTACGGTGAATTTCGGAGTATGTATGTAGATGTAGATGTAGAATAAAGACATCGAATGCATACGAATGAGCTACAGTTGTCTAGAAAGAAGAAAGTGGCGAGGATTGTGTACTGTCTTCAGTTACTGCTACTACCAGGCAAGCTTCACGATTCACTGACAAGCAATATTACAGTTTTGCTGAACTTATTCTACGTTATGCAGACGTAAAACAGTTAACCTCCATGCTTTAAATATTGAAAAGCTACACCAGTTTGATAAGATTATTGCTTGTCACAACGAGTTTCGAGAATTTACTCGCATCTTCTCGTGCATTTGTTTACATAAGTACGGTGCTTTTTACACGTTTGAATATATGATTTTCTGCTAGTTTACACTGCAGTTGTTTTTTTAGGATACTGAAAAAACTGAAATTCGAAAAATCGGAAAGCACAAATCTCGAGGTGTCTCTTTTATCCTAATATTAGGAAACAATAATTTTCTCTGTCTACTTAAAGGTATTGTGCTCTTTCATCAATCAAAATATCAAACATCATAATCATGACTTAGGCTTATCTTTATACAAAAACTAGTATAAGTGACGATTTTTATGTAGATAAGTTAATGTAATGGGACAAAATTAACACATTTTTGGACTGTTGCTTATCCGATTATATGAACTTACCTTTATTACAATCTATTTGGTTAGAAACTGCTTCTAATTTCTGTAACCGACTTTTGTACGTTCTATAGCCTTTACTGTATACCAATGCACTTGTTTGTCTGTACAGAGACTAGAAGAAGGGCACTCAAGCGCCCGAAACCGGTCGTTAAAGTTAAAAATAAATAACCACAAGCAACTGGTTGCTGCATTTCATTAATTTATAATCTGAACAATTGCTGAAATGGATAAAATACTTCAACATTAAGATACGCCACAATACCGAATTCAACAAATTTTATGACATAATTTACGCCTAAAATTTCTGATGAAGAATTTAACCAACTTGCGGTTTTCAGTAAACTCTAATATCAGACCATAGATTTTGAACTATATCCCGATTGTGATATTATCGTCTTCTGGGAGCCACAATCACTTTCTTTTTTTCAGTAAACGTATTAGTTTCTCACTGTCCATATCTACCGTCTGAAAACATCGGTCGATTTAACCTAAGAAAACAAACTGATTCGAATTTCACCGACTGTCGTCCGAAGTCTTTACGTTCGAGCTATGACGTCGGCTACACTGTGACCGTGCCCTTAGTGGAGTACTGATCTGAAACGATGTCGGTCGTCGGTAAAACCCACCGGCATCGGAGCCACTGTGACCACAGCCTTTATTACGGGAGTCAGCTGAACTGTGTAGCATTAAGTTTTAGATGTGAAGCCGCAAGACTTCTTCTTGTTCTACTATTTCGGCTGTATAACGTCCAGCAATCTTCAGTGCTCGCTTCGGACCTTTTGTAGTTGGGTACCGCACATGCGGCCTTAGATACATGTGCGCCAGAGACTTTGGTAGGCGGCAAAGACGTGCGTAATGAACGAGTTACATCTATGACACCGCAGTCGATCTGTCTTGGGATGTCCATATATCACTGTGAGCTGCAGTGAGACGACATCTTTGTGAGTTTATTACGGAAAGTGCCGGATTCCATGATTTATCTAGATTGAAATGACAATCTGTATTAATTAAATTCGTCGTCAAGCGAATTTCAGTTGCCTTTCTCGCTACTGAGTCCCAAAAAGATGATGTATCTGCTAAAATTTCGGCGTTGTCACACGACATTCTGCGATCAATCTCAATACGGTTCTCTGCCACTGCCGACTTGTTAGGCTGTGTAAGTCGTGTGTATCTTCGGTGTTCTGTACATCTTTCATGGAAAGAACGAGTTGTTTGTCCGGTGAAAGAAAGGCCGCGTTCACGTGGAAGTTTGTAACCTTCAGATTATCTGAACAGTACTTATCTTTGACGGAGCCCACGAGTGCAGCAATATTGGCTGGAGGACGAAAAATCACGTTCACTTTGTATCTGCTAAGGACCCGTCCTATTTTTGACGAGACTCTACCCATAAATGGCAAGAAAGCCATGGATTTAAAAGTGCATTTTTGTGGCCTCTTTCCGTTTCATTTGCACTAAGAATACAGAAGAAGAGGAAGAAACTGATAAGGTTACTACCGTTGGCGGAAATCGTACTTAATAAATCTTCGGATGTTGCTTATATGATAAATACTATATGTGTTTGTACTTAGCGCTACTATTGTCTCTGCTCCATTTCACTCGGTATCACAACACAAATTCAAGTGTTTGTAAATCTATCGGACCAAACTGCGCGGTCATTAGTCCGTAGACTACATACTACTTAAACTAAGGTAGGACTCGAACCTCCGACGGTGAGCAACCGTGCGCTTCGCAGCGAGGCGCCTTAGACCGTTCGGCTACTCCACTGCGGCTATCACAATACAAAAATCGTCACTTACACTGGTTGTTTTTGTGGAAAGGTAGGCCTAAGTCATGGTTACTGTGTGTGATATTCTGTGAATTGAAGGAGGCACAATACATTTAAGCAGACAGATAAAAATACTGTTTGTAATCTTAGGATAAAATACACCGCAATATCTATCCTGTCCGATTCTCAAAACTGCAGTAACCTAAAAAAAGACCATTGTAGTGCAAGAGTAGCCGAAAACCAAACATTGAAACTTCAAAAAACTACCTAGGTCTACTTATGTAAACAAATGGACTAGAAAATAGGAATAAATTTCCGAAACGCGTTGTGATAAAGGATGAACACATCTAATCTAGTGATTCGTTACTTGAAGTAGTAAAGTTAAATTATTAATGTCTGCACCATTTAAATCCAACAAAACTATAATAATGACATTTACGAAAAGAAATATCACGAGTATGTAATAGAAATCTCTTCTTTTAGCGGTTCCTGATATATTAGTAAAGCTTGTCTGACGGTAGCAATAACTCAGGACAGTATACACAATACTCAATACTTGTCACCTTCTTTCTTCGAGACAGAAGTAGCTCGTTGACATGCATAGGATATCTTCATTAAGGAGTAAAAGCCACACTGTAGCATTAATTGCCAAGCACAAAAGTGTCGTGAAACCCTTGCGTTCCAGAAAACTGTAATCTAATCACACCAGATGCATTCGTATTAAAAAGAGGACAAACAGGTTCAAAAAGAAATAAAACCGGCCGCGGTGGCCGAGGGCATTGAAGCGCTCCAGTCACGGTCTGCACGGCCGCTACGGTCGGGGGTTCGAATCCCCCCTCGGGCATTGATATTTGTGCCGTCCTTAGTCTTAGCTAGTTCATAAGTAGTTTGTAAGCTTAGGGACTGATGACCCCGTAGTTAAGTCCCATAAGTTCTACAAACATTTGAACATTTGAAAGAAATAAAATAGAGGACACACAAAACATATGTTCAAATTTAATAAACTAGTTGATTATTAATAGACAATACATACATACCGGCGCGTTCAAACAGCCAATATGAATGCGACTTTACGTTTTTTCGCTTTGTATAGAATTCGGAGGTAATTTTACTTACGGCGGCGACATCGTTTTTTTGAAATGCTGGCAACGAAACGTATATAGGAAACAACTTATTAATTAAGTGTTTGTATATCAAATAAACTGTTACATTTGTGTAATGACTGCTTTTCGATGTACTTTTTCAATTGACAATTTATTAGCTGTTGTTCTCTATTACTTGTAAAAATAACGATGTGGACAATACTGAAATGTTTAAATACGAAAAATGTAAAACATATTCACATCTCGTTGCTGCCAATATCTGTAAGCCAAACACCGTCCGACGACTTTAAAAACTACGCTTTAACCCTCCCAATAAATATGAATTGAATAACTAAGTTAGCATGACATAAAATCACGGTAGTAAAACAGTCTGTTGAGCTATCTCTTACCTTTATTGGCCACTGAGTAGCAAGTTCCAGCTCTACTGCTGTAACACACTGCTTCAAATTCATTTCTCCTTCTCTTGAAGGCACACCATTTAAGGAAAGAACACCTAAGAATGTTCACTTCCGTTTAGGCATTGCCAGATATTTGATCAAACTCACTTCGTTACAATGAACAGCAACTTACACTCACAAATCACACGTGAACGACATTAAGACCTCTAATTCCAACTGCCGAGCCACGATAATTAGAATCCGGAACTGAAGATACAGAACGGAAATTACAGATAATAGATATTGGAACTTGTTTATGGCTGTATCCATGATAAAATCGACGATGCTGCTACCTCCTATCAAACTGTTTCTTGTGTATGTATCACAATGGTAGTGCCTGCAGATAAAGTACCGGTATGTAATGAAAGAACAATAGAACGGGCCTAATTATACACTCCTGGCATTAAAATTGCTACAACACGAAGACGACGTGCTACAGACGCGAAATTTAACCGACAGGAAGATGATGCTGTGATATGCAAATGATTAGCTTTGCAGACCATTCACGCAAGGTTGGCGACGGTGGCGACAACTACAACGTGCTAACACGAGGAAAGTTTCCAACCGATATCGCGTACACAAACAGTAGTTGACCGGCGTTGCCTGGTGAAACGGTGTTGTGATGCCTCGTGTAAGGAGGAGAAATGCGTACCATCACGTTTCCGACTTTGATAAAGGTCGGATTGTAGCCTATCGCGATTGCAATTTATCGTATCGAGACATTACTGCTCGCATTGGTCGCGTTCAAATGACTGTTAGCAGAATATGGAATCGGTGGGTTCAGGAGGGCAATATCGAACGCCGTGCTGGATCCCAACGGCGACGTATCACTAGCAGTCGAGATGACAGGCATCTTATGCGCATGGCTGTAACGGATCGTGCAGCCACGTCTCGATCCCTGAGTCAACAGATGGGGACGTTTGCAAGACAACAACCATCTGCACGAACAGTTCGAGAACGTTTGCAGCAGCATGGTCTATGTGCTCTGAGAACATGGCTGCGGTAACAGACGCTGCATCACAGACAGGAGCGCCAGCGATGGTATACGCAACGACGAACCTAGGTGCAAAACGTCATTTTTTCGGATGAATCCAGGTTATGTTTACAGCATCATGATGGTCGCATCCGTGTTTGGCGACATTGCGGTGAATGCACATTGGAAGAGTGTATTCGTCATCGCCATACAGGCGTATCACTTTTGCGCGATGGTATGGGGTGCCATTGGTTACACGTCTCGGTCACCTGTTGTTCGCATCGACGGCACATTGAACAGTGGCAGTTACATTTCAGATGTGTTACGACCGGTGGCTCTACCCTTCATTCGATCCCTGCGAAACACTACATTTGAGCAGGATAATGCACGACCGCATGTTGCAGGTCCTGTACGGGCCTTTCTGGATAAGGAAAATGTTTGACTGCTGCTCTGTCCAGCACATTTTCCAGATCTCTCAACCGATTGAAAACGTCTCGTCAATGGTGGCCGAACAACTGGCTCGTCGCAATACGCCAGTCACTACTCTTGATGAACTGTGGTATCGTGTTGAAACTGCATGAGCATCTGTACCTGTACACGCCATCCAAGCTCTGTTTGACTCAATGCCCATGAATATCAAGACCGTTATTACGGCCAGAGGTGGTTCTTCTGGGTACTGATTTCTCAGAATCAATGCATCCAAAATGCGTGAAAATGTTATCACATGTCAGTTCCGAATACTCGTTTATCATCTGCATTTCTTCTTGGTGTAGCAATTTTAATGGCCAGTTGTGTAAATACAATTTTATTACAATGAACGTTGCGAAAAAGGAGGACAATGTAAAAATGCGCACGGACTCCGGACAAAGGTTTCATAAAGCGGACACGTCCGGATTAATCCGGATATCACGTAACCCTAACCCTAACCTAAGCTACCCTTATCCTTAACCCCACCAAGAGCATCAAACTATGGGACGGCGTGTGACCAGGCTGTATGTCGGTGTTCGCAGGCAACCACTGTCAACGACGGCAGGCGACCGTTTGTCGGCCCCACTGTAAACGCAGTCTAACCAGCCACACAGCGACCGTTCAACTCACTGTGAACAATAACAGAGAATTGTGTTGACATTGTTTCGCGGCGTGACAAATGGCGCTTCAACCGTATAATGCATTTATACCGCAGAGCGCCACTGCAGAAGCGCAAATATGAATAACATTGTGCTTAGCGGGTACAGGAACTGTCCCGGAAAGTGTAAAAGCGAGTGTAGCAACCATCCTTGAAAATCGTTTGCAACAAAAATTTTGGAGCTTGCGTTAATCTCGGGCAATGTTTCCGGATTCCGTGTACGTGCGTACAGACGATGAGTTCGGGTCAGGCGTCAGTTTGAAAACCCAGAATTACGATGGTAAGGAAGGAATAAGTGGCAACTTAATGAATATTCCTTTAATTTTTTAAATTCTTAGTGTTTACACTATAGCTGGCGCAATTTTTTACACTTCTTTTCTGTATGATAGGAATTACTTCGTCTTGAGAATCAGATTTAACCCTTTATGCCACGGCTGAGCGGCCGAGAGCATTGAGGCGCTGTGCTACGAAGCGCGAGGCCGTTCCCCGTCGGGGGTTCGAATCCCCTCTCGGGCATGGATGTTTGTGCAGTCTTGAGTATAAGTTAGTTCATAAGTAGTTTCTAAGTTTAGGGACTGATGACCCCGCTGTTAAGTCCCATAAGCTTAACAAACATTTGAACATTTTAACCCTTTATTTGGGAATGTTGCTCTCAAGCAACACCAAAATTGCGAGTGGTTTTCTGAAACAGGTTTCCTGTTTCATCCTTGGATAGGCAACAGTGCTTGAAACTAACATTTAAGTTCTCCCATAAAGTGATGTTTCATTGCCTTTTGCGAAAAGTTAAGGAATAAACAATCTTTAGCGCACACTCCTAGCCTAAGCTACCGAGGTACATGTTTGTTTGAATTTTGTGACTATAATTTTCGTGATACATAGAAAACTGCTTATAAAAGCGAAAGAGGAAGCCTTGAAGTTTATTTTTTATGGAAAATTGTTGACGAGTTCTCAAATAGAAGACTGAAAATGGACTTATATTTATTGGAAAGACGAGCCCTAGTAGATCACTTCAAAATGGACAATAAGACAAAAGTAGATCGAAAAAGCATCTCCTGT
Source organism: Locusta migratoria (assembly GCA_026315105.1). Classification (NCBI taxonomy): domain Eukaryota; kingdom Metazoa; phylum Arthropoda; class Insecta; order Orthoptera; family Acrididae; genus Locusta; species Locusta migratoria. The sequence goes on from CM048751.1 coordinate 317,238,398, forward strand.
AGCAGTCAATGATGTACGGTATGGCAGATATGACAATGTGTTGTCACTTGACAGATTACGAGCCAAAAGGAATTTGGAAGTTTTATCTTCAGAGGTAATTGACTATAAAATGTGGAAATCATTGTATTGTAATGAACTTTGCACCACAAACGACTTGATTCCACTCGTTTCACTTAAAACAGTCCAAAATACAATAATTTCTGCACTCATAAGAAAAACTGTAGTACTGATACTGTATCACCAAGCTGCCAAAATAAACGTGATGAAAATGTCATTCAGTTGGTGTAAAAAATTCCAGTGCATGATAGAAACAACCATTCTTTCATTTGAAAAATTGAATGTTTGCATAAAAAGTACACTTCCTAGAGATTTTTACAATCTGTTTATTGGCTAACAATACCAGTCCTTGACTACCAATCTATTCTGCGAAAACCGCACATCAATCGCACTTTCAGTTTCCGCAATATTTGTGGTGCAAGTGGTAGGTGATTCACCCTGTATATAAACCGGGTGATCAAAAAGGCAGTATAAATTTCACACTTAATAAATCACGGAATAATGTAGATAGAGAGGTAAAAATTGCCACAAATGCTTGGAACAAAGGAAAAAAAAGTATTTCTAGACGCGAGAAAGATCTCTTGCGCGCGTCATTTGGTGATGATCGTGTGCTCAGCCGCCACTTTCGTCATGCTTGGCCTTCCACGTCCCCAGACCTCAGTCCATGCGATTATTGGCTTTGGGGTTACCTGAAGTCGCAGGTGTATCGTGATAGACCGACATCTCTAGCGATGCTGAAAGACAACATCCGACGCCAATGCCTCACCATAACTCCGGACATGCTTTACAGTGATGTTTACAACCTTAGTTTTCGATTACGGCTATTGTTGAGGAATGATGGGTGAACATATTGAGCATTTCCTGTAAAGAACATCATCTTTGCTTTGTCTTAATTTGTTATGCTAATTATTACTTTTCTGATTAGATGAAGCGCAATCTGTCGGACATTTTTTAAAATTTTATTTTATTTATTTATTTTTTGTTCTAATAAAACCACATGTCATTCCAAGTATGTGTGTCAATTTGTACTTCCCTATCTACATTCATCCGTGATTTATTAAGTTTTCATATTTTGATACTGACTTTTTGACCGTCCGGTAAATATTTTCATAGCTACAACACTAGAAGAAAGGGTGATATTCACTATTCAAGATTAAATCTAACTTTGTCTCAGAAAGGGGTAAATTATGCAGCCACAGAATTCTTCCGTCACTTACCATGTAGCACTGACAGACATCCAACTAGTATTTAAAAAGAAATTAATAAATTTTCTGAATGGCAACTCCTTCTACACTTCAGTTGAATTTTTAGATACAACTTAGTAACTTCTCAATAACAATACATAAAAAGACCAAAAAAAATTAAAAATTAAAAAATCCTTAAAATATTGGGTGTCTTGGACGGACACTACTTATTAAACTGACACCTTCCACAATACTGTCAGTCCCGTTTGGTGAGGATTTCACAATGCGCAACATTACTCCAAAATTGGACGCAGAAGTGTGGTGTAGACAGTATCTTTAGAACAACTGTCGCATCTTCTAAGTGTCCTGGCAACGAAACGTAGTCTTTGGTTCGCTTTCCCTACAATATTTTGTATGTGTTCTTTCCAATTTAAAGTGTTTGTAGTTGTTATTCCTAGGTATTTAGTTGAATTTACGACCTGCAATTTTGACTGATTTATCATGTAAATGATGTTTAACGGGCTTATTTTAGTGGTTACATGGATGACTTCACACTTATCATTATTAAAGGTCAACTGCTTTTTATTGGTTCTTTTTTTGTTTTTTGTTTTTTTGTTTTTGTTTTTTCTACTAACTTATAAGTGACAGCATCATCCACGAACAGTCTAACGAAGCTACTCAAATAGTCTCCTAAATCGTTTATAAAAATGAGGAACAGTAGGGGCCCTATAAAACTTCCCTGGAGACGTCAGATATCACTTCAGTTCTATTCGATGACTTTCCGCCAATTACAACGTACTGTGTCCTTTCTGATAGGAAATCACGAATCCAATACAATCCAATGCCGATATTCCATAAGCAAACAGTTTTGTTAGAAGACGCTTGTGAGGCACAGTGTCGAAAGCCTTCCGGAAATCTAGCAATACTGAATCTATTTGAAATCCCTAGTCGATAGCACTCATCACATCATGTGAGTAAAGTGCTAGGTGTGTTTCACAGGAATGATGCTTCTTGAATCCGTGTAGACTATTGGTCAATAGGGCTTTCTCTTCGAGGTAGTTCATAATATATGAGGAAAGTATATGTTCTGCAAACCGACGCCTGTATTTTACCGGGTCACACCTATTGCCTTTCCTGAATGTTTGGTGTAAACTGTGCAACTTTCCAGTCTTTGGGCACGGAACGTTCGCTGAGCCTTGGGTTGTAAATGACAACTAGGAATGGGGTTGTTTCATCAGCATACTCTAAAGGAAAACTAATTGATATACACTTTTGTGAAGTGATTTATGTTGTTTTAATACACCAGGGGTATCAAATTCTAAATTACGCATCCTGGCAGCTGTTCTTGATACGAATTCTAAAGTATTTGCTTCGTCTTCTTTGGTGAAGGAATTTCGGAAGGCTGTGTTAAGCATTTCTGCTTTAGCAGAACTGTCATCAATGGCAAAAACGGTAATATCGCGTAATGAAGATATTGATTTGTTCAGTGTTCCGATGTCTCGAAACAGCGAATTTTCATAATGGGAAAATTCTTTAAACACTTATAAGAAAATGTTCAAATGTTTGTAAAGTCTATGGGACTTAACTACGGGGTCATCAGTCCCTAAACTTACAAACTACTTACGAACTAGGACGGCACAAATATCCATGCCCGAGGGGGGATTCGAACCCCCGACCGTAGTGGCCGTGCAGACCGTGACTGGAGCGCCTCAGTCTCCTCGGCCACCGCGGCCGGCACTTATAAGACTTTTAGAATCATTTTATTACCACGCGTAGTACCTATTAGGACCATTATTGCAGAGATCGTCGTTTACCTAGTTTCAGTTTTAGGAACAGGAAAAGTCGCCGGGGGCGAAATATGAGGACGTAAGCATGATTGTTTTTGGGTAAAAAAAAAAAATCTGTTCCAACGAACAATAAGTGAGCAGATGCATTGCTGTGATGCAAAAGCCATGAATTCAAATGTTCAAATTTTTGTTAAGCTTATGGGACTTAACTACGGGGTCATCAGTCCCTAAACTTACAAACTACTTATGAACTACTTACGAACTAGGACGGCACAAATATCCATGCCCGAGGGGGGATTCGAACCCCCGACCGTAGTGGCCGTGCTGACCATGACTGTAGCGCCTCAGTCACCTCGGCCACTGCGGCCGGCAGCCATGAATTCTTTCTCTTCCATTCCGGTCGTTTTTGCGTATTGCTTCACATAAACGTCACATAACGTCAGCCGGCCGCGGTGGCCGAGGAGACTGAGGCGCTCCAGTCACGGTCTGCACGGTCACTACGGTCGGGGGTTCGAATCCCCCCTCGGGCATGGATATTTGTGCCGTCCTAGTTTGTAAGTAGTTCATAAGTAGTTTGTATGTTTAGGGACTGATGACCCAGTAGTTAAGTCCCATAAAACTTTACAAACATTTGAACATTTTGAATTTGAACATAACGTCAACGTAGTAGTCCTTATTGACTGTACGACTTTGAGACAAGAAATTCAGAATGCCCTGCGGCACGGTAACTGAGAAGCACCGCGAGTCAAACTTGGCATTTGATCAAACGCAGCGTGTTTTTTTTTTTTTTTTTTTTTTTTTTTTTTTTTTTTTTTTTTTTTCGGTCTTGCTTCTCCTGGACGCTTCCTTTGGTATCGACGTCATAACCGTAAAACCCACGTTTCGTCACCAGTTATGAGCCTTTCGAGCAAATCAGGATTATTACTGACGTCATTCAAGAGGTCCTGAGCGATGCTTATGGAACGGTTCTCATGATCAAAATAAAAAAAAAGTTTTGGAACAAATTTCGCTGAAACACTTCTCATGCCTAAACATACGATACAATTACATGACATATTAGCTAACCGATATGACGACATCCTCAGCAACTTCTCTACCGGCAATTCGGCCATTTTCGAAAACAATTTTCTTCGCGGCTTCGACTTTATCATGTGTGGTTGATGGGACTGGGTTTTCAGAGCGAGTTCGTCATTGGCACTTCATTGCATTTTTCGCACAAAATGTGATCAAATTTTTTCTCCGTTTTTTGTAACAATAGGAAATCGACGATCACACCAAGACACGTCTATCCTTACAGCTTATGCTGTACACTGTGAGAATATGTTCGGGACATGTGTACCAAAATAACAAAAAAAAATGATAATCGAAAGTAGTTTGTATGCGCAATTTGAAAAGTAACCTAAACCTTACGTTTTGAACGGCCTCGTAGACCCCTTTTTCGAGACACGGTACACTCCATTCACCTGCTCTTCCAGGTCCTTCGCCGCCTATCGCAGAATTACTATGACATCGGTAAACCGCCAAGTTATTTCTCCAAATAATAGTTACATTGCTTTCTCGAAATATATGGGTGAGGGACGACCTTGCCGGCCGTGGTGGCCGAGGGGACTGAGGCGCGCCAGTGACGGTCTGCACGGCCACTACGGTCGGGGGTTTGAATCCCCCCTCGGGCATGGATATTTGTGCCGTCCTTAGTATTAGCTAGTTCGTAAGTCGTTTGTATGTTTATGGACTGATGATCCCGTAGTAAAGTCCCATAAGCTCTACAAAATCTTTTTTTGAACGGACGACCTTCAGAACCCACTGATTCGATAGTCCACCGGCAGAGATAAAACCGTCGCCCTGGTGTCCGGACAGTTGAATGTGACGACACGTCGAATGGGCGGATCTGGCAGCTGTTGAGGTGGAGCGCTGCGCACCGCACGGCTAAAACCGTCCACTTTACTGCCGATGCGGTAACGTGACGTGTCGTCGGTAGTGGGTGGGGGGGGGGGAGGTGGCACCAGTAACTCTGCCCAAGTGTAGCGAACGAAATGACTGACACCAGGCAATGGAGTAAAGAAAAAATTCTCCTCCAAGAATTTGGAAGTTTTGACGAGGGAGTGAAAATTGTGGAATGTGTTATGATTTGTACGTAGAGTTCATCCAAAGTTACTGGTCTTAATGAATTAGCAATGAAATGTGGCTCCGATAATGACAATGCTGAACCCTTAAATTTGTTTTAGTATTAATAAAAAGGAGAATAGCTAGTATAAAAAGCTTGGATGAACACATTCGGAAATGGACACTTTTCATATTGAAAAAAAAAAAAAAGTGTATCGCTTGAACAACGTTAGTTTGTCCGCCTCCGTAGTGTCGTGGGTTGGCACGTAGGGGGTCTGGGTTAGATTCCCGGTTGGCTTGAAGATTTTTTCTGCTCGGAGACTGGATGTTGCGTGTCAATGATGATGTAATGATGATGAGGACTACACAAGTCGCCTAGTCGCCTAAGTGGCGTCAGATAAGAAGACTTGCACAAGGCAGGCCGAACACAAGTTGGGGTCTAACTGCCACAAATGCCAAAAGGAATCATCAACAGTAGTTTGTACTCAAATTTCAATTTTATTTATGTGTATCTATTCGTTGCAACATTCTGTAATATAAATTCATCTTTTACCTTTGCAATAATAATAACATATTTATTTCACTATGCCCCTACTTCGTTATAAACTATTCTACACAATTGCAAGAAATCAGTACAAAAAAGTGGTTTGATTGTACAACTAAAAAATCTCTCTTTCGTACCACGAGATACTGTCTGATAATTAATACGTTTAATCAGTACTCATAGATAACATTAACGCGACAGTGATCATGTGCAGCTTAATTAAAACAGTGAATGCATGCGTTTTATTTCTTTATTGTATTTTTATTTATTTAATTTTGCAAAGAGAATAAACACGTGAAAAATAAATGTTGTGCGACATTTACATGAAAAAATAAGGATAAAATTTTTCAGATTTTTCCCTTTGTGATTTTTTTTATCCATCTCCATTGTGTCATTATACAGGTTAATGCGTCGAGCACCATATCATTTCAGAGACACTACTCGCGGATGCCGGACTCTTGCCACGCCGGACACTTGCCACGCCGGACTTTTGCCACACCTGACCCTTCGCCAGGTAGTCGGATTAGCGGCCCCTCAGGCAAGGTACGCCCTTCCCCGTACTCCTGCCGTTTGCTTCCAAACCTCCGTCTCCGATCTTAGTCGATACAGCCAATACGAAAGAGATATTTTTGTTCGACATCTCGCCGAAATGCACAACTTCTTTTCAATATCGCGAAATCGAAATATTTATAACTTTTGGGAAACGAAAGCAATACCGTCGGCTATGTCAGTGTGTAACTAGTTCTTCCAACCACAAATAGGGATCCATTCTCCCTCCGTTTGAACGGTAGCTTTCTTCCACACTTACTGATTGCGATAGAAACAGTCCATCGCCATGGAAGGAACATGAAAGGAACGCTATAAAGATAATTCGAATGTTCGCTTATCATTCAAGTTTGATCACTGCATTTTACATGTATTAATTGTTACAACTACATGAAAAAAAGGAGGAAAGAACAACGATACACTTGATAAATTTACTCTTTTGCGGCGAAATATTAGGTAATAAAGTGAATTGGGATAATGTTCAAATCAATGATAGAAATTATGTTTACAAAATATAGATAAAAGCGTCTATGTTTGACAGATCACCTAAAGTCGACATACAAATTTTAAATAAAGAAATGAAGGAATATAGAATGCTATGCTTGTAAAGTACACTGTTGTTCTACATTGTTTAGCTGAGTCGCAGAGAGAACACCCAAGTTTTTCTTTAATGGAAATGCAATCAGTCTTATGACCTGCACTACAAAAGAAACAAAAAGCACAATGTAATATGTGTACTAGTTCGCAAGCGAAACTGAAGTCGATAGTTCCTGTCAGGTAGTGTGAGCAGATGTTATACTCGACTACCGGAATAAATTAATAACTGCCGCGGCGGAGCGGCCAAGCGCATTGAGGCGCTATGCAGCGATGCGCGAGTTCGTACCCCGTCGGGGGTTCTAATCCCCCATCGGGCATGGATGTTTGTGTCGTCTTTAGTATAAGGTAGGTCATAATTAGTTTGTAAGTTTGACTAATGACCCCGCAGTTAAGTCCCTTTAGCTTAACAAACATTTGAAAATTCTAATTTGCCGACCCCGGCACTCTCATGATGCAGCCGCTGAACAGATCATAGAAAACGTGAGTCTCAACACAAATAGGTACACTACTCATACAATTATAGTTGGTGGTGATTAAATCTACCATCCGTAAGTTGACAAAAATACACCTTCTGACAGGGTGGCAGATACATCTTCCGATGTTGTTCTAAATGCTTTTTTAAAATTATTTTGAACAGTTAGTTCACGAGCCCATTGAAATTGTAAATGGTTTCAGAAACACGTTTGAGCTCTTAGTCACAAATGCTCCTGAGCATCACGACGGATACAGGGATAAGTAAACCCAAAATTGTAGTGAGCTCAGATCTGTAACAAAGATATTCACCAAAACTAAACTCTAAATACGTCTATTAAAAACGGAAAAAAGATAAAAATTCGGTTGACATCTTTCTAGCAGACAGACTCCATTTTTTTTCTAAATTAAAAGTGAAGTGTGGCTTACATTCAAAGAAGTAGTATAAACAGCATTGGAGGGATTCCTGCCAAATAAATTAATAAGAGACTGAACTGGTCCCCCATGGTACATAAAACAGAACAGAAAGCTTTTGCAGAAAATTTACACGAATTCAAAATCCACAAGATTGCCGATGTTTTAGTGAAGCTCGAAATTTAGCGCGGCCTTCAATGCGACTTCGTTTAATATTTTTCACAACGAAACACTTTGTAGATATGTGGCGGAAAATCCATAGAGATTCTGGTCCTATGTTATCTTCAACAGCGGAAATACTAGGTGAATGCCTTTATTGCGCGATAGCGACGGTAATGTTACTGAACACAGTACCACTAAAGCGGAGTTATTAAATGCAGTTTTCAGAAATTCTCTCATCAAATAAGACGAAGTAAATATTCCACAATTCGAAATGAGGACTGCTGCAAACATAACATAGAAGTAAATACCCTTGGTGATGCAAAATAAATCACCCTATCAAATAAGTGATATTGCAGACGATATGATAAACTATGTTTTCAAAAGTTTCTAATGCATAAGAAAATTGCGTCTAATACATTTGTTTATGATATTCGTTTCTAACAATTATTTTTAATAGTCAGCTCCTTGCCTTGTTTCCATAGCTTTTACTGGCCTGATTAAAGATAATCAACAACATGACGAGAAACTTTAATTTTTAAGGACTACAGCTGATTGTATTGCGTGAGATCTACGTCTACTATAAAGTTATTTCTATCCTTTTCTAATTTTGGAGATATGGGAATTATTTCAACACTATAGCTGCTGAACTTGTCAATCTTAAGAGCAGATCTGTTTTAAGGTGTGTATTTTAGGTGCAATTCTAAAGTTCAAATTCTTTTCAAAATGTTCAAATGTTTGTTAAGCTTAAGGGACTTAACTTCGGGGTCATCAGTCCCTAAACTTACAGACTACTTATGAACTACCTACAACTAAGGACGGCACAAATATCCATGCCCGAGGGGGGATTCGAACCCCCGACCGTAGTGGCCGTGCAGACCGTGACTGAAGCGCCTCAGTCCCCTCGGCCACTACGGCCGGCCAAATTCTTTTCAAAACCTAAAGTGTACCTTATCAGTTTAACAGAAATTATTTTTTTAGGAGCTAATTGCGGGTCTGAAGTTAGAACAATAATTTTAGAACTCACAATCTTTGACGGTATGGCCATAATATTAGAAGGTAGAAAAAAGTTCTCTTAACGTTTCAACTGTAAGAGCTATTACCTAAATAGGAAATTGAAAATTGAAAAGCGGTAGATTTAACTATAAGTTCTGGTTGCAGGAGTATCACTTGAGTGATGTTTAATGTATTTCCTTCGTTGAGTAAAAATTTCACCGCGTATTGATTAAACGCTAGTGAACCGAACTGTGACTAGCTAGCTTCATCATTGACTTATTTAAGGATACTGAGGTCTGATACACTCTTTATTTTTACAATTAATAAAGATCGCATTGTTAGGTGGTCCTCACAGGTGTTCTTTGCGTTCATACGTCTCCGTTCTTCGAAAGCAGCTTCCCCTTGCAATGATCCTGTTTTCGGAGTAAGCACATCCACACCTTATTATCGCGTAACCATTGGCCGTTGTAATAACTTCCATACTGACGATCCTACTATGAAATGCAAGAGCGACCATTGTGCAGATGTCGGGAGACCGTCCACGGAGTTCCGGGCCGGGTGGAATGGGGAGGGGGGGGGGGAGGAGGAGGAGGAGACAGGGGCACCCAACCCTTCGGAGCAGGTAAAAGTGTGGCAAATGTCCGGGGTGGCAAGTGTCCGGACACCCTATTCACGACCAGACTGTTGACTTGACTGCCACCAAAGAGCTTAAATTTCATTGAGTATCGCGCTCTTTTCGGCAACTTCTGTAAACCCGGCCGTCATACTTTTGGTCGTCAGTACACTTGAGAGGAGTATGTGTATCGTATGTTGATGTTGAGCTTGAAGTGTTGTATTTAGTTTATATTGTATTTAGTGTGTATTACCTATACAATTTTTGCCGGTGAAATATGCCTAAAGTGTGTTCAGCATTTAAATGCACAAATCGAAGTGATAAAACGATAAGTACTTCGTCCAAGAACACCATATATTTTGCCTTGTTTGATCTCAGTCTGTCTATACTCAAACAAAATTCATGACTGATGGCACTTAGCTGTCCCAAGGGTGAAGCTTCAGATGACCTATCCTGCAATTCCCTTTAAGAACACGCCATAAAAAATGTTCACTTTTATACCTAGTGTGATTTGAGATATTTCATCTTTTGTCGCTCCTGTCGTTGACGACACCACACTTTTGAGTGTCTACACCTTCTTTAAAAGTATTTTCATTTGTTGACAATACTTGATCGAACATGGTTGACATACAACTAGTGCAAAGTGTGGAACCAGAAATTTTTCACTTATATATGTCTGTGTTCTTTGCAACAAATATGTACTTATTTCAGCTCGTATAACGAAAGTTATTAATGATACGCAATTTCGATGTGGAATGCTTTTGTGGCAGCTGACACAGGTGCATATTTATTGCAATAATCAATTGTCACTTTCGTCTTTGCACTCAAATTTCACGTACCAAACGTTACTTACTTCAGGCATGGCAATAAGGAAATCTATTAACGACACCTTTTCTCGACGTGGAATGCTTTTGTGACGGATGACTTAGGTGCATTTTTAACTGCAGTATTTTGTTGTCACTTTCCTCTTTGTAGGCAAATTTCGTCCACCAAAGTTGCCCTTTATCAACAATTTTACATATTTGTAGACTTAATAGGTTTAGTAAACACAAGAGAATATATACTAGACTTTATGAAAACAGTTGTTACAACACATTAACAACAGATGCAAATACATGGTCATGATTGTTCGTCATAACAAGTACTACTCACTGTATGTTTAACAGCTCGTTTAGACCACGTACTTGCATTAAAATCTACACAAATATTTTCACAGCGGTACTTTCGTTGTTATTCCAAACCGCATCCTACTGTTATACTTCGAACTGGAAGTTTATTAATGTCAGGTTCGTGATATTTCATTACCGCATTTTTAGGATATATACTACCAGGCTCGTCAATTCGCAGCTTCGAAAAAGTCTGACGGAACTTGATGCACCTCCGTATTCGATAGTCAATCTTTATTTAAAACCTGGAACTGTAAATAGGTACTATTCTCGAGTGGGTGTGGCGTGCAAGCTGTCAGCCGATACCCCAAATAACTTGGCGGACGCCAGTTCATTTGCCTCAATCATGGCGGACCTATCGCCACTCTATGAAATTTAAGCTCGTTGACTGCCACGCATAACTGATCCACGCCAGCGATGCTCGACAAAATTCTGGTCATATGTGAAGTACACTAGCGGCAAAACACAAACAACGCGATAGCAATGGTAATACTACCGATGACTAAGGCAGAATTACTAAACACTGCTTTCCGAAATTCGTTCACCAAAGAAGACGAAGTGAACACTCCAGTATTCAATCCAAGAACAGCTGCCAGCATGCGAAACTTAGAAGTAGATGTTCCTTGAGTAGTAAAACAACTTAAGTCACTAAACAAAAACAAATCCTCCGGGCCAGATTGTATACCAACTAGATTCCTCTCAGAGTATGCTGATGCAATAGCTCCGTACTTAGCTATAATTTACAACCGATCACTCAGCGAAAGATCCGTACCCAAAGATTGGAAAGTTGCCCAAGTTACTCCAATATTCACGAAAGGCAATAGGAGTGATCCCCAAAATTACAGGCCAATCTCATTGACGTCAATTTGCAGTAGGATTTTGGAACATATAATTTTTTCTAACATTATGAACTATCTCGAAGAGAACGACCTATTAACCAATAGTCAACACGAATTCAGAAAGTACCGCTCTTACGAAACATAGTAAGATAACTTTATTCACATGAAGTGATAAATGCCATCGACCAGGGATCTTAAATCGATTCCTTATTTCTGGATTTCAGGAAGGCTTTTGACACCGTACTCACAAGCGGCTTTTTATGGAATTGCGTGCTTATGGAATATCTCCCCAATTGTGCGATTGGATTCACGATTTCTTATCAGAAATGACAAAGTTCGTTGTAATTGACGGTAAAACAGAATTGAGTAAAACAGAAGTGATATATGGCGTTCCACAGGGAAGCGTTATAGGTCCCCTACTCTTCCTCGTTTTTATAAAAGATTTAGGAGACAATGTGAATAGCTCCCTTAGACTTTTCGCGGATGATGCCGTCGTTTATCGGTTAGTGAAGTCAACAGAGGATCAAAAGCAACTGAAAAGCGATTTAGACAAAATATCTACATGGTGATAAAATTGGCAATTGACACTAAATAAAGAAAAGTGTGAAGTAATACACATGACCACTAAAAGAAATCCGCTGAACTTTAATTACGTGATAAATCAGTCAAACCTTAAGGTCGTAAATTCTATCAAATACCTAGGAGTTACAATTACGAACAACTTTGAGTGGAGAGAACACATAGAAAATATTGTGGGGAAGACGAACCAAAGATTACGTTTCATTGGCAGAACGCTTCGAAGATGCACCAGCTCATCCAAAGAGACTGCCTACATCACAATTGTGCGTCTTCTCCAGCAGTACTGTTGCCCTTTGTGGGACCCTCACCAGGTGGGACTGACGGAAGACATTGATAAGGTTCAGAGAAGGGCAGCTCGTTTTGTTTTATCACGTTACGGGGGGGGGGGGGGGGGGAGCGTCACGGAAATGTTGCACGAATTGGGGTGGAAATCGTTAAAAGAAAGACGTTATTCATTGCGGCGTGATCTGTTTGCGAAGTTTCGATGACAGACTTTTACTTCTGAATGTGAACATATTTTGCTAGCACCCACCTACTTAAGGAGACATGACCATCCCAATAAAATAAGAGAAATCAGATTGAAAACGGAACGATTTAGGTGTTCTTCCTTCCCGCGCGCTATTGGAGAATGGAACGGTAGAGAAAAGTTATGAAAGTGGTTAATGAACCCTCTGCCAGGCACTTGAATGTGATTTGCAGAGTATCTATGTAGATGTAGATGTAGAATTAAAGAACGTCGCATGCAGACATTCCGGAACTATCCAGAGTTTACAGATTACGCTCTTAACAGATACTTGTCACTTTCTGTTGGTACTCTTTGATTGTCACTTTCTCTTTGTTATAGTTGTTTCCGTTCTGTATCCACCGTGTTCTTTCACTATCACACGTCATCCCTTTCCACGAGTGCCAGAAAACGGCTTTCTGTCCTGCACTGACTGTGCATTTAGTCAACATTAGGGACGCCAGTGCAAAATGCGCCGCAGAATCTTTTCAGCTGTTGACCAGGGCAGAGACCATTCCCGTGCCCCAGTGTTGGCTGCAGAGCTTGGGGCGTGTGCTGTGCTTTCGGCTACAACTGCAGCGACTTCATGAACGACCGCCATTGGGATGGTATGCATTCCTCCCTTTGCTACACCACCTAATTCAGCTGTTGATCCAAATTTCCTGACCACACATCCTTTACACGTTTTCTGACATGTGACTTCTTCCCAGATGTTACTGTCAGCGATAATTCCGCAATGCACCGCTACTATCCATGCCGTTCAGACAAACTTCACGAGCAATACACGGTCATTCTGCTCGAAACACATTGAAGTTCGTACGGGAAACGTGTATCGTAACGTTTTACACCAAAAATCACTTCCCAAACGACATCATCAAGCGTTTCCAACCCAGATAATATTTATCAAAGCAAGACTTATGTGTCCCGAGGGAGTTTTTGCCATCGTCATATGAATAAAATTCTTGAATATCAGTCTACAGATCGCTTTTATTTTATAGAACATTACCGGTTTCGGGACAGCTGCTCATCGTAAGATCTGTTAACAAATGTTGCAATTGAATGCAAGCTACTATTTACAAAGTATAATAACCGTAAAGTTAATGAAAAAATATGAAAAACATACCAAATTTATGAAGGTACAGAGTAACCTGTCCTGTGATGAATGAATGTTCACAGTCGTTACTAAAATATAGTAGCCTCCTGAGGCTTTATATAATATGCTTAAAATCATGTTTGGTGGGGATCATCTTCGTTATAATTATTCTCAATAAGTAATTATTGACTTACATATAAAATCAATTCTGAAGTCACGGTGTGAGATAGTATTCAAGGTATAAAATAACAGTCACAATTGAGATACTTAGCTGTCAAACTATAAGACGACATAGAAATAAGATAACATTGGGTTCTGGTATATATAATAACATTTTAAGTAAATCTGTAAGTAAGTTAAAAGTTCTATTAACTTTATGGATATTATACATTGTAAATAGTAGCTTACATTCAGTTGTAACATTTAACAGCTCTGATGATGGGCAGCTGTCCCATGTTGTAGCAAATAAAAGCGATCTGGAGACTGATATTTAAGAATTTTATTACAGATAATGTTTCACATTCTGACTGCTTACACCACCATGTTTTTTTAAGTTCCCCTTCATAGTTATATTTTTCGTAAATACGCGATTTTCTAATATATATAATTAATTTCATGTTTCTACGATCACAGAAGATATGTCAGCCTCGAAAACGCGCTGAGTAGCACCGCCACCAATGGAGCACTACAATAAGTGTTAGATGCCGTTTTCTCCGGCTGCACTGACGAACTGAAACAGTTTCTGCATTTGTACCAACCTGTGCACTTCTAAACATCTAAAAAATTTTGCACAAAAATATTTACTTTTACACTGAACTAGGTACATTTATGGTTATTTCCGTTTAATGGTTGCAATTCTTGTGTAGGTAGTGTTGCAAAATATGTAGATAACAATACCTCTATGCAAGAGGGAAAAAATAAATAAAAATCCCGAGCAGCGCTAGGTCACCCGATATTATACTTAATATTCTAGAAACCCTTAGATATGTTTCTTTGATCAAGGAGCACGCATTTATCATAGGAGCACATTTCCAATAGTTAAAAAAATAATAAGAACCGGACAGTTACTGTTACTAGAGGTGAAATAGCACGTACATGTGTTGTTAGATCGTTACTGGCTGCTGTCATAACTCACAAACTGAAATATTAACTGTCAATATTCAGGATTAAACTATTCAATGCAAGGGTAGAAGGATACCATGTATGAATAAAAGTAGAGGATGGGGACCTTAAATCTGAATACTTTTCGTTTAAAGCAAAAATGAAGGAAATCGGTCGGATAGAACGGCCTAACCGACATACTTTAGTTTATAAAAAAGTTGAGAAAAAATGAAAGGAAAGTTGAATGTTCACACATAGCTTTCTTTAGATTCAATCAATGCAAATGTCTGAAAACGCAAATGAAAGAACTTGATCGGCTGAGTGTTGTTACGTCGAAAAGAACTGCGTACCTTAATTGCAACCGAAGTCATCGTAAAACAAACCGATTAAAATATTCAATGCAATGACATAAGGATAACGCGTTTGAATAAATATAAAGTATGGAGATGCTTTAGTTAATTCTGATACTTGATGACAAATCTGCGAATGAATAGATGAAAAGGTGGTATTATGGGCTACCACTTTATTTTTAAACCATAAATTCCAAAATTGTCAGTGAAATTTGCAGAAAAGCTCAAAAAATCATCTTTATGATGTTATAAAAAAGCCAAACACATATGTTTTAGTTTAAATCATTATGCAACTTTAATATTTAAACATGTTTACAAAATTGACATATTGTGAAAAAATGTAAATGTGGTGGTAATATGGGCTACCCTATAAACACACAAAAAAGTCAATATTATTTCCTGTAGATTTTTTAGAGTAATTGTAAAATAGCAATCCCTTTATACAGGCACATGTTTATCCTAAGTTGTTCATTTAGGGTTGGCAGAAATCAGTAATATAATGTTCCGTTTCACAGCCAGCTCACTCATTGTGCGCCCACATCTCGCACATTAGGCACTGGATCAATAGCTCTCCTTTAGTGTCTTGGAAATGTAACTCCTCACAAAAAAGGCAGGTAGCATCGTCATCTCCAGGCTTTTGAACACCAACAGTGGGCTATATAACTCCCCAGAATCTATCGATGCCTCCTCTGAATTCTCGGATGATGATTGTAGGTCGATGGTCAATTTTCGCTTCACTGATGGAGTTTTGCTTTTTATTCCTTGTTTCTTTCTTTTGTCAACACATGACTATCGATCTTTCTTTTTTGGACCACTTCTTTTTCCTCCTTTCTTTTCATTTTCCATTTCGCTTGACATAATTGGTTATCTCCTCAACTCCCTAGACGCAGCTTCTTCAGCTGGTATGCCAAGATGACCTAGCCTTTCCAAAGTCGTTCGTGGTACAGAAAACTGTTTTGAAGCTTTTAAAAACCCCATTGTCTTTTCTGAAACTGCTTTAATCGCAGATGTCATGTTATCCCGATTCCAACATTGCCTAGATTTATTTTTCTTTCGCGGATTCAGCACTTTACGAGGCATCTGAAACAGAAAACCACACCGTAATTAGAGGGGTTGTAATATGGGCTACTTCAGTGGGTAGCCCATATAACCACCACAGCGATTGTCCATATTACCACCCTAGCCCTCTTGGAAAGTGGAACGTCGCTATCCGTTACAAACAAACTTTAATTAACCAATTTCAGGAGCATTAAAAAGGTACATATTTATATAATATGTAGTTAAGACGTTAACAGATAACTCCGCATTGGCAGTACGTCCAATATAACTGTAATTTCTTACCCTTCAATCTTTTGAAATGAGAAAAATCACGAAACAGCTCACCACTAACATTCCACGTAACTAACTGCGGCAGCGCATTCTGTGGCGTTTGTATGAACTAGCTATTATTATTTACTGAAGTTGCCGCTAGAATGCTCGGGCTTGTTAGTCAGATATTAAGCTAGTCCATATTGCAACCACTAGCCCATAATACCAGCTTTTCCCCTACCTTTCGTTTAAAGCAGAAATCAAGGAAATCGTTCGGATAGAACGGCCCGATCGCCTGGCTTTAGTTTACAACAAGGACATCCCCATAAGGAAAAAAAAAAAAAAAAAAAAAAAAAAAAAAAAAAAAAAAAAAGAGAGAGAGAGAGAGAGAGAGAGAGAGATAATGAAATCGCGTTTGAGTATAGAAAAAGGAAGGCGAAAACTTTGGATGAGTACCTTTCCTTTGCAATGGAAATGAACGAGTGAAGCGGCCGAGCGCATTGACTCCCCCCCCCCCCCCTCGGGCATGGATGTTTGTGACGTCTTTAATATAAGGTAATTCATAACTAGTTTGTAAGTTTAGGGACTGGTGACCCCGCAGTTAAGTCCCTTAGGCTATACAAACATTTGAGATCGGTCGTGTAGTTTGGTCTGGCCGACTGACATTAGTTTTCGTAGATTCTTTTAATATATAAGATGTAAAAGACGTATTTTGTGGAGATAGGACACTGACTGGATTTCAGAGTTAGCCAGCGAGAATATTTAAGGCGGGTATTTTGTTTAGTTGTGGCAGTCTGTTAATGTCGGTCGATAGACAAAATGTGTGCGTTACGATGGGCTACTGGGGAGTCGCCTGAAGACTTGTAAATTTCAGCGAAGTGTTCGAGTGCGGAACTTAAAAAATTTGTTCTGTGGTGCTTCGTGGACTTCAACTATATTTAGTGTCTTTCGGACAATAATCTTCGTGGACTCTAACTCTATTTTGCGACAGTGGTACTTGGAATTTTTCACGATTGTTACTGGACTTTAATTTTATTCAGCAACTCTGGGACTTAGAAACTATTCAGTTAAGATTCCATTTATTTGCGTGGCGGCCTTAAAGAACTCAGGACTGGTGGTGATTAGGTGAAATAAACTTCCGTTTAGTTAAAGTGAATGTGTGGTTTGTCTGTTTTTACTGTTCCTGCCTGCATTTATATAAAGTGAAACATTTTGGGGACGTTGCAGCAGGTGTTGTTGGTACCCCTAGGCATAGCGCAGCCAGTTTATATAGCAAATATGGTCTATAGCCGCACTTCACCGAGCCCTAACGAAACACAGGCTGTGAATTGCGTGGCTATGGTATATCGCCCCAAATTTGCGACTGGATAGGGGATTTCCTTTCAGAGAGGACACAGGTCGTAGTAATCGACGGTAAGGCATCGTCTAAAACAAAGGTGATATCGGGCGTTCCACAGGGTAGTGGAAAATCTAAGTAGCTCTCTCAAGTTATTTGCAGATGACGCCGTCAATTACCGTTTAGTAAAATCATCTGAATATCAAAACCAACTGCAGAACGATCTGCATAAGATATCACCACAGTGTAAAAGTTGGCAATTGAGTCTAAATAACGAGAATTGTGCAGTCGTCAACATGAGTACGAAAAGGAATCTGTCAAACTTTGTTTACAAGATAAATCAATCAAAGGTGAAGGCTGTAAACTCCACAAAATACCTAGGAATTACTGTTACTTCAGACTTAAACTGGAAAGTATATGTTTGTTAAGCTTATGGGACTTAACTACGGGGTCATCAGTCCCTAAACTTACAAACTACTTACGAACTAGATACTACTAAGGACGGCACAAATATCCATGCCCGAGGGGGGATTCGAACCCCCGACCGTAGTGGCCGTGCAGACCGTGACTGGAGCGCCTAAGTACCCTCGGCCACCGCGGCCGGCAAACTGGAAAGAACACGTAGATAATGTCGTGGGAAAGGCGAACCAGAGACTGCATTTCATTGTCAGAACCCTTAAAAGATGCAACAGGACTACTAAAGAAACTGCATACACTACGCTAGTCCGTCCTTTTTGGAGTATAGCTGCCCAGTATAGGATCCTTATCAGGTTGGTTTGACGGAGGACATCGAAAGAGTCCGAAGAAGAGCAGCTCCTTTCGTATTGTCACGATACAGGGGAGACAGCTTTACGGAAATGATAAAGGATCTGGGATGGGAATCATTACAACAACGGCGCTTATCGCTGCGGTGTGGACTATTTACGAAATTACAATCGGCAACATTCTCCTCCGAATGCGAAAATATATTGCTGGCTGGCGCTTACATAGGTAGAAATGATCATCAGAATAAAATACGAGAAATCAGAGCTGGAACGGAGAGACTTAGGTGTTCATTCTTCCCGCGCGCTGTTCGAGAATGGAATAGGAGATAAAATAGTACAACGGTTCGATGAACCATCTGCGAGGCACTTAAATGTGATTTGCAGAGTATCCCATGTAGATGTAGATGTGGAATGGATGAATTATTTTTAATACTAGCTGCAGCACTGGGGACTCGAGCCAACTGAAGGAAGGAATTGAGCATTTCGTGTATAATTTCATCACTACAAACAGGTTACTTTTTCTTTTAATCATCTGTAAACTCGCAAACTGAAAAAGGAAGAAAAAATAGGGGGATCAGGAGACGGATTGAGGAGGCGGAGCTGAACACGAGAAGATAGACATAGGGCGGCGGAGCGAGGGGAGGGGGAGATATAGACGATTACAGAAGAGGGCAGGCAGATGAGTGTGAAACAAATAAACATACGGGAAACGCTAGTCCTTCATGTAATTGGCGCTAAGGGTATAAGCGCTGCCCGTAAACGCCTGCACTTGTGACGAACGCACGGCCATTCCATACACTTGTCGTGTTTGTTAACAATGTTCTGTCTCAGAAGGCAGGGGCCAACACCGGCCGCTGTGAAAGGCGTGCTCGGGCAGCCTGCTGGGAGCAGCGAGTAAATCACGGCCGGTATATACGGTCGCCTGATAGCCGCGGGGAGCGGCCTATTTATTTTTTCGGCGTCGCGATGTACGCAGTAAAGCGCGAGCCATGTTTCTAGCCGAGTTATGAGCTATTTTCGAGGCGCGGCGTTCCAGATCGGCGCAGGCCTTGGCAGCCGCAGCCACCAGGAATCTCGCGCCGCATTCTCGCGTCGAATACTGCACGCGGCAGGCAGCGCGACGCGTGGACGCTCAAGTCTGCCCGTGGTGGACTAGCCGAGCGGCTCGTTGCGGAGCGCACGGTTTCTGGCCGTCGGAGGTTCGAGTCCTCCCTGGGGCGTCTGTGTGTGTGTGTGTGTGTGTGTGTGTGTGTGTGTGTGTGTGGTTGGGGCTTTTGGGACCACACCTACGGATGGGCTCACGGTGATTATGGGGCTTTACCCTATTGATTTAATAATCAGGAAAAGGGCGGCGGTCTATTGGTTGAAAAGACACGACTTCATTCAAGTAGAAAGGATAATTGGGAGGGTCTGTGAAAATAAAAGAGAAATTAACGAGGCCATTAACGATATTTGGCAACGGGACTGGGATTCATCTGAAACAGCCAGGCGCGTACACTCCTTCCTTCCATCAGTGAGAGAAAGGATGAAGTTAAAATTTCTTCCATCCAAAGGATTAGTGCACTTTTGACAGGTCACGGACCCTACCCGGTGCACTTGCGCCGAATAGGGAAACGGCCTGATGCAGTTTGTGAATGTGGTGCTGAGATAGGCAGCCCGGAACACGTAATCTTCGAGTGCCCAGTACACGCACGAGTTGCCTCTGTAGAGAGGCAAGCCATACCCACCAGGGACATCTACGAAATAGTAAGGAACGATGCGTTAGTAGAGATCCTCATTATACTAACTGAGAAAGTATCAACCTACGCGCAGCAGATCTATCGAGGATAGCCTGCTGCAAAACAACAGGAGAGAAAAGCCGTGCATGCCTCTATGAGGCATACATTGGCAGCAGTATACTGCATGCGTAAAACCGGATTGACATCACCATCCCTGGCGTCTGGCCGGCTAATGTCGGTTTGGCACCACGGATGAAACCGAATATGACCGGAAGGTTAGTTGAGGCAAGGAGTGAAGAGCTGGACGACTTCCCCGCCTTGCGTGAGCAAGATATAAGGGAGAAGTCACTTGAATAAGTTCTCTGGTGTTGGCTGCCTCGCTACCTTCCAAATCCAATCTAGACTGGAAATCCAGTGGTGCAAAGGAGATGGATAGTGTAAATCAGTGCACCACTAGTAGAAGTAGTGTAATTTACTTTGTTTTGTAAATGTAACAATCTAATAAATTAATATGAGTAGCAGTGGTTACGTTAGTAAGTAGGCCCCGCCCACGTCCACGTCGTAGGGATGGGTACTGGCCTCCCTCCAGGAGGCTTGCTAAGAGGTGGCAATTATACTTAAGAGTTGTCATTAACTTATTACTAACAACCAAACAATTTGTAAGGTATAATAATTGATTGTAAAGGTCTGTTTTAGTTATCCAGGTAACAGACCTAAATTGTTATTGTAATTGTGAAATTGTAAATTGTGTGTATGTATGTGTGTGTGTTGTCCTTAGGTTAGTTTACCTAGGTTTAAGTAGTTTGTAAGCTACGGACTGATGGCCACGCAGTTTGGTTCGATAGATTTACAAACATTTGAACATTTTCGTGAACTCATGACCGAGTGATGCTCTTGCTTGGGGGAAGCGGCCTTTGCCGGAACTAGCCCGTCCCTAGAGGAACACCGAAGATCTGTTGTTCGCTACGTATCAAGTAATGTAGCGAAGCGTCAAGTGATTTAGGGCAGTTTTGTTTGTGAGTCTTTAGTTCCCAGGGTCAGTCAGATCAGTTTATATATTTGTCGATATCCTGTAAGGTACGCATATGTTACGGACATGTGGG
Organism: Locusta migratoria; assembly: GCA_026315105.1. Taxonomy (NCBI): domain Eukaryota; kingdom Metazoa; phylum Arthropoda; class Insecta; order Orthoptera; family Acrididae; genus Locusta; species Locusta migratoria. The sequence continues at coordinate 317,259,728 of CM048751.1, forward strand.
CTAAATAGCAAGAAAACGTGCGTAATGATGAGGAGAGGCATTTCTCGGAGTATCGAACGTTCGGTCGTCTCTCTACATCTACATACATACTCCGCAATCCACCGTAAGGGGCATGGCAGAGGGTACACTGTACCACTACTAGGCATTTCCTTTCCTATTCCAATTACAACTACAACGAGGAAAAAAAGAATGCCTATATGCCTCCGTGCGAGCAATTATTTCTCTTATCTTGTCTTCGTGATCACTACGCGAAATGTAAGTAGGTGGCAGCAAGATCGTAGTACACTCAGTTTCAAATTCCGGCCCTCTAAATTTCCTCAACAGAAATTCACGAAAAGAACGTCGTCTTTCCTCCAGCGATCCCCAATTGAGTTGCCGAAGCATTTCCGTGACCTACCAGTAACAAACCTAGCTGCTCGCCTCTGAACTGCTTCTATGTCTTCCATAAAACTGATCTGCTGCGGGTCCCAAATACTTGCGGAATACTCAAGACGTGGTCATACATGCGTTTTATACGCGGTCTCCTTTGCAGATGAAATACATCTTCCCAAAATTCTCCCAATTAACCAGAGTCGGCCGTCCGCCTTACTTACAACTGTGCTTACATGTTCGTTCCATATCATATCGCTCTGCAATGTAACGTCTAGATATTTGAACGACGCGACAGCATCAAGAAGCTCACTACTAATGCTGTATTCGAACATTATGGGATTGTTTTTTCTACTCATGCGCATCACCTTACATTTTTCTACATTGAGAGCTAGCTACCATTCTTCGCACCAACTAGAAATTTTGTCTAAGTCAACCTGTATGCTATTACAGTCAGTTACAGACGACACCCTCCCATACACCACAGCATCATCAGCAAACAGCCGCAAATTACAACTTACTCTGTCCATCAGATCATTTATATAGATAGAAAATAATAGCGGTCCTATCAAACTTCCCTGGGGCACGCCTGACGATACACTCGTCTCTGATGGATACTCGCTGTCGAGAACAACGTACTGCGTTCTATTACTTAGGAAGTCTTCCAGCCAGTCACAAATCTGTGAACCTATTCCAATAGCTCGTATCTTCGTTAGCAGTCTTCAGTGTGGCACTACGTCAAACGCCTTTCTGAATTCGAGGAAAACACAATCCGCCTGTTGCCCTTCATCCATGGCTCTCAAGATGTCATGCGAGAAAAGGGCAAGGTGAGTTTTCTGAATCCGTGATGGTTCGTAGAAAGAAGATTTTCCGTCCCAAGGATATTTACTATATTCGAACTGAAAATACGGTCCACAATTTACAGGAAACTGATGTCAACGATATTGGCCTGTAATTGTGTGGGTCAGTTCTCTTTCCTTTTTTTATAAAAGGGAGTCACCTGCGCCTTTTTCCAATCACTAGGAACTTTGCGCAGAATTGAAGATTCGCGATAAATGCAAGCTAAGTAAGGGGCCAATGCTGCAGAATACTGTCAGAAATGTTTAAATGTTTGTAATCGTATGACACCAAACTACGTTGTTCATCACTCCCTAGTGTTACAAACTATTTAAACCAAGTTAAACTAACCTAAAGACAACACACACATCCATGTCCGAGGGAGGATTAGAACCCCAGACGCGGGGGGCCTCGCGATCCGGAACGTGGCGCTCCAGACCGCTCGGCTAATCCCGCGCCGGGAAAAACAGCTCGCAGCTGTCATACGTGGCACGGCTTGAGTTCTTTGAAGAAGCCAATCACAGCTCAAGTTTCAGGACGTACGGCGATGGTCGCAGCGCGAAACACGAAGTAGTCTGATATCACCGCCTGGAGAGGATCGAAGCGAGCAGCGGAGCAAGCTGTAATTGGTTTACCATCGCCGGTTCCATGCCTGTGAGCAGCGAGGACGCAGCAAAAGAGCCTCGTGACATAACACGACGTCCCAGAATCGCTCCTTCATGAAGGCAGTGACCTTCCCCTTGCTTTGCAGCTCAAGTGTGCCAAATTCATCAGGATCGCATTAAAACTTTGACAAAATCTAAAGTTAGTAAGCGAAGTACCCGCCACCACGCGCACTGACATTCCTCTCGCAACGAAACTGTACATTCGTGTGAATTGTGAAGAAACAAACAATGCCACAGTCATCTCTGTATATAAGGAATATAAGACACTTCACTTTCCTTGTTCACCGATTAGTATCATCAAAGGAATGTCAGCGTGGCCGTTTCTGTTCCTATCGCTGCAACTCGCAAACAGCTATCTATATTTTCGAGGGGGTAAGTGACGTCGGAATTCAGATATTTCTCGATTTTTCAACTTTTCCGTTGGGTTTTCCATAATTTTAGCCATCCCTTTATTACAGCAACAAATCAAAAAATTATTCAAATAGGCCAAGCCCTTTCCTTTAGATATACAAAAACAACGTTGCAGTTCTTTTTATTGTTCAGGGAGACAGAAATTGAGAAGTATGACAGTGTGAATTAGCGTTCCAAATTGCAGCACACAACAGTACCAAATGTTCAAATGTCTTTAAATCTATCGGACCAAACTACGTGGTCATCAGTCCGTAGCTTACAAACTACTTAAACCTAGGTAAACTAACCTACGGACAAACACACACACCCAAGCCCCAGAGAGGACTCGAACCTCCACGGCGAGCAACCGCGCGCTCCGCAGCAAGGTGCTTTAGACCGCTCGGCTACTTCACCGCGGCACAACAGTACCCTTAATAGCCGGTAGTATGTCATCTTGTACTTATTATACCTTCATTCGTCAAGGCTTACTAGCCACTGCATTATCAAGGTACTTGTGGTCCAGATTGTACCAATCTTCACCGGTGAATGCTGCCGATATGGTTGCACTGTACGTCGCAGGGTGTCATCCCTGTACCGTACAGCCATTTCATTTCCTTCTAAAACCATCAGTGTCGTACGATAGACCACATGATACCCACAAAGCATCAGGGAGCGTACCACGTTGCTGCACTCGTTCGACGGTGTGTCCAAGACATTCAAGCTGACCAGGATACCTCCAAAACTATCATCGACGATTGTCTGGTTGAAGGCAGGGTCTAGTCCCATCTGTGAATAGCACTTGATGCCAATTCTCGAGAGTTCGTTCAGTGTGCTCTTTGGCCCTCTGTAGCGCGCTGAGTGGTGGACCTCGGCATGGACGTCGGCAGAGAAGCTGCACGTCTTGCAGTGTGCTACGTACAGCCTTTGAGTGAGGGTCCTATAAGTACGAGATGGCGCATCCGCCATTTTTATTCCAGTAGCTCTTAACTTAAACATAATGCGGTGCTATAGGATTTGCGTTACGGAACTTCAGCATGACGTTATGAGTGGTTGTGTTGCCATAAACTGTTAAACACATTCCAGAGGTGGCTACAGAACGTTGTTTCCCGAGAGATTCTGAGAGATGAAAAGTGGATCATTAACTGTCGGCCTAAAAACTGAGGACCCGGACCGAGCCCACAGTTCTGTATTATAAATAAATATTTCTTATTATGACTTTAAGCAATATTAGTAGTAAAAATCGCCTGTGATATTCTAACTTAAGTTTTTGTTTAGCTCTTTTGAAAGAACGACCTCTTAACAGGGAAGCTGCTTGTAGGGAGTTAGCAGCCGCAAAATATCATAACACAGCAAAACATCTCAGAACATACTGTTTTAGAGCACAATATGTGTGTCTTTAAATGATTATCTATAACAAACTATAACATAACTAACAAAGAATACTGGATAAATTTTACTTACGACTGCGGCGGCGTAGTGTGCTAATGTTGGCAACGAAATGTTTGCTTTTTAAGGATTATTAAAAAAAATGTTCAAATGTTTGTTAAGCTTATGGGACTTAACTTCGGGGTCATCAGTCCCTAAACTTACAAACTACTTATGAACTACTTACGAACTAGGACGGCACAAATATCCATGCCCGAGGGGGGATTAGAACCCCCGACCGTAGTGGCCGTGCAGACCGTGACTGGAGCGCCTCAGACCCCGCAGCCACCGCGGCCGGCTAAGGATTACTAAATTACTGACAAGCCAAGGGTACTGTTACGTATAAAAGCCTGTCAACCTAGAGAAGGAACAGAATTATATATTTATTTGTTTGTCAACACAAAGAATTATTTCCCTCATTGTATACGATTATGTTTTCCAATAACATTCAACGGTTGTTGCCAACATCAGCACAGTGTGCCTCTACGACCGTAAACTTTAGATCGTTTACACTAATATTCTTTTTAGTGTCAGTGTTTGTAATACGTTCTGAAACTTTTTCAATAACATAATAGAATAGAAGTACATTCAGCAATGTGAGTACGACAATCAGATGTGGTGAATTTGTCACAGCGGATAACAAACACGCAAACCTCGCATATTGACAGTCATTATTCAAATACAAGCCAAGATCGCTTAAAACTTATCTAGATGATCAGTTTCGACAGAATTAAATGTAGTACCCGATTTTTATCACAGAAATATCTACGTTTCTTCCGCTTTTATCTTTATTTGGACAGTATAGAAAAACAGCAATGAGTAAAGAAAACGCGAGATTTTTGTGTCTAATCCACATATCGATGTAAACAATAGCGGAATGCAAGCTCAAAGTAGCACGATCTAAGGCTCTATGCCGGCACTTCCGAAATATTTCAGTAAACTTGAACCAAACAACACTGTTCGTATAAGCTACGTGTTGTGTTGAGCGTACTCACGGAATGAAAATGGCGGATGCGCCAGCCGGTGTTTTTAGGAGCTCTACCTTTGAGCGGCCTCTGTACTAGTAGTATAGCGGTAAAATTTTCTAAGTCTTGGGTTGATTGCTATGGAAACGTTACAGATGTGTCGAGAGAACGGGGAAGAGAAACAATAGCTACTTTGCGTCATACGTACTAGGTCGAGCTGACAGGAATGGACGCACACGCGTCGGACTGAACAGCACGCATCAGCGGAAGTTAAGTGGAACAGTACGAGCTTGCGGTATCACGCCACTTCGTTACGTGAGGAATCAGTGCAGACGTATAACGCAGCAACGCGTATCCGGAGCCTTCTGGAACCACCAGCTAACCTGTTAAGTGAACAAGGAGATATATGAAAGGCCGACACATTCGTATGACAGGGCCGTTGTGGTCATGACTGAGTGCGTAGGGAAGTGTCAGCCGTTCCACACCCGCTGTATATACTCCAGCACTTGAGCTCATAGTCAGTCGTTCAGACGAATCGATGGCTTACACTTCGTGGCACGCGATTCCTGACGTGTTCTAACGCCGGTTCAAGTCTGTTAGAGGACTCTAGCACTTTTCTACATCAGCTGACAACCGGTGGGATGCCGGCTTCTGCGTAACTTGGACTCCTGCGCTACAACCGACTACGGCCGCAGAGAAAGAATCTGGGAGGACTTTCATCGGCCTGCACACCGAAATCTCAGCGTTCCTAGAAGAGACGCCTACCTGCCGGCAGGCCAGGAGTGAGTGCACATCTAGACCACACGACAACCGTCAAACGCGGTCCAGTGTGCAGATGAGGCGAGGCAGCACTTGGGGCGGAGAACGAGGAATGCCGGACACCTGCCACGTCGGACACTTGCCGTTCGAGCTCTGATTTCTCGTATTTTATTCTGACGACATTTTATACCTATGAAAGGGTGAGTCAGCAATATATTTTCGAATTCGGAGGAGAATGTTGGAGATTGGAGTTTCGTAACTAGCACACGCCGCAGCGATAAACTCCGTTGTTGTAATGATTTCCATCCCAGATCCTGTATCATTTCCGTGAAAATACAAAACGAGCTGACCTTCTTTGGTCTCTTTCGATGTCCATCAACCCAGTAATACACCAAAAAAAGGCAGACAAGCGTAGTGTATGCAGTTTCTTTGGTAGTTCTGTTCCATCTTTTAAGAGTTCGACCCATAAAACGCAGTCTGTGGTTCGCCTTTCCCACGACATTATCTACGTGTTCCTTTCAGTTTAAGTCTGATGTAATAGTAATTCCTATCTATTTTGTGGAGTTTACGGCCTTCACTTTTGATTGATTTATCTTGTAAACAAAGTTTAACGGATTTCTTTTCGTACTCGTGTGAATGACTTCACATTTCTAATTAATTAGAGTCAACTGCCAATTTTTACGCCATACTGATACCTTATTTAGTGTTTTTGCAGTTGGTTTGGATCTTCAGATGACTTTACTAGACGATAAATGACGGCGTCATCTGCTCAGATTTTCTCCCAAATCATTTATGTAGAATAGGAATAGCAGAGGACTAATAGCACTACCATTTGGAATGCCGGATATCACCTCTGTTTTAGTCGATGCCTTACCATATATTACTACAAACTGAGTCCTCTCCGATAGGAAATCCCCTATCCAGGCACAAATCTGGGGCGATATTCCATAACCACGCAATTTGATTAAAAACCGTTTGTGAGATACGGCATCAAAAGCCTTCTGGAAATGAATAAAGACGGAAACAATTTGAGATCCCTTGTCGATAACACTCATCACTTCGTGTGAGTAAAAAGCTAGTTTTGTTTCGCATGAACGATATTTTCTAAATCCATGTTGACCCTGGGTCAATAGATCATTGTGTTCGAGATAATTCATAATATTTGAATACAGAATATGTTCCAAAACCCTGCTACAAATGAACGTCAATGAAATAGGCCTGTAATTTAGTGGTTTATTCCTACCGTCTTTCTTGAATATAGGTGTACTGTGCAACTTTCCAGTCTTTTGGTACAGATGCTTCTTTGAGCGAGCGATTGTATATGGCTGTTAAGAAAGGAGCTATCACTTCAGCATAATCAAATAGAAATCTAATGGGTATACAATCCGGACCAGAAGACTTATTCTTGTTAAGTGATTGAAGTTGCTTCACTACTCCGCGGATATCTACATCAACGTTACTCATTCTGGCCTCTGTTTGTAACTCGAAACCTGGATTATTGGTTTCGCCTTTTTTTGGTGAATGAGTTTCGAAAAGCTGTGTTTAGTAACTCTAATTTAGTAGTGCTATCATTGGCAGGATCGCCATTACTATCACGTAGTGAGAGCATGTTTGTATTTTGCCCCCTGTATATTTGACATACGACCAAAATCTCTCTGGGTTTTCAGTCAAATTTCTAGAAAGAGTTTCGTTGTGAAAAATATGGCAGGCATCTCGCGTTGAAGTCCTCGCTAAATTTCGAGCTTCTTTGTAGGATCGCCGATCCTGGGGATTTTGTGATCGTTTAAATTTAGCATGCCTTTTTCGTTGTTTTTGCAACAGTGTCCTGGCCTGTTTTCTGTACTAAGGGGGATCACCTCCTTCTTTTACTAATTTATTTGATATAAAACTGTCAGTTGTGTCGATACCACTTCTTTGAATTGGAGGCATATCTGGTTTACACTTACGTTTAGTATTTGGAATGAGTGGAAACTGCCTTTCAAGAAGCATTGTATTGTATTTCTATCTGCTTTCCTGAACAAATATACTTTTCATTTCTTTTGGTAAGTTTGGGACTTTTGATATGCAACTCTCAGAGTCGGCGTTGAGTACAATTTCGCGCGATGTTTTATGCGTATCTCCTGATTTGAAAATATAATTTCGCCAACAGATTGAGGGTAAATTAAAATCACCGCCTATTATTATTGTGTGACTCTAGTACGTGTTTGCAATTAGACAAGGGTTTCCTTTGAATCTTTCGTATCGTCAAAGTCGGGGCGCCGGTAAAAGGAACCAATTATTAACTTTTTACGATTTTGGAGTGCAACCTCTACCCAAGTCACAGGAACTATCAACTTCAACTTGACTACGCGATAGACTACTTTTGATGGCGACAAACACACCTCCACCTATTTCGTTTAACCTATCTTTCAGCCGAAACGCAATGAAAATAGTTTGAACATTATGGTACAAGCAGTCCAGACGTGGTCAATGATGTCACTGTACAGACACGAGTTAGTGTTCATAATGTCGTCATAGTGACAATGGCTACCAAAGTTAATAATTTTCTTAATAAGTCTAGGAGAGTCTTCGTGCCACAAAGAGCACATAAGGAATTATTAGCGTCCAACTTAAGGTATAAATGAATATCGTTTCGTTTCGGCAGAGGAACAGAGGAATTTTGGTCAAAATTTACATGGATTGTAAATAAAGCAATGGGCAAATATGTACGGACAAACTAGATTGAGGATGGGTAAGACTCACCGTGGTTTAATAATAATATTCAACAAATGCTGAGAAAGGAAAGGCAGTTGCACTCTAGATAAAAAAGATCAAGCAAATCAAATGAGGCAAAAGTTAGTAGAGATTCGCGCTTCTGGAAAAAGATCGATGCGAGAAGCACCGCCATATCTTAGAAAAAATCTTGCCGAGAACCCGAAAAAATTCTGGTGCTATATAACATCAGTCAGCGGATCAAAGGCCTCTATACAGTCACTCGTTGACGATTCTTGGTTGGTAATAGAAGACAGCAAGATGAAGGCCGAAGTATTAAATTTAAATTTAAGGAAATGATTCACGCAGGAGGGCTATCCAAACATACCTTCATTTGATGGTCGCTCTAACTCTCAAATGGAGGACATAGTAATAGGCACAGTTGAGAGAGAAGAAAACAAACAAGCCGCCGGTCCAGATGGGGTACCAATTCGGTTTGGTATTTCTCGAGAATCTGGCATCCAGCGCAATGGTACCAAGAGAATGGAAAAAGGCGCAGGTAACTCCCGCGTACATCAAAGGCAAAATAACGGACCATCGAAATTACAGACCTATATCATTAACATCAGTTTGTTGTAGAATTTTTGAACATATTCCCACTTCTAATATAGAAAATTTTCTTGAGACGGAGAAGCTTCTGTCCATGCAACAGCACGGCTTCAGGAAGCATCGATTGTGTGAAACCCAGCTTGCTCTTTCCGCTCATGACGATCATGCATGCTATGGATGCAGGGCAATAGGCAGACTGCATATTTCTTATTTATGAAAAAAGTTTGAATCGGTATTGCTAAGTATGAATACGAGCTTGTGGAATAGATACCGAAGTATGAAATGTATCGTTATGGTGGGTGTGTTGCAAAATAAAAGGTTAAGGAAGGAGAGAGGAAGGACGGCATGCAAATGAAGTATGCAAATGGTTTGTTCACTTGATATTAAAGGATAGGCGAGGCTGACCCACCATAAAATTTCTAAGTAATAAAACCCATCCAAAATTGTTTAAAGGGGGCTATCAAATTTGAATGATTTGAGTAGAGAAATTTGTTTTGACTCGTTTTATTCTTTGAAATCAAATGAACGTCAGAGCAAAAGATCAAATTTAACGAACCTATTTTGCAAAACAATATAAACATTCCTACAGTAATTGACTGGTAAGTCGAAGATAATTGTATTTGCTTCTAAACACTTGTGACAACCCACATTTAACTGCAAACCATGGCGTAATCGAGAGGACTATTTCGATACCAGATTACTGTGAGTTTACCTAACGTTTTCAATAGTCCGAAAACGTGAACATCCCTCGAAACACTAGCAAATGAACGCGATACTGTACCAAACTGTGACGACTGGCGATGTCAGCAACACGACGGCTGGGCGGCGGCTGCGAGTGTCGATAGCTGCAAGTCGCGTACCCGGAGATAATTCACCTTCATATTCCAGAAGCAATATTTAACTAATGTAAGCCAACTTCGACCCCCGCGGATCTTAGTGCTTACGATCTCACTCGTTTGGCTATGTCGTGCCACTACAGACAATTCACATGTGAAACACAAATGTACTGTAGGCAGAGGTGACACCATAACTGTGACAATCGCAATTAGGCTGCCCAAATACCAGTCTTCTTCTTTCTCCTTCTCAAATCTCCTCTCCTCCCTTGCTATTGCATAATTACGGCGCCCGACAGCTTGGCGCCAGAGACGTACAATGTCCCAGCCGGTGCCACCCTGGCGTTCGCCAACTCGGCGCCAGATGTCCCAGCTCTCGCTTCGCAAAGCACCGTACACTGCCCGTGGAGACATATTGTATTTCTCCAGACGCTCCCGCCTAGACAACGTCAGCTTCGGTGGCGTCAGCCAGAAACTCGCAAGGCTCTCGCTCAATCCTACCTGCTGTGGCCTTCGGCCGTAAGGCGTCTTCCGGGAACTGTTGGCCCTCCGAATAACAGTGCTACTCTCGTGCTCGCCACTAGTCGCCATTACCTCTGAATGCGTGTCCTCCCCCCCTCCCCCCTGCTAGAGGCCTCACGCAACCAAATAACAGAATATTTCTCTTTCGTCACAAATTATTAAATCGATAACCTAGGAATAATCTAATAAATTTAACAAGGTTGCGTTGTCCTTTTACTGTTGGAAAGCAACGTGGCAGTACTGAAATCTTTCAAGTATGGGAGTGGATCGCTAGGGTATCGTCAGGGGTGCCACAGGGAAGTGTGCTGGGACCGCTGTTATTTTCTATCTATATAAATGATCTGACGGACAGACTGAGTTGCAATCTGCGGCGGTTTGCTGATGATACTGTGGTGAACAAGAGGGTGTCGTCACTAAATGACTGTAATAGGATGACTTGGACCAAATTTCTAGGTACCGTGACAAGTGGCAACTAGGGCTAAATGTAGAAAAATGTAAGGTGATGCAGATGAGTAGGAGAAAAAAATACTGTAATGTTAGAATACAGCATTAGTAGTGTGCTGCTTGACAGAGTCGCGTCAATTAAATAAGTAGGCATAACACTGTACAGTGATACGAACTGTAACGAGCATATAGGGAAGGCGAATGGTGGACTTCGGTTTATTGGGAGAATTTTGGGAAGGTGTCATTCGTCTTCAAAGGAGACTGCATATAAAACGCTTCTACAACGCCGTATTGAGTATTGCTCAAGTGTTTGGGATCCCCACCAGATCGGTTTAAAGGCGGACAGAGAGGCAGTCCAGAGGCGGACGGCGCGGTTTGTAACTGAGAGATTCGATCAATGCGCGAGTCTTACCTAAATGCTTCGGGAACTAAATTGGTAGTCTTTGTAGGGAAGGTAACCTCTGTCACGTGCCGTACAAACATTTATGTACCCAGTGATCTTCCACTTTGTTTAAAGGTCATGTGTGCAAAAAGTCATAAAGATTTGAGCAAAACTATGCATTTTGTAAAATTCCATAAGTTAAGTTCCCTTAACAATGCACCGAACGAAAATTTATACAGACAGTGACATTCCTCCTCCTTTTAAAGTAGAGTGTACAAAATTTCATCAATATCAGAAGAAAACTATAGATTTCTATGCAATAGAAACGCAGGGTCACATTGAAAAACGTACTTTGCTGTTCTGAAATATTCCAGTTTTATTTCACCCAATCCTTGTTCTGAGAATAAGGGGGAAAAAAAGAAAAAGAAAAAAGAAAAAGGGGATGGGAAATCGGTCGAGCCAAGCATTGCGCAACCAATGTATTTAGGGATCCATTTTTATGTTGTAATGTACCCTCCCCCATGCACCGTATGAAACTTAAAGTAGACGGTGACCTTCCTCTTGTTTTGAAGGTCAAGCGTGCGAAATTTCGTGAAGATTGGTATGAAAATGTAGATTTCGTAAGTGTGTAGGAGAAGTATGCCCGCCATGCACCTGTCATAAAATATTTGCTTAGCTGACGTTTTCTACCTGTAAACCACATTCCTGCCAAATTTCAGCTGCATAGGTGAATTAGTTTTCGAGATTTCGTGTTCAGTGAGTGAGTGAGTGAGTGTCCTTTCGCTTTTATATAGATTAATAAAACAGATTGCTTAATTTTGGATGCAAGAGAATTAAGGGAGACTTGCAGACAAAAATAAATAGTAATATGCAAATCCGTAATGCTAATTTTATTTGTTACAAGGTCATGCCTGATGCATGTACGGCATGTACAGCGAAACTGTTGTGATTGTTAGACTTAATTTCACCATTTTGTTGGGGGGGGGGGGGGGTTCAGTTACCTAAAGCTTCATAAACGTCCGAAATTACATGCAAACTTTGTTGCAGGTCCCTAACTACTCCCATTTTCCAAGCATTTACGCATAAATCTTGGTATTCACACGCGGTGGCCTCTCATTATTTATGACGTCATATCTCCTGAGCTGTGTGTCGTGCTCTTTTGTTCGGGTCAGAAACCTTCGTGGGCGTGCGGTGAACTGTTCACCCAAGTTTCATTGCAATCAAATGAATGGTTTATGAACACATAGAGGAAATACAGACAAACATTCATTTTTTATTTATATATAGATAAGGGTAAAAAGACACACCCATGCTCCACGGAGGAATCGAACCTCCGACGGCGAGCAACCGCGCGCTCAGCAACGAGGCTCCTCAAGACACTCGGCCACTCCACCGCGGTTGAAATACTGTTGAAGAAATTTAGAGGGCCGGAATTTCAAGCTGACTGCAGGACGATTCTACTTCCGCTAACCTACATTTCGCGTAAAGACAAGGATAAGATGAAAGAGATTAGGCCCCATATAAATGCAAACAAAAATTAATTTTGCCGTCGTTGTGTATGCGAGTGGAAGGGGAAAGCAAGTAACTAGTAGGGTAACTGAGTACCCTCCGACACGCACCTTTGGGCGGATTGCGGGGCACGTTTGTAGACGTTTGTGGATACGATAAAAAATTCTGAACTGACTTTTTAGGCGTGGCACAACTACAGTTAACATAAGCATTGCACTTCCTTCCTAGATCGACCGTCTCACCCAACCGGTCTCACTGACTGCTCATATGTGGTTGATTTCATCTTTATGTGATTGAACGGCATCTAAGGTCAATCTGAGTATTTGTGCTCTTAATGAAATATACACGTTTGACGCCATTGTTCAGGACATCTCGGAAGTCAGGTGATGCAACACTTTTTTTATATGTGTATAGCAGGGGTCGGCAACTGGCGGACCGCGGTCCAGTTCCGGACCGCGGAAGGCCTAAAACTAGAGCGCCAAAAATATGTTGAAAGTATAAGTTACACATTCAAATCATTTAATAAATACTTTTTTCTGTAGCTAACAGTTCATATAAGAGCCGCCTTTATAATTTTCCCAGAATTTTACAATTATGTGTTGAATAATTAGAACCCATAATGATTGTTATAGGTAAATTAAATAAATGGTTGTCATAAAGTGCAACGCTGGAGAATACGCTGACAACCGGTGGTAAAACGGTACAAGCTGGCCGGGGATCCGCATAAAACCCCTGTACACACGAATGCACCGCGAGAACTTTTGTCTAACGAACCAGGAAATTCCATAAATAGACTTCATACTCTGACAGTCTCTGAAATCTCTATTTAAGCGATCGAGGCATATCCATCTAAACGCCATTTTTGTGCTTTTTTTTAGATTTCTCCAGCAGCAGAACGGATGAATGTGGCTGCGATGTTGTTTTTTCTTTCAAAGCGTTTACTCCAAATGGAGATAATAGATGTGCAGGACGACATTCCTTTGCAGACATATAAAAATGAATCCACTGACGAATGTCCCGGAAAAATATGAAAATTGCAAAACGTTAGCCATCTACCTGGCTTCCATGTTTGACTCCAAATATATTTGTCAAGTTACATTTAAAAAATTAATTTCTTCAAGAATAAGTATCGCTGAAGATTAACGGCCGTCTACCTTGAAGACACTATTCGCATAAGCTGCTTCGATTGTGAACGTAACTATAAGGAACTGGTTAAACACCGCAAATGTAATTTCTTGCATCGATTTCTTAAAACTAATACGCACAGTTCATTGTATTTCATATTTTTTTTAGTTAAAATTAAACAAATAATGGTATTTTTAATTTCTGACCTATTACTGGCTTTTCAGTAGAAGTTTGACTACATATTTTATTTCGTACTTTTTATGGGTGAATAGAAAGACAAACAAATAGCAAATAATATGTTTTACTGGATTATTATGCATTTTATTTTACATCTTTTGTATTTCGCATTAGTTTGAAAAAAAATGGTAAGGAATATGTGGTTTTACTTCTGGACCTCGATAAAAATTTTCAAAAGTATCCGGACCCCATCCAAGATTACTTGCCGACCTCAGGTGTATAGCAAGATTAGATCATGGTCACTTAATTGATTTTTACGCACGTTCCAAATAATGAACTGGTTTAATTTCGAAAGTACAAGAATGAAGTTCATTGTGTTCGGTAGTGAAATGAAGCTTACCCTATATCTGAAATTACCGGCTGTGCCACTGTGCAAGTCAAACATTTAAGGGTTAACAGCTTTGCCCTGGTCTGACGTAAGAGGATGGAAATCTGGAGTAAGGGGCTGGAGATGAATAAACAGAGAGAGAGAGAGAGAGAGAGAGAGAGAGAGAGAGAGAGAGCGACAGAGACTGTGTGATTGGTGGAAAAGTTGGGAGGGGGGGGTGGAAGGAGGCGAGGCGCAGAGACGGCAGTGCGATTTGAGGGGTAGCCTTGCGGTCTGCAGCTTTCGTGCGGATATCGACAGGCGGTGAAACTGGAAAGGGGTGGAGGGGTGCAGGCAGACCAACAAAGCGACGCCGGGGGAGCGGAAAACACCAGCCGTACCGACTGTCGCCAATGACAGCTCTCTGGGCGTCGCTACTGTATGTTCCAAACATTTGGAAGAAACCCAGCACCGAATGGCCGAAAGCTTCAACTGTATTCCATCTCACTGCTGAGAGACCGTGTTGTGTAGCTACTGAGAAATACATGTATCCGCTTTTAAAAGAAATACACGCTGAAGAAACTTCAGCCGCGGCGGAGTGGAAAAGCGCATTGAGGCGCTATGCTCCGATGAGCGAGGCCGTTCCCCGTCAGGGGTTCGAATCTTCCCTCGGGCATGGATGATTGTGTTGTCTTTAGTATAAGTTAGTTGATAAGTAGTTTGTAAGTAGTTTGTGACACTTGCGGGGAGTGGCAGTTGCGGGGAAAGGGAATGTGTAGACACATGTGGAGACCCGGACGCTGCAGGTAGTGAACAGGGTGTTCCAGAAGTAGGGATACACCACCACTACTACACGCCTTCCAGCCGCTACCTGTGTTGTATTCAGGGAAAGGCCCACCGGACCGACCGCGCAATTTGTGACACAAATTACATGTTTGATAATATCAATTTAATGTATAGAAGTATGAAATCACATCAAGACTACTTCCTGCAAACATTTCGACAAAAAAAGTTGGCACTGAGTTTAGAGAAACAAAATTCTAGTATATTGGATTTTAACATTTTTTCAAAAAATGAATGTTACTACAAGAGATATAGCCATTCAAATTTATGGGCACCATAACGTTTTCCTTTCCTGAGTAAATGAGCTGCTTCTTGTAGTTTCGACACCGTAGCCTTTTTCTTGAATGTTCTGAATATAAATCTTCACACAGACTTCTTGAGGAGGAGAGTGATACGGATATCTGATTGTAAACCACTGCCTATTACCTTAGACCTTTTTGACTGTACTGAACAGGAGTTCCGCGTATTCCGTAATTTATACAGTTAACAGGCAATGCAATTTATAACCAACTATTGGCTGCCAATTTCGCTTCATTTTTCCTGGAAGTCTTGCAACTTGTTTCTCCCTGTTGGTTTATGCCAAGTTCGGAGTAAAAATCGTTCTGTATGACGGTGATGAAAGATTTTTCGGTGTGTGACATTCCCTTACACATTCCGTATTTCATGCGAATACAGCGAAATCGTTTTGCGGTCGCGAATAAACGCATCAAGTATGTAAGCTACTCATTGACTTATTATTACCGTATTTCAATTGAAGGTTTAAGGTTGCGTTTCCTATTAAAAAGCATATTAGCTATTTTTAAAGAGATGGAAGTTGCGTGATAGTGGGGTTAACTACATGGCGGTCAATTACATCAACGTATCTGTGCAGGATGTCTAATATATTTATTGCTTGCGCAGGTGTCTTTATATGCTTAGTGTTCTGAATAATATGCTTTTAGGAGGTATGACTGCTGAATGTAATCGTCTTGTAGTAGCAGAGAATGTATTAATAGCTCTCCAAACATTATCTCTGTTAAAATACCGTTTTATTTTCAGAAGGAACACTCAACGAATTAATTCCTAGTTAGAACAAGTTTCGTGTCATGTTGACAGTGCTAGACTTCGTGTGCCTGTGCCCAGGAAAAGCTATTAGCCCCCCAAGGGCCCTGGGTTCTCCGCAAGTGTCACACCCCGCAAGTGTCACTTCCTGCAAGTGTTCCAACCCCGTTTGTAAGTTAGGGGCTGATGACCCCACAGTTAATCCCCATAAGCTTGACAAACATTTGAACGTTTGAAGAAACTTAATTTTGCAGATCTTACACTTCCGTACCTTGAAGTGTGAATTTAGGAGAAATGTAGGAACACGGGAGGCAATACTCTCATTACGACTTATCTTAGAACATAGACAAAACGCAAACCTACGTTTTTAGCGTTTGTAGATATGGAGAAAGCTTTTGACAATGTCGACTGGAATACACTCTTTCAAATTCTGAAGGCAGCAGGAGTAAAATATAGGGATCGAAGAGTTATATCCAACCTATACAAAAACCCTACAGCAGTTATTAGCGTCGAAAGGCAAGAAAGGGACGCAGAGGTCGGGAAAGGAGTAATACAGGGTTCTAGCTTTTTCCCAATGTTGTTCAATGTGTACACTGAGCAAGCAGTGAAGTAATGCAAGAAGAAATTTGGAGCGGAAATTAAAAGTTCAGGGACAAGAAATAAAAAGTTTGCGGTTTGCCGATGACATAGTAAATTTGTCAGAGACTGCAAAAGATCTGGAAGAGAAATTGAATGGAATGGACAGAGTCTTGAAATGAAAATATAAGATGAACATTAACAAGAGTAAAACGAGAGTAATGGGATGAATGTCAGAAAATCATGCGATGCTGAAGGAATTAGATTAAGCAATGAGACAATAAAATTATTAGATGAGATTTTAGCGTGATAACTTCTGATGGCCGAAGCAGAGAAGATATAAAATGCAGAATGACTATGGGAAGAAAAGAGTTTCTAAAGAAGCGAAACTTGTTAACACCCAATACTAATTTAAATGTTAGGATCTCCTTTCTGAAAGCATTGGTCTGGAGTGTAGCAATGTATGAGAGTGAAACGTGGACGATAAGGAGTTCAGATAAAAAGAGGATAGAAGCTTTTGAAATGTGGTGCTACAGTCGAATTATGAAGATTACATGGGTAGAAGTAACTAATGAGGAGGTGCTTCATCGAATTGGGAAGAAAAGGAGTTTCTGGCATATTCCGACTTAGAGAAGGGGTAGGTTGGTGGGACACATTCTGGAACATCAAGGAATCGTCAACGTAACATTACAATGAAGTATGTGGGGTACGAATCGTAGAGGGAGACCGAGGGACGAATACAGAAGCAGATTCAAAAGGATGTAGGTAGCCGAACGTATTCTCAGATGATGAGACTTGCACAGGATAGGGTAGGGTAGCGTGGAGAGCTGCATCAAACCAGCCTGCGGACTGAAGACAACAACAACACCTTGCATGACAAACAAATGTTTAGTTGTCAGAATGTGTGATAGTTATTTACCTGCGACATCATTGCAAGTAAATGATTGTATATAATTTTGAAGACTTTTCAAGATAATCATGATACCTATAGACTTTGCATACAGTTGATTTTGACTCATTCGAGGGTTGGTATTTAAATAGTGGCAACATTGCTGTGGAGACACTATGCAGTGGATGAAATCTACTATTGTCGCTGATAGCACATGTTTTGACATACCTACCTTTGGTCGCGGTGGAGAAGCCGAGCGGTCTAAAGCGTCTCGGTGCGGAGCGCGCGGTTGCTCGCCGTGGGGTTCGAGTCCTCCCCGGGGCATGGGTGTGTGTGTTTGTCCTTAGGTTAGTTTACCTAGGTTTAAGTAGTTTGTAAGCTATGGACTGATGACCACGCAGTTTGGTCCAACAGATTTACAGACATTTGAACATTTGAATCTGTTGTTGTTGTGGTCTTCAGTCCGGAGACTGGTTTGACGCAGCTCTCCACAATACCCTATCCTGAGCAAGCCTCTTCATCACCACATAAAACGACAACCTACATCTGTCTGAATATGCTTACTGTATCCATCTCTTGATCTTCCCCTGCAATTTTTTCCCCACAACTTCCCTCCAACGCTAAATTCACAATTTCTTGATGTCTAAGAATGTGTCCTACCAATCTATCCCTTTTTTTAGTCAAGGTATGCCAGAAATTCCTTTTCTCCCCAATTCTGTTCAGTACCTCCTCATTAGTTACGCAATCCACCCACCTAATCTTCAGCATTCTTCTGTAGCACCATATTTCAAAAGCCTCAATCCTCTTCCTGTCCGCACTGTTTATCGTCCATGTCTCACTCCCATACAAGGCAACACTCCATACAAATGCCTTCAGAAAGGACTTCCTTAGGTTTAAATCAATATTCTATGTTAAAAAATTTCTCTTTTTCAAGAACGCTTTTCTGCCCATTGCCATTCTGCATTTTATATCCTCTGTACTGCGACCATCATTTGTTATTTTACTGCCCAAGTAACAAAACTCATCTACCTCCTTTATTGCTTCGTTTCCCAATCTAATTCCTTCAGCATCACCTGATTTTCTTACACTGCACTCCATTACCCTAGTTTTGCTCTTGTTAATGTTCATCTTATATGCACCTTTCAGCACACTGTCCATTCCGTTCAATTGCTCTTCCAGGTCCTTTGCTGTATCTGACAGAATTACTATGTCGTCCGCAAAAAGCATTGTTTTTAATTCTTCACCCTGAATTTTAATTCCTTCTCCAAATTTCACCTTGCTTTCCTTTATAGCTTGCTCAATGTACAAATTGAACAACAATGGAGAAAGACTACAACCCTGTCTTACTTCCTTTCCAACCACTGCATCCCTTTCATGCCCTTCAACTCTGACAACCGCTGTCTGTTTTTTGTACAAGTTGTAAATAACCTTACGTTCCCTATATTTTGCTCCTGCTTGCTTCAGAACTTGAAAGAGTTTGTTCCAATCAACATTATCAAAAGCCTCCTCCAAATCTACAAAAGCTAGAAATGTCTTCTAGGATAAGCCGTAAAGTGAGTATTGATTCCCCTGTTCCTACATTTCTCCTGAACCCAAACTGATCTTCCCTGAGGTCGGCTTCCACCAGCTTTTCCATCCTTCTGTATATAATTCGTGTTAATATTTTGCAGCCATGACTTATTAAACTGATGGTTCTGTAGTTTTCACACCTGTCGGTACATGCTTTCTTAGGGATGGGGATTATAACATATTTCTTAAAGTCTGAAGGTACTTCACCTGTCTCATACATCTTACACACCAGGTGAAACAATTTTGTCATGGCTGGTTCTCCCAGAGACCTCAGTACCTCTGAGGGAATATCATCTACTACAGGGGCCTTGTTTCTACTTAGGTCTTTCAGGGCTCTGTCAAATTCTTCTCTCAGTACAGTATCTCCTATTTCATCTTCATCTACATCCTCTTCCCTTCCTACAATATTGTCTCGAAGTTCATTTCCTTTGTAGAGCCCCTCTATATACTCTTTCAACCTTTCAGCTTTCCCTTCTTTGCTGAGAACTGGTTTGCCATCAGTGTCCTTGATATTCATAGAGCTGTTTTTCTTATCTCCAAATGTTTCTTTTATTTTCCTGTAGGCTGTATCTATTTTTCCCCTATTTATACATTCTTCACATCCTTGCATTTGTCATATAGCCACTCCTGCTTAGCCATTTTGCACTTCCTGACAATCTCATTTCTTAGTCGTCTGTACTCCATTTTGCCTGTTTCATTTACTGCATTTTTATATTTTCTCCTTTCATCGATTAAATTTAGTATCTCCTGTGATATCCAAGGATTTTTTGTAGGTCTTGCCTTTCTACCTATTTCGTCCTCTGCTGCCTTCACTATTTCATCTCTCAATGCTACCCATTCCTCTTCTACTGTTTTATTTTCCCCTGTTTCTGTCAATTGTTGCCTAAAGCTCCCTCTGAAATTCTTAAGAACCTCAGGTTCCTTCAATTTATCCAGGTCCCATCTCCTTATTTTCCTACCTTTTTGTAGTTTCTTTAGTTTCAGCCTACAGTTCATAACCAACAAATTATGGTCAGAGTCTATATCTGCCCCTGGGTATGTCTTACACTGTAGAACCTGGTTCCGAAATCTATGTCTTACCATTATAAAATCTATCTGGTATCTTCCGGTGTCTCCTGGTCTCTTCCACGTATACAACCTTCTTTTGTGATTCTTGAACCAGGTGTTTGTTATAACTAAATTATGTTCTGTGCAAAATTCTACCAGGCGGCTTCCTCTTTCATTCCTTTTGCCCAGACCATATTCAACTACTATCTTCCCTTCCCTTCCTTGTCCTACTACCGAATTCCAGTCTCCCATAACAATTAAGTTTTCATCTCCCTTAACTGTCTGAATAATTTCCTTTAGCTCCTCATATATTTCTTCGATTTCCTCATCATCGGCAGAGCTAGTTGGCATATAAACCTGTACTACTGTTGTCGGTGTTGGCTTCGTATCTATCTTGACAATGATAATGCGATCACTGTGCTGCTCATAGTAGTTTACCCGCATTCCTATTTTCTTATTCATTATCAATCCTAGTCCTGTTATACCCCCAACTGATTTTGTATTTATAATCCTGTACTCACCTGACCAGAAATCCTGTTCATCCTGCTACCGAACTTCACTAATCCCCACTATATCTAACTTCAACCTATCCATTTCCCTTTTTAAATTTTCTAATTTTCCTACTCGATTAAGGGATCTAACATGTCACGCTCCGACCCGTAGAATGCCAGTATTGTCTTTCCTGATGATCACATCCTCCTGAGTAGTCCCCGCCCGGAGATCCGAATGGGGGACTATTTTACCTCCGGAATATTTTACCCGAGAGGATGCCAACATCATATGTTGATACAGTAGAGCTGCATGTCCTCGGGAAAGGTAACGACTGTAGTTTCCCCTTGCTTTTAGCCGTTCGCAGTAGCTGTGTGGCAAAGCCACATTAGCTGATGTTACAAGGCCAGCTCAGTCAATCATCCAGACTGTTGCCCCTGTAACTACTGAAAAGGCTGCTGCCCCTCTTCAGGAACCACACGTTTGTCTGGCCTCTCCACAGATACCCCTCCGCTGTGGTTGCACCTACGGTACGGCTATCTGTATTGTTGAGGCACGCAAGCCACCCCACCTCGGCAATGTCTGTGGTTCATGGGAGTGACATTTGAACCTACCTTTGAGTAAATGGACTAATCCATCCCATGTCACCGGTGTGGTTACAATCGAAGGAAACACAGCCACTTGTGAGCGAGCAGTCTAACTAACGGTCACTATGTTTTCGAAAAAGGAGCAACGGAGTTGGATCAAGATTGAATGTGCCAGAGGTCGTACAGCACGACAGTGTCATCAAGGTCTTGAAGTGGAGAAGAGCCCCAGTATGGTGAAAGCTATGGTGATTCTCGTGTACGACTGTGATGGTAGTATCCTAAAGCATTACGTTCCTCAACAGCAGACCGTCAACGCACAGTAGTTTTTGGAGCATCACCTGCGACCAGTTTTGCGAAAGAAGCGGCAACACTTTCTGCGAAAATCACCCATCATTTGCACGACAATATATGGGCATATATACCGCAAGCTGTGGCTGCTCTGTTCGATCGATGGGCCTAGAAAGTACTGTAACATCCACCATACTCCCCAGACTTAAGTCTTCGTGACTTTGATTTGATTCCGAAGATGAAGGAACCACTTCGGGGCGAACTCTTCAACAGATTCGACAGGCAGTAGATCGCCTCATTCGCACCATCAACACAACAGGCTCTGCTAACGGTACACTACGCATTCCACATCGCTGTCAACGGGTTCTACACAACGCTGGTGACTACTTTGTAGGACATTAACAGGTGCAAACATCTAACGGTTTTTGATAGTCTGTGAATAAATAGTTCTCACTATTTAAATTAAAAACCTTGTACATTCTACTCTGTGAAACACAGATATGATATCAGTAACTATTTTAAATTGAGAATATGACAATATCTCATTTCTTTTCCATAACATTCGTTTCTACACTGCTGGCTTTACATAATAATTCGAGCAACAACAAAATAAAAACAAAGGAACAAGTGACCACTGAAGATGCTTTTCTGTAAAGCTGGCACAACATTCGCTCTTAGAAGACTATTTTAGTTGCAAAAAGCCGTAGCCAAAGTAATATAACAAAATAAATTGCAAAGTCATTATTGATAGAGCTGAAGCATTGAATTAAAATTTGTGGTGCGGCCGGGAATCGAACCCGGACCTCCATGCTTACTAGGCAGACGTCTTAACTTTTTTTTTTTTTTTTTTTTTCTTGCTTTATGGGTAGTTCTGTTCAATGCGGACGCTGTTCGTATTTGTTCGTTGATGTTCAAAGTGTTCTTGGCTCAGCTTTTTTATTACAGTGGGCATTGAGCCCCCTGACCGGGCGCGCTGAGCCACGGCGCCCGGTCTTAACCGTTAGACTACCACACCACTAACGATTAATGCGCCTCGGAATAGTCTATGTACGATTTCCCTCCACAACACAAACTTTTTAATTCAGCTTCTTTGTTCCAAAGATAATTGCTACTACTGCCAAGGCTCTCCATGCAGCGGAATAGCACCTCAGCAATGGACATGGTGGAACAATCCTGTTATGGTGATATAAATATCAATTAAATATAATGAAAGAATCCCTGAGACGGATTTTCGTCTCAAATATGTCAAAGACATTATTGATAGAGCTGAAGCATTGCTGGTGCGGTGATCACTGTGTCCCCAGTGGTGTAGGGGTCAGCGCAACTGCCTAGAAAGCAGGAGACCCGGGTTCGAATCCCGGCTGGGTACACATTTTCAGCTTTGCCCAATAGCAGTTGAAGTCATATATTCTATGAATATTAGAAACTAGAAACACTAGAGTAAATTAGAACGAGATATATATTTCTTAGAGACTTAGTAATACTTAACTTTTACATAGCAGTACTGCACAATGCTGATACATAGTTGAGCTAGAGGCCTGCCTAGTGCCTATCCGATAGCCAAATCTTCACTCGTGCCTATCTGATTCCGAAGTATTAAGTGGTTCCTATCTCAGTCCCAAGTGAACGATGTCGTTCAGTGGTGGCCACGAGCGGAGTTGTAGCAGAGGGCGCTCGTGGCTGACGTCGTAAGAACGCCGCGCCGTGCGTGCATGGCGACGCGCGGCGAAAGTAGGTGGCGCGCACTTTAGGCTTGTGCGACACCACAGACATAATAGTTGGCTACCAGAGACCAGAACCTCGCTTTTTCAAATATTTAGGGCAAAAATACGGTAGTAATACAAGAAAAAACCGTTTGTAATATAATTTTAATTGCAGATAAACCGTTCATCTGACGCGAAAATTGAATAACCGAATTTTTTGAGGAGAAAATTCTCTACAGCTTTGTTCCCTTACCTTTCTTTCATATCTCGTATCGTTTGTGAAATATTTGCAAAAACAACGGCGTTATGAAACCCTCCATTGTAATTACGAAAACCAGCCGTTTGCAGATGTGACGTGACATTCCTCGGCCAGAACTCTCTCTGGCATACGCAATCTTGCGTTGCGTATTTGATGATTTTCTTATTTTAACTTACACGTTGTCATTTCAAAGCAATGGCGCACTGAAAACTTAGCAAACACACGTTGTTCTTCGTACGATAAATGATAATCTACTGTCTACAAATGCCACATTAGCATCGGTTAACAACGGCCATCAGTAGTATGAGATTAAAGAACGTAATTTCTAATTGTTAGATGTAGCGTAGTGGGCAATGTGTTGGACTGTGACGCAGATGATCGGTGTTTCGGAACCCACCACTACCTACAATTCGTTTTTCCTAAAAGGGTATCAGACACTCTTATCAATTAATTTTTTACTATTTAGATTATTACTTTGGTCGAAAATATTTGCAAAAACTTATAAAACTACAAATCAAAAGTGGGCCGCAAAACACGTCAGTGCGATTTATACTCTTGTGCCCCCCCTCCCCCCCCCCCGCCCCGATTCTATATGCTATATTTGCACTTGGTCTGGGCACGCGCACCTCTCCGTTATCCGATGTACAGTAGGGCCTAAGCCTCTCAACATGTTCCCGAGCATCGCCCTCGGCACGGTACGAGTTTCGGCCGAGTGTCGGCTTCCTCGCCTCGAGTGCGTCCACGCCCGCCTGGTCCTATTTCGGTGCGGCCGCTGTGACCTGCTCCAGCCCACTTCGCACAGCTGCCAGATTGCGCCGGAGTACAATTCCACCAATTCGCGCAACCGGCCATTCGCTATGAGAGAGGAAACCGACGTTCTAATATAAACGACCCCTTAACCTTCCGTCTCACCTATCCACAAGAAATCCCATAAATAACAACTGCCAGCACGTGTAACTTACAAGAAGATGTCCTAGTAATAGTAAAGCAACGTAAATAACTCAAGGACAGTCGTACCGCCCTATCTCGGCAATGCGAAATTGGCCCAGGAACTGTTGAGTAAACAGTGTGAATCACCTAACACTTGCACCGCAAATATTGCGGAAACGGAAAGTGCGATTGATTTGCGGTTATCACAGAATGGATTGGTAGTCAGGGGCTCGTATTTCTAGCCAACAAACAGATTGTAATATTACTTTGAAAGTTTATTTTTTATGCAAACATACAGTTTTTAAATGCAGCAATCGTTGTTTCTATCATGCACTGGAATTTTTGACATCAGCTGTGTACAAAGTATTTTGAATGACATTTTTATCATGTTTAGTTTGGCACCTACAACCAATCAGTTTCGGGGGCGGAGGTTGCGATAGCGTAGCGTAGCTAGCCCCTGGGGCACGACCCACTGTCTCATGACCACCAGCCAGTCAGCTACGCTGTCGTAGCCTCCTACCTTAAAACTCTGAATGGTTGTAGCTGCCAATCTAAGCATAATAAAAATGTCATTCAAAATTCTTTGTACACAGCTGGTGTCAAAACTTGTAGAGCATGATAGGAACAACCATTGTTCCATTTGAAAAATTGTATGTTTGCATAAAAAACACACTTTCTAGGCATTTTTACAGTCTGCTTATTGACTAACAATACGAGTCCTTGACTACCAATCCATTCTGTGAAAACCACAGATCAATCGCACTTTCCGTTCCCGCAATATTTGCGGTGCAATTGTTAGGTGACTCACCCTGTATAAATGTGATGCTTTTATCACATGTTCTCGCATGTTTTGTTACTGTATTGCTCTACAATCACTTTAAAATAACAGTTGGGAAAAAGTTATGATTTTTTCCCAAAACATATAATTTTTTGGTGTAAATTTTCACTTTTAATTTCTTGAACTTCAATTATTACACTAAACAATACGAAAGTAGAGCTGCAACATTATTGTACTATCTATGTTATGTGGTAAATAATTCATTGATACATATTCAGAAGTTTCTGAGAAAAAGAGGCATTTATACTGAAAAATGTCATTTTGAGAAAATTGGGTTTGAAGAAAAATTTTTAATAAACAGCCAAATTATTATCTTCCTGGGTGGTAGTCCTCATCTCCTCCTACATATTCCGCAACCACTGTTGCCTCCCTTCTCTTGCATCTGGATTCTTATGACACACTGTTTGTTGCAATCTCTGGCTTCTTGATTCGCAGTTGGTCCAAAACTCTTTTAGTGGTGTTTTAAACTTCATGAATTCCAAGATAGTCCAGAAGCTATAGTCTTCCAAAATACAGCATTGAAAGTAAGAACAGCATCAAAAACACCAAGTCATGATGAAAAACATGACAGCAAACACAGATACTAAAACACAGCTAGAGGATAACTGTTATAAAACATAAACAAATGAACAGTTTAAAGAATTTACTGCTTAGTACCGCTAGAGTAGATAACTCAAAATCAAATGCTTGTAAATCTATCGGACATAACCGCTTGGTAATTAGTCCCTAGCTTACAAACCACTTAAACAAAGTGAGACTAACCAAAGGACATCACAAACACCCGTGCTCCTGGGAGGACTCGACCCTCCATGGGGCGAACGACCGCGTGCATCGCAGCACGGCGCCTCAGTGCGCACGGCTATTTCTCCGCGGCTGTAGGTAACTTATGAAACGGACAGTACTGTAGAATAAAAAAAAATATTTATAAAAATTAAAATTAAAAAAAAATCACAGCCTTCTAGTCTATATAGTTCCAGAGGAAAATTTCAACGTGCGAAATGATGGAAAACAAAATTCTCAGAAATGCCAGTGCATTATTAATTTCAAATATGTATTTAAAATAGTAAATAATCGAATATTTCAATAGAACAAACACCAAATTAAGCAAAGCATCTATATTTTCATAATTTTCATAAAACAAAAATGTGAAATTTTGTCATTTTGCGCGGTAAGACTCCCCTTAACAATAGCAAGTCTTCCGATCCAGATTATATAAAAAGTATGTTCATTTCAGAGTATTCTGGGGCAGTAGCTCCATACCTAGTTATCACATATAACCTCTCCCCCAGCGCAATATCCGTACCCTAAATTGGAACGTTGCACAAGGCCGCAGTGAAGTGACCGAGTGCTCTAAGACGCCTTGCTGCGGAGTGCCCAGTTGCTCGCAGTCGGAGGTTTGAGTCCTCCCTCGGACATGAGTGTGTGTGTTGTCCTTAAGTTAGTTTTTAAGCCTAGGGATGGATGATCAAAGAAGTTCAGTCCCATACATTTACATTTCAACGTTTTGAAGTTGCACAGATTTCTCTAGTATTCAAGATACGGAAAAGGTGTTATGCGCTAAATTATAGGCGTATATCATTGACGTCGGTTTGTCGCAGCATTTTCGACTACATAATTCCGTTAAACATTATGAACTACCTCGATGTAACGTAATTCCCAAATCTCTCAACAAGTTCCTGAACATTGCCCTCAACACGGTAACTTGGGCGTGGTACGAACTTCGCTCGAGTGTATTGAACGGACTGAGGAAGTATCGTTCTTGCGAAACACAGAATACGAACAACTTTAATCGTAAGACCACATAGAAAATATCTTGGCACAGCCGAACCAAAGGCTACATTCCAGTGGCACAACACTCAGGAGATGCAGCAATGCTACTAAAAAACAATTCCTATACTACATTTGTGCGTCCTGTTTTGGAATATTGCTGTTCATTGTGGGATTCACACCAAGTGGGACTGACGGACGAATTAGATATAGTTCATAGAAGCGCAATTTGTTTTGAATTGTCACGATATATAGGGGAGAGAGTGTCACTGAAATCATGCACGACTTCGGGTACAAATTATTAACAGAAAGGCTTTATTTGCTGCGGCGATATTTACAGTATTTCCGTAATTTCTTTCGGCAACTTTCTCTTCCGAATACGAAATATGTATTTACGTACGGAGACATGATCATAATAATAAAATAAGATAAATCTGGTCGAAATGGTTAAGATTTAGCTATTCTTTTTTCACCGCGCTATCAAAGAATGGAACGTTAGAAAGATATTATGTAAACAGTTTGATCAACCATATTTAATGCATTTAAATATTATTCGCAGAGCATATTTTTGTCAGAGACAGCAAAAGTGAGAAAATCAGGCGATGCTGAAGGAATTAGATTCGGTAATGAGACAATAAAAGTAGTTGATGAGTTTTGTTATTTAGGTAGCAAGATAACTTCTTTAGAGCATTAAAGAAGATATAAAATGCAGAGTGGCTATGGGAAAAAAAGCGTTTCTGACGAAGCGGAATTTGTTGACATCCAATATTAGTTCAATTGTTAGGCAGCATTTGGGGAGAAAAGGAATTTCTGGCATATCCTGACTAAGAGAAGGGATAGATTGGTGGGACACATTCTGAGACAACAAGGAATCGTCAACTCAGTATCAGAAAGAAGCGTGTGGGGTAAAAAGCGTAGAGGGAGACCGAGGGACGAATACAGTGAGCAGATTCAAAAGGATGTAGGTTGAGATTCATGATTTCATATGAAGAGCCTTGAACACGACAGGGTAGTGTGGAGAGCTTCATCAAACCAGTCTGCCGACTGCAGAACACAACGACAAAACATATGTGGAGGTAGAACCTTCAAAACTGTCTAAAATAAGCCTTATTGTAAGAATCGTTTTTCGGTACTTTTTTGCTATCATGTGTAGTTAAATAGTGAGAAGCTCACGACCGTGCCGCAGGGTCTACCGCTGAATCACCGAAGGAAAGCACTGCCGGGCTTGGTTAGCAGTTGGATGGGTCACCGTCGGGGGCTGCCGAGCGCTGTTGGCAACCGGGCAGCACTCGGCCATTTAGAGGCCAATTGAGGACTGTACCGCATTACATATATTTTCGTTTAAACATCCACAGAATGTCTTACCTCGGTTTGTTTGCACATGCTTCAGACCGTCCTCAGGCTTCGGCCTACCAAGCTTCTTTATTTCACATAGTGCTCCAGACTTAAACCTGAGTAATTTGTTAAAAAATGCTCAGTCTCTGTTGCAGTATTTTATTCTCCAATAACGCGTTTCGCGCTGTTAGCGCATCGTCAGACTGGAAGAAGACAAATGTTTTGTTACAGTCCGTGTACCTGGCGGGCAGCGAATCTAATGTGGCTAAGGTGAGTAATTTGAAAATTCAGACTTACTTGGGCGGAGATGGAGCCATAGAACTATCTATTGCTGTGTAGGAGGTATCATAACAATTTGTGTTATTGGGTGCCTTAGTATTTTAATAACTGCGGAACATAAAAGCGACCGTCAAACAGAGCGGTATGGGCAGAGTCTGCGAGAATGAGCGGCTAGAGATGTTTATGACGTGAGGGAATGAATCTTGTGAAATGAGACATGTTGGTATGAAACAATAATAAATGAATGAAAACGAAATTATTTGAGGCCTGCGGGTGGGGAGGGAGAAAGATGTTGTGAATTGCCAGAAGGGGGGTCATTTTGGAAAAAGATGGATAACATGATGTCGTAAAGAGTTGGATTTTTTGTGTTGAGCTGTTCGTTGAGACTGTGTTCTTGGGGCCGTTTTACAAACTTAGTGATTTCTAATTCTTTAACAAGTGAGAGTTTTTTTTCCATTGGGGGCGATGTGAAGAACTTGTAAGTTGTCAAGGGGGGGGGGGGGGGGGCTGAATGTGTTTGCTTCTTTTGAGGTGCTCGGAAAAGACCGAATTATTTTTGGCAGCGCCTTTCTTAGTTAAAAGATGTTCTTGGAACCTAGTTTTGAAGGCTCGTCCAGTTTGGCCAATGTATGATAAGGGGCACTGCAAACATTGTATTTTGTAGACGCCTGACTAGCTAAAAGACTCCTTAACTAGCCGTTCACTGTGGTGAAAGCGATACTGGATCTTGTTATTGATCGTGAAGGCTACTTTTATGTGGGTGGTTTTAAGAAGTGCGGCGAGTTTGTAAGAAAGATTTCCTATGAATGGTAAGGAAACGTAGATGGATTTAGTAGTGATGGTGCTAGGGAGGAGGGAGGTGTTATTTTTAGAGTTTTTTCTGCTGTACAATCGGTCGACCAGGCTCGCCTGGTATCCGTTGGTTCAAGCAATGTACCGCAGGTTAGCTAGTTCTTGCTCAACTGTTTCACTGTTTAAAGGGAGGTCGCATAAGCGGTCGATCATTGACGAGAAAAAGCTGACTTTATTATTAATTTCCATACCACACCCCTTTAGTCCCTAGTTATTCTAGCTCAAATAACCCTTACGTACTTTGTACGTTTACCTCTTTGCAGGCGCCCAATAACACAAACTGTTAAGATACCTCCTACACAGCAATAGATAGTTCTGTGGCTCCATCTCCCCCCAAGTAAGTCTGAATTTTCAAATTACTCACCTTAGCCACATTAGATTCGCTGCCCGCCAGGTACACGGACTGTAACAAAACATTTGTCTTTTTCCAGTCTGACGATGCGCTAACACCGCGAAACGCGTTATTGGAGAATAAAATATTGCAACAGAGACTGAGCATTTTTTAATTATTCAACACTGTTGCTGCACCAGCCGCCACAACCACCATCATGGAATGGAATGAAATGCTGAGTAATTTGTGTCTAAAAGATACTTAACGTTGTTCATTTTTTCTCTGATAATACACTCCTGGCCATTAAAATTGCTACACCACGAAGATGACGTGCTGCAGACGCGAAATTTAACAGACGGGAAGAAGATGCTATGATATGCAAATGATTACCTTTGCAGAGCATTCACACAAGATTGGCGCCGGTGGCGACACCTATAATTTGCTGAAATGAGGAAAGTTTGAACCGATTTCTCATACACAAACAGCAGTTGACCGGCGTTGCCTAGTGAAACATTGTTGTCTTGCTTCGTGTAAGGAGGTGAAATACGTACCATCACGTTTCCGACTTTGATAAAGGTCGGATTGTAGTCTATCGCGATTGCGGTTTATCGTATCGCGACATAACTGCTCGTGTTGGTCGCGATCCAATGACTGTTAGCAGGATATTGAATCGGTGGGTTGAGCAGGGCAATACGGAACGCCGTGCTGGATCCCAACGGCCTCGTATCACTAGCAGTCGACATGACAAGCATCTTATCTGCATGGCTGTAACGGATCTTACAGCCACGTCTCGATCCGTCAGTCAACAGATGGGAACATTTCAAGACAACAACCATCTGCACGAACAGTTCGACGACGTTTGCAGCAACATGGACTATCAGCTCGGAGAACATGGCTGCGGTTACCTTTGAAGGACTTGAGCACCTGCGATAGTGTACGCCCCGACGAACCGGCGTGCACAAATGGCAAATCGCCAAGTTTTCGGATGAATTCAGGTTCTGTTTACAGCATCATGATGGTCGCATCCGTGTTTGGCGACATCGCGGTGAACGCACATCGGACTCGTGTATTCGTCATCGCCATACTGGCGTATCACCAGGCGTGATGGTATGGGGTGCCATTGGTTACACGTCTCGGTCACCTCTTGTTCGCATTGACGGCACATTGGACAGTGGCCGTTACATTTTAGATGTGTTACGACCCGTGGCTCTACCCCTCATTCGATCCCTGCGAAACACTACATTTCAGCAGGATAATGCACGACCGCATGTTGCAGCACCTGTATGACTGTGCGGGGTTTCTGGATTCGGAAAATGTTCTACTGCTGCCCTGGCCAGCACATTGTCCAGATCTCGCACCAATTGAACACGCCTGCTCCATGATGGCCGCGCAACTGACTCGTCGCAATACGCCAGTCACTACTGTTGATGAACTGTGGTATCGTGTTGCAGCTGCATGGGAATCTGTACCTGTACTCGCCATCCAAGCTGTGTTTGACCCAATGCCCAGGCGTATCAGTGCCCTTATTACGGCCAGTTCTGGGTACTGATTTCTCAGGATCTAAGCACCCAAATAGAATGAAAATGTAATCACATGATTACAAACGTTTTTCATGCGGTAAAAATATTTTTGAATGTACATATAAAATGATGTAATAGAAGAAAAATGATAGTTTAAAAACATTTTTTATCAAATATTTTTGGAAACATTTTCGTTCCACTATTTTTGGGTCAACAGAACTCTTACTCAAATTTATTAATAAAGAACAGTATAGAATGCAATAATTTATTTCATTCAACTAGTTTCAGTCTTATTTGGACCATCTTCAGGAATTTTGTCTCCATCGATGTTGTGGAGCCTCCCAGCTACCTGCCACCTCCATAACATCGATGGAGTCAAAATTCCTGAATATGGTCTAAGCAAGACTGAAACTAGTTGAATGAAATAAATTAGTGCATTCTAGACTGTTCTTTATTAATATATCTTTATTTTATTTATTTACTTTTTTTGAACGACGAGCTTTTTTCCGGAGGTTCACTGTACTTGATTGAGGAGTAGCGGCTCCGGTTACGAAAACAGACTCAACGGTCGGGAGTGCGGGCCGCTGCCCCTCTATACCGCATCCGTTGACGCTTTCGGGTCGAGTATGACACTGCTGGCGATAGGTAACTGGTGGGTGTTACTACGCCTGTACGATAGAGTTTACTTTGATTCAGAAGATTAAAAAGTTGAATGAACGTCAATACGTAGGAGATCTGTATGGATGTGGACACGTCGACAGCAGGAGATGGAGAACGGACGTTGAAGATTTTCTTATTGGGTGCAATCATTTTCTGTCCCTGAAGCAACCACAAAATTTAGGCTTTTTTCGTTCATCTTGACAAAGGATGCCGTAGGACTTCCGCTGAAATGTTAATTTTATAAATAAACACCTTCAGACATTAACGTTATGAAACCTTCCAATGCCGGCCGCGGTGGCCGAGGAGACTGAGGCGCTCCAGTCACGGTCTGCACGGCCACTACGATCGGGGGTTCGAATCCCCCCTTGGGCATGGATATTTGTGCCGTCCTAGTTCGTAAGTAGTTCATAAGTAGTTTGTAAGTTTAGGGACTGACGACCCCGTAGTTACGTCCCATAGACTCTACAAACATTTGAACATTTTTTGAAACCTTTCAATCACTACTTTCGGAACTACAATATTAGCATCTGTAGTCATCTGCTCAGCACACAATTTTTGATGTTTGAATCGTGTCATGTAAGAAGGTCTATATTTGTGAACTATTGCGTAGATCCATCTTTGTGCAACTTGCCTTTATACTTGAGGCGTTTCATGATGCCTGGGACTATAACGTCATTAGGAAGGTTGCACAATGATGGATCATTAATATAGACCCTGTTTACATGACACGATCCAACACATCAAAATTTGCTTGCTGAGCAGGGGACTAAAAATTGTAATATTGTATTACCGAAACTAGTCATTAAAAGGTTTCGTAACGTAAACGGATGAAGGTGTTTATTTATAAAATTACAAACTAAGGGATCAGCTAGCATTACACCACTTCTATGTGTATACATACTACATTACAAAGTCCTTCCGTCACGTTTGTCTGTCTGTCGTCGATAAACTCAAAACCTACTGAAAGATTTTATACGGTTTTTACCAATGGACAGTATGATTCATGAGGAAGGTTTAGGTGCATAATTGCCATGGTGGAGTAACCGAGCGGTCTAAAGCGTCTCGCTGCGGAGCGCGCGGTAGCTCGCCGTGGAGATTCGAGTGCTGCCTGGGGCATGGGCGTGTGTGTTGTCCTTAGTTTAGTTTACATAGGTTTAAGTAGTTTGTAAGCTACGGACCGATGACCACGCAGTTTAGTCCGATAGAATTACAAACATTTGAACATTTTTAGGTGCATAATTCAGTAAGTTGGTAGCAGTGGGTCCGTAAAAACTCCCAAAATAGAGAAATAATTTTGATTTAAGGAAAAACTATATATTCTGTTACTTACGGACATTCCCTGGTTTTGTGTCCCAGCCTCGTCGCCGCTTTTGTGTCTCGTTTCCGTCGTAGGTGTCGGTGGCCGAGTGGAATGAGACCGACGCAGGAATAAAGATAGCACGCTGGTGCAGGTACGGAGAGGAGCAGCCAGAAACTATAAACACTAGAGTAAATTAGAAAGAGATATATATTGCACAGAATGTAACAATGCTTAACTTTTACATAGTACTGCAGAATGTTGATACATAGTTGTTAGAGGCCTGCCTAGTGCCTGTACGATAGCAAAGTCTTCACTGGTGCGTATCTGATTACGAAGGTCCTAACTGGTTGCTAACTCAGTCCCAAGTGGACGATCCTTCAGTGGTGGCCACGAGCGGAGTTGTCGCAGAGGGCGCTCGTGGCTGTCGTCGTGAGAACGCCGCGCCGTGTGTGCATGGCGGCGCGCGGCGAAAGTAAGTGGCGCGCACTTTATACTTGTGCGACACCACACCCCTCCCCCCCAAACCGCAGCGCCGTCGTGGCGTAGGGCTGAGGGCCACGGCGACGGCACTGGGAGGAGGGCCTGGGCGGGGGCGTTACTGGTGGGACGGGCGTCGTAGCTGAGGCTGGGATTGAGACGCCGTCCGCGCCCCGGTATACACCTTGCGATCCGCTGGAAAACCCGCGAAAACCAGCGAAAGGGCGCCCGCCCCCGCCCAGAGGGAGCAGGTCATCTTCTTCTGAGGTGCGTGGCCCAGGCGGCGGCGGCACGCACGGTCCCGGAGTCCCTCTCGGTGACGCTGTCCTCTGCGGCGGCGACAGCGGCGTCGTCGCGTCGATCTCCATCGGGACGATCTCGTGGTCCGGGGACGAACGATGTGGTTGTGCTCCCTGGCGGTGAACTGGGTCTGGAATCAAGAAACCGGAGACTGGATCGCGCGGCCTATGCAGACGCAATTGGTTTGCGTGGCGCCGCAGTTCCGACCCTATGGAAGAACGTACAACATACATATTGCGACCGAGCCCGCGCTGAATGAAGCCCGGCATCCATAGTTTCTTCTTGTTTCCAGCAAACACCCTGTACAGCACCGGCGTGGAAACCTGAAAACGCGTAGCGCCATACGAACCGACTCGGTGCGTGGGAGGCTGCAGCAGGTGAAGGAGAGTGCGGTGACGGCGGCCGTGTAGCAGCTCGGCAGGAGACGGGCCGTCACGTGGCATGCACCGATACGTAGACAGGAAAATTTGAAGAGCTTGCTGCCTGGAGTGCTGACATTTCATCTTCTCCATGTGAGACTTGAATGTTCGAAAGAAACGTTCTGCTTCACCATTGGACTGAGGGTGAAAAGGTGCGGTGGTGATATGCTGAATGCCATTCACACGACAAAACTGTTGAAATTCCGCACTAACAAACTGAGGTCCATAGTTTCAGGCAAACCTTCGATGCAAAACACTGATGTTAAGGCACTGATTGTACTAGAAGCTGTCGTTGAGTTCATGGCAATCACAAAAGGAAACTTGCTGAAAGCCTCTACAACAATTAACCAGCGCGTATTCCAGAAAGGTCCGGCAAAGTTAATATGTAAACGTTGCCATGGTCCCTTGGGGCGTGGCCAGTCTGAGAAACGCTGTGGAGGAGCCGCCTGATGCTCCGCACAAACTGTACACTGTGATGTCATGCTCTCTATCTGAGCGTCCATACCAACCCAGGTACAATGACGTCTGGCCAGTTGCTTTGTCCTACCAATGCCCCAATGTCCTTCTTGCAGGAGGCGTAACACTTCTCGTTGCAGGGAACGAGGAACAATCACTCTTGCTTGGTCGTTGTCGGTATGCAACAAAAGTACACCCTGACTTACAGATAATGCATGACGTTGTGCAAAATAACGTCGAACCAGAGGCCGATCAATGTCTTTGGCTCTAGCAGGCCACCCTGAGCGAACAAAACGTGCTACCACACTAAGGTCTGCATCCGCAGCTGTTTCCTGTGCAACCCGACGAGAGTTCAAAGGAAAGTCTGCGACAGCGGAAGCATCTCTGGAGTCTATCTGACAACATGCCATTTCTGAAGAATCAAATGATACATCCTGGCCAACCGGAAGTCGGGAAAGTGTGTCCGCGTTAGCATGTTTAGTTGTAGGTCGGTACCAAATCTCATACTGATAATTAGACAATATCAAGGACCATCTCTGAAGCTTTTGTGCCGTACGTGGCGGAATCGGCTTTGTGGGTGAGAACGACGACGTGAGAGGCTTGTGGTCTGTCAACAAATAGAATTTTCTGCCATAGAGGTAATGATGAAACTTTGTGACGCCGTAAATGATTGCTAAGGCCTCCTTTTCTATCTGACTGTAATTCTGTTGCGTCGGCGTCAGTAGCTTGGATGCAAAGGCAATAGGACGATCGTGACATCCAATACGATGTGACAAAACTGCACCCACACCGTACGACGAGGCATCAACTGCTAGCACTACAGGCTTCTGTGGGTCAAAGGGAATCAAACATGCATCACTGAGTAGTGCAGACTTTAGTTTGTCAAAGGCAATCTGACAATCTTTAGACCATACAAAAGGAACATTCTTCCTACGTAAGTGATGCAGTGGAGCTGCAGTCTGAGAGGCATTGGGAATAAACCTGAAATAATAGTTAAGCTTTCCCATCACTGCTTGCAATTCATGCACATTCTTAGGAGGAGGCAAGTCTTTGATTGCTCGAAGATGTGACTGTAAGGGATGAATTCCTTGGGCATTAATCACATGGCCCAGGTACTCTATTTCAGTTTGAAAAAACGAATACTTTGCTTTATTACAACGTAGACCTGCTGCAGTCAACACTGTGAAAAGGCACTCCAGGTTTGCTAAATGTTCTTCAACTGTACGTCCGGATACCACAATATCATCTAAATAGTTCGAACAACACGGTACAGAAACTGTCAGCTGTTCCAAAAAACGCTGAAAAATAGCGGGGGCGGAAGAACTGCCAAAGGGTAGGCGTTGAAATTGAAAAAGGCCCATGTGAGTATTAATGACGAAATTTTTTTTTTGACTCGTCATCAAGTGGAATTTGTAAGTATGCCTCTGCTAAATCAATCTTGGAAAAGAAGCGAGACTGTCCTAATTTGTCCGTAAGTTCCTCAGGTCTGGGCAGAGGATAAGTGTCTACAATTGTTTGACTGTTCCCTGTTGATTTAATGTCCGCACAGAGACGAAGTTTTCCTGACGGCTTGGGTATAATTACTAAAGGCGAGGCCCACTGACTCGCAGAAACAGGAGAAATCACCCCACTATCTTGCCAACGTTTAAGTTCTTCGGCAACTGTATCATGCATTGCGATAGGCACTGGTCTAGCTTTACGAAATTTTGGAACTGCAGATTCTTTTAAAGTTACATGTGCCACGAAGTCTTTTGCACAACCTAGTTCCGGCGAAAACAAGTCACTATATTTGTCACACAATGCATTGATTTTATCCTGAGGCACTATTGACGAAATTTGAAGCACATCTCTTTGAATTGATAAACCAAACAAGTCAAAAGCATCGAGTCCAAAAATGTTCTGTGTCGATTTGGCCTGAAGAACTACAAAAGCAACTGTTTTTGTTACACTTTGAAAAGAGGCGGGTAGGCTACACGTTCCTAGCATGGGAATATTTTGACCTGTATAAGCTGTTAACATCTGCTGTGACGGCGACAATTTTGGCGAACCCAGAAGTTCATAAGTATCTTTATTTATTAATGTGACAGCGGAACCAGTATCAAGCTGAAATTGCACCGTCTTATTTTCTATGAAGAGAGTCACAAACAGTTTTTGCTTGCGGCGCTCGACAGGTGCGCGAATGTGGGCAACGTCTGCTACGGTGTGTTTGCTGCGTATGCGCGGGCCGCGTAGTGAAGGAAGCGGCGCAGACTCGGCACATAGATTGATATCACTGTCACTAGATGGCACTACCGCCGGATCGGCGTCCGCGCAATGCGAGGCTACTACAGAGTCACTAACTACTGCACTACACTTTTGAGTAGCTACTTGATGTCTACTGTCACTAGCTACACAGTACTCGGCACTATTACAAGGAGCAGTTGCAGAAGGCACTATTTTCACTACAGAAATGCGCTGTTCATAGTCATTTTGCTTGTCCCGAACCCTTTTCCGTTGCACTGTTTTACGCGCTCGTCGGCGCTTGCTACGTGGTGCACTATATAGTTTTGCCATAGGCGCAGAACTACTTTCTTGCAATTGAGATCCAAGGAAAGAACTGTTCAATTCCACAGCCCGTACAACATCTACAGAATGAACTGTTCTCGCACTCTGCGAAGCACTGTTTCTAACGGTACCGTTCTTTGAGTTTTTAATTTGCATACACACAGACTGTATAGTCCTGATTTGCCACATTGATAACAGGTAGCGTTGCGACTAGGGTAATGAGCACGCTTGTGGCGAGACACACACTGGGGGCAAGATTTACGTACATTTTTCTGAAATGAGCGTTGGCGCCCGTTATTCAAATCACTGTTTCTAACACAACGGGGCGACCTTTGTGTCGCATTTTTACACTGGCTACTGTTCACTGTCTGTTCAGCACGGCCTGTACTATTGTAAGAATCACTAGTGCTACACTGAGAACTACGGCTAGGAAAGCGTCCGTTACGGCGCACTGAATTTACACTGTGGCTTTGCATTTCTACCTCTGCTAAGTCAAAAGTATCATGCGCTTCTATAAGCTGCAGTAAACTGTCTAATGATGGGTCAGACTGTTTCAGAATTGCTGCTCTAATTCTGGGGTCCTGAATATTCTGCGTAATCGCATCCCTCAACATCACGTCACTATACGAAAGTCCACAAGAGCAAGTAAATTTACATTGGCGGGTTAAGCCCTTCAATTCCGTAATCCACTCTTGGTGTGACTGCTGCGGTAATTTTTTAAGTCTGAAAAATCGGTATCGTGCAGCGGCTACAAGAACTTTTCACTCATAATGAGCATTCAGTGCATCTACAATTTGTTCAAAGTCTACATCACGAGGAGATGCGAGAGGGAAAAGTTTTTGCAATAGTACGAAGGTCTAGGGGCCCACAATCGACAAGAAAAGGTTCTTCACTCTCTGACCTGTAATGTGATGAGCCGCGACGAGTTCTTGAAACTGTGCGAAATAGTCGCTCCATTCTTCCTCACGTTCGTTGTACTGGCGAAATGTAGGAAGCGGCGCAGCGGCAGGTGTGGGCTGCTGATGTGACGGCTGTTGTTGTTGGTGAGCAGCCTGTGCCGTCAACTGCGACACGGCCTGCAGTAGTTGAGTGATTTGCGCCGTCTGCAACTGAATAATTTCCATTACGTTTGGGTTCGGGATAGTGGCCATGCTGACCAATTAGGCGCCGCGCATACAAGTAAATTATAACAAAACACAAATGCAATATGAAAGAGGACGCTCTGCAACAAAAAAGTCCACAAACACGTAACTGAAAATGTTCCCCCAAAAATGTTATAATAAGGGTGGGTGGGCGGGAGCAATTTCTGCGTGCTCCGACTGCTGCTGTCTGGCTGACACAAGCGGGCTGGTCCACGTTTCGTCTATCACTCCTCGTCGCCACTTTTGTGTCCCAGCCTCGTCGCCGCTTTTGTGTCTCGTTTCCGTCGTAGGTGTCGGTGGCCGAGTGGAATGAGACCGACACAGGAATAAAGATAGCACGCTGGTGCAGGTACGGAGAGGAGCAGCCAGAAACTATAAACACTAGAGTAAATTAGAAAGAGATATATATTGCACAGAATGTAACAATACTTAACTTTTACATAGTACTGCAGAATGTTGATACATAGTTGTTAGAGGCCTACCTAGTGCCTGTACGATAGCAAAGTCTTCACTGGTGCCTATCTGATTACGAAGGTCCTAACTGGTTGCTAACTCAGTCCCAAGTGGACGATCCTTCAGTGGTGGCCACGAGCGGAGTTGTCGCAGGGGGCGCTCGTGGCTGTCGTCGTGAGAACGCCGCGCCGTGTGTGCATGGCGGCGCGCGGCGAAAGTAGGTGGCGCGCACTTTGTACTTGTGCGACACCACACCTGGTGTTAAAATGTGTTTATTCTTTCATAATACAATACTTGAGTGTTTCGTCATTTATACGTAGTGACGGTAAGGACATGACATTGTGTAAATTTGACATAAAATACATAAGTTTTTCAGATGTCAAAAAACGGCGTATGAGTCGAGGGAACGGAAGTTATGAAAGGGGGGAGGTTCGTTTATTATTGGACCGCGAGACACACGCTTTGCAGATTTCAACAGTCATCTGTGGAACATCTCATATATCCCATAGTATCGGTCGAAAGCCGGTGCGGGTTGCTACTAAAATATAAACATACAAAATGAATATAATATCAAATCTTGCATGTCTTCACACTGTTACCGCAATTCATAATATACTTCCACACTCTAGATCGTGGCATTACGTTCGAGTATAAGATGTGGAATAAATCACGCGCTATGCATTGAGTTGTGCTGCCTAATAGGCTACAGAATGTGGCACAAGCTAAATCATTATATCAGCTGTGCAGAGCCTATCGCTAAATTTGTTGCTAGATTCAAATTGTAGGCCTACTCATTGCTTTCTGTAATTTCTATAACGACGCAGCATTACAAAACAGTGGCAATTTTTCTATTAAGATTATGCTTCATTTAAGAATACTCCGAATTCTTACGGGAATCGTCAAAATGCCGTGAGTAATGAGTGAAAAGTGAAAATGGACAGAACGTTAAGTAGTGTTCGGATTCGTTTAAAACTTGCTTTCGTCCTGCTAGTGTAGTTCATGCAGTGGTAGCGATCACTGTTTGGCGTAGTGGTTAGCTCAATTGATTGGTGAGCAGGGACCAGAGTTCGAGTCCCGGCTCGGCACAAATTTTCAACTTTCCCCTTTCATTTATTTGATTATCCACTGGCAGATGACGTAAATTCTTTATGCCGGTATCGTAGAGAAAGTGTTATACGAGGCGCGTCCAGAAAGTAAGTTCCGTTTGCTAATAAAATGACATTGTACACAGATACAGAAGAAAATTTTATTGCACAAAATTCTACAACACTTAAACTACTTTTCCACATAACTGCTGAAATTTTTTAGGCATTTGTCATAGAGTGGAACCAGGTTTTGTATACCTTCTTCATAGAAATCTGCCGCCTGTCTTCAACCAGTTGAAAACATTTTTTTTTCAGCTCGTCATCATTGGTGAAGTGATGACCGCCACGGAAAGACTTGAGATGTAAGAAGAGATGAAAGTCGCTAGGAGCGAGGTCAGGGCTGTACGGAGGATGGTCAAACACGTCCCAGCCAAATCCCTGTAGGAGGTTTTTAGTCATATTTGCAGTGTGTGAAATTTGGGGGAAGTCCATATCGAGAGCACTAATTGTAAACCTACGGTTTTCATGGATCTTGTCATCAATCCCGTGAACCAGTTCTTCTGTAACCAAAGGTGGACGCCCACTTCGTTATTCATCGTGCAAATCACTACGCCTGCCATTGAACTGTGGGACCCATCTTCTCACCATCGAATCACTCATCGTATTTGGTCTTTAAACATCGCAAATTTGCCGATAAATTTCACTTGGTTTCACTTTCCTTGCATTCATAAACCGAATCACCGACCTGATTTCACAGGCGGCGGAATTTTCAATCAACGCCGACATTTCAAACAAGCACAACAAGGCGTACGTAACTGACAGCGATCTCCAAATGGCGAACGTTCTTCTCCTTGACACACATCATCTACAGCGCATGTACGGAATTGCAATCGCTGCGCTGCAGCGGAGATAAATTGAAACGGAACTTACTTTCTGGACGCGTCTCGTATATAGTGTGTGTGAATTTTTTTATGGGACTTAACCTTCCTATTTTGTTCGAAACAGAGACACACTTATTGTGAATGGGTCAGTTAGACCCTCAATTTAAGAAGAAAAAAAACATGTTCTTCGATGTTACTTCAATATATATATATATATATATATATATATATATATATATATATATATATATATATATAAAAACAGATATTGAAGCTTTCCAGCATGTTTGAACGTAATTAGTGTAAAAAAGTATTACATTTTAGATTGTGAAACAATGTTCATACAAGTTTCTATAAGTGAATTATTGCATAAAAGTGCAAGCTAAAGCTTAAGTTTTGTCTCTTATTGCAAACACTAATTAATCTAAAATTACAATAAAATTTGATAATTAATTCTGAAGAACAATATTTAGCTTCAATATGTGCGTGTTGTATTAGCTTACACAATTATTGCAGTAAATATTTGCATGATCTCGGCATAGGAATGATTGACAAATGTTACATTTCTTATTAGTCTTTCGATCTTTCTTCGGTCCACACTCTTTGTACTGGCCCCTTTTCTGTTCCTTTGCTCCAGAACTCGTTCCTGCAATATTTTCCAAATTTACTTTTGTCTTTTTAGGAATATTTTTGGACTTTTGTCTTCTTGCATTGTTCTTGTTAGCTCTCTTAGGAAAAGGCGTCTTTTATACAATTTGTTTCAATAGTAGCTTGGGGTAGTGTGTACATGCAACACATAAGCGTTTATTGGAGCAATGTCTAGCATGTTGTAAAATAAACAGGTCATCGCTTAGTACACCTTTTACAGGAATACGTACTGGTGAGTGTATCTGTCATGTCAACTCCTCCTTTCGTTTTGTTGTAATGCAGTATTACCTCCGGCTTCTTATGCTCTTCTGCAGACACGGTAGAGTCATGGTGCATGGTAGAGAGTAATACGACAGCTTTATTCTTTTTTGGCACGTACGAATCCAGTGGTACATACT
Source organism: Locusta migratoria (assembly GCA_026315105.1). Taxonomy (NCBI): domain Eukaryota; kingdom Metazoa; phylum Arthropoda; class Insecta; order Orthoptera; family Acrididae; genus Locusta; species Locusta migratoria. The sequence continues at coordinate 317,301,703 of CM048751.1, forward strand.
TCTGAAATCCAAAGGTGGTTGAAAAAAATGTCTACTGTTGTTTGTCGGCATTTCTTTCGAAATATCTCAGCTTAGTTATTTCGGAGGATTCAACTAATGTTAGAATTTTCTGCAGAAGTTGTTTGGACAGAGTAGTTCGTAAAGAAATTATCAGTGGTATTGTTTCGCACAGTTTTCTCAATTCTTTACACACGCCTCAATACAACATCTCTACCTTGATTTACTTCTCGTGGTCCATTTTCCGGCTTTCCTGTATAGACTTCTGCTGTTTTCACATCAGATAACAACCATAATTTTATGCCATATTTTCCTCTTGGATTTGAAGTCATGTACTGACGGAAGGGACACCTTCCTCTGGTTGGAACCTGTAATCGTCCACTGTGACATTTTCACAAGGAAATAACATTTTAGGAAAGTGTTCCACAAACATTTCAAAGACAGCCAGTTTATAAAGGCGTCGCCTAGCTGGTCGATCTTCTTTGTTGTCAAATCTGAGAATTCTGATTGTATAGAAAAGCCGAAGTGATACTGTTACCGAAAAACTGGCCGACCATTAATGTTGTCCCATAGGTATTGGAGATATTTTCCAGCAGATCTCTATACACCAGCTAATAAGAGAAATCTCAAATAAGCCTTCATTTCCTGATTTGTAATAGAAATTTATTATGCTTACCTTGGCTTTGACACAGCTGGAGGATTCGTAGACCACTATGTACCATTGTGCGATGTATATGCATTTCCAGTTAAGCTGGTTTCTTTAGACAACAAAACCACGCTTTCGTCTCCTTCAATCACATCACTTGAACTGTCAACAGAATCTTGATCATTGACACTATATTCTTCTGTTTCATCTTATGACTCATTTTCAAGCCTTTCTAACTGTTCATCTCTTAGAAACCGACAAACAAAATAAGACTGTACGCCTATATGCAGTCGTTATACAGAGTCCCACAACAATGTGAAATGCCTCTGAGACATTTTAGACCAATCACAAGTATTTCTAACAATTTATTCATAGAAACTAAATAAAAATTTCCGCCTGGGTCTAAAAGACCCATTCACAATAAGTGTGTCAAAGCCACGTATCTCCGAAAGTATTTTAGTTTCTGAAACGAAAATTGAGGATAACATAAATAATGAAGTATTTGAGGGATACATAATGCCATGTTGCAAAATAAATAACATTTTGGGGTTTACGTTAATTTTAGTAAACCAACTGGGTCAGTTAGAACCATTCACAATAGGATGGTTAACTTATACTAAAGACAGAATAAATTTCCATGCCCGTAGGGTGAATCGAATCCCAGACGGGAAGCGGCCTCGCGAATCCGAACATCCCCCCTCAATGCGCTCTGCCACTCCGCCGCGGCTGTGAAAATTTACTAAGATTTGAAAATTATAACTACTCTCTATATATTATGGATTACACTTTCTATTTCGGAAAAGAACCCAATAAAAATAGTTTATCAAGTGTTGCTCGTTAAAATATAAATGCATCGTGATCCATTCCTTCGAAATAAGTATCTTGTGCAGAACATCTTTCCGCCAAGGAAACGATTTTTTTGTTTTATAGCATTAAGGAATTTAAGTAGTGTCGGTATTACTTTTTCATTTCTGTAAAAGTTTTCCATCCTCGGTCAAATCACTGATTTCTTGAAACTGTCTCAACTATCGATTTCCGACAAAAGCAGACGTGTTCTTTCTTGGCACCCGCATTGAACCAAGTGATTTATAGTCAAGTTTCTTTCTGCCGCGCTCTATTGCGGGAAGTCTGACGTTTGTATAAACAGTAGTCGCTTGACGGGGACTATTGACATTAGCAATCATCTCCTTAACGCAATGTGTGATGACATTAGGGACGACCGAACGTTACTTACTTCACAGATAATATGTAGTTTTGCTGTTTTGTTCATTTTCTTGTGACGTAGTATGTTTACCCATTACTTCCGAAATATTGAATACGCAAGCAGACGTGACGGTGGCAAAAAAACAAACGCACTGACTACAAGCCCATCACTGCACGCGTCATCAAACTGTTAGACAGCTAATGAAGGACGACTGGTTTCTGGCGCCCTGTAGGTTTCTTCCGGCAAAGGCCACTTCCCCTTCCAAGATGGTTACACACAGACTATGGCTAGGTGCAAACTGAGACGTGTTCTACCTACTCACTTAACAATTGCCGCTTTAGCTGAGGGCGCTGCTAACTGCTAACGTGTTCTGCTGTTAGTTGTTTCGAATGACACACGAGCGGTATGACTAACCTGAATGAAAATGTAACACGGATCGTGTAGTGAACTTGTGTACGTGCAGTAGATAAGACAAATGTACATTCTTTTGACTAATTCTTGTACAAAAAACAATCGAAATGAACAATAAGAATATCAAACTGTTGTTTTACGGTCACACAGTGCAGCAGTGAGTTCACAAAACAACGGTACATTGTCTTTTAATATACTCTTATGTGGCAAAACGTATCAAATGAAAAAGTAAATTTTAAAAAACTGTAGTGTTACTGTGAAGTATCTGAAGTGACCGCTTAATTTATGTGCTATTAATACATTCTTGTACAGGAAATCACACAAAATTAAAATAAACTGTTGTTTTGCGATCTAATACACTAGTCTACAGTAAAAAGTAAAAAATTAATCTTTACTTTTTAAAATATTTCATATACACGTTATTTTACATAACAATTATCTTGTCCATATTTGATGATTTATTCTTATAAGGCACTATATAACAATAGCATTTTAATTACAGATTTAAATGCCTCAGAGTTAAATATACCGGATGCTCAGAAAGTCAGTTTAAATTGGAAATCTTAATAAATCACGGAATAATGTAGATAGAGAGGTAAAAACTGACACACATGCTTGGAATGACATGGGGATTTAGCAGAATAAAACAATAATAATAATAATATTCCGACAAGCAAATTCATAGGTCCATGGAGTTTCCACCATCGGCAGAGGTTCACAAAGGGGAATATTAAGCGGTGGCGTTCATTCCCTATGCTGGGGTCGTCTCTTTCAAAGTTGGACGACTTTCAAAAAACTTTAATATCAAAAGTGTTTTTCGCCCTCCCAACAAAATTAGGGCATTTCTTGGCTCTGTAAAACATGACCTAGGTCTTAGGAAGCCGGGTGTTTATCCAATGCGGCGAGGCGTACATTGGCCGATCTATCCGCACTGCCAACGATAGATGCGTGGAATATTGAAACTGCTGCAGCCTGAAAAATCTGCTGTGGCAGAACATTGTTTAACTGAGGGACACAAGATGGAATTTGCCGAGACCCTCATAATTGCTAACATCTCCGGTGTCTGGGACCGTGTTTACGAAGAAGCAATTGAAATCAGATTGGCGTACAATCTGATTAACAAGGGGTTTCCTCTTAGCAGATCGTGGAACCCGCTTTTAAAAAACATCAAGTTGCAACGTTCTGTGACGAAGAAAAACTTCCGATCACAATGCTGCCATCGTCGTCTACCCTCAGTACTCGACGCGACTCAGCAGCAACTGCGTTCCTGAGGATGGCGGACAGTTGGATCGCCGAAATATCGGACCAGTTTGTTCTCAGTATCCGGCAGCATACCCGGAAGGACGCCAGGAAAGCCTTAGATGCCAAATTTTTATATTTGACCAGATGAAATGTACTGACAGTTGATTTTACATGCAACAGAATTAGACCTTCATCCCAGGGTGTGCTGCGAAGTGTTCAAATGTCTGTAAACCTATTGGACCAAACTGATATGGTCATCAGCCCCTAGAGTTGCAATCTACTTAGACTAACTTATGCTAAGGACATCACACACACACCCTTGCCCGAGGGAGGACTTGAAAGTCCGACGGGTGTGGGAGCACAATACGTGACATGGCGCCTCAGAACACGCGGTGCCATTTCCGCTTAGTCCACTGTTGCTAACTCAGTTTATGTCTGAGCAAGCTGGTCTGGAGTGTATCTGTTTGTAATTGTGGTGTCGCACAAGTATGAAGTGCGCGCCATGTACTTTCGCCGTGTGCACACGTTCTTGCGACGTCAGCCACAAGTGCCCGCTGCTGCAATTCCACTCGTGGCCACCACTGGACTGCATCGTTCACTTGGGAATCAGATAGGCACCAGTTAAGACTTGGCTATCGGATAGGCACTAGGACTCATCAGTAGGCAGGCCTCTCTCTAGTCAACTATCTATCAGCATTCTGCAGTCAAGAACTATGTAAAAGTTATGTATTACCAAGACTCCACGAAATATATATCTTGTTCTAATTTAGCCTAGTGTTCTAGTTTCTGCTGTCCCACTGGCT